>CM076688.1:76299702-76932202 GCA_038501925.1 Xenopus petersii
ATTGAGTACAGCCATTGTACTTTTTTCCCACACATCCCTTGCTTAGAGACAGCTTTAATATAAAGGCCCTACTCAATGGATGTTCATATTGGCAGTAATACATATATGTGGGGTCATTTAAGGACATCAGATCAGCACCCAGGGGATATAATTACCCATAGCTTCTCTTCACTCACTGCAATCATGCAGTAGAAGGACTACTGTTCCATGTTTGGCACCTTGTACAGTCTGTCCAAAAAGCTAATGGCCAATTGGTTGTAAACTCTGTCCATGCATGGCCACATATGTAAAACATTTCTATTTTTAGTATATGTTTGTACCTGCTGATCATATTCCTTGCCTTGTACACCTATTAAAAGTATTGTTTTCCCAGAAGCTATAACTAAAAATCAGATTAAGACTAAGGGCATTGGCTCATGTAGTGATTGTAGGCATTAATAGCATTGTGGGAGGGTGACCAATTTTTTTTTAGTTTTCCATTACCCTTGTAAATACTTTCTGTGACATCATTTCTGTATTTAGAATGGCGGAAGTCAGTTATCCTATACTTTTCTATTTTGTGGGATCAGATAAATCCATTTTGCTGGCAGTCCTTTGTTATAAGCTATTGCTTATGGGCAATTCAAGGCATTCTTCCTGAGATATATTTTTCATTCCTTGCAGTAAGTGATCATTTTTAAAGTCAAGGGGATGCAGAGAGATCATAACTTGTGGCTTTTTAGCAGGTGTGCAATTGCTGAGTGGGTGGGGCGAGGGAGCCTTTCATCTTCTGTCACACTCTGTGCTCTTGAGCTTGGCACTGTACGTTCCTGCTCTATTACGTTAGGCTGCAAAACCACAGATATACCATATGTTTCCCCCTGTACATATTGGCATAGTGGGGTCTTTGATGCCACCATGACGTCACTAGAGTAGTATCTAGCATTGGTACGCAACGGTTTGTAGCCGCGTTTACTAGAGCGGAAAGTTCTGTTGTAGGAAGCTGAGAAGTACAGCATGTTCTGCCTTGTTCTTTAGCTTTCTAGCAACATTGAAAATAATCTTGTCTGCTTTTATTTTAGGCATCTGAACAACATGCAGAAGAGGAAGAGGCAAGTATCTGAAGATCTGATGATGTGAAACCTGTGTTCTCTCACAAAATGTTCTCTTACATGTGTCCCATGTAAACATGTTCAGGCAAACGTGTATTTATATATTGGCTGCTGGACAGAAAGCACAAACAAACACCTATAGATTACACTTTACGGTGTACACCTCTCATGTAGAAATATTTTCATTAACCCTATTGTTGTCACCTGGCTTCAGGTAGAAGTCAGTGTTGTGCCATTGTGGTCATCTCACATGCCAGATAGCTGCATAAGTGACTTGCAATTCTGTTCAGATTATCCTAGGATTCTCCTATGGAGAAGGAAAGTCTTTGTACACTTGGGGGTGCCAAATGTTAGGAGAAAACTGCACCGGCCCGGGGGGGGGGTTATACCAGTGAGCACCACAAAGTGATCCTCTTCCGGCCTCCTCTTTCTTTGTGCGGCTGCGCATGCGCAGTTGAACAAAAAGCCAAACTTTACCTAAAAAGTTGCCTATTTCGTTCAACTGCGCATGTATCTCCCCCGGGAAATTTGAAGAAAGAAGAAGCCGGGAGAGGATCGTTTCGTGGTGCTCACTGGTATAACCCCAGGCTGGTGCAGTTTTCTGCTGATAGGAGCACCGGCCCAGGGTTTCAGGTAAGTAAATACAATCACTTAGGGGTGCCTAACATTTGGCACCCCCAAGTATAACATACCTTTCCTTCTCCTTTAATGACAATTGGATATCAGATCTTTACTCTTGTTTTCTAACTATATATAATTAATTGCTGATTGGCTATGGGCAACACCACCGGTGATGTTTGTCTCCAGTGCTAATAAATTATATGACCTGCTGCTTCACACATTTGTTCTGAAGATGTTGTGGTTTCAGATATTACAGGCAGAACCCACAGTGTCACTTTCAGTATATCATATTTATAGTGAGCTCTGCATGTTGGCGGTTGCCATATATGTTTTGAACAGATTTGAGATTCCCTACTCCTATAGTTCCCTAAATATAATTCTCCCTCTAGGATTTTGCTGAAGAGAGATATGGCGTCCCTTCAATGATCCAGTCTCAAGACAAACCAGGTAAAGAATAATCTGTTGGATTAATGGAATAATGCTCACTTTATATGTACCAGCCTACTTCCTTGGGGAGGAGAATGGGTATTTGAGAATGTAGTGTATATCCACATTTGTGAAGCATGACCAAACCCTTTAAAATGTTTTTTAAAGTAGGCTGTAAAGTAAAAGTAATTCATTTATAATGTACTGTTGCCCTGCACTGGTTAAAATTGTGTGTTTGCTTCAGAAAGACAACTATA
Source organism: Xenopus petersii (assembly GCA_038501925.1). NCBI lineage: Eukaryota > Metazoa > Chordata > Amphibia > Anura > Pipidae > Xenopus > Xenopus petersii. Next base: position 76,302,098 of record CM076688.1, read on the forward strand.
TTTCTATAAACAGGCTGCTGTGTAGCAATGGAGGCAGCCATTCAAGGTGGAAAAAAGGATAAATTGCTCAGGTTTACATAGTAAAAGAACAGATAAGCTCTGTAGAATACAACTTTTCTGTTATCAACTATGTACCCTGTGCCTTTTCTCCTTTTTCCAAACTCAATTTCTGCCCACATGGCTAAACAGCAGCTTGTGTATATAAGCTATTTTAGTAGTCTTTCTGAAGCAAATGCACCAGTTATACTATTGTCACTCAGCTTCTCTTCAACAATAAAATGGTGCCAGTGTCTCATCAGTGGAAAGCAAAAGGTGCAGAATACTTAAAGTATCCAATATTCCTAATGACACACTGTACATTAGTCGTCACTTAAAGACACTGCATTTCATTACAGGTGGCAAAAAATATCATCTAAGTATTTTGCTATCACCTTTCCCATTCAGGTCCTACACTAATGAGCTTACTCCTGCCTGGAATAACTGCATAGTCATTTCTACACTTTATTTGAATTCCTTTTTCCATGTAGCATCAAGTCAAGCCTGGAAAAGGCTCTACTTCCCACATTTAATTTGTAGTTTCACCACCCCTTTTGTCAGGTATTTTGACAGCCACCCTCTGTGCACATCTGTAAGAAACCTTCTGTACCTTAAATGTTGTACTTCAACTTCCAGCAAGTAAACTGCTATGTAAAGGCCTCCAGCATTTGCAGAACCACAGTGAAATCCCCTAACTGTAACTCGGCAACACCTGCGTCAATATCCTGTTTATCACAGACAGAGATTTGACTATACAGTTTAAAAAAAAAAAAAGAATGTTTTGTACATTCACTGAATGCATGTGCCAAATGCCTTCTTTACTGGATAAATAGTTACTGCAGAAACTTAGCCTCATCATTTTGAAAGTCCATAACGTTAGCAGTAACAAGTTGTTACCCATATCAGCCGACATATATGAAGGCTTGGGTGCTCTGAAAAATGTGACTGGTTCGCCCCCCACAATCAGAGTGGCAGTCCAGATGCAACCTTGTGTGTTTGCAGAGAGACAGGTAGAGGTGTGTGTGGCATGTTCAAAGCAAGGCAGCTTTTGATACTTATTGATTTGACTGAGATCATTCATTGCTTAATCTCAGGAAATGTTCTACTAAATTATCTAGAAAATATGTGGTTTTGTACCAGGGGCAAATGTGCTACCAGAGTGATATGGTTCCATTCAATCTCATGTACAGCTCAGGTCTTCTCAGTAGAGCTCTTCAAGGTAAATTTGCACCAAAATTCATAGATGCCAATCAGATTTACTTTTATGATTCTATCTATAAATGTGATGGGTTATTGCACTGGTGTATATTTTGCAGATTGCTACCAGATATTGACCTTGGAGTCCATTGGGAAGGCCCTATACCACAATAAGCTGCATAAAAGGGCTAAAGTGGCAGCGTATATCGTTCCATGTATGCAAGCTCTACTCCCCCCCCCTTGAATTTCCCCCAGTTTGCCTCTTTCTCCCTAATGCCACCTGCCTTTCACTTCCCTCTATACATTAGACCACCTACATCCCTCCTCTACCTTGGCTCTTTTTGTTGCACCCACTCACCACTTTCCCCTGTTTGCCTCATCCCAGACCTGCTCAAATGACCTTACCCACTTTGTCAACTCTATTGTCTATTGCTTCAACCCATATTACTCCACCTACCTCTGCTTCCCATCCTTCATTCATTAACCCACACCTTCTGGTCCTTATATTACTTCCATCCATCTCTTCTGTATCCACCACACATAATACACTTAATTCATTTAGTACCTCTGTAATGTCAGTATAAAATTAGTGAGTAAAGCAAAAATAGAATATATTGGTCACTATTCAGGGGACAAAAGAGCAGATTTACTTTATTAAATTCCAAAGTAATGCCTGTACACTCACTGCCTGCCCTTTCCTTATCTAGATCGGGTGCTAGTGCGGGTGAAGGACCTCACTGTACAGATAGCCGATGAAACAGTCTGGGTCCGTGCCAGGGTTCACACAAGCAGGGCAAAAGGTAAGAGCTCTGTTTGGCTAAAGCTGGCAACATATGTTCAGATTTTATTTGTTATACAGAGAACGTTTTAATGCAACAATCAGATTTAAATTGTCGGATTAAAGTAGGAAAAATACCAAAATCAGACAATGTTCTGGAAATAGTAGTGACAGTCACCCATGGATATCATCAGACAATGCATGCAAAGATATTATCGTTAGCCAACAAATTTTCTAATCTATCCAACCGACTAAACGACGGATCACCATGGTACGAAATTGTAAGCACTATTATTTGGAGTCCACACACGGCCTGATTTCATACAATTATATTGGCGCAAGTATCACCATCTTTAGGCTTGCAGCAGGTGACTTGGAGAATATTTTATTCTCAGAAACCCCAGGTACTACATAAAAGAAGAAAATGCAGGATCTAGACAAAAACAATAAAATGTAGGGTCCATAAATAAACAAACGTGATGTCTTTTTTGCCCAATACATGGACTAAGATGCCAAGTTGGCAGCCAGTGTTAGGCCCAGTATGCTTAAGGGCAATGACCGGATATTTTGTCACCTGCGATTAATCTGTGCTACATTGAGTGACAAAATGCCCCATCTGTCATTGTACTTAGGGTTAGTTCACATGAGGAGATTTGGGTTTTTTTTTTTTGCCTAACAACTAATCGCCTCGTCTTCTGAGCGACTATCTCCCCGAACCGCCTCAACGTGTTTTACCATTGGCTACGATGAAAAGTCACCTGCGCTAATGCACACGCGGCGATGCGTTTTCCATAGTTGCCCGAAGTTGCCTCAGTGAGTCAACTTTGGACGACTATAGAAAACGTATCGCCGCTTGTGCTTTAGTGCAAGCGACTTTTCATTATAGTCTATGGGAAAACACGTTGAGACAGTTTGGGGAGATTGTCGCTCAGAAGACGAGGCGATTAGTCGTCAGGTGACAAAATCTCCCCGAATTACCTCGTGTGAACTAACCCTTAGACTACTGAGGTTTATCACCTGATACCATGGGCAGCAAATCTCCCCGAAATGCTTTCCCACCAGCAATAATGTAAATCACTGGTGGAAAAACACGCAATGCTTCATTTTATGAAGTTGCCTGATTTTTTCTTGTGAGGTATATGTTTTCCCGTCACCGAGTTACTTTACAACAAATCTGCCCATGTGCCAGTATCTTTATAGTGTAAGAAATAAGATCTGTTGCTAAAGCAAGATTAACAAGGCATTTAACTTTTAAAATGTGTTCTGTGCTGTATAAATTCTGATGAGCTGTTTATGTTAAACTGAAACCTTTGGCAGGAGACAGCATGGTGATGTATCAATGCTCCACCAAAGGCTACAAACAAGTCATCTTTGTGGTATCTGCCACCCTGGCTGCTCTGAGTTACACTGTCCCATTGTCACATAAAAACAGGCTGATTGTTAGGAGTTGATAGAATTCCTGACAACCTGAGTCTACTCCCCAGAACCTACAGAAAAGGCTAATGCCCTGAGGAGTGGACCACCTGGTAACAAAGCTAGATCTGAAACAAGGACTGGCTTAAAGGACAATAAAAGCCTGAAAGAGTTGAAGATCCATACAACTATTATCATACATGATCACGCTGTTTTTTTTTCTTGGGGAAGAATTGACCATTTCTATTTATCGGGGATGTCCAGAAACTGTTAAGGAGCATGGATTTCTAATTGCTCTAAAAGACTGCCCCAGCCAAGCACTCCAAGGACGCTGACTGCAATGTACAATCGATTGGCCAAAACAATCAAATCCAAGTCCCACCTGTGGGAATTACTTGCAAAACCAATTTTTATTCAATTAGCAAATATTTAACAATGAATAGCACTTATGTATAATGAAATGCTTCCTTTTCAGTGGCAGAGGTACGAGTCCATTTCAAACAGCTGCCTATATACAGTTATTTCTGACTGCATTATTCTACCTTGTATAAACCGCACATCACTGTGTACTCTATGCTTTTATTCAAAGTCGGGAGTCCATGTAGTTGTTCAGCCAAGCCCACGGGACTCGCCCCAGTTCAAAAAGGCAATCAATTATAGAAAGGTTTATATCAAAAAATGATATAAGTCCCAAGGCTTCTTCAAGTAAAAAAATATTAATTTATTGTTGTTCACATTAAAAAGAAGTAACTAGTACATAGGGTATGGGGGGTAGTATGTACTAGTTACTTCTTTTTAATGTGAACAACAATAAATTAATATTTTTTACTTGAAGAAGCCTTGGGACTTATATCGTTTTTTGATATAAACCTTTCTATACTCTATGCTTTTGCCCTGTTTTTTTAGGTTTTCAGAATAAACATTGCTTTATTGTGCCAACCCAGGTAACAGTTGCCTTTGAAAGGAGAGTTTGTTTGCAACTATTTTCCGCCCACAGACAGGCTACAGTGCCTGTAAATCTGTTATGGCAAATGGTTATTTTCTTTTCTTTTCAATTCAAATCTTTTCATCATTAGAAACATCCAAAAATAAACTCCCTATGAAGTAAGAATCTCTCTGAAGCACATATTGTACATTTTAAGGTTTATTTTTGGTGTTTTCATTGTGCTTTTGTATGTATTGCATGTAGTGGGTATAGAAATGCAGTTAACCAGTCAAAAACCAGGGAACATGAGCTAGCAGGGTATGATACATTCAGGTTCCCATCTCAAACCTTCTGTTTTTCCCCCTCCATTCTCATACTTGGAATTTCAATTACAACCTAGTTTCTAGGACATCATTATCATAGCAACCAGGCAGCCGTTTGCCAGTCAGAATGTAAGAGGGCCTGAAAGAGAGAGAAGCAATTAAAAATAATAAAACAGGTCCCCCCCCCCGACAACCATTTTATTCAGAAGGAATCCTGTCAGCATATTGATACGCAGCTTGCATTGTCTGCATGATTGCAGAATACGTCTGTGAATAGGCTTTATAGGGTTGCTGTAACCTTTTGCACAATTCTTACATAAGTGCACGATACACCTGAATTTTCTCTGTACAGGAAAGCAGTGTTTCTTGGTTCTGCGTCAGCAGCAGTTCAATGTGCAAGCTCTGGTGGCGGTTGGAGAGCGCGCAAGCAAGCAGATGGTGAAGTTTGCTGCCAAGTAAGTAAGCGATTATATCCTGTTGTCCCGCACACACAATGGTGAGAACTGGAGTGTTGGAAGGGCTGGGACCAGTTTCACACATTCCCCCCTGAAAGCTCCATTTGTTCAGAGGAGGGAGGAAGAGAAAAGTAGAAGTTGTTTAAAGAAGTGTCACTTTGCCACTGCCCTGAATGCATTCCCCCCTCTCTCTCTCTCTCTCTCTCTCTCTCTCTCTCAATAGAGCTTAATGGGCTAAATGCATTGGGACCCGCTGGAGCGGGAGCCAATCCACTTACTGGCCACATTGCTTTCACTAGCTGCAACAAAAGCCCTTGGCTAAAGCAGGGAGGCTGGGGAAGGAAGAAGGAATGATTTCTTAAAGAGAAACTTATCATATTAATAAGTCATAGACCTGCACAAACTATATGTATTTATATGAGGGGGCAGGGATATTGTTTGCAGCAATGTAGGAGGTTTAGGATGGAAATTGTCTGTTGACACTAAAGCTGGCCATAGATGTTGAGATTTTTAAAAGATCAGATCCTGATCGTGAGACCACGATCTTCTCAGAACGATCGTACGATCGTACGAATTTACCATCAACTAAAAAGATCAATTTGCCAGGAAAACAAAGGGGAGCTGCCTGCTTGGCCCTGCAAACATAGATAGATTGCACTGGGACCGACAAAGATTTTCTGACCTGGCCGATCAATTTCCCGACAGATGTCGGCCGAAAAATTGTAAGATGTACAATCGTTCGAATACCACTAACCGCACGATAATTTCGAAGGATTGGTCGGGCTTCCCTAAAATCGGTCGTTCTGCAAGAAGAATCGTCGCATCTATGGGGAGCTTAAGGCCGTGGTTCGTGTCACATTCAGAGAATGCCTCAGCTGAGGCAAACGCTATGGCAGCTTTCTCTCATTTATTAATGCTAAGGATGTATTTGCCAGTAATTCCCAGACTTTGGGGCTGCCCGCTTTGGACCAAGGGCTGGTGATGGGACTCAGCCTGAAGGCAAGCTAAGATGAGATTGGAGAAGAGTCTGTAAACTTTACAGTAGGTCATGTGAACAGAAGAGCCCTTCACTGTGCGCTCATAAGTGTACTGAAGGAATACTGTAATGGGAAACATGCTTTTTTCAAAACGCATCAGTTAATAGTGATTCACAATAAATATGCAAATAAAATGTTCTGCCATTGTGATGTATTGTATAAGTAAAACAATATGGCAGCTCCTACCTGTATGATCACAAATATACTGAGAAGCAATGTTCTTTGCATACACTATGCTCTGCCATCATATTATACTTTCTAAGAGCAAAGGCACATGAGGAGCCTCGTTGCCCACAGTAAATCTCTTCTGCTGACAACTTCTCTCCTCCAAATGCTCCTTCTCTGTAATAATGTATTGCGGCAACTAATCTTCTCATGAGCCATTGCCATAAAGGTGAATGAATCCATTCCTTGTCTCTTTTCCATGTCAGCCAACACTCTCCCAGAAAAAATATATATAATTTGGAAGAAACCCGTTGAACATGTGATGCCTATAAAGTAATTCTGGTAGGAGACAAAGAGATGAGAAAGCAGCCTGTCTCGTATGGAGAGTAGTTAGAGATATGTTAATTCCCCCGCCTTCTACAATAGGGTTAATTTGCTCTTTGTGTATCATGGGATGAGAACGAGCCCTTTTTCATGCTTAGAAGGATGTTTGGCTGTGGGAGATATGGGTGGTGCTTGGGGGCAGCATCAACACCAAACCCTATTGGCTAATGCCCATCTCCTTACCCATAAGGTAGAGCCTGATCTTTAAACATGACCTTGCACACACGGCACGGCAAGCAGTTGCCACAGAGATTCCAATCAGTTTGTAACCATGTGCCGCTCATTGTGTGAATTTGTAATCACTGCCGATATCATTCCAGACACACGTTTATATTCGGTGCTGCTGGTACAGCAACCGCGTGGGAATTACCCTCACTACAGAGATGGCAGTTTATTACTAACACAGACAATACCCTTTGACTGGCATTTTGGCACTTTTAACTGGCAGTGTAGTTCTATATTTTTTTATTACTGGTGCAATCAGGTTGTGACCATGTATTTCAGTTAGACAAAAGAAAAGATATTCAATGCATCCAGAGTCAGAACCTGCAGTGCAGATTATATATGCAGCCCAGAAGAAGGATGAGCAGTAGGATGGTGTATTTGAAGCCTTTGTGTATTATAGTGTCTTTTCTTTTATTCCATATTTTTCCTTTCTAGCTGATTTAATGGAAGATTGCTGGGAGTTGTAGTTCAGGAACTAATCTCTTGCTGCCCTGTGATGGTGAAGCTCAGATTATCATATTTTTTTTATTAGCCACCCTATTACACAGCACTATACAGTAGCAAGGTAAACAGGGTCATGCTCATTAGAGCATGCAGTCTAAAAGACAACACTGCTGTTAGTGGTTAATATAAATTGTATTCTAATTTTCCGATTATGAATAGCGTATGGAGTATCATTCCAGAATTGTGGGCTACAAACCTTTGTGTTCATTGGCTCAATGGTATGTTTTCTGGATCTTCCCTGTTGGTCTCATTGGCCAGTCTGTCAGTGCAGATTATGTGTTGTTTATTTAGAGCTGTGCTGATGGATATTAATTGGGCAGAGGCAGCTGAGGATGCATAGACAGCCCATGTTTTCATTTCTGCTGTGCCAACTGCAAGGCTGCAAAACAAACAAGACTGCTTAGTGCAACATTGCATTGGTTACACGTCTGCCTATTGATTTTAGCCTTTGAGGGTGTTGAAAGAAGCAATAGTATGAAACCTATATGATAATGACATATAAACTCTGTAATGCGCTTTTGATGTACTTCATACTACTTATTTGGCATGGTCATTAGCCCTCTGCCTGACTATTTCCCTTGGTTTGTCTGCCTGCCAACTAAGTAGGATGGATAGGCCACCACCAATGATCATTGGGTCCCATGCTTTCCAGATAGCAGGGCTTCAATTAATAGCCTAATGAGCCCCCTATTTGAATGCCCTGGCAAAAAGTAGAATTGGGTCCCAATGAAAAAAGCGTCTCCTTCATGACCTTTATCCATTTGGCAACTGTCTGTTGTTCTGAACCCATATTCTGCTCAAAACCCCAATTTTTTCCCGTGCTAGCACCATCACCGTCGGACTTGCATCTTTTGGGATATATGCCCAGAATAACTACAGTGAACCCTCAATTTTAAGTACCCTGATTTTAAGTTTTCCCGCATTTTAAATTTTTTATTTTTAGTCCCACCAATTTGTAATGCATTTCCATGGGTGCTTTTTGCTAATTTTAAGTAGTGTTTTCCAGGGTTTTTGCATCAAAATTTTGTCCTGATGTTCCCAAAAACTGCTTTTTTTTCCTCTATGAATTATTATTGTGAAATAAAGAGGTTTAAAATACTAACCAGATGTATATTTTTCCATGGTTCTGCATGTAAATGGTCAATTTTAATTAGTCTGCCCCTTATACAGTCCTGCACCCAATCACTTATTGCTTTAGGTTGTGTATGTGACTGACAGAGAGGCCTTGCACATGCCCCCCCATAGTGTAACATTAAAGGAAAACTATACCCCCCAAACAATGTAGGTCTCTATTAAAAGATACTAAGTAAAACAGCTCATGTGTAAAACCCTGCTTCATGTTAATGAACCATTATCATAATAATATACTTTTTTAGTAGTATGTGCCATTGGGTAATCATAAATAGAAAATTTTAAAAAATAAGGGCCGCCCCCAGAGATCGTAAGATTCACTGTTTACACATACAAACCACTTGTAAGGTCACATGAGCCAATTAACAGACAGAGTTCTGCCTTTTGCTTTCTCACTTCTTCCTGTTACAGTTAAAGTTGTAGTATTTCTGGTCAGGTGATCTCTGAGGCAGCACAGATAGAGTCACGAAATGGTGGTTCAAGGCAAGAGATGTAAAAGGGCAATATTTATGTAAATATATATTCCAGTTTGGTAAGATTCTTTAATATGTCATTCAATTTGATATAAACTATCTGTTGCTTAAGTATTCATTTTGGGGATATAGTTTTCCTTTAACGCGGCTATGCTTAACCCTTGTTATTAATAGTGATTGGCGAATTTGGGGCGTTTCACTTTGCTGAGAAATTAGTGAATTTCCCGCGAAATTCGCAAAACGGCAAATTTTCACGCTGGTTTTGCAAATTCGCCCATCACAGTAAATATTGTATGTCACAGTAAAATGGACTCCTGTGCTTATATCCTTTCAGTACTTGAATAAAAGGTTACTTTAACACATTTCCCTGATTTTACATTTTCTCGGATTTTACATAATTTTTTCCTGGTTCCCAGAAAAATTTAAAATAAGGATTCTACTGTAGATATCAAGGTATCATCAGAGTGCAGGTAGGGAGCTTATTTTGCCCCTAGTGCCTAACATGTGTGGTTGTTTATATTCTCTGCACACTAAATAATGTAGGAGAAGCCAGGCGATACCAGGCCTGAAGGAGATCTGACTTCTGATACATTGTTTAAAGTGCCAGAACCAGGGAGAGACTTATAACACTTTCAGTCGCAATTACATTTGCACATAACTTTAAAACCAATGGGAATATAAAGTAAATGTAAATTGGGCAGTTGCTTAGAATAACATTTTCTTTCATTAAGCAAAAACAGGTTTGGATGGAGTTCCCCTTTAAAAAAATGAATATGGGGTTTTTAAAGCAGGTATTGTGAAATGGTAAACTTACTTTAAAGAATACAGATTCAAATATATATATATATATATATATATATATATATATATATATGTATATATATATATATATATATGTATGTGTATATATATATATATATATATATATATATATATATATATATATATATGTACCCCAACGTCCATTTAGGGACTGAATAGCCCATGGTGTGTGTGTTCCCATCCCTCATTCAGGGAACTAATTTGTTTTCTTATATGTAGTCATAGCAGAAACAAAAAAATTTGGGGTTTTATTGGAAAAGCTTGACGTCTGTGGTGCTTTCCTCCAGATCAGTAGTCATGCTCTGAAGTTAGGGGAAGCACCTGTGTGGTCAGACTGACTTCTGAGACAATCTGTGAATAAAGAGGGGATTAGATTTATACTATACACAGGACTCACTGGATAGCTGCATTTTCCTTATGGGTTGGTGCCGCTGACACAACAGTCCGATATTCATGTCATTTTCTTAAACAGAACAGCACCATCTAGTGCAGGGATCCCCAACCTTTAGAACCCGTGAGCAACATTCAGAAGTAAAAGGAGTTGGGGAGCAACACTAGCATGAAAAATGTTCCTGGGTGCCAAAATAAGGGATGTGATTGGCCATTTAGTAGCCCCTATGTGGATTATCAACCTATATTGAGGCTCTGTTTGGCAGTACACCTAGTTTTTATACAACCAAAACTTGCCTCCAAGCCTGGAATTCAAAAATAAGCTCCTGCTTTGAGGCCACTGGGAGCAACATCCAAGGGGTTGGAGAGCAACATGTTGCTCGCGAGCTACTGGTTGGGGATCACTGATCTAGTGATAGCAGGTAGCGGGCCTGTGGAGAATACCTCAGTAGTACCTAGCAACATGGCAGTTACAGCTGTCTGGTCTGTACTGTATAAGGTATAGCTCACTGGGTGCACAATACATACCCACACAGTGCTGCTATCACTAATCTTGGGCCCTTATACTACTCATACATAGCTGCGAAAGATATCACCAAACCCTGCCTACTCCTTTTCTGTGAATCACTTGTGGTCCTTTCTGACACCAGCTTCTGACTGGCATACTCTGCCTCTCCCACTCTTGATAGTTGCCTTGTTTGTGCAAGTAGGTGGACATATTGTTTTTCTTAGACAGTACAGGATGAGGATATAGGTTATTGTGGGTCCAGAACATTCCTTCTCTGTATATTTGTGTTTATACATATGGGTAGCTGCTGCCATATGTTTCCCCTAGTACAGTATGTGGATATAACTTAGTGTTTTCCCAGAACATACCTTTCTTGTATATTTGCATTTATACATCGGCACCACCATAATGATTCTTTTAGACTTTAAAGGGGTTGTTCACCTTTGAGATAACTTTTAGTATGACGTAGAGACTGATATTCTTAGGTAATTTGCAATTTAGCTTTTTATGCAGCAGCTCTTCAATTAGCATTTTAAGCAGTCTGGTAACTAGGGCCAAAATAACCCTAGCAACCATGCATTGATTTATATAAGAGACTGGAAAATGAATAGGAGAGTGTCTGAATAGAACGATCAGCAATAAAAAGTAGCAATAACAATACATTTGTAGCCTTACAGAGCATTTGTTTTATAACTATAAAAAATAAATAATAAAAACCAATTGAAAAGTTGCATAGAATTGGTTGTTGTTCTACAATATACTAAAATTACGTTAAAGGTGAGCCACCCCATTATGGTTCAATATGGCAGTTCCGACCTGTATCTATATCTAAAATTATCCAGAAAGGGGATTTTCCATGCATGCAATAAGCAATACATCCCTTCTATACGTGTTAATTATAAAGGGAAGAAATGTGCTGTCTGCACAAAAATCCATGCCCTCTTACGGTCTAGTTTAAGAAAGATATAGATAGAATCTAATTTAATTGCTTTAATATGTTACATATATATGTATCTAATTACACGAGGATGTCCAGCCTGAGCAGTCCCAGCAGCTGCTTATATAGAGAAAATTCATCATCACCCTGTGCCCTCTCCCCCAGCCTGCTCTCATCAGGTCAGTAACTTGCTGGATATGCAATATTTAGTGTGTGTGTAGAAAGATAGTGTATATAATTAGTGCCAGTTATTAAGTCTGCAGTCCCCAGAAGAATTCCCATGGAGTCTGCTTGCTGGGTCTCATCTATGCTAGGAATAGTCTAGCGTGTCTGTGCCACAGTCTAACACCTGTTAGTCGAATTTATCTGCATCAGGTAACTAATAACAACACAGAGCATGTGTGTTGAATTGTCAGAAGAGAAGTTGCGGAACTACTGGGGACATCTTAAGAGCCACTGACATTCTAAGATTGTGGTGGCCTGAGTCTGGTACAGAAGCCCAAAACATAATATGTACATTTCTAGCCTAATTCTTTGTTGAGCTTTAGTTCTCCTTTAATATCCCGTGACTCAATTATAGTGAATCCACACCTATTGTGTTGGTTATCACGTAGGCATTTCTCACTGAGTTCTGTCCACTTAGAGTTTGCCAAGAAATCATGTGACCTGGGGGAGGATGCCAGCTGGGTATATATGCGTAAACACTTTATTTATATACTAGAAAGTAAGAGGAACAGACTGTTGTAGCCTGAATATAGCACTTCCTCATCTGCCTCTTATGTCTCCATCTCTCGTTGCCACTAACAATCTTACTGGCGAAGGCATATGTATATTGATTCCATAGTCTGGCTAGTGCTGCCATGCTACAGAATTGACCAACAGGAAGACAATATCAGGGACTGATACGGGTTTTTCAGTTCTAGTTGAATGGAAAGTGAATTTTTACTCCTCACCTTTGAAGTGTAAAGGAGAGGATGATAATTCCTTTCAGTTGGTGGTGTGATTTATCTCCTGCGTGGAAAATGAAACTCTTCCTAAAAACAAAACTAGTCTTATTTTTGTACTTGTTGATGACTGACAACGAAACCAAGAGTATAATCTGCCTCCCACCTAGACACAATCTCACCATACTATACAAAAACTGCTATTACTATGTCACTCATAGGCTCCCTAGTATAGTGAGTCTTGACACACTGCAGAGATTTTAGATTAGGAATCCAGCAACTGAAAACACTACTTGGTAAAACAGTGAAACCAGGAGAGCTACTGAGGATTTAGTTTACGTATAAACTTTTTGATTAGGAAAAGCTGAATTTTGTATTGCAATGGGAAGTAGGCCTGGACTGGGATTCAAAACAGGCAAGTAGTTAAATAGTGACTGTCTATGGAATATTACAGCAGACCCTCTGGCATTTGCCAGAACCCACAGATTGCCAGTCTGGGCTTGATGGGTAGTAAAGACACGCACCAATCTTGCCCATTTTGTATAGCTCCTTGCATAAGGCTGACACAGCATTCCTAAGACCCAAAAAATGTTGCGTCTGCCTGGCAGTAGGAATCTGTACTGTGGCCCATGATGGTGCAGGTTTCTGGTGGGTTAGGCTGGTCACTAGTGGGGCACCAGCTTAACCTAGACCTTTTATAATAGATATCAAGCTATTTCAGTTCAGGTCCCAACTTTGCTCATGTATTCCCTTAGCTCATATATAGGAAAATAATGTATTAGTCTTTCATCTTAGTTTCAAAGATATCCAAGAGAGAGGCTATATATTCCCCCCAAACCTCATGCTAAATCACCTTCATGCTGAACTTTCAAGTGTATCTAGAAGAGTAAACAGACATTCTCCCTAATTCTCACTGTAACTGGCCTTTAGGCTAAACCCCCCCTGTAACCGTTCCAAGCCCCCTCAGCAGGGGGACTGTTCTATAGTCAGTATTCACTGTTTTGTTGCTGTGGTGCTTGTACTTTGTATACAGGATAACAAAGGAGAAGTTAAATATTCAATATCCCATATTTTTTTTATTTTGATTACTGAGCCCAAGAACATATAGTTATTGTGTCTTTGTAAAATCAACCCATGTTCCATAGGTCCCAGTTATCATCAGGACTGCCAAACTATACCATTGCTGTTACCCATAACATTTGACTAGTGCTTAATATGCCTGTATGTGGGCACATCTCTGCTTTCATTTGCCCTTTCTAGATTGATTTGATTATCAATTGGTCCTTGTATGGAAACAAAACAGTCATCTATTCCAGCCATATCTGATCTGATCTGTTTTGAACAACTTCAAAACAGAAATGGGTGGGGATTTCCAGAAAGTTTTATCTCGTGATTCTCTTTCACATTAAAGAGGTAGTTTACCTTCCATCCACTTATTTCAGTTCATTTGTTTTCAGATCGTTCACCAGAAAGACTTTTTTCACTTTTTTTTTTACATTTTTTCCAAAACTGAATTCTATACTGTTTTTGTCTTTACTCTTTCAGTCTGACAACTCAGTAATCCAGGTGCAGATTCTGAACCGATAACATTTGCTACATTAGTTTTTCAGCAGCATCTGTCGTATAGCAACTATTGAATCTGTTATAACAATTGCCTTAAAGGGGTGGTTCACCTTTAAGGTAACCTTTATTATGTTATAGAACTGCCAATTCTAAGCAACTTTTCAATTGGTTTTCATTATTTTTTATAGTTATTTGCCTTTTTCTTCTGACTCTTTGCAGCTTTCAAATAGGGGTGCACCGAATCCACTATTTTGGCTTCGGCCAAACCCCCCGAATCCTTCGTGAAAGATTCGGCCGAATACTGAATCGAATCCGAACCCTAATTTGCATATGCAAATTAGGGGTGGGAAGGGGAAAACATTTTTTACTTGTTTTCTGACAAAAAGTCACGCGTTTTCCCTCCCCGCCCCTAATTTGCATATGCAAATTCGGATTCGGTTTAGCTGGGCAGAAGGATTCGGCCGAATCTGAATCCTGCTGAAAAAGGCCGAAACCCGAACCGAATCCTGGATTTGGTGCATCCCTACTTACAAATGGGCGTCTGACCCCCTTCTAAAAAAACAAATGCTCTGTGATGCTCGGCTACAAATGTTTTCTTATTGTTACTTTTTATTATTGATCCTTCTATTCAGGCCTCTCCAATTCATATTCCAATCTTTTATTTAAATCAATGCATGGTTGCTAGGGTAATTTGGACCCTAGTTATGGGGTGCCACCCAATATCCACTCCTCTGCACACAATTCAGACAGACCACAAACTGACTGTGGCTTTATATGGTTACAACATTCCTCAGTGACTTCTTATATATTTACAGAGGGGGTATAGTATGCCTGTATTTACTGGTATCTTCAAAGATAAGTACTATTATTAGAAGTGTGAATTCCATTCCCCCTTATTAAAAAGTGAACCGCTAATGGCATAATGTACTGTTAGTTAATTTAATTAATGTACTGTTAGTTAGTTAATTAATAAGCAGTCAGTTAATTTATTCACTTTCTCTTTTGTTCAGGCCTTTTAGTTCAAATAATTTGCCTTTGTTACCAATACTGTACTCAACAAAGAACTAATTAATGTACAGGGCTACCTGAATCCTGAGGAAATTAACATGCAGAAAACAAAGTTGGGTTTGTATGCCCTGCGAGCCATTCATCTTGCCCAGCTTGTACCTTTTGTTGTGTGAGTGAAGTACAATCATGCAGAGCTTATAAGACTGGATCCATTGATTGGAGGAGGTGACAGATCTCACTTTGATCACTGACCGATTGCTGTCACTTCAATCAACCTTGGCTTCATCATTTCCTGCAATCTCATGCCTCGGTTCCACTTGGTATACTGGAAATGACCCTGCTATCTCCAGGCTTTATTTGCCTGTTTCAATGGACATTAAAATAGGCAAAACATGAAGCGATATTTGCACCTAAAATCAATGTGAGATATTATCTAAAGTAGGTTGGTTTGGAGGGGAAATTTGTCACGTATATTTTGTTCTTTTTGTGCTTGGGTATGTCTCACAAGACACATTTCAGGATAAATGTATTCTTTATCTTCTGCCACAAGGAGATAAACTATGAACATCAATGGTTTGTTTACTAGGCCTTAGGGCAATGGCACACACAGATAGATTTGTCATCCAATGTAAAAATGCCCTACCACTGGTGCCAAATCTCTCAAATGCTTTCCCAGCAGCAATAATGTAAATTGGCAGAGGGAAAACTTACGAGTTGCATTTTTAAAGCTTTGAAAGCATTTTTGAGCAATTTGGTATCAGTGGAAGTGCATTTTTACAGCAGGCGACAAATCTCCCGTGTGCCATTGCCCTTAGCCAAAAATCACTAGCTAAGATCACTAGGAAAAGCTGATACTCATTTGTATGGTTTAAATCTCAACCATAAAGCAGAACACAACTGCTGCTTACAATATGTGTCAGATAAGGATCTGTGCTACTGGGACAGAATGCTCTGTTCTACAGATAGCTAGAATCTCCGCCATAAAGCAGAACAGGACTGCTGCTTACAATATGTATCAGATAGGGATCTGTGCCACTGGGACAGAATGCTCTGTGCTACAGATAGCTAGAATCTCCGCCATAAAGCAGGGCAGGACTGCTGCTTTGTGAGAGAAAGAAGACATTACCATTTAATTACATTTCCTGTTCAAGTACAAACTGACTATAATATTTACAGAATTAAATCAATTGTTCCCTCCCCCCAAAATACATGAGTGTCTGTATAAATGGATGGTCGTAATGGGTGCCTCATGAACTTCGTGTATCATAAATCATTTACAGTAGAACCCCTATTTTACGTTTTTCTGGGGACCAGAAAAAAGGTGTAAAATACAGAAAAATGTAAAATCAGGGAATGCATAATATATACAGTTAGGTCCATAGATATTTTTTTTCTAATTTTGGTTCTGTACATTACCACAATTCATTTTAAATGAAACAACTCAGATGTAGTTGAACTGCAGACTTTAATGTGAGGAACTAAAGCCTTTTTTTAACACAATCACTTAATTTCAGGGGCTCAAAAGTAATTGGACAAGTTAAAAAACTGAAAATAAAATGTTCATATCTAATACTTGGTTGAAACCCCTCTGCTGGCAATGACAGCCTGAAGTCTTGAACTCACGGACATCACCAGATTCTGGGTTTCCTCCTTTTTAATGCTCTGCCAGACCTTTACTGTAGTGGCTTTCAGTTGCTGTTTGTTTGTGGGCCTTTCTTTTCGAAGTTTAGTCTTCAACAAGTGAAATGCATGCTCAATTGGGTTCAGATCAGGTGACTGACTTGGCCATTCAAGAATATTCCACTTCTTTGCTTTAATAAACTCCTGGGTTGCTTTGGCTCTATGTTTTGGGTCATTGTCCATTATATTGTATAATGAAACACCTCCCAATCAATTTGACTGCATTTAGCTGGATTTGAGCAGACAGTATAGTATGTCTCTGAACACCTCAGAATTCATTCAGCTGCTTCTGGCCTGTGTCACATCATGAATAAACACTAGTGTCCCAGTGCCACTGGCAGCCATTCACGTTCAAGTCATCACACTGCCTCGCCATTTTACAGATGATGTGGTATGCTTTGGATCATGAGCTGTTCCACACCTTCTCCATACTTTTTTCTTGCCATCATTCTGGTAGAGGTTGATCTTGGTTTCATCTGTCCAAAGAACCTTTTTTCCAGAATTGTGCTGGCTTTTTAAGATTTTTTTTTTTTTTTTTTTAGCAAAGTCCAATCTAGCCTTTTTATTCTTGATGCTTATGAGTGGCTTGCAGCACCGGATTTACTGGTCGGGCACCCCCTAGCGCCTGTCACACTACCAATTTCTCAGATGGGTTTTTTTCTGTTTTAGCAACTTAAGGATGGCTTGTTTCACCTGCATGGAGAGCTCCTTTGACCGCATGTTTGTTCACAGCAAAATCTTCCACATACAAGCACCCCCCTCAAATTGACTCCAGGGCTTTTATCTGCTTTAATGATAGACATAACAAAGGAATTGCTCACACCTGCCCATGAAAAAGCATTAAAATCCATTGTCCAATTACTTTTGGACCCCTGGTCGAATTACTTTTGAGCCCCTGAAATGAAGTTTCTCACATTTTTATGCAATCTTTTTGTTCAACCCACTGAATTAAAGCCGAAAGTCTGCACTGCATCTGAGTTGTTAAATTTAAAATTCATTGTGGTAATGAAACAAAATTAGAAAAAAAAGTTGTCTGTCCAAATATTTATGGACCTAACTGTAGTTGGGACCACAAACAATGTAAAATGAGGGAAAACTTAAATCAGGGGATATAAAATTGATGTTTCACTGTATTTAAAAAATAAATCCTATTCCAGTGATTGGAATCTGTGTAGATATTGTTGAGCTAGAACTCCCCATTGGAAATGTATCTTCTAAATGTGTCCAATGTATGGACATCAGTTGGGCCACCTTGATCCCAGCTGTGTTACACTTATTATATATTATAATGGTTCTGGCTATGGGCAGACCTGTAGCCAGTCATCTTGATTTAGCTACATACATCATTATCATATCTATTTCTTGAACCTGCATCTGTTTCCCAGCATCAGACAGATTTCACTTTTAATTATGCTCGCACACTCACACAACAAGCTGTTGACAGTTCATGGTATTGTCGGAGGAAATGTGTTGTCACAGTGGCCGCAGGTTCACAGACAATTTTAAAAGAATCCGTTATTTGTCCTAATGAGTCACGCTGTTATGTTTTGTGTCAGTGTAAACCCTGTGCCCCACCATTGTGCCAGTTTATGGAGCCACCTAAGCTTGTCAATCTATTACATTCACTATGGGACCTTCTCACTCACTAACAGCGGAGGTGATGGCTATAGCCATTTTGTGTAGGATTCATAAAGTATATTTTTGGAGGCCATGTAATTACAGATTGGGGCAAATAATTGTACGATTCTCAACAGTAATCCAGTAGGGGCCAGAGTTCCAAGTTTTGAACCTTTAGCTACAGGGATAAATGGATGAGAATGGGTAGACACTCACAGAAAAACCCATGAACTGGCCAGTTTAAAAGAAGAAATAGTTGATTATGGAAACACGTCTAGCATAGCCAGATGCGCTACACGTTTACACTGGCCTATAAGTAATTGTTGTTTGGGTGTCTACCCATTCCCATCCATACACATCCCTGCGTCTCCCCAAGAAAATCTGTGCCAGTCACCTAGATCTCTTAAAGGAGCAGAAACACCATAAAATGAAAGTGTTTGTTTTGAAGGAATGACAATATAATGTACTGTTGCTATGCACTGGTAAAACTGGTGTGTTTGCTTTAAAAACACAAATGTAGTTTATATAAAAAAGCTGCTGTAGCCATTGGGGCAGCCATTCAAGCACAGGATACACAGTTGATAGCAGATAAGTTCTGAAGACTGCTTGTTGGGAACCACTCAGGAAAATCACCCATAGGCTCTATCATTATGTGAGTTGCCAAATGACCTTTAATTTACTGGCCTAGCCTGGGCTGGAACTGGTATTATAAATTTAACAGCTCTACACTTGCTGTTAAAAGTATAGTAGCCTTTGGTTCCACCCCTTTACTGCCACTTAAGCCTTATACTTTACCTCCCCTGATTTATCCAGAGTCCACTCACGACCCCTTATTATGTGATCACTCTGCACCAGTTTGAGTCGCCACCCCACCCCCTCCGTCTGCAACTATGAACATCTTCAAAAGGTGGCAACCCTAGTTGCTTTCATCAGATTGTCTGTACTTGAACCAAGGTGCACGGCACAGTGTTGGACACAGGCCAGGCCAGTTTGGGATTTGATAGGGGGGTTCCTATGTGTCACCCCTTCTACTCCTCATGAATATACCGCTGCCAAACACAAGCAGTGCTTTGTATTAAAGGGGTTGTTCATCTTTAAATTAACTTTT
This sequence comes from Xenopus petersii, assembly GCA_038501925.1. Taxonomy (NCBI): domain Eukaryota; kingdom Metazoa; phylum Chordata; class Amphibia; order Anura; family Pipidae; genus Xenopus; species Xenopus petersii. Next base: position 76,321,721 of record CM076688.1, read on the forward strand.
AATATGACGTAAAGTATGATGCAGAGAGTGATATATTGGTTTTGATTTTTCATTAATTTTTCATTAATTTTTTTTTTTTTTTTATTATCGTCTCTACAATATGTGCACTGACAAATTGTAACAATTTGGGTCACCCGGCTCCCAAGCTTGGGAACTGTTCCTCACCTCAGTAACTTTGAAGCCACGCTCTTCCTTTTACTTAATATAGGGTGGACCTCTTGTGTAACTATCTAGATAAATAATATTCAACCTTCGTAACTGAAATGGCTTCAGGCTGTGTTATAAAGGTCAGCAAACTCTGAGTATCACTCCTATTATTAGGGATAATTCCCCCCTAATGTAAATTATAATTTTATCTTTTCATATTAGAAGTCACTGAGGAGTTCTGTGACCATATAAAGGCAGAGTTTGTTTGTGAACTATCTGATTTGTTTGCAGAAATGGAGTGGATCTTAGGTGGGACATGGAGGAGGGAAAGCTAAAATCAAGTTATAGTAGTAGAATATTTGTAGTAATTAATAAAAACACATTTTTCAACTCTGTCTTCTTGTAAGTGCCAGACATGATTGTTTATTTTTCTTCTTTGTCTCTGTTTTCTCCTTTTTTGTTTTTTGTAAAGATGCAAAATAAGAACCTATTGAAAAAACACACTTTGTAACTAAATGTTATACTACCAAATGTTACATATTTTGCGCTTAAAGAGAGTAGTTGAAACTGCACCATTGGCTTGTGTGCAGCCAAATGGAAATGGGCACATGATGCCATAGATGGCTGATAAAACCATATTAGTTTACCAGTGAGAAGTATTTGCCATCAAATGACATTAACCAAGCATATTCTTGTTGACAGCATCACAAAAGAGAGCATTGTTGACGTGGAAGGAGTCGTGCGCAAGGTAGATCAGAAGATCGAGAGCTGTACCCAGCAAGACGTGGAGCTTCATATTGAGAGAGTAAGAGAGTTGTGCTGATGAGCAGATTGCTAACCACACATACATTGAACACAATGCGGTACAGTTACAGTAACGTCATGTACATACTGAATGGTAACAACCTCCTAACCATTGCACTGGGGAAACCCTGATACATTATTCAAAGCAGTGATGTGTCTGTAGAGCATGCTTTTATCCAACATGGGCACAGCTTGCATCTAGAAAGTATAGCTTTTTATCAAGACTACATTTTACAGCTCTTGAGTCAGTGTGGTTTTTGAACATCAACTGATAACAATGTCTCTGAGCTCAGCAGTAAGGTAGATGATTGCTCCCATTGGGTGCATGTGCTGAGAACATGGAGCTGCTGATCATAACCACCATTCTGGAATATCAGGGCTGTCCAACAGCTAAATGCACCCTCTCATATATTTTATGACCCTTGGTGTGCCCATGGCTTCATATATGTGTTTGTATGACTTCATTTTACTATAATTTGGCTCTCAAGTTTATGTTTTATGAGATTTATCAGCCCTCATAATGGAGGAATTGGAGCAAAGCTGTGCTAGATCACCAGACAAATCAAGCCACTATAGTATCCTATTAGAGATCATGTGAATGTTTGGTCCCCGTGCCAGTGAATGGCTAGCCGCTCACCATCTCCATGACCACATGTAGTGCTTGGCCAAAGGAATTTTTTCCATGTGGTCAGATGAATTTCTGTATTAGCCCCAAATAAATGTAACTTGCTATGGTTATTGTTTTAATGCCATACATGGGACTGTAGGCTGCTGATTCTGCCTCTGTTGCCTGTGACTGGGTACTCTACAGGCCTAGACTGGAAATATGTAGCTTCACATTTCTTTTAGTTATTTGTTGTGTTATAGGCAAGAAAAAAAGCAGGAAGTGAGTCAGACTCTGTTCGCCTTGAAGTTCCCTTGTTTACAGACTGACAGCTCCATTTGCTCCATTGACTTACACAGTAACACTGATCATTTAGGAGAAACCATTTCCTAAAAACTACATATAGCATATGTTTATTTGGCATTGATTGTTACACACTTACACACGTGTTGTTTGCCACTTTAGCTGCAAGTACACAAGAATATGGATAGAAGAAGTGAGAGCATACCAAATGCAGATTGCTGCTGCACGGGGCTTTTTTTATTATTTACTACATACACATGTATGTAGACAGAAATAAAGCACTTTGCAGCAGAACTCAGCATCTGGTAAGCTCTCCTCACTTCTCTGAGCAATTGTCGTCTTAGCAGATAGAAGCACCTTGGAATATTTGCTTAGGTAGTGCGCTGGAATACCCATAGTCAAGAATATGGAATACCGTAGTCAAGAATATGGATAGGTTGGGCATCTAAGGCACACGTGGTGGTACAGTGGCCATATTCCTTTGATGGGCACAGCATGTATGGTAGGAAGGTGGTATTTAGAAGATTAAATTACAACATAGGTGTAAAATGACTTATTTAAAGGGGTGGATCACCGTTAAGTTAAGTTAAGTTTAGTATGTTCTAGAATGGCCAATTGAAGCAACTTATCAATTGATCTTCATTGTTTTTTTTATAGTTTTTCAATAATTTGCCTTTTTCTTCTGACTCTTTCCAGCTTTCAAATGTGACTCACTGACCCCATCTAAAACAAATGCTCTTGAAGGCTACAAATTTATAATCATTGCTTCTTTTTATTACTCCTTTCTTCTCAGCCCCCTCTCCTATTCATATTCCAGACTCTTATTCAAATCAATGCATGGTTACTCAGACAATTTGGACCCTAGTAGCCAGATTGCTGAAATGGCAAACTGGAGAGCTGCTAAATAACTCAAAAAACACAAATAATGAAAAATGAAAACCAATTGCAAATCGTCTTAAAATATCACTCTCTACATCATACTAAAAGTTAATTTAAAGGTGAACAACCCCTTAAAAGATCATTTCCATCCTAACCCCAAGATCTCCACTCTTGCATAGATTGATTAATAAAATCAAAAAAGTGTATTAAAGAAAAGCACGTTTGTATATTCTTTAATACACTTTTTTGATTTTTCAAGAATACCCTGTGGTTGCTGGTTTCAAATTAGCCTATAGCAATGGTTTGCCTTCTGTTGTTTATTGCAGGGTGTCTAAAATTGCCTCCTCTTGTCCATTAAACTGCCCACCACATCATAATGTGTGATAATGTGACATCATAAGGCCCCCTCCACATCATGTTACATTTTATCCTTCTACCTTGGGTTCGTACTGGCTCCCAATGCAGTCCCAGTATCTGCTGTGTTATACTTATGCCACTGATCTAACCTTCAGTGCTGTTATCTTCCAGTCCATGTGCTTGCTTAACTAACAGTCTCTGCTGTTCCTGACTGGGTTTCTGATATTCTTGTATAATAATTCTGTTTCTATTGTACCTTTCAGATCTATGTGATCAGTGCTGCTGAGCCTCGCTTGCCCCTCCAGCTTGAAGATGCCGTGCGCCCTGAGACGGAAGGAGAAGAGGTGATGGTTTTATTTACATCAGGCGCCCGGATTTTGTATACAAAAAGTGTATCCAGTTGCATTAGCACAAGCAATAAAATATACAGTAAAAGGATAGAATAAACAAGGGTGCACATTGTCTCCTGGCACAAAAACAACATTTTGTTCTGATTAAAGTGGTTTGGGGGGAAATGAGGATTTAATGTTTTAGTTTATTGTACAGTAGTGTATTTCCTGGTTGCCGTGTAACTGCTGCTTTCTTTTATCCTGTGTGTCAGAAAGTAGCACAAGGCTCTAGTGATTTATGACTTGAGAATTCCAGCCGTGTCTCTGGGACTGTGTGGCCCGAAGCAATATCACTTATACCCTGGAGTTTCCATTGTTTATGCTTCTCCCTGGTAAAAGTGTTTGTGTAACAAGTATGGAACAAACCATACTGATAAACGGGAAACCCAACTGTTGCATTTTTCAAAATGTGATTTTCTAATTTGCAATAAACTCAATTTAACTTGTAAATGTTACTGCTATTGAATACAATATCTGTTACTGGTTCTGACTTTTGAAACAATGTAGCACAAGGCAGTTCTCCATCAGGTCTGTTAAACAGCTACTGCTCTGTTCTGCTACATTGTTTCAGGTGTCAGTCACCTGAGCAGAAAATGTTAGCCAGCTAAGCATCTGCACTGCCATCAATAAGAAATGCTGAAGAGTGAGAGCAGCCTGTGCGTCCATATTGTGAAACACTGATAAGGTTCCGTGAATTGCCCTGCACCGTATATAACTTGTGATTGAACTTCTTCAGAACCAATCCCCCTTGATCTCTCTGTATCAGTCTGCGCAAACAAAACTGTGCTCCTTTTACTTCTTCACTCTTGTGTCTATTTACATAAACATGCTGAGATTTCTTTCGTTTTCTTTCTTTCGTAGGCATGGAAGCGACATGCAATGGCAGTTTGTAAACAAACTGTCACACAGCTGTAGTTGCTGGTTTCAGTCCCAAAAGTGGCACACCTGGGTATAAAACCACTGCCTATTTATAACATTGTATCATCCCTAAGCTACAAATGGTTCAGTGTACAGAAATGCTCAACAGATTTTATTAAGAGGCTTCTACTATAGGGAATCCTAATAGTTTCCTCAAAGGGGAAATAGTTGTATCTTGTCTCTCATCAGAGTGTGAGATCTTCGGTTGCAGTCCTAAAGCTCCCAACAATCCTCCTCTCCACTTGCCAGCTGCAATTTTGTAATTCTGAGACTTGTAGTTTAGCAAAACCTGGCCAACTGGAGCTCTTCTAAGTGATGGTGGCCCTTTAAATCAGTGCATGTGGTAAGAACACTGTTTATATGGCAGAGCAACGGGACAGTGCAAAGTACAGAGAGAATGCAGAATTATGCGACTCTTTGTGACGTGGAAAGTCTCATTGTTTGTTTCCTTTTCTCTAGGAAGGAAGAGCGACTGTAAACCAGGATACCAGACTGGACAATAGAGTCATTGATTTAAGAGTAAGTATTGCTTGTGTGCTCAAAAATAAAATTATTCTTTGTATTTGCCTACTAACAAACAGGAATCTCTACAGGTGTTAAACAACATAAACACCACCCGGGCTTTATACCCTATACACACTAAGGAGCTCAGCACGTGTATGCTGGCCATACACAGAGACATCCAAAAGAGTTTGCAAAACAAGTGGTTCTGATCTGATTGCCCCCCAGGCCAACAATTGGATACGAATAGGACCCTATGTAGGCAGAACCCGAACCTGGACATGCTTCTGTCAGTGACTATAATGTTAGTGTCTGGTTGATTTCCATTATAGTCAAGTGCAGGTGACTAAGAAAACAACGCGTGTGTTGTGAGCCTCGTGGATTCATTTTAAAAAAGTTACTGCTTAGTCATTTCTAAGTTCATAGACTTGGTGCCCTGGTCACAAGGCTTATAATTGCATTCCCCCAAATTGAACTTCCGCAATATTTTGTCAGCATTCAATAAGCAATATTTTTTTTTCTATCACAAATGCAATTTCAGCATAAAAATGTTGACTATTTGTTATTAGTTTGTTCCTTTTCCATAACCTAACATAACTCTGCAACATACAGGCTGGTTCATTTGCTTCTTATAAAACTGCCTTTTGTGTATATGCACAAACAAGCACAATGGGAGCCTTACGAAAATTTCTCTATAAAGTTCTGTGAAACAGTAGGAATTGATCGCATCACTTGCAGTGGCCAATCCCACAGGCCTTTATTAACAGTATGCATATTTTGGTTGGAAGTACTGATTACAAATGGTTACTTGGCAAAAAGCACATGCACCTAATGATGTGTCTTCCTCGGTGTATACAACAGAGGAGCCACTGTTACAGTGAAGTAATACAGAAATCTTAGCACAAAAGAATTGTCAGGGGCAGACTCAGGACATGAAAGTTAAACATTTATACAAGATGAACATAAGCTATGGCTGATGGGATACACCCACATGTGCATGGTGAGCTTAGTTCAATTTTAACAAAATGATTATTTCTGGTTTATGATGTTGTGAGTAGGAACTTTTCTGTTGCAGTAGATGTAGCCCAGTGGTCCCCAACTAATTGCTCACCAATCCCTTGGATGATGCTCCCAATGGCCTCAAAGCAGGGCTTATTTTTTAATTCCTGGCTTGGAGGAAGGTTTTGGTTGCATAAAGGCCAGGTGTACTGCCAAACAGAGTTTCCTGTAGGCTGCCAGTCCACTTAAGGGACAACAAATAGCCAATCACAGACCTGTTTGGTACCCCTCCCAGGAACATGTTTCATGCTTGTGTTGCTCCCCAAACTTGTTTACATTTGAATGTGGCTTATGGGTAAAAAAGTTTGGGGACCCTTTATATAGCTTAATTAGAATTTGCCAGGGTTTTGATTCAGTGCGACTTAATTATTTGCTTTGTAAACTGATGACTGGTAGTCTAGGTTGTTCTGTTTGCTCATGAATAGAACCGGTTGAGGGATTGTATACAGAGAATTGTTGTCAGCGGTGCATTCTGAACAGAAACAGAATCATTTTATCTACACCCTGGTATTTGCCCCAAACTATCACCAACAGTAGATATCCTATATATCTACCATGTTAAAGGAATTCTGTCATGGGAAAATGTTTTGGTTTTTTTTTTTGGTTTTTTTTTTTTTACAAAATGCATTGGTTAATTGCGCTCCTCCAGCCAAATCCTGCACTGAAATTTGTTGTTCAAAATAATAAATATCTCTATACTTAATTTTGAAATCTGACATGGGCCATGGACAGGTGCCCCCAGCCATGTGACGTGTGCTCTGAAAGCTCTTTACTCTTTTCCACTATTTACTGCTGCACTGTAAGTTAGAGTTATATCACCCCCTCCCGTTCCCCCAACAGCCCATCAGCAGAATAATGGGCATGTAACCAGAGAACAGCTCCCTGACATCTGCATTGCTAGAAATGCTCCATGCCCGACCTACATACATTGAGCAGGAGAAACAATAGCTTATCTGAAAGCAGTTCCATTGTGAAGTGCTGGCTCTTTCTAAAAGCACATGACCAGGTAAAATGACCTGAGATGGTTGCCTACAAACCAATACTCCAGCTAAAAAAATACATTAATTGGTTGAAGAAAAAATTTTGAAATGGCTGAATTATTTATATGCAATGTACACAGTGTAATTTAGTAATACAACCAATACCATTAATATCATGACAGAATCCCTTTAACCAGGGTATCTAACTTTAGTATCTGGGAATGTTTCCATGGCCAGTGCAAATAGTGCAGAAGACAGAGGACACCCTATATTTCCTCTATATTTATATTTCTTTTATATGTTGCTGCACCTAACAAACGTCTGTACAATTCCTTGTCAGATGGTAGAGAGATTTTCTTGTAAGAACAAGTCACTTGCAAATGTTAGGCCCCCTTAGCCTTCGAACATGAATCTGGATTGAGTTACTCAGTGCCAATAGCTACAAACTGGCTACAGTTGTTTGTCTTTGAACTCTCCCTAGTTTATCGCTAATGCAAGGCAAAGGAAACTCTTCAGCTCTTTCAGCTCCTTATGCTTATTGTATTCTTCTAACAAAAAATTTCTTTGCAGCTGCTAAATCAAAGAAAATTCTTTGATCCGACACCCGTGAGATCTCAGCTGTTGTGTTGGGTGTTGTTGAATTTGCCGGGTACCTACGTAAACAGGAATGAAAACACTTGTTGTGTGCACGTGCTGCCCCATAAATGTGTATTTCTCCTCATTCATTGTTATGCTCCACTGCATACATCTGCTAAGTGCCCCCCCCCACACACACACACACACCCCCCACCAATGCATGCCCAGAGGAAGCCAAAATACACAAATCTCTTGGGTTGTTTTTGCCATTTTTTCATGTATTGTATCTGCAATAAATTCAGCTTATTTCAGTCACTTCCTCTGAGAACATTGCTCAAAAGCGAGAACCCCTGTTAGCTTGAAGCCCCTTTTCCTCTCATTGTGAGCAAAGGTGAAGGAATAGCTGCTAAGTGCATATGTGTGTGTGTGTATGGGCGAGGGTAAGAAGGTCACAGGAAAAGAGGAATTAGGAGCTATTTGAACGCAAGGGAGGTTAATCGTTTTGACATTTTTCGATGATTTTCACTACTAATACAGATTTATTCTTCCCAGCTGTGGGTTCTTTAGCAGGAGCAGGGCTATGTTAGGGAGGCTACTATCATCATCATCGTCTTTGTTTAATTCACATAAACAAAGCTATATAGCTATGGGAATGGCTTAAAAGCACCGGCTCATTTTAGCTGTGGTTCGATGAAAAAATAAGCAAGCCTGCTATTTCTATTCTCGTCCTCATCTTCTGTGTATTGATACAGTCATTCAACACCTTTAACCTAATGGCCTTCTTCCTACCAAGGTTTCCATTTGAAAGTCTAGTTGATGGTGAACCACAACCTTCAGTACACTTCCCCTCCTAAACCATTTTTTAGCCGCATTACCCTTTTCAGACTGAAATGTTGTTTCTTAGTGAAATTATTTTTTTCCCTTTTTTTATTGCCATTTCCAAACAAGAAATATTTAATCAGTTAGTGTATTGTAATATGTGAGGTATATATTGAAAATAAGGCCTATATTGTTCGTTAATATTCTATTTAGTGGCATAACTGGAGGTTACAGGGCACCATAACAAAACATTTTAGTGCCCCATAAAGCTTATAGAAGATTGACTTTTGCAAATATATATTTAAATTTCAAAAGTCCTGATGCTCCATATTGGACCCTCACAGTAATTACCTTATTCTTATCCACCTAAAAGAAACTTTGGGTCCCATACAAGTTAATTATCTGGGCACCCCATGAACACAAGAGAGTAGTAAATTTATGGCCATGCCCCTTGTGTGCTCTACACAAACGATCAGCTAACAGATAGGTAGGTTTTGTTATGACAAAAGGTTAAACTTGATGGTTGTATGATTTATCTATGATACAACTGACCAATCATTCTACTGAAATGCAGATGTGTAACAATACAGGAGACAGGCCCTCAGCTGCCGGGGGCCCAGGAACTATAGGAGGCCACTTGGGACTGATAAGCAGCTGATAGATAGATAGATAGATAGATAGATAGATAGATAGATAGATAGATAGATAGATAGATAGATAGATAGATAGATAGATAGATAGATAGATAGATAGATAGATAGATAGATAGAAAATTGCTTGTTCCCAAAGTTTAGGGGCCCAATAATCTTGTGGTGGGGCCCAATTAATAGGAACTGCTGCAAAGTTAATGTATGAGATAATTGTATGAGAATTAATGTTCTTATAGGTCTGTCAGTTCAGTGGGGGTCCGTGGCTTAACTCTATGCTCCTGCCTGCCCATGCCACACTGCCTTGTTTTTTTATTGCTTGATATGGAAAATCAGTGGATGGTACTTTATAATAAGCTGTTCATATAATGTACTAATAGCTCAGTGGGAGTCAGTGGAGTTTGCCCTAGCTTTAAGGTTTCCGGCTTGCCCCTAAATGTTGATCTGTTGATATGAAAGTTTCTAGGCAAGTCACTAAAGTTTTTAGAGAAGTAAATATAAATTGTGTAAGTTTGAACATAAGGTAGTTATGTCATACGTAAGTTATGCAATGTGTGTATCTTTCACTACATGGCCAGGCTGCCCTTCTGATCAGAATTTGACTGCCAACCCAGGCTACATAGCCAACTATTGACAACTACTGGGGGAAGCCTTAACTGTGGCTTTTCTAATGAAAAACCAGTGTTGCACCCCACAACAGAGCTCTCGACACTTGTACAATTTGTTTCCTTGGAGTAAATAACTTGTAGGTATTTACTTAAGTGTGCTTTAAAGGAGACCTAAAATATAATAAAATTATAGCTGGAAATGCTGTATTTTATATACTGACATTAATTCACTAGCCCAGAGTTTCAACAGCCCAATAACTGTAATGATCAAGGCCTTTAGAATTGTCCCCAGCAGTTCTCCATGTTTTTGTGTGTCAGTGGCACTGCACATGCTCAGCGTGCTCAAGCTGCTGCTGAGAAGCTAAGTGGGTTGGCCGTAATGATCTAACAGCAGAAAGTGAAGTTACATCTGTCATAGACCTAATTATTAATAATTTCTGATGCAGAATGCACTCATTTATATCCTGTGTGTAATGTGAATCTGAACTATTTCCTTGTATCAGTTTATGAATTTTATAATGTATAAATAAAGTATATTGTAAGCTCGGGTAACTCACAAAGGGAGAACAGAGGTGATTGTTTTATGGGAAGCTAATTATTCTACCTTACAAGAACCAAGCATGGAGGAGCTTCAGTTTCCCTACTTCGCTTAAGAATTAAAGTAAAACATAGATTTTTCATGATTACCAGGCATTTTCTGCCTCTTTAAATGCAACTTAATAGGACACCTTTTCTGTTTGTTTTTGTTAGTTCTGTCATAAATTCAGAAACTTGCATCATTTGTTTTGCTAAAATTGAAGCCGATACATTGGTTGCCTTTAGAAGTGAGAAGCCCCAACTGAGAGAAAAAAGGGGAAGTAAACAGTCTTACTGACGTACTGTGTCTGGAAAAAATTGTCCTGCAAGTATACATGTGACCAGCTCTCTGCTTAGATATGACCTCTGCAGAGTTCAGCCGTGTTTCAGGAAACAGAATGTCAACAACCCCTATTCCTTGGTACTTATTTACTATTAAACCTCTATTTCTCTGAACTTATTGATCTCATCAGAAGGAGGAAGTAAGGAGCAGGATTAAATGCATCATTTGCTTCGGGTCTAGTAGCCAAGAGCAACTAGGGTTTAATGGACAGGGGTTTTAAAGCAATATTAAACACTGGGGCAAATTTTTCTTCTTTGATTATGTTTCCCTAACAGAGGTCAATAAATTGTGTGCGGAGTCCGTGCAGGCAGCAGACATGATAGAGGTCAGGCTATGCAGCAGCATTATCAGATGCTAGACAGAAAGCAAGGCAGTGAGACATGTCAGGGCGATACTGAAACAGGAATCTGTGGTAATAGCAACCGGGCCAGAGGCAAAATCAAAGCAATCATTGGTCCCACAGGGTCCCCCTTTTGCACTCTAGGCCTCCCCCAACAGTCGCAGGGTCAGCTTGCTTTATATTTACTCCCCTGCCTCCACTGTTATCTCCGTTAATCAAAAATTCTAGGCCAAACACTGGGTGAGAGGATTACCAATTCATACTATAGGTTTGTGTTCCAAGGTCCACATTTAAACTGACTTTAACCTCCTTTTTATTATTGTATATAACCCAAGCTCAGGCCACTCTGGGCACCAATGAATTCCTTCCAATAAAGTGCTTGGCAGGTACAGTGGATAGTTCAGTTTACATGCAGGACCTATTGTACCATTGTGACTTTTGAATAATGGTATTTCATTTGTGCTCATGACTAATTATAATTATATATATATATCCTTTCTGTGCACAGACTTCCACCAGCCACTCAGTGTTCGGTCTTCAGTCTGGGATCTGTCAGCTCTTCAGAGAGACCCTTACTAAGAAAGGCTTTGTGGAGATCCAGACCCCAAAAATCATCTCTGGTATGTGCATGTCTTATAGCAGGGGCTGTTCAGACTCTCTGCCCCCAGTCCTTATATATAGTGAATAAAGAACCCCCTCTTGTAAAATATAAGGATATTATAAGTTACCACGGCGTTCCATGACCATATACAAATCATAGACCTGCGCCGACCCGCCCATGAGGTCACAAAACGGGTGGTGGCGAACAGGCGCACGGCTATAAAAGCAGAAGACGGCATTGTAAGGTGGCAGGCGGGGAGAGCAGGAACAAGACCACCCGCAAATGCGGTTGCAAGGTCGGGCCAGCCCACACATCACTAGTTTCTAGTGTGTCTACAGCAAATCTTGTACAGCTCTTCAGGCTGCTACCTCTCCTACTCGCTGCTTCAGACCCCTAAAGGTCAGACCACATTGTAGTCACCACTGCACAATTAGATTTGTGATGGCTCGTGATGATTTCCAGCCTACTGATATTATTCACTAATTTAAGACCTTTGTCAGATAATTGAAACTTCCCAGCCAAAAAATGATTGCAGAAAGAAATAGAAATCCATTTATTTTAGTAGCACACGGGAGGAGCAATATATATTTAGGTACGCCAAACACTTGGCTCCATAATTGATGATTGGACAGTGTCCTTGTTGCCTTTTATGATGAGTCGCTTAAAAATGTAAACTCCTATTTTACTTTCAAGCCAATGCCACATTCTATACTCTGTTTACACAGCAGTTTTAGACACAAACCTAGAATAAATATGTATTTTTTGCCTTTTTAGCTGCCAGTGAAGGAGGCGCCAATGTTTTCACTGTTTCCTACTTTAAAACCAGCGCCTATCTGGCACAGTCACCCCAGCTGTACAAGCAGATGTGCATTTGTGCTGACTTTGAGAAAGTCTTCTGCATTGGGCCAGGTAAGTGAGACTAATGGGTATTAAATACACTTGTGATTTAGCCGGCTCCATTTTCATTAGCCCCTGGATTATGCTGGGGAATACCCACTTTGCATGAACAAAGCAATGCAAGATTGTTTGGTAGAACAAGAGCTCCCTCTACTGGTCAAAGCTCCATCAACCTGTTCTACCTTTCTTTTTTTTCTCAGTCAGGACACATTTGCATTAACTCCTATTTTTTACAGTTACATTCCTACTACTAACATTTTATTTGTATCCATGAAATGGTATAACTGAAACTTGAAGCAATAATGGTAAAAAAAAAAGATATATTAATTGATGGAACTTTACAATATGCAATATATATAATATTACAATATTTCTTACCGTAAGGATTTAATTATAGTATTACACAGCTTTATTTATAAATAGATGTGATTTCCTTGTCTCTGTCACTGATTGGATCATTTATCTCCCTCCCCCGCCTCATCCCCAGTATTCCGTGCAGAAGACTCAAACACCCATCGGCACCTGACCGAGTTTGTTGGTCTGGATATAGAAATGGCATTTAATTATCACTACCATGAGGTCGTGGATGAGATCGCAGACACTATGGTCCAGATTTTCAAAGGGCTACAAGAAAGGTAAGGTGAAGCTCTGAGGTGGAAGCTGTAGTTCAGTTCTATAAAACATGGAATGAGGAGGCTGTAACTAACATCATTTATTCTACTGCCAAAATTATTTTTGGTGTTACCAGTGTGCCTCAGATTAGTGTCATTTTGCGCATGGAATAATCACACAGTGCATCCACATATAGTAAATACATGCATTTCCGCATATAATTCTTGTATCGCCCTCTAGTGACCAAGAAGTTCACTGACATGACATTATTGCCCTTATATATTGCCTTTTCTACAACCATAACGACAGAAGAAAATGAACTTTGCCCTCTGCTTATGCCTTTCTCTTGTGATTTCAAGGTTCCAGACAGAGATTCAGACAGTGTGCAAACAGTTCCCATGTGAGCCATTCAAATTCCTTGAGCCGACCCTGCGTCTGGAGTACACTGAAGGTGTTGCCATGCTGCGGGAAGCAGGTGTGGAGATGGGAGATGAAGAGGATCTCAGGTACCTATATGCTTTTAGCTGATTCTTCTGAAACCAAGGGTCCCTCTAGAACTACCTTTCTAGAATAAATTTGTAGGGACATACAAATCTAGTCTCAGCTTAAACATGTTATGTGAAGCCGTATCTTGACAGCACTATATAAATAAATGATGATGATGATGTTGAAGGCCAAGTAACATAAAAAGATAAGGTTTTTATATGTGTGAAGGTTCTCATTCATCCAGGTCATGGTATATCTATAGTAATGTCAAATCAGCTGGACTTGCTGTATTTTCTTTTTTCTTTATACGGTTATATAGCCTGAAATCTTACTTAAACAACGCATCCCAGTCTGCTTTAAACCCAGCACTGCACTGAAACAACAAATGGTTCATCCAAAAAACCCAATACCAAAACATAACAATAACATTGCGTATGTAGTGCAGCGAGGAGTGCTCAGACGTGGGAGAAACTAAACAGTTACACAAATGTATGGCGCAGTACAGAAGAGCCAGCTCCTCTGGTCAGGACTCCACTGTGCACCTACATCTAAAGGAAGGGATACATGTTTGAAGACTGCCAAGTTCACATTCTGGACAGGGAGGAGGATTGGTTCAAAAGAGGGGTCATAGAAGCCATTTATGTGAAAAAATTTTTTTGAACAGACATCTATTGTCTGCAGAATACAATGCTTTTAGCACCTCTACCTAGATAGTTTAATAAAACCTCATAGGTCCAATCATGCCAATACAATCAACATCTTACCTTTGTCTCTGACCAGATGCTGGTTTTACTAAACGGATTATGCTGATTGGTGTAAGATTCCAGGCTATATAACCTCAAATATTTTTTAAAGGGCATTCTGAATTGAGAAAGCCAGTCTGATGACTTGCGAAACTTCTTCAAGGAAAAAGAATATACAGAAAGTCCAGTTGATTTGACTTACTATATGCTTTTAATATCTAATGCCCCCATAATAACCAATATAGATAATAGAGATTTGATACCTTGTACTACCTGTGCCTGGCCTGTACTCTTTCCTATCAAAAGGGAATGGGCTTCACTTGGTTGAACCTGAGAAGATGGGTAAATCATTTTCCAACTGTATTGATCTTTGTGGGAAGTATAAAGTTAGCTGATTTAGTTATGGTGGAAATTGTGTTCTTTCAACTGCTGTAAATGCTTACCCATATCCAGATGTTTGCAGTGGAGAAAGCCTCTTCAAAAGACTAGCCCCATGCCTGACCATGGGAAAGAGAGCAGCCCAAAAACAGGAAGTACAGAAATTCTGCGTTTTGTAAGGGGAGGTTGGTAGTAGATTCACAGATGGAAGGGTAGATTCCTACTTAGATTGTTTAAGTGTACCATATGGACTTACCATTATAGACCCATCTTTTTATACTGGGTTTATAGATATTCTAGCGCTTAAGTGTTGGTGAATGTTGAGAGTTGGAGTTTAAAAAAGCTAAAATAAAGGCCCATCTTCATACACTCCAACAGATGGAGTTGTGCCCAGGTAGTTCATTGATTTGAAGTATTTGTGCCACCAGTTACAGCTGTTTCCCCATTTTTCTTCTAGCACGCCAAATGAGAAGCTTCTGGGGCGCCTGGTGAAAGAGAAGGTGATAATTATTCATTCACTGTAGAATTGCATAGCCTTACTTTGTGCTAATATATAGAATGTAATTAGAGACTGTAAATGGGACCCATTGCAATGGCATAGAACTTGTACACAATGCTCTTTCTGTCCTTTATTTTCAGTATGACACTGACTTCTACATCCTGGATAAGTACCCGCTGGCTGTCCGACCCTTCTACACCATGCCCGATCCACAGAACCCTGTAAGTGCACTATGAGTAACATCTATTGCACAGCACTATGACATACAATAGCAATTTACAAACCCACATTAATAATCCTCAAACTATGAGACCAAAGGTGGGGGTAAGATTTGTTGATTTGAATTTTAACCCCTTGGCCAGCCTGAGGTGCTGTATCATGTCTGGAGAAGCATTCGTTGGACTGACACTCATATACAGATAAAACACCTTCTGTGTTGTCTATAAATAAATATGATGAGGCCATTAAAAATATATTTATAGCTGCCCAGCACATGGGCTTCCCCAAGGTCATGGTTGCTATCTAAACCATATACTGTGTGCTATTCTGTTCAGTTCCCTGGAAGGTATGATTG
Source organism: Xenopus petersii (assembly GCA_038501925.1). Taxonomy (NCBI): domain Eukaryota; kingdom Metazoa; phylum Chordata; class Amphibia; order Anura; family Pipidae; genus Xenopus; species Xenopus petersii. The sequence goes on from CM076688.1 coordinate 76,337,361, forward strand.
ACTGATTCTGCGATTCTGACAGATATTGCATATGTATATATATTATGCTGAGTTTCTTGGCAAATAAGAAAGATAAACCATCAGACTCATATAGACACTGCTAACAACTACATTTTCTCAATCCCAAGACTATTGTTAGCAAGCAGAATTCTCAATGAGACTTGGATTTTGGTTCTGTACATGTAACTATATAGTTGTATGCAGGGGGGGCTCCACTCAAAAACAAGTAAAGGAAATGTCATTCTTAACAACGTCCCAATAAATATATACATTGCTATTAAAAAACCCAGTGTTCTCCCCAGGCGGTTTTGGCCAGGTGCATCTCCCAGCTGATTCCATCAACCGACTGCTCTCTATCCCTGCTCCACCCCCATGTCGCACATATAGATGTAGTTTGCACGTTGAAGCCAGTAGGACTGTGTGCCGTGTTTGCTAAAGTGCACAGTCCCATGGGCTTGTATGAAAATCCATTACTTTAGAGTGGGGGAGGGGCCTGGAGGCACATATTTTTTTTTCTTCCCCCATTTCTTCAAAGAATGCTGAAAACTGTATCTATCAGGCGCTTTATATTCTATGCACTGCAAGTATTGAGTTCTGACACACGGCAACAGAAGCCAGCTGACCTGGTCTGGAGGGGAAGTGACTTCTGCTTCTTTGATTTAAGAGTCAGAACCAGAGAGAGGGATACACAAATGCTGCTTTCAATAGAAATGACATGTATACATTTTAAAACCAGTGAGAATGAGGAATGTTTACTAGGAAATTTCTTAGAATTAAATTTTCTTTCAATATACAAAAACTGTTGGTGAAGACCCTCTTTAAACAGAAGTTTAATAAATGCAGATAGTATCCCTGGAAGACACCAGCCTGTTGCTCTTATTTTAATCTTACTGCACTACACACAATAATATCTGCCAATATTACCCTATAGAAATACTCCAACTCATATGATATGTTTATGAGAGGAGAGGAGATCTTGTCGGGAGCCCAGAGAGTCCATGATCCTCAGCTGCTCACTGAAAGGGCCACACACCATGGGATTGGTAAGCAAAAGGAACTCATGTTTTAAAGGGACATGTAAAGTCTATTTCACAGGGGAGGGAGTCCAAATTGCACTGGCTGTTGAAAAACCTCCTTACCTTTACTTATTGCTTTAGTGATTTTGCATGTTCAATAGAGTGACTTAACAGGTTTACTCTGATACACACAAGACTGCCATCAGAAATCATGGGGCCCCATACAACAAAATTACTAGGGCCTCCACCTTTTTCTAATAAACATTTATTTAAAAAAATCCATACCATTTAAAAAAAAATAAATAAAAAAAAAGTGATGATTTTTGCTTCTAAACATACAGATTGGAAAAAGGAATCTCATTCAGTCATACGTTTAATTTTACCAGTGGAGAAATACACCATAAGCCAAGTTCATCCTTTTAGTGTCAAATGGTGTGAATATGTATATTTTGTAGAATCACTTGGTATCTGGCCGATACAGTGGGTGATATAACAATGAAGAGCTACAGAAATTGCTGCACATTATCCAGTTTTATTTGCCTGTGTCAGTATTATATACTGAAGCTGATGCTGGTGGAATGCATTTGTTCATAAAGATACTTCTATGGTTAAGGGGCTGCACTTAACTTCATTATCAGGACCCCCATGCTGTCGGGGAGCTGCAGACTTGGGAAGGGAGGGCAGAAGCTCTGATGCTTGAATGTTTTTGCTCCTACACAGCTTTCCATACTGCTCCTTTGTCACTAAAGTTAAAGGCCCAGTAGAGCTGCAAAGGGATTGGATGGGTGAAGTTTGATCTTCCTATCCAGCCTATCCAATCCCCATGCAGCTTTAAAGAAACTTGAACTTTACAGACAAAGGAGCAGTAATATACAGGCACCTGAGAGCCCACCTTCCCTTCTGAAGTCTGCAGCTCTCTGACAGCAGGAAGCTCAAAGTAAGTGCTACACGGCTGGGCCCCTCAAAACACAGAATCCTCCCTGGCCCAAGTTGATGATGGCACTGACTACACATGTGCAAGAAGGCTTATGTGCAAAGGATGCCTGGGACACTAGTAGAAAGATAAGAAAAATGTTGACACATAGACAGTTGTTCCATAGGTGAGTGAGTTTTCTCCTAACAGCATCACCAGCCTAGGAAAATAAACTTAGAGATCTGTTTGACTGGGTGTTGCCTAATATTTTACATTTACATTTCTTTTGTCTAATAAATCAGTAGTTTATTTCTCATTATAATAATATAGTAATCCAATTATAGGTTTGTGGCAGCAATTACTTCCTACAAAGTTAACTCACATGTAACTGGGATCATATGTTAGGCACATCCCCAGTGAATTCAATCACTACTTTTTTTTCCTCCAGGCTGGTGCTCTGTTTAGTTAAAAAAAAAAAAAAAAAAGCAATTACCTGGGGAATAAAGTATCACAGTTCCACCATCATACTTACCTTTACCTATGTTTCTTCTTTTCACAGACTTGGAAAAAATTAAGGCTTATATAGACTCTTTCCGTTTTGGAGCTCCTCCTCACGCCGGCGGTGGCATAGGTAAATTACCTGCTCTATATTACACTCATATATTTGCTAGGGAAAATAAAACATTTACTGCCTAGAACCTTATAGTCTTTATAAAATAAAAGGATTATATGTTCCTTCTTATTCTATTCACAGAATGCTGAGCTGCCACACTGTTCCAACCTAGCAACCATATGCTTTGTGGCATGTAGTAATGAAAGGGTTCCTGTTGAATAACGACACAGATCTGACTGTATCTTAAGAATGAAGCTAGTTATAAGACCCCAGGCAAACAGCATGCCACTATTAAGGCCTGCTACCATTTGGCATGAAGTAAATGGTGCTCAGTCTCTTCATGAAGGCTTAGGCCACTTTTGACATTTAGGGGCACTTGCACTCACTTGCAATGTGCAGCGGGGATTACCATTTAAGGGGGGTGTTAGAGTTCATCACTAATTTCTAACCCCCCCCCCCATTGTGCATAATGGTATTTAAATGGATACTTTTCCTGAAGACTTCTGCATTATAATCCATTTCTCAAAGAGCAAACATATTTTTTTATATTTAATTTTGAAATCTGACATGGGGCTAGACATAGTGTCCATTTCCAGATGCCCCCAGTCATGTGACTTGTGCTCTGATAAACTTCAGTCACTCTTTACTGTTGCACTGCAAGTTGGAGTGATATCACCCACTTCCCTGCCCCCGACAAGCAGCCTGACAACAGAACAATGGGAAGGTCACAAAAAGCAGCCCCTTAACAAAAAAAGATAACAGCTCCCTGGTAGATCTAAGAACAACACTCAATAGTAAAATCCAGGTCCCACTGCAACACATGACCTTGCAAAATGACCTGAGATGGCTGCCTACACACCAATATTATAAATAAAAAAAATACACTTGCTGGTTCAGGAATGTAATTTTATATTGTAGAGTGAATTATTTGCAGTGTAATTTAGAAATAAAAACATCATACAAATCATGACAGAATCCCTTTAACACATTCTGGAACTGACGGATCCATTAGTCTGGAAATTGTTGATAAATGGGGTAATGGATTGCCCATTTTGATAGACTAGCAATATTGTTATTATATTCTACCCATTACTAACCTGAACTTTTAACAGTAGATGACCCCTTTGCAATGACAATACTGAGCAATTGCTTACATTACAGGTTTGGAACGCGTAACCATGCTGTACTTGGGACTGCACAATGTCCGTCAGACATCCATGTTCCCTCGTGACCCTAAGAGACTGACCCCATAAGAGTCCTTCGGGCCATGTTAAAAGTCAGATGCTACCAGCCAGCACTTGAAAAAGAAATATGCACTCTCCATTGCCTTATAGTGCCACACAACTAAGGACACTGTATTGTTTCATAACATCACCCCTAGCAGCAGAGTTGAACCTGTTTCCACATTAAATCTAATGATAGTTTTTTTTATAACGTGGAATTTAATAGGTTACATTTGTAATCCCTGTTTTACAGTTTGGCTTAATGATAACACTGATTAACTAAGTGGAAGCAAAGAATGCTGGGAGAGTGTGTCCTGGTGTAGTAAGGTACTAAATAAAGGTTAGTCTTCTACTATATACTCTGGCATTGGTCTTTCTGCTTCAGTCAAGACAATGTGGGATCTTGACCCTGGGGATGCCCCATCTCACATGGAATTGCTGAGACCAAGGATGTTTTATTTTGGTCTTGTCCAACTCTTGCTTATCTCTGAGCACCATTTAGATGGGATGGGATCATGATTTATACATTGTTTTGAACTCTTTGAAGTGTGATTGAGCAAGAGCTTCCACCAGGATCAACATTTTATTGCTCTTGTGTAATAGAGTCCAGATGGCTATACATGGTCCAGTCTGTGATGGTGGAGCTCACCACTATCTCCAGGACACCGGTGCAGGTTCCTGGTCTCTCCCACTCGGCAGAAACGTCCAATCAAACTATCAGCATCTCAGGACTCTGGATTAACTCACACTCTTCCGAATTTTATTAAAATATTAGCTTCCTTTGTTTTTAGTGTTGTTTTATAGGTCATACATGGGCCTATAAAAGCTGCCGACTCCTTTCTTCCAGTTGGCAGCCTATTAGTCAGTGTGTGGAGCCCTCAGACCGTCCTGCCTGATCAGTATTTGGCCAAAAATCAGCATTATGTTCATAGGGCAGATTTGAAAAGCATGTTTGACATGGACTACATTGGTGTTTTGATGTGTTCCTCGACCAATGGACCTTCATGGGCCCCAGCGTATGATTGGCAGGTATGGTATGGAGAGATGGTCCTATAGTTGCAGTGGGGATAATAGTCTCTGGGAAGGGGCTGTGAGATAGTAGGGAGTGATGGTACCAGGCCCGGACTGGCCATCGGGCAGTTTGGGCAAATGCCTGGTGAGCTGGTCGATTTAGGGGTAAGTGAGTAGAGGAAGTGGAGCCACGAAATGGGAGCCGAAACATGCTGAAGTGAAGGCTACTTGGAGAAGGTTACAGCATGCAGCTGACCAAACAACAACAAAGGGCAACGCTTGCCTTGGCTTTCCGTTTGTGGAGTGAGATTGTCCCTCTACAATTTGTGGAGGCCCTCGCAGGAGATAATATAAATTATGGACCAGGTAGGTGATTCAACAACTCAATCCAATTTTTTTTGGTGCATAGTGCTGATTATTTTGTGTGTGCAGCAGTTCTATGTAATGAAAGTCTCATCTCTTATCCATACCATCTGTGTGTTGTGCTGTTAGGAAAGCCCCTTCTCTAAGACATTGGTTTTACACCTGTTCAGTATGGGTCCTTGGGGAAAGGTGAGGAGATGTGATCTGGTTGTCCAGTAAAGTCACTGGGAGGTGAAATGGTCAGATAGCACAACACCTCCGAAAATACAAGGAATTCTTCAAACCTAAATAATATAGGGACATTTGCAAGAATGCAGAACTGTGTAAGTGCAGTGTGTCAGCTAGCAGTGGACACACAGGAAGTCAGCATGGGCCAAAGGTTTTCATCATTTTGGGTTAAACCTTGCTTTTACTTAATGGTCATGTCACCCTTAGCTCATAAGAAGTTAGATTTGTTATATATTGTTGTAGAATTATCTCTGCTACAGTTTCAGAAGCAGCAATAACAGAAAAGTAGCAAGCAGCCCAATGGGCATTCAGATCGGGCTCTTTCAGTTTTGAGCCCCTCAGTGGCAGACACATAGGGGTGGAACAAGCAGAGGTGGGGCCCTGACCACCAATGTTTTTTTTTTTTCTTCATTTTATTGGGGGGCCCTGACCACCAATGTTTTCTTTTTAACTTGTGGAGGGGCTGGTCGCTGCACATTTATACATGTATCGGACCTTTTGTCCAGAATGCTCGGGACCTGGGGTTTTACGGATACAGACAGATCTTTCTGTAATTTGGTTTTTCACACCTTAAGTCTACTAGAAAATCATGTAAACATTAAATAAGCCCAATAGGCTAATTTTGCTTCCAATAAGGATTAATTATATCTTAGTTTGGAAGTACAAGGTACTGTTTTTTTATTACAGAGAGAAAGGAAATCATTTTGAAAAATTTGGATTATTTGATTATAATGGAGTCAATGGGAGACAACCTTTCTGTAATTCAGATCTTTCTGCATAATGGGTTTCTGGATAACATATCCTATACCTCTTAGTGGGCTGCTTTGATTTTTATACCAGGGTTGCTTTTTACTCTCAATCCGGCACTGGGTGGTGCCTATAGTAGCAGTGGGATAATAGTCTCTGGGAAGGGACTGTGGCTGTGGGATAGCAGGTATAGTAGGGAGAGATTGTGCCTATAGTAACAGTGGGATAATAGTCTCTGGAAAGGGACTGTGGCTGTGAGATAGCAGATATAGTAGGGAGAGATGGTGCCTATAGTAGCAGTGGGATAATAGTCTCTGGAAAGGGACTGTGGGATAGAGGTATAGTAGCAGTGGGGATAATAGTCTCTGGGAAGGGACTGTGGCTGTGGGATAGTAGGGAGAGATGGTGCCTATAGTAGCAGTGGCACTTCATAATTTTGCTATACAAGTACTGCCTGATGCTTTTACATTACCTATCTGATCCCCAATGTTCCTATATAAGGGGGCTGCCATATTTGTGCTTCAGTGGCAAGTTAGTGTTAGAAATCCTAACTGACAGTCAGCTTGGCAAAACAGTCAGGTTTAGGAACATAAAGTAACACAAAAGACCTTTCATCGAAAACCGATCAACATGACCTACATGTAACTTCGTAGATTCATATTTTGAACAGTAGTTTTTTCATGACAGTATCACTTTTAAGTAAATACTGTGCTTCAGAAACTATGTTAGCAGCTCTCTATGTTGCTAATGTGCCTGTTGGTGAAGTTGGTATCTGTTTCCTGCTACATTTGGTTTTTATTGATGGCAGTGTTTAGCGAGGTTTTCTGGCACAGTCACCACATGCCAGGCAGGTTTTACATTACTGGATTGGGCAGCAGCTCTAACACTTGAAGAGCAATAATGTATATTGCTGAGCTAGTCACCCCTATGCAGTAATTCATAAATGTGTACCAATGAGCTTTATAGAACACATGTACAACTTGGGCACAAAAGCCCTATAGTAAGTGAAAGTAAAGGTGCTTTGTAAAATCCATGATATTGGATGATGGTAATAAACAATGATAATATGATAACTGGTGTGTATACAGTTCCATTGGAGCCTGTATAGCATAATGGCAGCCCCAGTAATACTTGTTTGGATTGCAGTGTGTTTTAGTTTGTGTTAGCCCAATTAGCAACTTCTTGTGGTATAACCAGATCTCCGTCCCAGGCATCGGAGCCTTCCAATGCAGACCTTCTACAGGCGAACAATACAACACACACCAATATGTCTGCTCAGTTGGACACAAAATGTGATTCTCCCTGCTGAGACAGGATCTGCAAAACCTGTAGTACTGGAACACAGAGGTCGAGCAACAAGTATCCACAGTAGAGGATACAGTCCGACCTCTTCTTACCAAGCTTACTCACTTATCCTGGCTCCTTGCCGATGCCACTGGCAAAACTAATCAACTTCAAAATCGGCTCTGATGGAAAAACCTCAGGCTTATTGGTCTGCCTGAAAAATTCATAGAAGACTGACTGCGCCAAACCCTAGGCACTGAATTGAGAGGGCCCACCATGGTCCATCCCAACCACATCCTCCTGGTCCAACCCCAAACCACTAATAATGCACTTCTTCAAATACGGGGACTGAGATGCTGCCCTCTCTGCAGTACGTGGAAAAGTCCAGCTTACTTTAAACAGGGCCCCTCATATCCATATTTCCAGGCTACTCTGCATCAGTCCATTGTACTGCCCATACTCTTGTTACTCAACCAGCTATTGCTCTGTTTCACTCATAGATATGGCTCTTCCCTCTGCAGACTTAGACCAGCTAGTTGATTCCGTAGCTTACTTGCCTAGAGCTTTTTCGGACCATGCACCACTATTTTTCTCACTTCTATCTGGACCACGGGAAGGGTGGCTAATTGGAGGCTGTGTCCACTATGGATGACTATTTCCCAGGTTAGGGATCACTCTCAAGAGGAATACTCTAACTACTAGGCTTTGTATCAAATATAAAGCCTAGTACTATAAACTACTCTGGCTTCTAATGTGGTTGCTTGAGGGGACTTGATAAGCAAAATCATGGCAGCTAGGACCTCGGCTAAAATTGCAGTAAAAGAGGAGAGTGCGTCCTTGGGGAAGCTGAGAGTTAACACTGCTCCTCTCAGTCAGAGTGCTCCCATCTGAAACTAACACAAGCCCAATGAAATTATGAAGTTGCCAAAACCAAATTAACCATAAAAAGGTTCCTTGACTCCAATCAGAGTGTTTGACCAAGGGGACAAAGCCAGGAAACTGCGAGCTCGTTTAGACATCATTATAGAGGTTCAATCATTAATTCTGCAAATTTGGAACTTGGAAGGCACCTGAAAGGGGGGAACTGAAAGGGTTAACTTCTATCCTTGAAACTTCTATCCTTGCTCAAACTTCTTTGTGCAAAACATGCTTATATGGCAAGTACTCCCCAGCTGGCCTGAGCAGCCCCCAATGCCCTTGGGCGAATATGTTTCTTATCTCTTCTTATCACACCCCAGTCTCACAACTTCTACATTGTTTCTTTCTGCAGACACACACAACTCATTTTCCCTTAAGCTAAGGCATACCTTTGTAACACGTCATATTGGCTATATAAGCAACTGCTGTAACCCTAATAAATCGGAACTTGCTTTGTAACACACGAGCCTACTGTGTCGTTCTTTGCAAGACCCCTGCGCAGTGTATCTGGAGGGTGTAATCAGATGGTTTCTGCCGTGCCAAGACGAACCGGTTCGCACAGGGGTAGCACAAAGATAGCACAGTGAAAGCCTGGGATTCCTCCTGTTCCTTTCAGCACCATAGTCTCTACTCCTAAAGACATTCTTGATAGTTTTGCCATATTCTACTAAACACTCTATAGCTCTAAAGCCACTATACGCAAGACCAGCTTTCCCAGTTCTTAGTTTCCCCAATTAGCACCCGAGGAAAAGCCATATTTGTATGGCCCCATTACTCAATTAGTAGTGGCGGAAGCAATAGCAGCCCTTCCGCCTGGTAAAACCCCTGGGTCTGATTTTTTTTTCCCACAGCATGATACAACTGACAGGGCAACCTTCTGATTAAGAATTGCCATAAAACATTCCTAAACTGTAGCCAAAGCGTTTGATTCTGTACAATGGCCATACCTCTTGGAAGCCCTCAGACACTTCAGGTTTGGTCCCAACTTTATTAAATGGATCTAACTTCTCTGCCAAAAACCTATTGCCCAAGTGAGCATAATGGACTACAGTCCTTCCCCTTGACTCGTGGAACTAGGTAGGGTTGCCCCTTGTCACCACTTCTATTTGTTAACACTATACCTTAGACATACCCATGCCATAACTGGATTCAAATATAACTCTCTGGAGGATAGACTAACATTATATGCTGACAACCTCCTACTTTTCCTAGGGGATTATGATTGATCAATACCTGCAGTACTTGATGTCCTTCAGAAATTTAGCATCTATTCTGGCCTTACAATTAAAGGCAGAGACACACGCTCAGATTCAGGGAGATTAGTTGCCCAGCGACAAATCTTTTCTTCGGGGCAACTTATCTCCTCGAACTGCCTCCCGCTGGCTGGAATGTAAATAACCGGCAGGATGCCAATTTGTGTGCTTTGTTTTCTGAAGTCACCTGAAGTTGACTCACATGGAAACTTCGGGCAACTTCGGAAAACGAATCGCTCTAGTGCCATCCCGCCAGCGATTTAGATTCTAGCTGGTGGGAGGAATCTGATCGTGAGTCTCTGCCCTAAATATAAATATCTTAAAATACTAATTTCAGCAGACCTCTATTTACATAGAGGACAATATTGCTCCTGTTATAGGTCAATTTAAAAATACGACAATGTGGTCCAGACTTTCTCTTACGCTGTGGGGCAGAGTAAACTTGTGATGATATACTGTATGCAATGATAAAGCTACCAAAAATTGTATATAAGCTCCACAACTTCCCTGTTTGGATCCCCAAGGTAACATTCCAAAAAGTGAACTCAACCCTTATTCCCTTTCTATGGGCAAATAAATCTCGCTTCTCTTGGACCTTACTGATGGCCTCAATAGCCAATGGAGGACTAGCCCTCCCACACTTTTATCATTACTTTGTAGCATGCCAGGTTTACTTCATGCATAGCTGGTTCCATGATGATGAGGCTGACCCCAGACTTACCCTATTAGCTCTTAGACAGGGGTCATGGGAAGCTTGAAAAATGTGCCCTACTGGAAACCAGGAAATAATGATATCTGCCCAGCAACTATTACAACCCCATATAGAGCATGGTCTTTGGCTTGTAAAGTGCTAGGTTGACCCTTTCCACTTTGCTCCCCATATATACAACTTTGGAAAAATTTCCATCTACCCCACCTTTTCCTACCTTCACGCAGTTTACGACTCAGGGCAAGGAACACCCTATGCAATACGTTTATTACTTGCAGCTGCATTACACTTTCCAAGCCCAGTATGTTACTCCCCTGGTTCAACTTGTTCTTTGGGAACCTTTACCTAGTAAATTGGTATCACAACTTTACAAAGCCCCCAACAATACAATTCGTATGGTAATTTTGCTAGGATCCAAATTACCCTAGCAACCATGAGGCCCGGACTGGCAATCTGTGGGTTCTGGCAAATGCCAGAGGGGCTGCTGTATTGTTCCATAGAAAGTTACCATAGAGTAGGCTGGTAGGGGGCTGTTTGGGCCTCCCAGTCCAGGCCTGGCAACCATGCATTGATTTGAATAAGAGAGTGGAATATGAATAGAAAGATGAGTAATAAAAAGTAGCAATAACAATACATTTGTTGCCTTACAGAGCATTTGTTTTTAGATGGAGTCACTGACCCTGTTTGAAAGCTGGAAAGAGAAGAAGTGGAAAAAAAACGATAAGAAATAAATAATGAAGACCAACTGAAAGGGTGCTTAGAATTAGCCATTTTATAACATACCAAACAGTTGACTTTAAGGTGAACCACTACTTTAAACCCTGCATGGCTAATTGGCATTTGGCAATCATTAAGCTGCATGCCCTTTGTTACGTGCACATAAAGAAGTGTATATAACAAAAGAAGGCTTTGGTTCCACAGATGAGGCTCCACCTCCTGTAGAACTTGTCTCTTTACTTACACGTGGTTCTGCAGCGCTACTTATAACTGATAACATTGTCGCCACTGGGTGGTGCTGTTTACGGAGGTTTCGCTGTCCTACACTTGAGCGAAGCATTATGTTCACGCCCCTCTTTTACAGGACACGTTCCAATTGGTAACAGTGTGGCGCGAAAATGCCGTCCGCCGCTATGCCATTGGTTGAGAACTGGCGCGAAACAGGGACACGTGATCTCATTTCGCGGGGGGGTAATCCGGTCTTGTTAGTGAGCTGGTCGCGGTGTTCTTTATCAGTCTGAGCAGCATGGACCTGGTAGATCCTTCCCAGAGCGCCGCCGCGGCAGCCGGAACACAATTAGTCAAGGATGAAGTGGCTGAGAAGTGTCAGAAGTTGTTCCAGGACTTCCTGGAGGAGTGAGTGTGGGGAGTGGGTTGGTGGAGGTACCGTTCTGACTTCAGGCACTAGAGTTGGTGTAAAATCCAGTACGCCGGCTGCTTCTGGGGACAGTTTAAGAATAGGGGAGCCGAGCACCGTGGGGGGGGGGAGGGGTTTGTGTAAAATGCTGAGACCTGTATAACCATATAGACACTTCAACATGTCCTGCATGCTCCAGCTACTATACTGTATGGTAAATAGTACAGGCCCTAGATGTCTGCAGTTGCTTTCCATGTTGTGCCCTTTATTGGCTTCCTTCAATTTATATTTTCCCAGCAGTCTGTGCGGCCCAGTGTTATGCAAAGGACGTCACATCCGGGCCTCCAATCTGACAGGCCTTACCAGCGAGGCACATCCTGTTTATCCCCCGAGTTATCTGACCTCCCCATATTTGTAGCTCGAGGTTTTGTTTAGTTATTAAATGCAAGTGATTTTGCTGGGAGTAGGTCTGTCTGTAGGGTGTGTATTGAGGCTGTATAACATGCTGATTCTCAATTCTCTATATACAATATATTCTGCTTCTCCTACTAATAAAGGATTTCTTCCTGTCTTGCTTTATTTCTACTGGCCTTGAGGCATCTATTATTTCCTTATTTGTCCTATGCATTCCAATAAACCTGATTTGTATCCCTCTATTAGTCCTAGCTTGTACATCAAGCATTCAGCTCGTAGAGTTCTTTCATCTTCGGACTGGTGTGTGTGTTGACTTTGCTTATTTGTTAAGGGTATAAATAATAAAAAAAAAAGCCAAATCCTCAAATACCAATGTAATACACAAAGCTATGAATATCTTGTAAATTATATCCTTAACTGTGACTTTCTGTTGTCATCAGTTATAAATGGTGAGTTCTGATGTCATTTCTGTAACATGACTCCTGAAATTTGTGTATTATAATAAATAAAGTATCCCCAGTTGCAAAATATGAGAATATTAGAAGTTACCTCGGGGTTATTTAAAAACAGGTCATGGCCTTCGTCCTTGTGTATTTATATGGTCGTGAAACTTCTCCGTAACTTATAATATCCTTATATTTTACAAGAGGGGGTACTTTATTCACTATATAATCTATGGCAAAAAGCAGTGTTTAGGGGCATTAAGTTCAATGATCCCCCACCTAGTGGCTGGTGAGCAGCATGTTGCTATCTGACCCCTTGGATGTGCTGATTTTTGAATTCATGACTTGGAGGCAATTTTTGGTTGTGTAAAAACCATGTCTACAGTCAGAGCCTTCTGTAAGCTGCCAGTACACATGAGGACTGGACAGTATTTTCCAAGACACAGATGCTCACATTTAGCCCGTAGCAGGAAAGTGTAAGAGGTTTTTAGTGCTGTACCATAATACCCGTTCCAGGTCTCCCCCTAGCTATTTTTGCAATGAATCTAAGGTTGCCCATCACCCATAGTTATGTATGTAAACAAAACCTCCCAGAACTATTATTGCTAGTCCTACAACCTGACTGATGGATCTGACATATCTCCATGGCTGCTCAAATAGGGTTCATCTTTTAAAAGGGCTGACACATTCATCACACTCCTGTAAACCTTGCGGTGACTTTATTAAGGCATTATCCCTAATGCAATAAATTGTAACACCCCTAAAATGCTCAATGCACCTAATATAATGCCATTCCTGTAGTTGGGGTCCGTATCGTTACTTGTTATCAATAGGGTTGCCACTGTTTCTGGAAAAAAAATACCGGCCTTCCTATATATTTATCTTTTTTTCCCCTATTAATATCATTGGCATTAACCATCAATTTTTACCAGCCAGGTGGCAGCCCTAGTTATCAATGACAGTAGTTTATAGCAAGTTGTGATCAGGGGTTGTTCACCTTTGATATAACTTTTAATATGATGCAGAGAGTGATATTCAATTTGCAATTGCTTTTTATTATTTAAGGTTTTCAGTTATTTTGGTTCTTATTCAGCAGCTCTTCAATTTGCATTTTAAGTTATCTGGTAACCAGGCCTGGACTGGGAGTCAAAATAGGCCCTGCCATTCCAAGTACACAGAGGCCCAAACAGCCCCCTACCAGCCCACTATATGGTAACTTTCTATTGAACCATACAGCAGCCCCTCTGGCATTTGCCAGAACCCACAGATTGCCAGTCCGGGCCTGCTGGTAACTAGGGTGCTAATTACCCTAGCAACCATGCATTGATTTGAATAAGAGACTGGATAGGAGAGGTTAGATTAGAAAGATGAGCAATACAAATGTAGCTATAACAATACATTTGTAGCCTTACAGTGCTTTTGCTTTTTATAAGAGTCAAAAGAAAAAGGCAAATAATTATTAAACTATAAAAAAAATAATGAAAACCAATTGAAAAGTTGCTTAGAATTAGCCATTATATAACATACTAAAAGTTACTTTAAAGGTGAACCACCCCTTCACGTAAAGTAATTAAAGGAAATTTATGCTTGGTTTGCTTTGCCCACATTACTACAAAGGCATTTGAGGTGCAGAGAGTCTGTTGCTTCTTTTTCACTGCTTGGTGGAGAATGTCGTTGGACTTCTGCATCAGATACAGACTACAGGTATGGGATCTTTTATCAGGAAACCCTTTATACAGAATAGACTGCATTTTAATCAAATAATTCAAGTTTATAAAAAACATTTCCCTTTTCTCTGTAATAATAAAACGGTATGTTGTACTTGATCCAAACTAAGATATAATTAATCCTTATTAGAGGCAAACAATCATGTTGGGTTTATTTAATGTTTAATTCTTTAGTAGACTTAAGGCATGGAGATCTAATTTATGGAAAGATACCTTATCTGGAAAACTCCAGGTCCTGAGCATTCTTGATAACAGGACCCATACCTGAATATATCCCATACTGTCTGTAACTGCTCAATGATACCAAAACTTTTGTGTTCACCTTTAAGAACTAGTTACCCCCAATTACAGAATATATACAAATGACTGTTTTCAGTGCTCTTCGATCAAATAAAGAAATCCTAAAAACGTATTAAAAATTGTTTCCTGGATCTGTACCTTTCTAAGAGTTATGCTTGCCTATAGATTTCAGGGTAGCGATGGGGAGTTGAAGTACCAGAGTGATGCTGAGGAACTGATCAGGCCAGAGAGAAATACACTGCTTGTCAGCTTTGTTGATTTGGAACAGTTTAATCAGCAACTCGCTACCACCATCCAAGAGGAATTCTACAGGTGAGTTCAGTAGTTCTCCCTCATGCATGAACCTAGCAGACATCCCAAAAGTCTGTGTTCCGCCTGTTGGGTGTCCATCCCTTGTACTGGTAATAAAAATAATAATTGCGTTTTCCTTCTCTTTAGGGTGTATCCGTACCTCTGTCGAGCAGTGAGAGCTTTTGCTCGAGATCATGGCAACATTCCACAGAACAAAGAATTCTATGTCGCCTTCCAGGATCTTCCCACCAGACATAAGTAAGAGTCCAATTTTATTTAAGTATAAACTTTAGTTTGTATAAGGAGGGAGGGATTGTTATGCTGCTAAAGTAATAGGAGACCTCTAGTTGGATATATATATATATATATATATATATATATATATATATATATATATATATATATATATATATATATTTATATATTCTTTATTATTATTAATGCAGTTATCAAGCACCAATATATTACATAGTGCTGCATAATAACTTGGTGTATATATTGAACTAATACAAAAGCTTAAGAGGGCCTTGCCCAAAAGAGCTTACAATCAAATATTTAGTTTGCTGACATGATTAAAGTTTTCTATTTTTCTAATTACTGTGTTCTAGAATTAGAGAGCTGACCACTCCTCGCATTGGATCTCTGTTGCGGATCAGCGCTCAGGTGGTTCGGACTCACCCAGTCCACCCGGAACTGGTCAGTGGGACCTTTCTTTGCTTGGATTGCCAGACCTTGGTGAGGGATGTAGAGCAGCAGTTTAAATACACCCAGCCAAGCATTTGCAGGAACCCAGTGTGCGCCAACAGAAGGAGGTTCATGTTGGATACAAACAAGTCAAGATTTGTTGATTTCCAAAAGGTAATAAATCTTTTTAACAAGTTGTTTTCTGCAGCCATTGTATTACCAGAGTGATGTCTTTTGAGGGGCTCATGTTAACTGCGATATAGAAGCTAAAACTGATGGTTACGTTTTTACTTTTATTTAAAAAATGTAGAAAGGAAAAGTTATTTTTTTCTTAAAATATATATTTTAATGGTTTTGTTGCACTTCTACACCCAAGAGTAGAAATAAAGGCTTTGAGTCTCTGAAGAGTTGAAACCCTAGAAGTACTGGGGCACTTTTACAGCTGTAAATCCTCTTGCACTGTGTATGAATCCTATATTTCTCTCCGCAGGTTCGAATTCAGGAAACGCAGGCAGAGCTCCCAAGAGGCAGCATTCCACGAAGCGTTGAAGTGATCCTGCGAGCGGAAGCAGTGGAATCATGTCAGGCCGGGGATAGGTGCGACTTCACTGGATCTCTGATAGTTGTGCCTGATATTTCTCAGCTCTCAACCCCAGGTACTTGGCACTAAATATGATTTGCTGCTGATGTTCGCCTTTTTATCAGGCAGTATAGCACTAGTTTTTTAGATGGGGTCAGTGACCCTATTTGAAGGCTGGAAAGAGTCAGAAGAAGAAGAATGTAAATAATTTTTAAAAAAACTTTACAAAATAAATAATGAAGACCATTTGAAAAGTTGCTTTGAATTGGCCATTCTAAAATATATTAAATGTTAACTCAAAGGTGAACCACCCCTTTAAAAAATGACTCCTGGAAATAAAGGCATTTTTAAACACCAACTGCTTGAGCCACAGTGAAAGTTGGGTTGCTGTCTGTGCAGAATTGTCATCAATCTGCAGCTCAACTGTTAAAAACATTTATTACCAAGGTAACATCCCCACTTTATCCGATCCTTTGGATGAAAACTTCAATATTTGAACAAGCACCAGCATCTCTTTAAAGTGCTTGATATAGTAAAAAGTTGCAGCACATGACTTTGTTACTTTATTTCTCTTAATTCTTCTGATACCATGTGCAAGTGTTGTGATGGTACCAATCTTCCTCACAGGTGTTCGTGCAGAGACCAGCTCTAGGGTGGGTGGAAGAGAAGGGTATGAGGCTGAAGGTGTCCAAGGTCTCCGAGCCCTTGGAGTTCGAGATCTCTCCTATAAGCTGGTCTTCCTCGCATGCTATGTCTGTCCAACCAACCCAAGAGTACGTACCTGTTTTATACCATTTTTTTAAGTATTTTATTTTTTGGCACACACGATGCCTAGGAACAATGGCTAATATCAACTATATTCTGTAAAGTTTATCATTAATAACCATAGGGATTTTAGCCCAGGAATGACTTTCTCTCATTTCACAGTTTGGTGGGAAGGAATTGCATGAGGAGGATATGACTGCAGAGAGCATCAAAAACCAGATGTCTGTGAAGGAGTGGGAGAAGGTGTTTGAAATGAGTCAAGACAAAAACCTGTACCATAACCTATGCACCAGCCTCTTCCCAACTGTGCACGGTGAGTTCTTTTGTTATACCAGGATCTTTTAATCCCATGTGAGTATTTTGGAAGCTTATTCTAATTGAATGCTCCGTTGCCTATTCAGGTAACGATGAAGTGAAGAGGGGCATCTTACTGATGCTGTTTGGGGGTGTCCCTAAGTCAACTATGGAGGGAACATCTTTACGTGGAGACATTAATGTTTGTGTTGTTGGAGATCCAAGTACTGCCAAGAGCCAGTTCCTTAAGTGAGTAATGTATTTAATCGTAATTCTTTGTCTGTAGTTTTGCATATATTTGATGACCCTAAACTATTGGAAAGGCCACTAGGACACCCTTTTTTCTCTTTCTTTAATGACACTAATGGAAGTTGTTGTTTTAGGCACGTTGAGGAGTTCAGTCCCCGTGCGGTTTACACTAGTGGAAAAGCCTCCACTGCTGCCGGTCTGACAGCAGCCGTTGTGAAAGATGAAGAATCACATGAGTTTGTGATTGAAGCTGGAGCACTGATGCTTGCTGACAATGTGAGTTTACTGAGTTGGTTCTGCTGCAATGGTTCACTTAAAGCCTGTGTGTATGGTTCTGAAATCAGGCTTACTTCCTTGTGTTTGTTCTATAGGGAGTTTGTTGCATCGATGAGTTTGACAAGATGGATACAAAGGACCAAGTAGCTATTCATGAGGCAATGGAACAGCAAACTATTTCAATCACCAAAGCTGGTGTTAAGGTAATGCCTGTTTCCTCTGAGAAATTGTTGCTTCAGGGCTTATATATCAGTTCTTCATTATGTTGAGACTTTTTTGTTTCTAATTCCCAGGCTACACTAAATGCTCGGACTTCCATTCTTGCTGCAGCAAACCCTGTAGGGGGCCGATATGATAGAGCAAAGTCACTTAAGCAGAATGTAAACTTGTCTGCCCCCATCATGTCCAGATTTGATCTCTTCTTCATTCTTGTGGATGAGTGCAATGAGGTAAATTTATCTTTGGGAAGATGCTGGTTTAAAGCAATTGCCCTGTACAGTATGTGTGCTCTGCCACTGGCACATTCATAACTTTACTAAGGGACTAGTTAATGCAAAACAGAGGAAGATCTCTATTTCACTCTTTCATTTGTCGCTCCCTGATATTGTTTTTTCTTGCCTATTGTCATATCCAGATATGTTGGTGACCACAAGGTGGCAGTATTAGGGAAAGTATTTACATTACTATACATGAACCTGATGAAAGATGTTTTAACCTGAAGCAGTTCTGTGTCTGCTGTGTCACAATGAAGGCAGTTTAAATAAAGATATTGCTGTCCAGAGCTTATTGACTAGAAAATCTAATTCCCCAAGTAAAAATGTGTTAGGCATGGGTTTAATTTCTGTGCCTGTTTCATTAATTTTATGTAGAAGTTGCCCAACCTGTCAGTGTTACTAACTATATGCAATAGTATACACACAACCTTTTCACACAGTCAGTCCATGTCCTGTGGAACAAATTTGTCAGGTGCTGGGATATTCAGTGACTTCTAAAGCTCCAATGAATGAAAAGCAAAACGAAACCTAGGTGTTGGATTTCAGTAACAGGAGTGCTAAAATGTGTCTGGTGCGTTAACCTGGAATTTGCAATGATTTTCAGGTGACAGATTACGCCATTGCCCGACGTATTGTGGACCTCCATTCCAGGATTGAGGAATCTATTGATAGAGTTTATACTGTGGATGAAGTCAGGAGATACCTTCTCTTTGCCAGGCAGTTCAAACCTAAGGTAATTTTGGAAAAGGTTTCAAACCTTTGGAGTTTTTTTATGTTCTATAGTTGCCTGACAATGTGTTTAATGCTCACAGATCTCTAAGGAGTCAGCGGACTTCATAGTGGAGCAGTACAAGCGACTAAGGCAGCGTGATGGCTCGGGGGTCACTAAATCTGCTTGGAGGATAACTGTACGGCAGCTGGAAAGCATGATCAGATTGTCTGAAGGCATGGCAAGGATGCACTGCAGTGATGAGGTTAGCACCTCCATGTGATAATCGCCACTGTTTTAACAAAGACGTTTGTTACAATAGCTATACTATCAATGCCCTTCAACTATGTACTAAAATATAAACTAAACAAGTAGTCATATCTAGCTAGCTATTATGCTATTTAGTGTTTAAATGTAATGGGATATCTCCTAGCTGTGTTTTGAAGGTAGAAGAATGATGGTTTCTCGTCATATTTCACTTCAAATCTATTCAGAGACTTCTGCACTTAAAATAGCCCTATATATCTTAAGGTCACTGTTCTTTACACAACTAAAAGAAGCTGTGGGGAGTGTGCAGCTTGTTTAGATAAATGTTACACCCTGGGCACAAACTAGACAGTTTGGTAGTCTATTTGATGATGAGGATGAATGGCAATATAGACCAGTGTATGGGACTGGGCCTGCAGGACCAAACTCATAACTAAAGTTCTGTATTGCACAAAATTACCCTGTACTTAAAGGGTTTTTAAAGAAGACGGGCACCAGTTCATTGTAGGAAGTCATTTATTTGTCACTATAGGAGCCTAACAATTGGCTTTCCTTTCCACGATCGGATCTCAGTTACTGCTGGCATTACAGTTTTGGATTTACCAATTATATGATTAGCAGAAACAAATCCTGATGTGTTTCCATTATTTTTTTTCAACAGGTGCAGCCAAAACATGTAAAGGAAGCATTCCGGTTATTGAACAAATCCATCATCAGGGTGGAAACTCCGGATGTCAACCTGGATCAAGACGATGAACATGAGCCAGAGGATGAAACTCAGGAGGGGACGAATGGTAAACTACCTGCAGATTTTTATTTTTTAAAATTGGGTTGCCTTAAAATGAATTGAAAATCCCATTTTTTGAATGCAGGAGATGCTGAAGTTCCCAATGGTGTCAATGGCCATGTGAATGGAATTAATGGGCATTCTCAGGAGTCAAATGCTGCTGCCGCAAAGCCGTCCTTGCGTCTAAATTTTGCTGAATACAAGCGGATCTCTAACTTGCTGGTCCAGCAGCTGAGGAAGATGGAAGGTGAGTGACCACACTTTAATAAATGCTGGCCTGGTATCATTGGCACAGCGTGTTTGTGTCGCTTTGAAGAATGCTGAAGAGTTTTCTTTCTTATAGATGAAGATGAAACTTCACAGAGAAGGAGTGAACTCATGAATTGGTATCTAAAGGAGATTGAGTCGGAAATTGACTCAGAAGAGGAGCTTATTAATAGGAAGCAAATCATTGATAAAGTTATTCACAGACTTGTACACTATGTAAGTATTCTTTTGATATGACAGGCTTTAACGAGATTTTACCTGATGGGTACAGGTTAAATGCACTCTTTATTTTGGTCTAATTTTATTAAAATTTTGTTTGTTTTTTTTTTAGGACCAAATTTTGATTGAACTCACACAGACTGAATTAAAAGGCACAGGGGATGAGGTTGTAGCAAAAGAGGAGGATCCTTACCTTGTGGTGAACCCCAATTACATACTGGAAGATTAATAGGCTGCTTTGTGCCTCACAGACTTCATTCTGCAAGACTTGCGATTTAACTGTCTGGAAATGTACAGTATCAAAGATTCACATTTAGAGGCTTTTTACCCAAGAATATATCCGACATCCAGTTTGGCGTTTTTATGAAAGTTCTGACCTGGTTGTACAGAGCAATTTTTGTGCCTTTCATTTTTATTCTTTTAGAAGCATCACATTTTACCCTGTTCCGTAAAGACATTTTAGAGACTTTTATATCTACTGCTAAGCGTTCGAGTTCTTATTAAAGTTTTATTTCTAGATACTGTTAAGTTGTGACTAATTGTGCAATGGTGAAGCCTTGAGTTAATCTTTAACCACAATAACCTCAAATGTAATAGCAGAAGGCAGTTTTCTTCCATTGTATTAGAGACATTGGGTCTGGACATCGACACGTGATGCTTTTACGAGGGTTGTAAACGAAGAGACAGGACATGCATCGTTTGATAATGTACAAAAGAATAACACACAACCGACCTTTCTTTTGAGTTCTCCAGTGCTGGATCTCCGCTGCAGTAGTCTTGATTCTTAGGAGTTGTTGCTGGTTGACTCATCTCCCTGTGTGCCACCACCCTTAGGCCTGGGCATATTCCACAGCCCTGAGTTATGAGAATCATATGGGGAGTGTTATAGTAAAATCCATGCAACTACATGACAAGCTGCATTAACACATTCAGGTGCATCTCCACTGGCTGAAAAATACGCCCCCACATGTCATAGGTTTAAGAAGGAAGACTTCAAATCCCTTAAAGGGGAAAACGGTTTTTTTTCAAAACACATCAGTTAATAGTGCTGCTCCAGCAGAAATCTGAACTGAAATCCGTTTTTTAAAAAGAGCAAACAGATTTTGGTATTCAATTTTGAAATCTGACATGGTGCTAGACATATTGTCAATTTCCCTCCCTTTAATCACTTTTTTTCTGCTGTACTGCAAGTTGGAGTGATCTCACCACCACCCACCCCCAGCAGCCTAACAACAGAACAATGGGAAGCTACCGAGATAGCAGCTCCCTAACACAAGATACAGCTGCCTGGAAGTTCTAAAGCTGGCCATAAATGCAAAGATTTGATCGTACAAATCCTCGATTTGTACGATTTTCAGATCGTGTGTGGATTGTCCTGACATTTATCTTGCCATGCCAATCGGCCGTTCAGTCGATCGGACAGGTTAGAAATTTTTTGTCGGCTGCCGATCATATCTCTGGATGTATTGATGATCGGACGATTGGAGACTGTCACCAGCTTGGTCGGACATATACTTTCATACGATTACTGTAGGGTGAGAACATCGGCTGATCTGTTCTTTTACTGCTTTATTTGGTCTGAATGGTTAGTGGCAGGTCTGGAAATGAGGACGTACGATCGTTCGATACTGAGGTAAAATCTTTGCATCTATGGCCAGCTTTAGAACAGCACTTAATAGTAAAAGCCAAGTCCCACTGAGACCGATTCAGTTACATTAAGTAGGAGAAATAGCAGCCTGCCAGAAAGTAGTTCCATCCTGAAGTGCAGGCACAAGTCACATGACTGGGGCAGCTGGGAAACTGAAAAAAAGTCTAGCCCCATGTCAGATTTCAAAATTAAACCAGTTTGAAGGCAAAAAATTGCCATATATGTACTGGGCAGGTTACAGAATCATCCTTTATGATCCAATCATTGGCCTTTATCAAACTAAAGTATTACCACCGTTGACCAAAGGTTTAGGTTGATCTGTACAGTCACTATGTGCCTTGCTGGAATAGGGCTTCAAGATCTGAACTGTTCTAAGTGCAGTTCCTGTGTTGTGATCAAGAGCAAAACAGCATGAGCGCATTCTTACTGTAGCCTTATGTTACTATAACTAGACTGAATTTTCTGCTTCTTTCATATTTGTTGTCAATTCTTTCTAAGTCATCAGATATTTTTATCTCTATGACTGTGCTTTGCAGTTACAGTATTTCCTTATCTGCACTGTAGATAAAACAGGTTAAATGTTAATTTTATGGCCTCTATTGATATAAATGACTCCAGCTCTACTCATATCCAGGCAGACTTCATCTCATCATGGGGCTAGCCTGGACATGGGCACTCCTCTTCCTTCTCTATATTTTGGGCCAGGGAACTTGCTGGCAGCCTGATGGAGAATTCATTGCCATAGCTGGGCCTTTACCAAGAGCTTTGGTGGGGGGTTTCAATGAAGTCCTTGGAACTAGAGCCACTGAGTGTCATGACTCTTATCTTCGTGAACTGAAAGACCAGTTGTCTGCTCTGCGCAAACACGGAGCCACCCATTATAAAATAAATCTGCAATGGGCTGCTGGGTTCCAGAAGGGACTTAAACAGACAGAACCCGTAAGGTGCTGCCTAAAGCTGTTACAGCTCCTTGTTTCTTTAGATCTCAAACCAGTGGTAATATTGGAAGGGGGACCTGGCAGTAGCTTTCTACTACCAGGTACTAGCAACCTTGTCAGTGGTGATATCTCTGATCAATTTGTGGCCAACGCAGACTCTGCCTTCAGCATTTTAGGTGATTTGGTTGATACCTGGATAACCTTTGATATCCCATCTGAATTTACTGGAAAAGCATCTGCTGCTGACCTGCAGGCTCTGCTTCATGCACACGAGCAAATATACACCTTGTACCACCAGAAATACTCTTCCAATGGTGAGTGCGTGATGTTGTCAGGCCCGGACTGGCAATCTGTGGGTTCTGGCAAATGCCAGAGGGGCTGCTATAAGGTGCCATAGAAAGTCAGTATTTAGTGGGCTGTGGGGGCTGTTTGGGCCTCTGTGTACCTGAAATGCCAGGGCCTATTTTAATTCTCAGTCCAGACCTGGCTGTTGCCCCGTGTAAAATATAGCTGTCAAACCATTTCTTTTCAACAGGAACAGGGTGAAGATTTTGTTTAAAGAGGCTATTAATAGGGTGCCGCACATAGCAGGAACTTTACTAGTTGGCCTTCATTTGGGAGACAAGGTTATACTGAAGAAAGCAGTAGTCTGAGGACATGAGGTATAATGTACTGTATGTTCATGAAGAGGCAGGCAAGACCCATTCCTTATTTAGTGGTCAACTATAGCTACAAATTGTCTAATATACAGGGCTGGTACAGTAAGCCCTAAGAGTAATAATATGTTAAATACATTTATTTAGTATTTTTAACATATTACTGTGCCAGCCACATGTAAAACACCCTTAAAGCAGAATGACTGTGCCTCTAAAATTGTTTTCTATGAGCATTATATCTTTCTGATCTTGGTTGTCCCTCTTCTATGGTGACACTGGTACTGCTCATGCTCTTTAAGCTCTAGACTGATGTACTGAAGAGTTGATCAGGAAGCTCAGGCTTTGCCTCACTGATCTCACTCTCATCATTGTTTGCCAGTATATCTAGAATATGCTGTCCAGGTTTTTGCATTTCATTCAATTAAACTGTCAATGTGAAATTGGAGAGAGAACAGAGAAGAGCAACTGAACAAATGAAGAATCTTCGTAATGAAAAGGTTGGCATTGTGTACCCTGAAGGTACTTTAAGGGACATGTTCTCTAGACAAGTACGTTATTAAGGTATCACATAGGACTCTAACTAGTAGATCAAAGACCGGTGCTGCCCCTGGAAATTAGGGTCTTGTGAATTTTTTATATAGCTCTGACATCATATAGAGCACTTTAAACTGAGTGCTGATACTTGGGGGCAGATTTATCCAGGGTCGAACAGTCAATTAAAAATTTTGAGTTTAAAAATTTACACATTTGAATTTTAATCCCCCTATTTGAATGTAAATTCAAATGTGAGGTTTATCACATCTCGACCATGAAAACAGTCCTAATTTGAATATTCACCACCTAAAACCTGCCAAGTTCATGTACAAGTCAATAGCAGAGGTGCGCTGAGCCATTTGGAGATGTTAATAGCCTTCCTGACATTCAAGTTTTTTTTTTTCAAGAAAAAAATTAGATTCGCACGAACCTACGACTTGAATATGAATCAGATTTTTCGATCGAATATTAGCCATTCAAATTTTTTTCTTAAACAACCTCAAAATGTAATTGTGAGTATATTCACATTTCAAAAAATTCACATGAATTTAAAATTCAACCTTTGATAAATGGGCCTCTCTGTGTCATTCCCTGCTTGCCCCAACAGAGCTTACATTCTAGATTCCCTATTATGTGTACACACCTTCATTGGTCCAAGAAACGACACTAACCCTCTGAGCCACTGTAAAGCCCTATGATGTCTATAAAATGGCAGAATTCCAGGAGTGATATAAGTAAATAGGTATTTATCAATAAACATAATCAGTCTCGTTGGCTGGCCTTGATCCATCGATAAGATACAGCCTAACGCGGATCTCTCGGACTGACAAATGCACAGATTTCCCTGAGCGATGTTGAGTACTTTGAGCTTTGATCCCAGATAAGTGTTGTTTGGTAGGAGCCAATATCAGGGACACACAAGGTAGTCATAGGCAAAATAAACTGATAAAGAAATATTGCAGATCAAAATGATACCTGGGATTTTTGTATTTAACTCTCAGTTACCTCTGGCTGGAAGCTGTTCTGTGTTATACAGTTACTTTGATGCTACTGAACTTCTTAGTTGATTAATATCGGTATTTACTGGCTCGTGAGCGATACCTTGTCTTCAAAGCCAAGTTAATAAGTATGGCAGTATTACAGTAACCTTTCATGCATTGACAGTCACAGATACTTTTTGATTGTTTCCATAGTAATGTTGTGGTTGAGAAAAAAATAGTTCCCAAGTCCATCAAGTCTAAGTTTGAGAGTTTAGTATGGTATTTAGCAATCCCTAAATTGTAGCAATGGATTGTCTGAACCTCTATCTATATGAGTGTATTCTATATCCATTTGGCACCAGTGTCACATTATTAGAGGATACCTAGTGATTATCTGTTTGTGCTTTGTTTTCCCAGAAGGAAAGGTGTCTATTGCCCTGGAGCCATCCCTGCTGGACAAATGTCTGTCCCTACAGCCTCATTTCCTGGTAAGATCCCATATATTTTCCCTAGGGATAGGCAACTTCATAATTCTAATTCTTATAGGTCTACAGCCCCCAGAGCTGTTACTAAGCCTTCCTGGAAGGACTGTTGAGAGTTTGTTTGTAGATTAGGAATATGTAGCCTTTGAGATGTTGCTACTAAAGTACTGAGTGTTATTTATAAAAAAGAAAAAATCCAAGTAAGGGACCCTTGCCTGGATGTTCCTCTTTATTGAGCATTTGTGCACATTGATTTTGATTCCTTTTTTGTGCCTTTTAAACTGGAACTTGAAACACAGATTTTGACCACTAATGTCACCATGCAATCATTTTTTTATCTCTGTACCTAAGGACATGTGGGGATAAGATGTTGTAAAGTAAATGCTTTGAAATATTTTATATAACATTCTAATTTACCTTATATTTGCAGTTTGGTAGATTGGAGAAAAGATACATATTTACCCATTTTGAATTAATTAGATTATGGACTTTTCCAATATGTTTCTCTGGGGTTAACTTACTGTTAGGGACATGCATAAAACACAGACATTGCACTTATTTTGCATTAGGCCAGGTGTCAGCCTCACAAATCTGTGTTGTTTTCATTTTGGGGTCTATGCTTGCCACACTCTTTGGCAATCCTATGCATGTTGGGTATGCAGCTGTTCAGAAGACCTTTGGCATTCATATTTAGCATGTTGTATCCCTGTACCTAAGGACACATACAAGATAAGATATGGTAAATTGCAACCTTTGCGTAGATTTTTCAGATTTATATAA
Source organism: Xenopus petersii (assembly GCA_038501925.1). Classification (NCBI taxonomy): domain Eukaryota; kingdom Metazoa; phylum Chordata; class Amphibia; order Anura; family Pipidae; genus Xenopus; species Xenopus petersii. The sequence goes on from CM076688.1 coordinate 76,363,777, forward strand.
AAAAAAAATGCTAAATTTAGTAAAGCTTTTTAGTTGGATGTGCGTATTATGTTTTGTGTAGTATGTTGTAGAAAGATGTATTTTCCAATTTTAATTCATCAGAATGTGTGCTTATCAAAAATAAGTTTTTATTTTGCTGTAAACTTACTGCTTAGTTTTAAATGTATGCACAATTAGCATAACTGGGAGCTAGGTTTGCACCCATCCTGGGACCTTGTAATTGGAGGAAGTAGTCACACAAATTCTTTTTCAGAATGAAATCCAAACTAAGGAGGTTATTTATCAAAGATCGAGTGTTAGTATCTTAGTTAAGAAAAAACTCAAATGTGAAAGACCCAATTCTGAAAGTTTGAGTCCCTCAACCAGAAAACTCGAATTGAGCGAAAAAAATATGGTGAAAACTTGAATTGCTCTAATCGTTTTTGGGCAAAACCCTTTGGAAAAAACTACAACATCAAGTAGGCTATCATCTTAAACTGGTTCCAGGCCATTGACTCCTACATGACCTCATCAGGTTTTAGATGGTATATTTTCCGATTTGAACTATTTCCATTGTTGGGGTATAATAAATCTTGAAAAAGTTTTGTTTTTTTAAAAAACCTCGAAAATTTTTCAAATTTGTTTGCTTGGGAGGCATGTAGGTTTCCAAATCACTTGTATTTTTATATATTTATGAATATGATATATGTTTTTACATTTTCTAGGTGTTTAGGAGTTGAGAAGTCATATAAGCATAAAATCATGATTTTTTCCAGGAGACTGTCGATTTTATTGCGTTGAATATACATTATTTTTGCAAGGATGGGAACCAGATGGAAGAGTCCAGTGAAGAACAGGTACGAGCAACACAGCGAATTACTTAATTTGATAATAGAAGTTGCCATAATGGGAATTACTGAGAGGGGAGGCATTTTAATGTTTCAATATTATTGTCATATGTACAGAATACAGCAGAGCCGGACTGGGAGCAAAAAGAAAAAAAAAAAAACAAAGTAGCCCACATGTAAACACACACACATACAGACACACACACACACACAGACACACACACACTCCTACCTCTCCTCGGAGTGTCGTGTTTCACAGAAACAGGACGGGAACTCTCTGACACCTCCCAACCCGTCTGCTGGCCAATCAGAGGTACTTTGCCTTTCCCTGACTGCCTACCCGAACAAACAGTTTGCCAGTCCGGGCCTGGAGTACGGGGGGGGGGGGGACATCTTTATTTCAATAAGAGCTACCATGTTAGGAGACAGGGGGCCCACCATAACACCCAATTTAATACATTGAGCCAACGTGCAATACAGATTTGCCCCCTCTATAGCTAATAATCTGTGACTGTGGTTCTCCATATATTTATTTGGGAAACATGATATTTACAGTTGTATTAAAGTATACATGTAAAAGGAACAATGGACTCCATACAAATAAGGAGTGTGCTGCTGTCTTTATTGCATCCATTTACTGCCCACGTGGTACTGGCAAGATCTCCAATTAGTTTATTTCGATGAGTTTGCAAGATTAATCCATATATGCCTTTACTCTATGTCAGTATTGAATGGGCCATTTAGTGTAATATTTGTTCTACAGACTATCTGGAAGGATCGTGAAGTATTAGTGTACAGTTTGAAGCTGACCAATTGCAGTTCTACACTAAAAAATAAATATCTTCCAGCCTATAAATTATCAGCAGGTAAGTGCCAGAGCTGCTATTAGTGGGAATTGAATTCGGGTTGACACCCTCAGGTACAAAAAGGGTTGTAAAGCACAGTAATGTTTCACAAATGTACTTTTCTTGAGAGTGCAGGCAGCACTGCATCCCTATAGTAGCACTGGGGATAATTGCATAGCAGCATATGTGCAACTGGGGGCAACAGCAGTCCTATATTAACTCTGGGTCTTACTGCACGGCAGCACCTTTAGTAGTGGGGAAAGCAGCACAGCAGCAACTGTAGTAGTGTTGGTCTAGCACTGGAGATAAGTGCAACAGCGCATACAGAAGCAGTGGGAATTATAGCACAACGGCACCTACACTTGAAAAAGGGCAGTTGCGCCCGAAACATGTAGTGTGTGGATTAAAATAAAATTTGGCACATTAGCAGTTATCCTGCGATTTGGTCCTTTGTTCCAGACTACAGATATTGGATTGATATTTTAGGTGCTTGGACGGAGCACCATAGGAACAGTAATAGGATCCATTGCAATCCTCCGTGTGTATTAATCACATTATTGAGACTTGCACCGGGGATGATTGCACTAGAGATAATAGTACTGCAGTGCCATATAAATAATAGGCAGTGAGTAACAGGTAATAGCCCAGCAGTAGCACCTAGAGTAGCAGTTGGGATAATGGCAGTGGCATAACTAGATGTTACTGGGCCCCACAGCAAATTTCAGGGCCACCAACATATCCAGAGATTGCCCTGTTCAGGGTCAGACTGGACATGCAGGGGACCACCAGGTTACTAACCTCTGAGCCCCCTACGCGTATGCGTAAACACCACATGCAAGTCATTTTATTTGGATGGCCCGGAGATCAGGGGAGGGGGCTGGGCCCAGTCCGACACTGGCCCTGTTTTACCAATAAATGTTGAAATTGCTCATTAGTTGGGCCTCCTGGGACCCCCTGCAGCCACAGAGTCTGCTTCCTTTATAGTTACGCCACTGGATAATAGCACAGCAGCACTTGTAGTAGTACTGGGGATGATAGTGCCACAGCACCTATAATAGTAGAGGGGATAATAGTTTCTGGTTAGGAACCACGGGATTCTGTCACTGTAGGTGTCTAAGGGGAACCAAGACATCTAAGACTAATAATATAGAATGATCTGTATGTGCTATAATATATTCATGTCTCATGCTTCATATATGGTTTGCTTTGTTATATTTTTGTAGAGTTTACAAACTACGGGGCTGTGTTTATGGGGTACGACATCAGTGAATTTTTAGACCACTCACCTGTGACCAAAGAAAGGTGAGTGAACATGTAGTAAGTACTAAGTGACAGATACCCACTGTGGGGGATTAAGACATCTGCAGGTTTAAAACATATTCTTTCTCCGCTCCCATTATTAATTCTTTCAGTTCTGCACACACTGATTTATTCCTAAGGACCTCTAAGCTTCTACTCCCCCAGCAGTGGAGCAATGCAAAAAAGTATAAAAGGGTTGAACTGTTTAATATGGTAGCATAGGTATTCCCTTGTACCAAGCACAATTCAGTAGGAACAGCCAGCTTAGTTTGCTCATTACAATATATTTATATACTTCATAGCTGCCTCATGATCTGATGAATGGAAAGCAGACTAGTTATGCTATATCTCTTGGTAGGTCTGAAAAATCCATAGAGAATTCACTCTCCTCACGCTCATCCTACTCCACTGTCTGGAATAAATTTGCTAACCAGGCCCCAGGCGAGAGGGACTCCTTCCTCCAGGACGTCTTTCCCACTGGATTCCAATGGGGCACATCTACAGCCGCTTTCAGAGTGGAAGGGGGCTGGAAAGAAGAGGGTAAAGGAGAAACCATATGGGACAGATTTGGCCATGAAGACCTGGCTGCACAAAAAGCGACTGCCGATGTGGCCTCCGACAGCTACCATAAAATCGACTATGATGTCTATCTTCTTAAAGGTCTGCGGTCCAACGTGTACAAGTTCTCTATCTCATGGTCTAGAATCTTTCCAAATGGATTAAAATCCAAGGAGAATGCCAAGGGTGTGAAATACTACAATAAACTGATAAACACCTTGCAAGCAACGCACATTGAACCCATGGTTACCTTGTTTCACTGGGATTTGCCCCAACCCTTACAGGACCTTGGAGGCTGGCAGAACCAGAGCATCGTTGATGCATTTGCTGAATATGCAGATTTCTGTTTTAACAGTTTTGGCGACCGTGTCAAATTGTGGATAACGTTTGATGAGCCGTGGGTTATAAACTACGCTGGGTATGGCACAGGGCAACACCCGCCCGGGATTAAGAACCCGGGTGATGCTTCCTACAAGGCAAGTCATGAATGGTTGTGCACAAATGAAACTTTAAAACTGTTGAGGATGTAGGTGAGGGTAAGCCTAAATCTAATGCCAGCATGCTATTGGTTATGTTCAGCTGCCAAAAAGTTTATTGAGTTGTGTCCAGGGGTTGGAGTTGAGGAATATCAAATTTTCAATGGAAAATACCTGTTGGTGATGGGAGATGGGTTTGCTGATGGCACTGGGGTGGGAACAGGAGAAATTAGCTGGGAAGAGGCGGGTATTAGATTGGATAAGAGGAGTAAATGGGTGGGATGTGGGTGTATCAAGGTGGATGAGACCATTAACCACGCAGGTATGGGTGCTTTTCAAAAATCTTGCACGATACCTATAATTTTAATTTATTGGTTTATTTTAGGTTGCGCACAACATCATTAAAGCTCATGCAAAGGCTTGGCATGTGTACAGTGATAAATATCGAGCCCAGCAGCAGGGTAAGGTGGGCATCTCTCTCAACTCAGACTGGGCACAGCCCATGAGCCCCTCGGACCCAGCTGATGTGGAGGCTGCTGAGCGCTACCTTCAGTTCATGCTTGGTTTATTTGCACACCCAATACTGGTTGATGGAGACTACCCTGCCATGCTTAAATCTCAAATACAGCTGAAGCAGCAGCAGTGCCCTGGCACAGTCTCTCAGCTGCCCATCTTCTCCGAGTCTGAGAAATCCAGTATCCAAGGGACAGCAGATTTTTTGGGCATTTCCCATTACACATCCAGGCTGGTCAATGCATCTGTAAGTGCCAGCTGTGCCGCAGACTATAATAACATTGGGGACTTTGTGCCAGATGTGGACCCTTCATGGCCTGTCACCTCCTCTCCATGGATCTCAGTGGTTCCTTGGGGGATCAGGAGGCTGTTGAACTATGTGAAAGAGGAGTATATGACTGGTGGTCTGCCAATATACATCACGGGAAATGGGATGCCTACGGCACATGATGTAGAGTTGTACAATGACACAACCAGAATGGATTATATAAATACCTACATCAATGAGGTTTTGAAAGGTAATTTTAATACAAATGGGTAGTTTTGCTTTATGTGTTTTAATTTAAATCTGATCCTACACAGCCCAAGGTAAGCAGGCCATTTCTGGTGCAGCTCTCTCTCCCACTCCATGCTTAGAAGTTTAGCTCTGGAGCATGCTCGGGGGGGGGCACATCACTAAATAGCTCTCTCTGCTCTAGAAGAGGCAAATTTACACTTAAAAACACAGAAATTTAGCTCTTACCAGAGTTAAATACAAGAGGTCCTATGCACTCAATACATTATCAATATATTTAGGACATTTTGAGCCTTAAGCTACTAAAAATACCTTACCCTTTAAACAAAACAGTAATTGATTGTTCATATATTGCAATATATTTATGCTGGCCAACTACGTCAAAGTCATCCGATATCTGGCCAGTCCTACACTCAACTTTCATCTGATTCATTAACAATTCTATTGCTTCATTATACATTTTAGACTGGGAATAAATTTTACCTGCAACTTACTTGCTGCTCATCACTAATTTTAAGGCATATTTAGTAGCTTAAGGCACGGAATGTTTCAATGTCCTAAATTGATTGAAATATTTATAATGGGTTGAGTGTGCCCGGGCCTGCAGGACACAAAGACTTCCAGGATAATGGAGTCTCTAAGACAAGCAGTGGGCTGGACTAACATACTCTGTTGGTACATGACCCTTCCCCTGCTGTTGTGAAGCCCTAACTGATATCTAATTTTAGTATATGTTGGGGGCCCTTTGGAATATAGTAACTATTTATGTCACAGTGTGGGGTAGGGAGGTTTTAACTTAAAGGGATACTGTCATGGGAAAAATAGTTAATAGTGCTGCTCCAGCAGAATTCTGCACTGAAATCTATTTCTCAAAAGAGCAAACTGATTTTTTTATATTCAATTTTGAAATCTGACATGGGGCTATACATATTGTCAATTTCCTAGCTGCCCCAAGTCATGTGCTCTGATAAACTTCAATCACTCTTTACTGCTGTATTGCAAGTTGGAGTGATATCACCCCCCTCCCTTTTCCCCCCAGCAGCCAAACAAAAGAACAATGGGAAGGCAATCAGATGGCAGCTCCCTAACACAAGACAACAGCTGCCTGGTAGATCTAAGAACAAAACTCAATAGTAAAATCCCATGTCCCACTGAGACACATTCAGTTTCATTGAGAAGGAAAAACAGCAGCCTGCCAAAAAGCATTTCTCTTCTTAAGTGCAGGCACAAGTCACATGACCAGGGGCAACTGGGAAATTGACAAAATGTCTAGCCCCATGTCAGATTTCAAAATTGAATATAAAAAAATCTGTTTGCTCTTTTGAGAAATGGATTTCAGTGCAGAATTCTGCTGGAGCAGCACTATTAACTGGTTCATTTTGAAAAAAATGTTTTTCCCATGACAGTATCCCTTTAAGCAATGGGCTGGACAAGAACACAGTTATTGAAGATATAACACATTGTAATGTTTATATACATTCTATTTATTCACAGCTATCAAGAATGATAACGTGCCTGTAAATTCATACATAGTCCGGTCCCTCCTGGATGGCTTTGAGGGCCCTCAGGGTTACAGCCAGAGGTTTGGATTACACTATGTAGAGTTTACAGATGGGAACAGACAGAGGACCCCCAAGGACTCTGCTTATCTATTCAACAATATAATTGAAAGTAATGGCTTTCCAAAGACACAGATGACCATTAAAGCAACCTCAACTTCAAGCAGGTCACAGATGAAAAAGTTACCGTTTTTACCTTCTTCTGAGGTTCCGTCAAAGGCAAAAGTTGTATGGGAAAAGTTTTCGGGGCAGACTGCCTTTGAAAGAGATATGTACTATCATGGCTCATTTCCTGAAGATTTTCACTGGGGTGTTTCAACTTCTGCATATCAAATAGAAGGAGGCTGGGATGCTGATCGGAAAGGACCAAGCACCTGGGACACATTCACACATATACCTGGGAATATTGCAAACAATGACAATGGAGATATTGCCTGTGACAGCTATAATCAAATGGATGCTGATCTCTACATGCTCAGGTCCTTGGGAGTGACAAGCTATAGGTTCTCCCTCTCCTGGTCTCGAATCTTCCCAACTGGAACAGGCACCCCCAATGAGAAAGGTGTTGAGTATTACAACAGGCTTATCAACAAACTTCTGGCAAACAGCATTTTCCCAATGGTGACCCTTTACCACTTCGACCTTCCCCAAGCTCTCCAGGACATGGGTGGTTGGGAGAATGAGACAGTGCTCAATGCATTTCACAGTTATGCTGACTATTGTTTCAAGGTCTTTGGAGATCGGGTCAAGTTTTGGATGACTTTTAATCAACCCCATAGCATTGTGACAGCTGGATATGGCCTGGGGGTCTTTCCACCTGGAGTCAAAGATGACCCAGGATCTGCACCTTATAGGGTAGCCCATAATATTTTAAAAGTTCATGCCAGGGTTTACCACACCTATGACCAGCAATATAGGGCAAGTCAAGGTGGTGTAATCTCTCTAAGTCTCAACACTGAATGGGCAGAGCCCAAAGATCACAAAGACCCCAGAGAAGTGGAAGCAGCTGACCGATACCTGCAATTCACACTAGGGTGGTTTGCCCATCCCATCTTCAAATCAGGGGACTACCCAGATGTCATGAAATGGCAAGTGGCAAATAAAAGTGAATTACAGAACTTGAAATCCTCCAGGCTGCCATACTTTACAGAAGAGGAAAAAGCTTACATCCAGGGGACAGCTGATGTGTTCTGCATAAACATCTACACCACTAAAATAGTTCAGCACAAAACAGTCAAGCTAAACCCACCCACCTTTGAAGGAGACAGAGATACACAGGAATCGATTAACACAAACTGGCCATCAACTGGGGTTTCAGTGCACAGAGAGGTGCCTTGGGGGCTAAGGAGGCTTCTTAACTGGGTCAAGGAGGAATATGGGGATGTGCCCATCTATATAACTGAAAATGGTGTTGCAATAAGCAGTGCCACCGACTTTGATGACAACAATCGCATCTTCTACTACAAAACTTACATTGATGAAGCATTGAAAGGTATGTAGAAGTATGAATTAGAAGTATGAATTAATTAGTAACATAGGTATTCTTTTTCCTGTCCCTGTTGAGAATATGTAATTATTGATTCTGGTTCTCTGTCTGCATTCAGCACACAAGCTTGATGGGGTAAATTTGAAAGGTTACACTGCATGGTCTCTCATGGACACTTTTGAATGGAATTCAGGCTACAGTGTACGGTTTGGTCTGCACCACGTGGACTTTAAAAATCCAAGCCGTCCAAGGACGCCGAAACGATCTGCCATCTACTACGCAGAAATCATACGGAACAAGGGCATGCCCCTTAGCAAGGAGGATGAGTTCCTTTATGGAGAGTTCTCAAAAGATTTTGCATGGAGTGTGGCATCTGCTTCCTACCAGGTCTGGTGCATGGGCAAATAATTAGAGGGTTATGGGTGGGAGAGCTGATTATGGATTTCTGTAAAACAAGGGATATTTTTTTTTGTTTTTTTTAGATTGAAGGAGCCTGGAGGGCTGATGGCAAAAGCCTGAGTATCTGGGACCAGTATGCCCATACCCCATTGAGAATTGGGAATGATGACAATGGGGATATAGCCTGTGATAGCTACAACAGAATCGAGCAAGATGTGACTGCTCTGAAGAACCTCAAAGTCTCACACTATCGATTCTCAGTTTCTTGGTCACGGATTCTCCCAGACGGGACTCGGAACTTTGTTAATGAGGCTGGGCTAAATTATTACGTTCGTCTCATTGATGCTTTGTTAGTGGCCAATATATCACCACAGGTAATTTTCTGAACTACCAAGATATTTAAGAGCAGTGGAGCTCAGAGATGACATTATATAGACCAGTGTCACACCGCTTCTACGCCACTGTATTTTCCATAGTCTGAAAGTAGGGAAGGAATGAAAAATTGATTGGCTGTCCAATTGACACCATCTCTATGGTCTTGGGGAAGCTCCTTCTAATTGGCAAGTCCATGTCTGAGCTATATGCCTGGTGCCAAGGTGCTTAGAGAGGAAGACTCCTCATTGTGATTAGGGATGCACGAAATCCAGAATTTGGTTCGGGATTCAGCCTTTTTCAGCAGGATTCGTTTTCAGCCTTCTGCCCGGCCAAAAAAACAGCCAAAAAAACAGCCAAAAAAACGTCCAAAAAACCAAATCCGAATCCTAATTAGCATATGCAAATAAGGGGCGGGGAGGGTAATTGCGTCACTGTCACAAAACAAGGAAGTAAAAATTTTCCCCTTCTCACCCCTAATTTCCATATGCAAATTGGGATTTGGTTCGGTATTCTGCAGAATCTTTTGCTAAGGATACGGTGCATCCCTAATTATGATCAATGCAAAAGGGCCTAAGTTTTATTCCAGGTAGGTTGACTTTTAGTATTGCTCTTGTTCCTTCAACAGTAAGGAAACCGTTTCATGGAAAGCATGTGCATGAAATCGCTGACAATATTTACATTCACATTCTCAGGTGACCTTATATCACTGGGATCTGCCCCAAGTGTTACAGAACATCGGAGGATGGGAAAATGACACCATTGTGGAAAAGTTTAAAGACTATGCTGACCTGCTCTTTCAGAAACTAGGGGACAAGGTGAAGTTCTGGATAACCATCAATGAACCGTACATTGTAGCCAACCTTGGATATGGTTACGGCACAGCTGCGCCAGGTATGTGCCAGATAAACAAACTTTGGGTTTCATGTGGTGGTTCAAAACTAATCCTCATTTTTCATCTTTTGTGGCCCATGAATTATTTCAGGAATCTCTTCAAGGCCTGGCAGAGCTCCATACATAGTTGGCCATAACCTTATCAAGGCTCATGCTGAAGCATGGCACCTATACAATGACAAATACCGAGTCAGTCAAGGCGGGCTGATCTCTATCACCATCAATTCTGACTGGGCAGAGCCAAGAAACCCCTACAAACAAGAGGATGTGGAGGCTGCAAGAAGATATATGATGGTAGGTCAATCGTTTCCAAACTGTAGGGCTAGCACCTTAGGGGGGCTGAAGCAGTGTCTTGGGTGGCCCTTGGGTGAGCTTATGAGTAAGTGTCCTTGAGGGACATGAAATGCGTCAGGCTTTTAGTTTTATACATAATGTAAAATAAATACTTTTTTGCACTATTCAAAATACTTTGGCTCCTGGATTCCATTGATTGATTGACTTGGTGTTCCGGAGAGGTGCTTTCCTGCTATTCAAGTTTTTCGTGTCTTGGGTGGCCCAGTCTGAAGGCCAGTTAGGGTGAGATGTATTCTCCCAAATACTGCTGGAAGTTTATGTGAATTGTGATGGTCAGTTGAAATTTCAGTGAGCACTTACCATATTTACCAGTGTATTTAGGCTTGGAACTATGGGGAATTCTAGAAATTAGAAATTGATTGGTATAATTCTTATAGATGGTTCAGACAGAGGAAGCTTGTACACGGAACCAAAGCAGCACAGTTGAGTTGCTTGAATGGACCTTTGTTTAGTTTCTGTGTGACCTTGTTCAAGCAACTTAAAGGGTATACTGGTGAATAACTATGCCAGAACTAGTGTTACAAATAAGGGGAACTCTGTTATTTGGGATAGTAATTATGGAAATTGATTGTTGTTTAAAGGCTGATAGTTGCAGTTTAACAACAGCTGGAGGACTGCAGGTTGGACATCCCTGAAAACATAATTAGTAACAGTTACAGAATATATGATGTATTTTTTTCCCCATGGGAACTCCCTGTCTGGTCACAGGAAAGAGAGCAGCTCAGGAGCAGGAAGTAAACAAAATTAGAGGTGATTGCAGTTGATTAAATTGGAAGTGGGGCAGCTGCAATGGGGCCAGTTTCCATTCCAAGTGGCCAACTTAGTTTAGATTGCCCAGCAGAATAATATGTCCCCCATATGTGCAGTGATGGTGTGTGGTCGTCTTATTGAAGGACTTTTGTATTCTCTAAAACTGCAGCTGTGTTTAAAATAAATGTACTGTAAATGTGACTAATATGTAACTATAAAAAGTAACCTAGATAAAACAATGGCAGCATAGCTTTTCCCCTGTATTAAGCAATATTCAGCAGGAAAAGCCCCTAAATTTGCTCATAGCCTGTACAGATACCATAAAACAATAGCATCTTGGCTATTCCTTGTACTAAGCACAACGCAGCAGGACCAGTTTAGTGTATTGAGTTCTATCCAGGACAGGTTAATATGTATGAAATGATTGAATAAACTGCTGTACATGATGTGCCTTTTTCATTGAACTAGTTTTATGGCGGTTGGTTTGCAAATCCTATTTTCAATAATGGAGACTACAATGAGGTCATGAAATCCAGGGTTCGGGAAAGAAGTCTCGCATCTGGGCTGACACAATCACGGTAAGGAAAATGTTTCACTAGGAAGCATTTAGAGTTGTTAGTAAATTGTATTTGAAAAATGTAGGGGTATGTAGCAAAATATGCAAGCAATATAAATATAATAATATATATTTTGCGGTCATCTAGCACTATATATGTATATATGGTTATTGGCAGTGGCATAACTACAGAGGACTACCCTTGCGCCAATGGAAAATACCTTTCCTGCAACAGGGTACAGGTTACTGGCTGGGCAGTGTGGGAAAGTGAAACCTTTTGGATCCACCATTAGTTCCTGACACAGAAGCAGCAGAGAATCTGAGAAGTTCTGCTCACCCTGGAGCCCAGAGGGTTAAATATCTCTTACCATTCTTATTCCCCAATCTCCCTCTAGGCTCCCAGAATTCACAGAGAGTGAGAAGCAGAGGATTAAAGGGACCTTTGACTACTTTGGTTTTAACCATTACACCACCATTCTGGCATCACCCTTCAACTTGCCAATCTCGCAGCAGACATACGATGCAGACAGGTAAGGGCTGACAATGCTGGAGTCCTTTCATAATGTTCAAGGAAGCTGTAGGTAACCTTCCGGCTGTTGTTTAACTGCAAAGAGCATCATCCCCAAGAACCCAGAGAAGCTACAATTGTTTTGTATTTTTTTTTTTATTATCTATATTTATATTTGGTCCCTAGCAAACAGATGGCTGCTGAAATTGCAAAGAGATGTTAAACTAGAAGCTATATAATTCAGACTATTACTGTCTATATACCTTAAAGTTAATTTAGAGAGATACAGCATCTAGTAGAATTAAGTCAAAGGCAACTGGACTGGCGTTTTTCTTGAAAACGTTTCATCACTCATATGAGTGGCTTCTATAGTTCATTCCCTACCACTTCAGTTGAACTGAATAAGCCACTCGGATGAGTGGTGAAACGTTTTCAAGAAAAACTCGAAAGGTCCAGTTTCCTTTGACTTAATTCTACTAGATACTGTTCACTAAACTTTATTAGTGGCAGAAAATAATAAAAAAAAACTGGGGCACAGGCTCCCTCTACTGGGCAGAGACTGCAGCAAATAATAAAATGTAAATTCATAACAAAAGGTTGGATAAGCACGAATTGTAAATTATATATATATGTTGGGAGGGGGATTTATAAAACAGACATGTCCTGGTCCTAGACGTGCAGATTATTAGGCCATATCGGATTAACGGATGTCTGTTCCAATCTTCTGACCTTTAACTAACCATTCAGATTAATATAAGGTTTACATACAAGCACATACAAGTTTATGGGGGTCATTTTTTCGGCGAAACAAGCGAAAAAATTCGCCCATCCCTAATTAACAGAAATGGTACGAAAGTTTTGTTCGACAATGCCCCATTGATGTAGTATACCTGAATGAAATCATGCAAATATATTATCGTTAGCTGATATAAATCTTATAACGTGTCTGATTGATTGAACAACAACCGATCTCCATGAAACTAAAAATGATGGGACAATCCACAGAGCATCTGAAGATCTTACATATCTTCATTTTGTACGATAGTATTTTTGCGTCTATGGCCAGCTTTAAACCAGTCATGACTATACCTTTCTCATTCCCATACAGGGGAGTAGCTTCAACCACTGATCACAGCTGGCTGGGCTCTGGCTCCTTCTGGCTAAAAGTCACTCCATTTGGCTTCAGAAGGATACTGAACTGGATTAAAGAAGAGTATAACAACCCTCCTATTCTAGTAACAGAAAATGGCATTTCTGAGCGTGGCACTGACCTGAATGATGTCTGGAGAGAACATTACTACAAAGAATATATCAACGAGGCTCTAAAAGGTAAAAAAAAACTGACCCAATTTTGAAAGAAATCCAACCCATTCTAAACCGAAGCACTCATTACTACCTCCCTTGGTACAGTTGTCCATAAATTGCCCTTACAAGGAAGAAGCTCTTCCAATGCTGATGGTGAAATCCCTATCCTCAAATATGTTATCAGTCCTTCTGTGCCATTCTGGGATTGTGCTTCAGAACAATAATTCTATGTTTTTTTTATTTTACAGCTGTCAAATATGATGGGGTGGACCTGCGTGGCTACACAGCCTGGTCCTTGATGGATAACTTTGAGTGGGCCACGGGATTTGCCGAAAGGTTTGGCTTGCATTACACCAACTACTCAGATCCTGAATTGGCACGTATCCCTAAAAAGTCAACAAAGTACTACAGATCTATCATTCTGTGCAATGGTTTCCCCGACCCAAGTAATGGCTCACCTCCATGTCTGGAGCCTGAAACAGAAGGTAAGCAGCAAACACCTAGGATCCTATGCAATGATAGAGAAATACAATATGACATCATACCAGGGGCCCAATTGGGTGCTGTACTTTTGTGTTAAAATGAAGGAGTGGGAGCTGGAAACATGGGTATTCTTCTTCTTTGTATTTTATTTATATATTCTTGGCTTGAAAGTGTACACTGAAATATGTTTTAATTTTTAAAACAGTATATGTTTGTTTGGGAGTATGTGTAATATGTATGTGGTCTACAGTGGGACAGGGACATTGCAATTTCATCTCTTTATGTATGCATTTTTTTTTTCGTATGCAGAAGAGTTGACAATAAATAGGACTATTATAAAGGATTCATTTGCCTCTCTGAACTCTCATAGGTACGACTGCTCCCACTGACACCACGCCACCTTCCGGTGAAAACCAGGAAGAAGCCGTTTCCTTCCTTGGACTAAAGATTTCACCCTCAGATGCCGAGATTGCTCTCTACGTGGAATTTGCCATCCTAATTGCAGCGGTTTTAGGAATTGTCTTGTTATCCGTTTTCTACAGAAAATTAGCAAAAAAACCAAAAATGAGCAACTTTTAAATGATCTTGTGATGCTAAAGTAATTCTGTATGCACGCGCTGATTCCAGAGGTTGGTATAAGGCTCATAATACCAAGGAAATTTGTTTTTTTTTGACCATTCATACTCCCTGCATTATACGTGAACTTTCCAGCCATGCCAAGCCCTGGGAAGAGAGCTAGAGAGCTACTCTGACAGGTGATTGGTCAGACTCCCTTAATAAATAACATTAGGGGTTCAATGAAGCCATGGACCTGCTAACATTTCTTTGGCAAAACATGTTGTCAGGGTCCTTTCCCAGAATGTTGCCACAGCCTGCTGCCTGCCCTGCTGAGATGTTAGCAGAGATGATCTGGTTAATGCTCGGCCTCTTGTCACAGAGAACGAGCCTATAAGTGGGCAGAATTACATTGTGTAATTACTGTACTGATTTAAGTGATCATTGAATTACACGTGTAAGTGTTGAATTTTCCATTCTGAGCATCAATCACTACAATGACAATGCTGTACATGCCCCCTGTATCTTTAAGCCTTTCAGCTTCTGTACAATCAAGTTTTTCTTTTAACAATAAAGATCCCCAATCTTCATGTTTAGCATTGGTTTCATGAGTGTTTAGTTAGGTGTGGGTTAACTATTTACAGATGGCAGTATCCCAGGGGTTGACCAGATTTTTACCATTGGGAGGTCTTCTATTAGTAACACTGATGAGCTGTTGTCATTACTGCTCACCAGTTTAATAACTAGTGGTACTAATTGGCATGTACTAAAACCATAATTCTGCATTCATTGCATCCATTTGGGTCCCCCTGCCGTAAACACTTTTTAGTGTGTTACCTATATTCACTATACTGCAAATAGGATGTACTTGGCTAAAATCAAAACCATACAGGATTCATACACAAGGTCTAATATTGTTTTATTTACATTGAAAATACAAATCTTGTCGGTAATATTGACATTAAGGCTTTGTCTGGATTCCCAGTTGCTGGGTACAAAGAAAATATTTACATATAATATATATTCTGTCCCAAATTCTCTGACTGATTATACAACACGCAGGCAGTGAGCGCTCAAGCCCTTGATGATTGAGAATACAGCACCCAAACTGCCCCCAGGGAAAAGCAAAATCCTCTATAAAGAAACCACGGAGGCGCCATTTTTATTTGAATGCAATTTAATACCTGCCCCATTAGCTGAGAACTAATGAGAATATTCTGGTCTGGTGCCATTATCTATGGGAGTTGGTAATAGGGGATGGTAATCTGCCCTTCCCTTAAATAAACCCATTACAGGCCAGAATCTCCGTCCAAACTCAGGGATGAAAATCCAGGGTATCCCAGAATCCGTACTTGCTAAAGGGGTGGGGGCGGGATGCAAAGTGCCTGTTAGAGAACAGAAATGGACGGGAATATTGTGTGCATCCATGTAACACGGCCACACCTAATATGCAGGTGATATGTAACAAGGTATAAAACACTATGCAGGTATATAGTCTCTATCACAACAGCAGGTTCAGGAAGATGTAAACACAGTCAGTTCTCAAGCCCCAAAATAGTGCATTATATTTTCCACTAGCGGATCAATCCGTGGCCCTATCATCTCACATAAAATAGCACTATTATCAGGGCCACAGGGTGGTATGTGAGCTACTGGGAGAGCCCCCCAAAGACAAATTGTATCAGAGAAATATATAGTAAACATACAGTATATACAGAGTGCAAGGCTTGGCTTATGACGAGCCAATTGTAGCTAATTGTAAAGGAAGTTTAACCTAAAATTTGCATGATTAAATGATCTCATGTAACCTTTTTGTTCAGCGGCCCTCTGGTTTGGCAATAAAACTGCTAGCTGGTTGATTTAACAGACCCTGGCAAGCAGGCATTTGTGTAACTGAATGAAGGTCAGATAAACATGCCTCTGAACAGAAAGATAAATAAGGTCGTACTGACCATAAAAAAATAAAATCTCATTATCAGTTTACTTTGCGTTGTCAGGGTCAACAATCATAGCAACAGCACAGCAGCATAAGATTCAGTTTGAAATCAGCTAGACTAGAGATGCAAATAACTAAAAAACATTTAAAAACAAAGACCATCTGCAATGTTGCTTAGGGCAGAGACACACGCTGCTATTTCTGGAGATTAGAAGTCCAGCGGCAAATCGCTTCTTCTTTGCTAACCTTCCCAAACTGCTTTCCCACTGGTTAGAATGTAAATTGCCGGCGCAATGGCACTCGGAACACTTCGTTTTCCGAAGTCGCCTCATGAGGAAACTTTGGGTGACTTCGGGAAAACGAAGCGCTCCGAGTGGCATCCCGCCGTCTATTTACATTCTAGCCGGCGGGAAGGGTTTTTGGGGAGATTAGTTGCCTGAAGAAGAGGCGATTTGTCGCCGGGCGACTAAATCTCCCCGAATCTTAGCGTATGCCCTTACCCTTAGACTGCTCCCTTCTGCAACAAACACAAACTAAAATGAAGACCCATTTCAAAGTTAAACTTCCCCTTTATGTTGTTCTGGCACAACCACCTAAAGGAAACTGCAGACCCTTCACACAAAACAAAAATATTTCTATAAGGGCAATATATATTAATATATTTGGAATGTTCTGAAAATATATTTGTGGCATCATAGAATAGACTTGCAGTTATGATAATAGTAATAACATCTAGACGAGTGGTGAACATGGGGTAACTCTGAAGATATCAGATGCCTCAGCTGAGACAAAGGTGGACTCTTTATACAGAGGTTGGGGGAGGCATTATTCATAAGAGAAACATATGAGGGAGTGGTTGTTATTATTTATAAGGAATGTGCTCCCATCTACGTCCTGCTGCCCACAATCTGCAGCAGGTTCAGGAAGATGTACACAATGTCGGTGTAAATTTTCAGGGCACCATAGACATACTCCTCTGGGCTGATGGTGTGTTTCCGATTTCCAAGCACCAGTTGTGTGTCAAACGCAAGGAACTGTGGGAAGGAAAGGCAAACAAGGAGTCAGGGGATATCTAGGCCCAGACTGGTGTTGTGTTTTCCCCATAGCATATAAATTATCTTTAAAATTGACAGTAGGGGGTACATTATCCCTTATAATACACGAGTGATACTCAGAGTTCACAGTATAACTCAGCCTGCAGCCTTGTGCCTTTATATGGTCACAGAACTCCTCAGTAACTGCTAATATACTTATAATTTACAATAGGAGGTACATTATCCCCTATAATATGAGTGATATTCAGAGTCCCTGTATTACTCAGCCTGCAGCCTTGTGCCTTTATATGGTTACAGAACTCCTCATTGACTTCTAATATACTTATTATTTACAGTAGAGGGGACATTATTCCATAGATATGATAGCTATATTACAGATAAACAACCTAAGATGTGAAACATACTGAAGACTCATTTTATCCTTTGACTTAGTTTGAACCAAGTGTTATTTCAATTTTACATACAATATGTACAAGTATAAATTATACACAGCGTCTGACCCCCTCCTCCCCACACACAAAATGTACTAACCAGAGTGAAGACGATTGCTCCGAGTGCAGCATACAGCATGTGCAGCCAATACACCTAGAACACAAATACATTACATTAACTGCTTCATCCCCACAAGATGCCACATTATCCCATGTGCAAACATGAGTGGCCAGCAGATGTCACTAATAACATCTTAAACTACAGACACCATTTTGTTCCAAGGCTCTATGTTATTTATCTTGTAAACACAGAACTGTTCTCATCACCTCTCTGTGTGATCGCTCTATGATATTCAATTGCATGTGAAACCCACTGCTTCATTCAGCAGACCACGGTTAAATGTTTTCTTAACTTTTTATCCGCCACCAAGGAAGGATAGGTACTTACAAATGTTTCAGATGATTATATGCCTGTCTGATAATTCACTCAATGCTTGTATCCAGATTCCACTCTGGATTTGCTAGGAAAAATGCACTTAATATGGTGTAGATTGGCGCTTTTCAGTCTTTTCCAGGTTCTATTACCTGGTGTGCTGTATTCGGACTGATAAGCGCCAATCTGCTTGATTTTATATGAGTGTCATTTTAAACTTACTTGGAATTTATTAAAAACATTTTTTACACTATATGAAGCACATTTTTTCTAGCAAATTGGGAGTGGAATCTGGATACAAGCAATGAGTGAAGTATCAGACAGTCATATAATCATTTGAAACGTTTGTAAGTACCCATCACTAAAATTTAAGAAAACGTGTAACTATGGTCTGCTGAATGTAGTGGGTTTCATGTGAGATTGAATATCATAGAGGGTTATTAACATGTATTTATATAGCGCCAACATATTGTGTAGCATTGTAGGGTTCACACAGAGAGGTGGTGAATAGATAAAAACATACTACACTATTTTTTTTTTTTTTCTCCTGAGCTTCCTTGAGAAGCGGTGTTTCACAGAATTTGGATTCATAATATTTATACCGGTTGGAGAACAAAAAAGAAACAGCTACAGGACAGAACTGGAATCCTTTTAAATTTTACTTTTTAGTGACAGAACTGTTCTCAGCAGCTGCCTTCCTGTCTATATAGACAGATACCTTACGAGTATGGGAAGCCATTCCTCTTACTGACAACACTATTCACACCTTACACAAAGATGGGGGGCAGGGCCGGATTTCCGTGCCTGGGGCCCCTAGGTCGGCAGGTCCTATCGCCCACCTCTTTTACATGCGCCTGATACCAGCGCGAGCGCATGCGGCTGCTCGCTGGGCAATGCGGCTCCCCTGTGCTAAGTGAGAATGCGGCTGGGCGGCATGCCATCAAATCCGGGCCTGGGGGGTTGTCAGCAGCGTTTGTAGAGGGTGGTGGGCCCTGGTGCGTGACACGCAGCCGGGCTCCGCCCCCCTCCGTACGGCGAGCTGCAGGGGTGATTTCAGTGGCGCGTGGCACTGCCGGGGGGCCCTGAGGGGGTGCGGGCCCTGGCCCGCTCGCACCCCCGGTAGTTCCGCTACTGAGGGTTGTTAGACGACATAAAGCATCCTCCAGTAGTTATTGACAGTTGTGTTTACCACATCTATTTTAGTATATGGAATGTAATGACTAATAATTATTTTCAGGGAATAACAAATCCTTGGTATTGTCCTTTAAAACAATCCGATTCAATTTGTGAGAGACTTAATGCCTATTTGATTCTGCCCTCACTGTATTACAGGAATACCCCTGTACATTTCCCCACAGCAATGCCAATATAAAACGTTGTGTGTCAAACTGACATATTCCATACATTAACCTATACACTGGATACCTCTAGAGCAGGGATCCACAACCTTTTTCACCCGTGAGCAACATTCAGATTTAAAAAGAGTGGGGGAGCAACACAAGCAAATATTCCTGAGTGGTGCCAAATAAGGGTTGTGATTGGCTATCGATAGCCCCTATGTGGACTGGCAGCCTATAGGAGGCTCTGTTTGGCAGTACATTTGTTTTTTTAAGAAAACTTGCCTCCAAGCCAGGAATTCAAAAATAAGCTCCTGCTTTGATGCCATTGAGAGCAACATCCAAGGGGTTGAGGAGCAACATGTTGCTCACGAGTTACTGGTTGGGGATCACAGCTCTAGAGAAAACTCAACTCCCATTATTTACAGAATTCCTAACTGCTCCTTTAAAAGGTTTTTTTTTTTTTTTAAAGTGCTTCCTCCTCCCTCACAAAGTTTTTCCTGCTGCAAACAGGTTGTGTTCCACAATGATTAGGCTAAAGGGAATGTGTGTCATTTAAGGATTTCCCTGGTTTCATAAGCATATTTCAGCATGATTCGGCATGTCTGAGCTGTTTCCAACATGGCTAAATTCAGGTGCATATCTACAGAGGAAGCAGACCCTGCAGCTGCGGGGGGGGGGGGGGGGCAGGAAGTATAGGTAAGGTTGCCACCTTTTCTGGAAAAAAATACCGGCCATTTTATCTTTTTTCCCTATTAATAACATTGGGATCAACCATCATTTTTACCGGGCAGGCCTGTAAAATATTGGCCAGGTGGCAACCCTAGGTATAGGGGCCCCACAAGGCCCTAATTCAGGCATAATTTCAATATTGGTAAAACAGGTCAACCTCTAGACATTTTGGGGGCCTGAAAAACAACTTGCTGCGGGGTAATATCTAGTTACACCACTGGCTGAATTGTTCCCATCAAGTAAAAACTGATTAGTTTGGTCCCTTCACCCAGCATTTAATATGTCTAAAATTAGGAAAAAAGGTAACCCGATTTGAGGAGATTAAGGGGCATGTTTACTAACATTGGAGATAAATATCTGGAGAGATTTCTGGAGATGTTGCCCATGGCAACCAATCAGCAATTAGATTTAAACAGCCATCTATAACTTAGAAAACAAAAGCAAAGATCTGATTGGTTGCTATGGGCAACATCTCCAGAAATCTCTCCAGATATTTATCTCCAATGTTAGTAAACATGCCCCTAGATCATCCAGTAGTTTGTGTGCAACTTTTAGGCTGTTAGTTCCCCTTTAAGTCCCCCCACTCCTCTTCTGCAGGCGGCAGCCACAGCCCTTCTCTCTGCTTCATCTGACTCTACACTTCCCATCACTGCCATCAGCTGCTCCTAAAGAAAAGTTACGCATTGTTTGCCAACAGCAGTGGGTGTGCCCTCCTCCTCCCTCTTGTTTCATTCAGAGCCTTGCCCATGCTATGAGACACACTTACATATTTAAATGCCAAGACGATGGCTGTAACGATTCCTGTCACAAACATGACGATTCCCAAAACAGCAAACAATCCTGCACAGGACGTAAAATCCACCTACCACAGAAAGAGAAAACCTAATGAGATTAAACCATAGTCGCCCACTTTATGGTGCAGACTCACTACTGCACTCCAACTTGCTAATTAGGTTTTAAAGGACCAGCATTTCCAGTTTTCAGTACATTTAAATATAATCCTCTGTTACTCTTCACCAGTACAAACTGGGTATTTGCCTCAAAAACAAAAACTCAGTCTTTGATGTGGGATCTCATTCTAGGGACTTCTTGTGATCCTGAATAAGACACTTAATGTCCTGGTGCCCCGCATACTTAATACACCAATAATGGGTGCCTTGCTTGTAAATCGCTTTGAGACCCATGGGAATAAAGTGCTATATAAAAATGATTCCCCCTTTCCCTAGTACTTAAAGGAGAAGTATTTCCCCCTCTTCAATATGAGCACACTCAAATAGGACTTGTGCTGAATATTCAAACAATATTATTTCTATTAATATATGCTTGCTAACTTCCTTTCTCATGTCCTGTTATGCTAGTCATTGTCAAATTATCTTAAAGCCTAACAGGCTCCAGTTGAGGAAAGGTAGGAGATTATGTAAATATATTATGTATACAGAGCACATTATCTAAATGTGAACGAATTGTAGTTTATAGGGATGGGTGGGGAATCCGCACAAATTTTCCATCAGTGCTTTATAATAGAAAAAAATTGGTACAATATATATATATATATATATATATATATATATATATATATATATATATATATATATATAGTCAAACACCATATTTATATATACACACACACTATACATATAAATATATATTTTTTCAGTTTATAAGTAATCGATTAAATTGTTTGCCTTCAAAATAACTTTTAGTTAATCTTCTGAGACAATTGGTAATTGGTTTTCATTTTTTATAATTTGTGGTTTTTGAGTTAGTTCGCTTTTTATTCAGCAGCTCTCCGGTTTGCAATTGCATCAATTTGGTTGCTAGGGTACAAATTACTATACAATAAATAGGAGAGGCCTGAATAGAAAATAATAAAAAGAAACAATATCAATACATTTGTAGCCTACTTTTAATAAACTAGCCATTTTATAACATACTAAAAGTTAACTTAAGGGTCAACCTCCCCTTTAAGAGGGAAACTTTGGGAGAAAACTCCCACATATATATATATTACAATTGTGAGCCAGTGTATCACTCACCTTAGTCTGGAAACAGAAGACAGTGACTATTATGGTCACAATGGCGGTGATTCCCATGCTGATCAGGACAGCTTTAGAACTGTAGAAACTACAGTAGACAGAAAACCACATATTGACACAACTATTGCCTCTAGAGAGCTGACCCTAGCAACAAGAAATGGCACTGAATGCAAGTCTGGGGTTATTATTATACTATGTCCCTCTGTCTTTTTCAGTGTGTCATTCAAACCACTAACCTGGTCACTAGGGATTTTGACCCTAGCAACAAGGTAGCAGCATGAATGCCTAACTGGAGTGGTGCAGAACCAAAGGGTTAAATCTTTAAAGGGTAGTTCTGCAGTCATCACTGGGGTCAATTTTGATCATGGCAAGGCGTTCTTCCCATATCCTAAAAAAATACAGGCAGGTTAATTGGTTCAAATTAAAGTGACCCTGGTGTGAATGTTAAGAGAAAATAGAAAAACTCTTGCTTAACATGTCAGTGCTCTTTATATAAAGGTGAAAGCAAACCTGTTAATAAACATATGTTTTTAACTTGTGGTGGATTTTTCCTTTAATACTGGCTGTAAACTTTCTTGATTCTCAAGGAAGGAAAGAAGCAGATAAGATCCATTTCCCACACCAGAGTGGCCAGTTCTGTGGCACTGAATGCTTTAGCAGTGCAGGAATATAACTTTATGATAACATGCCTATATTCTGTTTTCCATAGTAAAACAACAGCTTTATAGCATACCTTTATTATTCTTATTAGTGTCAATTTAATAGCATACCTTGCGATTGTTCCAGCCATGAAGGACATGGCAAGTGTCTGGGAAGAAATGAATGTAGGATATAATGAGAGGACAATTACAAATCACCTACAGGCTCATGTAGTGACATGGTGCGACTATGACCCCATGTTTTAACCCAATACAGTCATTCAGAAAAGTGCTTTCTCTCCCCTAACAGAAGCTGCTGATTGGTTAATAGGGTTCATTGCAAGGCAAAGTACATCTACATCTGGATCGACATATCAGCTGCACTGCCTGGCAGTGGTAGAACTGGTTAGACCTGTGGATTTACTCAGTTTCTAAATAATTACTGCTTATATAAGTGTCAATTTTACTTCTACAGTCTCACTGCATGAAAGCGCTGGACTAAGGCTTCTTCCTGGCCAAAGATCAACATTCCACAGCCCACACCATTGTGACGTCACTGCACGAAAAACAGCTCTTCTACACTATACGTTATAATTCAACAAGGATAAATACTCACAAATATACTAAGCAGGATGATGTTCCATGGAAAACGCCTCCTGAGGAGGAAAAATGCACAGTCAGACATTCCTAGATATTATTAATGGAGTCCGAGCCTTAATGCTGATTTTATAATACAAGATCAATAAGCATCTGACTATCTATAAAGAAATATCATATACACAAGGGGAGAGCTAGAGAGAACCAAAGTCTATACTAAGGCTCCCATCATGCTTTAACCAGGTCATATATCATATATAGTCAAGAAATATCTGGGTGACCCATGACTGAGCAACACTATTTGCATCTCCTATACAAACAGATGCTTCTGGCCATATGTAACACAAAGAAATGTGTAAACTCAGATTTCGATTGTGGATGTTGCATTGCAAGTTTGAAGCACATTTAGCTCACGTGAAACAGGCATGGGCAAGACATTCTTGCTGGCAGCAGGTGTTCCACATCATCTGAAAAAGCTTCTCATTGCCCATTGCTGCAGTAAAGTATCTCTTTCTATAAAGAAGAAAATTGTTCTGGGCAACCTTTTGTATGTCTGGTTATTTTATTTCTCGCCAGAAGGGGAGACACTTCTTTTACCAGCATGACTCACGCAGGCTGCAAACAATAAGCAGGTTTGTTCACATCCAAGAAAGAGAATGTGAGATTGTTAGCTAATTCAGGGTGGGAAGAAGTTCTTTACATAAGTAGATCAGGGGCATGTGGATTACCCAACATCACTCAGTGACAATAGGACCCGGCAGCAAATATAAGCCAAGAGAACAATTTCCACATTTCCTTTATTTACAAAACTTGCCGTCTGAAACAGTTGTATTAGAGGGGAATGGGGGATGCTTATCCGGTCTAAAAACGAATGCATGCTCTATTGCAACAGCTTCCAGTTACATAAGCGTGCATGGCAAATGGCTAGGGCACTTTCTGGCAAAGATACCACACAGTCTGTGCCAAGAGCCTAACAGGCACACAGCCTTATAAGCAATGCCAGTTTAATAAAGAAAAAATATATACTGTATGTATATAACAGATTTAATTGCACTGACCTGGGACCCTCACAGCAGACAAGCACAATGTATGTGACAAAGAACACAGCGCTGTTACAAAGAAAAGTGCAGTTATTACTTCTAGACCCATTAATATAAAATCGGTAATGGATTGTAGCCGCATAATAGATACTCACTATGAAGCATAGTAAACTGCGGGTGTTTTTCGAATAAATGCGGTGACAGGTTCCCTGCAAAGAGAGAGAGTATGGGGCCCCATTAAACAGACGCACAGTAATACAGCCCATGTGGGCTCAAGCCCAGCTTCGCAAAGCATGGAAAGGGACTCTTTGTACAGAAGCAAGGTGGGAAGAAGTAATCACACACATCTGATCCATTTCAAGGCGATTAAGACATTTTGTAGAATTAACATGAAAATGAGTTGGATGCCAAGCATCTAGGAAGGATATCACCAGGGAAGGCCATCCATCCCAATGTTCATTTTTTTACAGTTAGAGCTGTGAAATTGTGGAATTCTCTCCCTGAGTCGTATTGGCATTAGATGGCTTTAAAAGGGGGTTGGATGGCTTTTCAGCAAGTGAGAAATTACAGTTATTGAAAATAGCTCTTAGTACAAAGTTGATCCAGGGACTGGTCCAATTGCCATCTTGGAGTAGGGAAGGAATGTATTCATCATCTGAGGCAAATTGGAGAGGCTTCAGATGTTTTTTTTTGCCTTTCTCTGGATCAACTAGCAGTTAGGCAGATTTTTTTCTAGACATAAAAGGTTGAACTTGATGGTCTTTTTCAACCTGACTTACTATGTTACTGTGTAACTGCACTAAACTGAAGTGCATAAAAATCAAAGAGAAGTGTATAGATGACAGTATTACTTGAAATCTGTCTTGGCCTAGTGTTTGGCATTCCAGCAACGCTGAGACAGTTTGCCGTGTGCTTGGCAACCCTGCCAGTCATTAAGTGACATGAGCACAAACTGTTCTGGGAGTACCAAGTTCTTAGTCAGTCTAATAATATTACCACTGTGTCATGTTATTGGCTCCTCAGTTTAATGAAGCACAAACCAAAATATATGTGTATGTATACTGTAAGCAGCAATGATTGATATGAAACACAGCAGTAAGATGGAGACAGCAGTTGTAAGTCAAACATTAATCTTGCGTGGAATGAGGCTTACACATAAGTGAAGATCGCAATGATGCCAACAGTGACCAGTAACTGCACAGCTATGATGGCGTAAACCTGAAAGAAATTAATATGGAAACATGATGAGGAATTCTGGGATCGTATTTATGATCTTACAACACTTCCCACCTCTCAAAGCACTGACGGTCACTAATGTGGGCATATAAACGTAACTGTATTGTGGTCAGTCAGTGATGCCCACATGCATAGGTTCTGTCCTTATCTTACTCAAGTAACCCGTTAGGGTTAACTCCATTTGTAGGCTGGGTCTGTAACAAATTGGGGGAATAAAGAGATGTAGACATTCTCTGGGAGAAGATGGCAGATAGTTCTCTAGTCTGTAAAAGGCAGAGATTTCATGTTTAAGGAACCGCCAGGGGGAACCTGTACCAGGTCACTCCAAGAGGTTTGTATTAGGGCAGCCAGTATAGCAGCCACAGGCCTATCTAAGTTTTCTCTACTGGAAGTTGCAGAGCTAAAACATGCCATGAGGACAACTTGGGCTATACATGTAAAATACAGAATACCCATTTTCAAGATGATCTCAAAGAAAGGGGCTTATATTAATGTTTAACATAGCCTAATAGTAACCAGTATGACTGCTCCCAGGAATATGCCTGAACACAATTACGCTTATAGGGCTCCCTGGGTAGTCTTACAAATGGCTATATATCAGTACTGAATGAACCACTCTTGAGATGAGATCTGGAATCCTTCTACCGACCCGCCAATAAGTGCACTGTGCATACAACTCACCCTCCGAATGAAGGCATGACGCACGGTCTTGTCATCCCACGAACCAAAATCTCCTCCCTCTCGGTCACCCGTGTTGTACATTTCGTTATCACCTGAACATGAGGGGATTAAAAACATTAGAGAACCTAAACAGTGGCAGGGACAGGTAAATTGCCCTGTAGCACAGATATAGGAAGAGTCATGTAAGAGTCAGTCCATAAGTCCATGGAAAGCCACACAAGGAAAGGTAAGGGATAAATAAGTAGGAAGTTGTTACCTGTGTTTAGAGGGATTGTAGGTAAAATGGGCATCACAGGCTTTGGAGGATCATTATGCCCAGGCTCTGGGTACCCACCAGGTTGAGGGTATCCTGCAGGTGCTGGGTACCCACCAGGCTGAGGGTAGTATCCAGCTGGCTGTCCATATGCACCAGGGGGTGGGTACCCGCCTGGCTGAGGGTAACCACTTGGTGGAGGGTACCCGCCTGGCTGAGGGTAAGCACCTGGTTCATGCAGTGGGTCTCGATCATTGTACGGAGGTGGAGCATTTGGATACGACATGGCTGCCTACTGCTCACAAAATTACGGTCTTCCTCTATCGCCTGAAATGTTAGAAAACGGGAATGAACAAAACATAGGGAAGCCTGGTTTCCAGTCATTCCATTACATAGCTAACAAAACATCAGGGACTGTGGCATTGTTGAGAAACTACAACTCCCAGAATTCTCATGTTAGCTAAATTGGCTTGGCGGTGCTGGGAGCTGTAGTTCCTAAGCAGCTGGAGAGCCTGTAACTGCATGGGGCAACAAAGCATGGGGTTAAGTACATTAAACCAGAGTATGAGTATGCCTACTGAGCCAGTATTAGCACATCAGGGATGTATTATACACACTTTGCAAGGTGACTTACCTGGTTTATCCCCATAGGTAAATACCCCTAGGTTACTGAATCCATCTCTTACATGCCAGATACTCACACTATGTTAGATTCTCCGGCCCTTAATGGTTAGGGGCATTTCACCCTGCATTGATCTGTTTTGTAACTTTAAGTTCATTTACAGAGATATTCCCACCACAGGATGTTTTTATTAACTGATCTACTTTACACTGATTGCCCCTGACCATAGAGATCAAAGTAATGTGAAAGCAAATGTTTTGTCACACTGGTCCATTCCCTGTCTCCATACCTGACAATGGTAAAATGAGCAGCCACAGTTAAAGAACCACAAATAAAAGTGTACGTTGCAGCATTCATTGTTCATATCACATTTCCTAATGAACTGCAGTGTATATTTACATTCTCTAAAATGACTGTTCTTTTCCAAAAGAGCACAAGTTTGATTCCAAGTTGGAAAAATGGTGGCATTAAACAGCAATATTCAATAAAAACACAAAATAGAAATAAATCAGAAGCAAATTGTTAAGGTTCCTCCTGCCTTTCTGATAACGAAAGTAAATGTTAAGGTTAACTTCCCCTTTCTGCACACACACAGGAACAATAAAAACCATTACCCAAATATTACAACACTTACAAACATGGCCTCAAATAATCACATGGGTCATTTCCCCTTAATATGAGGAAATGACTTTGTTAATGAGAGCACTACACTTTGGTAACACCTAGAATCCACCAAGGTCTGACTTACAACTGACCTATATGCAACAAGCCTCACCCCTTTACACTGCAGAGCTTCCCAGCAGGTATGCAGGTAGGGTTGCCACCTTTTCTGGAGAAAAATACCAGCCTTCCTATATATTTATCTTTTTCCCTATTAATACATACCTCCCAACTGTCCCGTTTTTAGAGGGACAGTCCCTCTTTTGACAACTCAACCTGCAGTCCCTCATTTGTACTGGTAAGTCTCGTTTTTCTTTGCACTGAACAGCCAGAAAAAGAAAATGTTTCTAACTTAATTGGCTTTTGGCAGAGAGCCCAGAACAGCTAACAGGTGCACTTGGAAACTTTTGTAACAATTTCAGATAAGCAAATAAGTAATTGTAACAATATAAGATAACAGGTCCCTTGGGAAAAGTTAGACTCACAGCTTAAAGGGCAATTCACCTTCATTAGCAAAACTGTAATAACTAAAAAAAAAAAACACAGAAATGTGCTCAAACTTTCATAACATGCCAAATTTTGTAAAATGAACATGGTAATTAGGGGGTGTGGCCACAGAAACGGTTGTGGTAATTTTTTTTTGCCAACAACCTTTTTGTCCCTCTTTTTATTTCCAAAATGTTGGGAGGTATGTTAACATTGGGATCAACCATAATTTTTACCGACCAGGTCGGTAAAATACCGGCCAGGTGGCAACCCTAGGATATATTGCAGTTCCGCCGGGAAAAAAACAATGAGCAATTAAAGATTTAGAAAATATTATGTGAGATGCATAGTGAGACAAAAACACTCCCATGCCCCCATTTTAAGTCAGATATTAGGAGACCTGTTCTCATTTTCAAGGGAAGTATTCACTTTACGGCCCATTTCTTACTCACTGGGCAAACAGCAGGGGTCACTGTGGTTTAGGGAGAGATGAACAATACTTGCTTTCTTCCTCCCTTCCTAGCCCCATGAGCATGTATCATCTCCCGGTGATGCTTACCTAAAAACATGTGACTACTAAAATACTATTTACATACCGAGAGTCAGAACAGCACAAATCATTGCCAAAAAGCCTCACCCTTTGGGGGCCGGATCAGATATGTTTCTTTATTAAGGCTCTGACTGCATACACAGTATTACAGAATAAATCACTGACATTTGGCAGTGATTGTCATGGCTGCAATGTCATGGCTGTTGTAGCAGAGCCATGTTCAGAGCATTTATCCTGTATGGGCTTTGCTAATGGTTTGCTTGTTCATCTGCTGCTCCTTTTAATATTAAATTACTTCCCCTTTGTCCGGCCAACTGTTTCAAGAAACAGGAATATCCCCCCTCCCTGTTTGTCTGGTAGTGTAAAGTAATCGATCGCCTTCATCTGTGGGCCACACAAGAACTGGGTTAGTTTTATGTTAATGCAAAAACATCACTCCCCTGCATCAGTGGGAGCCCTTAGGGGAAAAAAAAGTAGAAAAATGGCAAAAGACTTAGTTGCTTGTCATTATAAACATCATTAAGATTTATAAGAATTTTAAATCCAGTGCAAAACAGGTGGCATCTTCTGTTCTCTCTTGCCCACCCAGAAGGGCAGGAATTGATGCAGTTGGATATTTAGAGTAGGGACAGATAAGGCCCCCATGTGGTACATTAAGTGCAACAGGACTCCCATGCAGACATTAACAGGTTTACATACTCAAAGGGACAGGTTCCTTTTCTTGTTTAGACTACACAAACACACTGCAAGTACATTCATACTGCCTTTCTCTGTCCCTTTCCTTATTACCGTCAAAACAAACATCTGCCCCAGTGCAACCAAATGCAATCCAACTGCTGCTGCCTGGGGTCTGGGGCAATGAAGCTTTGTGAGTCAACTTCACAAAAAATATGTAAATAACCCCACACCACAAAATAAGCAAAAAAAAAGTTAAATAAAATAAAGCCCAATTGCAAATTATTTGAAATACCACTTTACAACATGTTAATTTGAAGAAAAACGTACTGGGGGGGGGGTTTGGAGTTCTGGAAAAGAGCAGATAGGTACATTGGGCTGCTTGGGTAGAATGTAAGGTATTTGTAGAATCAATGGAATTCAGAGGTATTGGACAGACAGGGCAATCCTACATCTCTCTCAGGCAATGTCTTATCTATGTCTTATCCATGTTAGTAGATACGTCCAGTCCAGTTTATCCTATCATACTATTTATGAAAGACAGCATTCAAGTTAAACCAATTTTAATACTTCAGTAAGACAGGCTCCAACTATATATTTTAATAATAAATATATTTTTAGACAGGGTCCCAGTCTATAACCTATTACAATACTGATTTACGACCCAGTCGTAGTCTAACCTGTATCCTATTACTTCTGAAATCCAGCCTATCATAATATTTCTGTAATACATGGTCCCAGCCTAGCCTATCACAATACTTATATAAAAGAAGGTCCCATAACATAGCCTATCATAACACTTCTTTAAGACCCAGTCATAGTCTAACCTATCTGTTATTATTTTGTGACAGTCAGACCTGCTCTAGTTCATGACACACCACAAAGGAAACCATAATAAAAGAGCAGCTAAATGTGTATAATATACTCAATCTTATGAGTAGAACTTCTGTTGGGGGCTTCAATTTAGGAAATAAGGAAAGCAGTAAGTAAGTTATATATTTCCAGTTACCTGTATCAGTGGGAGCTCCCACGCTTCTGTGTTACTTGTTTCCCTCTCCCATAAATACTAATATTTGTAAAAAACTTTCTCCAAGGGTTTAATCTACTGCTGAAATAGCTGATACAGTCTCTACCAGTCTCTCTGTATACAAAAGCAAAGAAGGTGGGAGTTGCCCTGTTGCTAGGCAAGCAGCCAAAAAAGCTGTGAGTCAGGTAATGAAATGGGCCCCTGTGTGAGAGCCAGTGCCCACAGTAGCAGAACTACTGTTCCCAGAACCCTTGTGGATGGAGGGCTGCATCAAGACATGTATATAATAAATATATATATTATATATATTGAATACATGGCTTTCTATATATAAGCAGGGAGCCTACATATATGCATTCCAACAGGATAGGTAGATGTGCATAGTCTCCTGTAAGACATCAGAAAGTCATGTTTTTTTTTTCTTCTCAGTCACAAGAATAAGCAAACAGTGATATTTTTCGATTTATCCCCAGACTCTCCAAGGACTGCACTGGGCAGGCCATATGATCAGGCAACAGATTCACACAGGGTCACACGGTCACACCTCTTCACAGGGGTCAAAGTATCAGTGTCAGTAAGGGGCACTTAAGGCCCACCAGAGAACTTGCAGTGTATACCACCCAGAACTACCTCAATACTATACCAAAGTTGGCCATACATCCACATATACAGGTATTTGGCAAAAAAACGAACAAATGAACATTTGCCCAGTTTAGTCAAAGTTGACTCCGGCATGGCCATTTTAAGTCTGTCCCATCAGCTTACTTACTGAGGCATGCTCAGTACATTGGGCAGGTCACATGATCAGCAAGCTCATTAAAGCTAAATGTTTCTGTGTTACATGAATGTATATAGGGATTTAGCTCAAAATTATATTTCCTTTCATTACGCAATATTTCCATTGACATAAATGCATTAATGATAGGTATTATTTAAATCAGTTGCTATGTATGTTCCCAGGTAACTCCTATATAAGCCACACGGCATCTCTACGAAGCTGGCTCTTACTCAACAAGTTTGTCCAGTAAATATGTAAACTCCTCTTCCAGCTCCCAGGATGTCACAACTAAAAGGGAAACTATGCACATAACGTCTTCCTTTGTGCAGGTGGAGCAAAAAGCCATGTGACTGATGCTAAAAAAAGGTGGAAACTCCAAATATTTGTCTTTTTTTAGGTCAATAAAGAACAGCCCCATAGGCTCATGTATTTAGCTGCGCTTAATATAATAAGTTGGTGTTGTGTAGAAATCACTGAGGCGTTATGACATTTAAAGGAACAGTAACGTCAAGAAATAATTACCGGTATATTTGAAGTAATCAAAATATAATGCAGTGTTGCCCTGCACTGGTAAAACACTGTGTTTGCTTAAGAAACACTACTATTGTTTATATAAATAAGCTGCTGTGTAGCAATGGGGGCATAAATAAGCTCTGTCTGTCTAATGATGTTATCTGTTATCCATTTGTTAACCTGTGCCATATAGCCATTTTTCAATTTCCGCCATTGCTCCACAGCAGCTTGTTTATATGAACTATAGTAGTGTTTCTAAAGCAAACAGATCAGTGCAGGGCAACAGTAGATGATATTTTCATTACTTTAAAACACTTTTTTGGTGTTACGATTCCTTTCAAGACACGAGGCTGCAGGCTGAGTTATAAAGGCAGGGCCAGGGCCACCATCAGGGGGGCATAGCGGGGACAGTTGTCCCCGGCCCCGCAAAATCTAAGGTAAAAGGGGTGCCCAACTGTGCTGTACTCTCCAAAACTGCCTCCTGCTGACAGGTGGCATGAAGGCCTGGTGTTGAATGACTAGTTTCCTGCATTCAGACTAAAAGGGCTGTGGCACTGATGATGATTTTAATTTACAGAGATTTTACACTTTCTAAAAATATTTCCATTCACTGTTTATATAACGAGGGAAAGTCCTGTCCTACCCACCTTTCTGACTCAACACAGCACACCTGTTGGAGTGAAAAGACTAATCTCAGCTTGTTCCAAATGGAATGGAAAAAAGGTTTTGCAGAGAGCAGCTGTAATGTTGATTTATATTTCGTGTACATCCTAGTTAACCACACAGGCCATCCTGAATACATAAGGGCTACTGGATCCAGCAAATGCCATTCAACTACAACTCCCAGCAGCGAACAAATCCAAAATGTGCGAATACTGCTCACTTCTTGACTACTTCCTCTAAGTTTTATAGAAGTCATTTTCATTCTGAAAAGCACAAACCACAGCAGCTACTACATCTTAGTAGTTCAGTGATCCAGCACAGAGTATATTATACTTCAAGAGATACTTGAATGTTCCCAGGGGAATTTTGAGATGATAGTACCTCTTGCTCCAGTACCATATGCTCTGTGATGGGGCACTGAAATAAGATGTAGTAGCTGCCCTGGTTTGTAATTTCAGAATTAAAATTAGCCATGAGATATCCCTATTAGTGGGGATGATTGTATCCCATGGCACTAGGACTATGATTAATTAATTAATCTTTATTTTGGGCATCGCAGGCACAGCTTTAAAGGAACATGGGTATATTGCCCTCGTCACACCAATAGACACATTATACAATCATCCCTTTAACCAGGGACATGATACAAAATGCAAATAATAGCATGAGTTCTGTGATAATGGCAGTGTATCAGGATCCCCCCCCCTCGGTGCTTAGGCATCCCATAATATCTCCCTAAACTGTCTCCCTCCCTCCTGGCCTCCTCTCGAGGGAATCATCTCAGCACAAACACAAAAATCAATGTGCCTTCTGGGATTTCCAGCAGGTGCTTATTCTGAGTCCATAGCCATGAAAAGAGACAGCAAATCCCACTTACCTGGGAGTACGTAGCAGCAGAACAGGGGACCACCTAGTACCCTTCTGGGTGTGCTCTTTGGTTGTGGTAGAATCAGCCTTTGCCTTTCCCTGCTCGCAGATCAGACAAGTGAAGTTCTGGGTGTGGACATAATGAATTTGCTTCCCTCCCCTTAGTAACTACCAACATACCGCCCTAAGCATGTGGTGTTATAGCTCCATCGTCTGGAGAGAAACAGGAAATTCAGATAATGGTTTGTACCGCTGGACTATTTACAACCCACCCTAATTATTTTTTTTTTTATCTTTACAAGTTATCTCTATATATCTGCAACTTCCTAATGTATTGCCCATGAATACTTTTCAATGATCTGACAGTACTGTGCCTTTCCAGCTTTCATTTGTATTAGCCTGACGAAGGGGCCTTGGAGCTCCAAAAGTTTGCAATATTGTATTCTTATTTTAAGCTAATAGAAGTATCACTTCTAGAATACTCAATTTGTTTGTTTTTCATTTGTTATTTTACCCAACAATTAAATGCTTAATTACAACCAGTCAGCAACGTAAGAGGGGCGCGGGCCCTGGTGCGGGACGCGCAGCCAGCCCCCCTGCCCCCCTCTGTACGCCCGGAACCGGCAGGAATAAGTGGCGGAAGAGCTGCTGGGGGCCCTGAGGGGATGCAGGCCCTGGCCGAATCGCACCCCCGGTAGTTAAGCCACTGCAGCCAGTCAAGTCAAGTGACTTTTACCACACATTTAGAATGAGTAAGTACCAAATACAAACAGCGGGCAAGGTGCAATGTCAGAATGAGCCTTCTAGCGCCCACCAGCAGGGTCATATTGATACATAGGGTCACCCCCTTCCTGCCTAGCCCATTCATAAGCATGCATGCACAAGTCTTATCTTGTCCCGTCCGGAGCACAGGGATTGGCGCACAGTAGATAAGAGCATGTCCCCAGTGTTTCTAAACCCATTCGAAGCAGCTGGACAGCATGCCACCCTAAAATTCTGCTGCCCAGGCCTTTGTGGCCCACAAATCTGGGCCTGACCACCAGATAGGGTTACCACCTTTTCTGGAAAAAAATACTTCCTTCCTATATATTTATCTTTTTTCCCTATTAATAACATTGGGATCAACCATCACTTTTACCGGTCAGGCCCATAAAATACCGGCCAGGTGGCAACCCTACTACCAGAGAACCTTTGTGTTCTCTGTGCTGGCACTCTCTAAGCTAAATGTAATAGATGTCATATGGTGGGGCAAATATGGCAAAGGAAATGTTCTTGACCACTAGGGTTATTAGTGCTCTCTGGGACATCTGGTGATATTCTGGCTGGCCAGTTCAATCCTGACAAGGTGAATAGTTGTACATACAAGTGGTGTAACTACAGTGGAAGCATACCACACGGCCCACAATGGGAGTGAAATCATGTATGACTTGGGATTTATCTCCGGGCCAGGTGCGAGGGCAGGTCCACAAAGTTATGCCACTAGTGCATACAGAATGAGTAAACACATTTGTTCCCTGCCCTGACACAGGGCAAGGTGGGTAGTACATAAATAATGAGTATGTACAGTAGCCTCCAGTTCACCCCACAGAACTCTCTCTTTTTTGCATGTTAGCATGCCCCATTCATAAATAATACCAACTAGCTCACATTTCTTTGGCTAGCAAAGTCCCAAAATGCAGACCAATTCCAAAAGCAAAACAACTTAAGCACCTTCTTAAAACACATTTTCTACACTATACGAGTCTAAATAATTTCAGCAGTAACAAAATCCACCAATGCTTAATAAATAAAACACTGAACAGCCAATCATCTGCGTTCACATTCAACATTCAATAAGTAAAGATGTGACATAATATGATACATTCAAATCAAATATCAAATCAAATCATCTTGGCTGGTTTTATATAATCAGACTCCCACCCCAGACATACAAGTATGTACAGGTATAGGATCCCTTATCCGGAAACCCGATATCCAGAAAGCTCAGAATTACAGAATGGCTGTCTCCCGTAAACTCCATTTTATCCAAATAATCCAAATTTCTAAAAATGATTTCCTTTTTCTCTGTAATATTAAAACAGTAGCTTGTACTTGATCCCAACTAAGATATAATTATTATTGGAAGCAAAACCAGCCTATCGTGTTTATTTAATGTTTAAATGAATTTCTAGTAGACTTAAGGCATGAAGACCCGAATTACGGAAAGATCTATTATCCGGAAAACCCCAGGTCCCGAGCATTCTGGATAACAGGTCCCATACCTGTACTACCATGCTATGTTATATTCTCTAAATCCATTTTTGGAAAAAGAAGAATATAGATACCCAATGTTATCCCATTTTTTTTATAATAACCAATGAATTGATTTATATTAACTTGTTTGGATGTAGAGAATTTTTTAAGAAAGAGGATTGGATCAAATTGCAGAAGGGCTTGACTGTCACTTACACTGTCTTCGTCAGTATAAATTTTGTTTTTGGAAAAAGAAGAATATACAGTAGATACCCCGTGAATTAATTAATAAATTATTTACAAAGCTGATCAACTTTTTCAATTATTTATTGTGAGTAAATAAATTAGTAGTCTACTTGCACAAAAATGTATTAATTCAGGAATTAAATAACACATGTGAATGAGTAGAGTACTAATTCATTTATGCACAA
The DNA here is from genome assembly GCA_038501925.1 of Xenopus petersii. Taxonomy (NCBI): domain Eukaryota; kingdom Metazoa; phylum Chordata; class Amphibia; order Anura; family Pipidae; genus Xenopus; species Xenopus petersii. The sequence goes on from CM076688.1 coordinate 76,399,939, forward strand.
TAAATAATTGAGAAAGTTGATCGGTTTTGTAAATAATTTATTAATGAATCCATACAAACCAGTTCATATACATCAATTCATTGGTTATTATTAAAAAAACTGGGATAATACGGGGTATCTACTGTATATTCTTCTTTTTCCAAAAATTAAAATACTGACAAAGTCAGACCCCTGGTGTAAGTGACAATCAAGCCCTTCTGCCATTTGATCCAATTCTCTTCCTTAAAAAATCTCTACATCCATGTGATACCCAGAAGATATATATATATATCAGCCCCTTACTGTTGAGGCTGAGAGGCACTTGATCCTCTGGCCAAAGGCCAAATAGATCATGAAGCTTGAGTTGCTAGAGCCCTGGGCCTTGCAAACCTGTGGTACCTTACTGCACGTGTTGTCCTTGTGGCACAGGTGGTGGGCTTAGCGCATCCTCACTCATGATTTTATCATTTGCTCTTATGTTCTGGGCCTTTTGGCTAGAGGCTAAGACTTTTTTTAATTCTGCCCATTAGGTTGGGGCTGTACACAGCCGCACTTTTTATGAATTTTATCTATTTATTCACTTTTGCACTTTTTTTTCGGGCTGGAGAGAGAAGGATAAAGGGGTTACCCTAGCCTTGCTGCAAAGGAAATCTGAAGACCTTTGCCCCCTGTCCGTGCCTTTTTGCCGCGGGCATTCGTGGATACAAGGTTCCATCCTAGCCTTCAGGAGAAGGTGGTTCCGAAGAATCCTGTTTATCCCTGGCGCCTTTTGGGCCAGATAACCTGGAGATTCGGGACTTTTTTTTTAAACTTTGTATTTATTGAAAATTTACATAAACATTTGGCAGAATGTAATTCCTTCTTTTGTAGATTGAAACAAAAATAAAGAGCATTTTGACATACATTCTCAACATTGTTATTTTGTGTTGTGTAAATTCTATTTTAACATATCTTGTACTCATATAAGGGGAAAGGGAAAAAAGAGAAAACAGGGGTGGGGGGAAATTTGGTGGTTGAAGCATTATATATGTCCATGTAACAATCCTTCTCTATATAACCAAATATTCCACATTTCCTCAAATTTATTTAGTCTATTGTTCATTAGGGCAGTGAGTTTCTCCATTTCAACTGTCCACCACATTTTGTTTCGTATCTCCTGCATCTTTGGAGGGGGACCTTTCCATTTTTTATCTATCAGACCACGTGTGGTTAAGCATAATTGAACACATAGTTTGTGTTCATTAGAAGTCACCTGTTCCGGTTTCTGTAATAATAGAGTTATCCATGGGTTCGGGACTTAGGGTGTCTGAAGCATGACTCGGGCTTCAAACCAGGCCCGGATTTGCGGCAAGGCCGCATAGGCCCGGGCCTAGGGTGGCAAAAAAATAGGGGCGGCATGCCGCCCAGCCGCATTATGGGGACGCGTGTGTCCCCATTCATTTACAGCAGCTGCACCGGCGTTTTTTCGCCGGTGCGCTGGGAAAGTGAGGTGAGGTGGGCGCTAGGACCGCGCGGCCGCCTGGTCGGACCGCACGGCCTAGGGGCGCGCCTCAGTGAAATCCGGCGCTGCTTCAAACAGAATAAAAAAGTTATCAAGCATTGAGAAGGCAGAGCAGTGTGACAGCAGCAGGCAGGTGTGTAGGGTTAAGCTTAGGGCAAACTCCACTGACACCCAGGACCGCCATCAGACATCACAGGGCCCCGTACAACAACATTTCCTGGGCCCCCTGGGCTGCGCCCACTGCAAGCCCCACCTAAATGTCTGCCTTCCTCACCCCACAGGTCCGCCCCCCACCATACAGTAAAAAAACAAATAAAATACTGGTGGCTAAGGTTCCGACACGTTAATAAAAAATAAAAAGTTATTGGTGGTCAGGGCCCCCCCATAAAAAAGCATTTGTGGCCAGGGCCCCCCCCATTAAAAAATATATATAAGTGGTTAGGACCCCACATGATTAAAAAATTGGTGGCCAGGGCCCTCCCCCCACACATTATAAGAAAATTGGTGGCTAGGGCCCCTTAAACGTCCATGCCTTCCTGAAGTCAGCAGCTCTCATGAAGATGGGGTGCCCGGCTTGTCAAGTAAGTGTGCCATGGCCGGGGCCCCCCTTACCGTCGGGGCCCCCTACAACTCTCACCCTAGTCCCCCCCTTATGGCTGCCCTGCTGACACCCCAATGAACTTATGGTAAATTCCTCTGACCCCCCCCCCCAATGAACTAACTGACTTATTATCACATTACATTAAAACTATACCACCAAACAATGTAGGTCTCTATAAAAATATAATGTATAAAACATCTCATATGTAAAACCCTTCTTCATATAAATAAACCATTTTCCACAACAAGATCATTGGGCCCCTAAATTTTGGGAATAAGACATTTTATATAAACACATATTGTAGCTGCTTATCAGAGTCCCATAGGCCCCTTATGGTTCCTGGGCCCCCAGTAGTTGCAGGGCCTGTTTCCTTAATGTTTTCTGTAAAATATTGGTGAGTGTGTATCATAGTCGCTGCGTTGAAAAAATACTTTCAGCAAGTTCAAACTTTTGTCCTAGCCAAACCTACCTACCTGCTAGTTGTAGTATTTGTAGCGTACACAAGAGGCGTGGCCAAAAATGTCCATACTGCATGCTTGTGTTCATGGGGCCCCGATATAAATTACTTATAGATATCATATACGGTAGTAACTGGGTTGAAGGCGGCAAATTATTGGGAACATTCTTAAGCATTACCATGATATACCACTAAGTGGCAGAGTATACTTTTGGTAAAAAAAAATAATGAATGGCAATTGTTAATATTGTTTATTTATATTTACATAGCTCCATTATGTTCTGCAGCACTGTACAGAAATTATACATCATTCAAATCAGTCCCTGCACCATAGGAGCTTACAATCTAAGTCCCTACCCCATTCATACACACTAGGATCAATTTTACTTTTATCAGGAGCAATTAACCCACCTGTATGTTTTCACACTGTGGGAGGAACCCAGAGTATAGTGGTGGATAGGGCATATACATGCGTTGGTTGGCCTGAAACCCACAGGTTTGGGACAAATTTTTATTTTTTGGGTGGGTTGTAGACCCAGGTCCCTTCTACTCTGCTGAATCCCTGCTGCCACATTTAGGGGCCTATTTATAATGAGGTGTAAAACATTGGAGACAAACATCACTGGTGCTGTTGCCCATAGCCCATGAGAAATTAGATTTACCTAAAAAAAAGTAAAGCTCTGGTTGGTTGCTATCAGGGGTTGAAGTTGAAGTCCTAAAGCCACGAAAAGACCCAAAGTTGAAGTCCTGAAACCAGGAAAAGACCCGAAGCCACGAAAAGACCCAAAAATGAAGTCCTAAAGCAGTGAAAAGACCCCTGAAGCAGATAATTCCAATATAGTGTAGTATTTATCAATAGTATTGGTACACCATTTAGTGAGATTCAGATTATTAGTTAGGTGGCCTTTTTGATTCCACTGAACACCAATGTTTTTTTTTACTTTATTAAACCTCTGACCACCTATGTTTTTAAATATTATATGGGCAGGCCCGGATTTGTGGAAAGGCCACCTAGGCCCGGGCCTAGGGCAGCAGGATTTTAGGGGGGCAGCATGCTGCCCAACCACACCGACATTGGTTCAAAAACACTGTGGATGCACTGGCGATACAATCATTTTTTAAATTTGCCATGCGCCATGCGCTCCATTCCAGATCATGAAAGTTTGCATGAATAAAGGGGAGGGGACAGGGGCGACAAACTGCAGTGGGCCTAGGGGAGAACACTATGTAAATCCGGCCCTGTATATGGGGCCCCTGACCACCAATGTTTCTCTTTAACTTGTAAGGACGCCCTGACCACCAATGTTTTTTTTAAAAACTTTTATGAGGGGCCCTGGGGCCAATGTTTTTTTTTTTTAAAAAAATGATAGGGGGGCCTGACTACCAATGATTTTTTTTAATTTGTAGGGGGGCCCTGACCACCAATGTTTTTTAAAAAAAACTTTTATGTGGGACCCTGGCCATCAATTTTTTTTTAACTTATAAGGAGGCCCTGACCACCAATGACTTTTTATAACTTGTGGGGGGGGGGGGCCCTTATCGGCCAGATTTTTGTCCGGTTTCATAAGGCTGAAAACCAGAAAAGAAAGTTCAGGCCCAAACAAGCCTTACAAAAACCTAACTGTTCAGATCAAAACAGAACACGTGGCAAACCTACAACAGGGCTACCACTGAGCCACTTGGGGTGTATTTTTTATTGAAGGTGTAAACGTTTGACATAGAAGTTTCCTCTGTCTGCTAGTGACTGCTCGTACCATTTCCACGTCCCATGTTTGACCACGAGGTGGCGCGATATGAAGGCGCGATATGAAACAGCCGCTACATTTCTCGTTCTTGCTTATAAACTGGGGGCGTGCGCATGCAGATCAGGAGGAGGGACGCGCTTTCATTGGCGTGGGGTAGTGGGCGGGGTTTCAGTACCTGGGTTGCTCATGTCAGGCTCCGTATCGCTCATGTGGCTGAGCCCGGTCGCTGCGTTCTGCTGTTGCTGTGGAATTCTGCTGCTTCTCCGCCGGCTGCCCAGGGCGCTCATGGCTCCCACCGAGAAACCATTCTTCAGGATTGCGTGAGTAGTGGTGCCGCGATGAGTGTGGGGAGGTTGCGACTTGTGGAGATATGATGGCACTGGCCACTTACCTGCACTGATTATTAAGTAAATATTTAATCGCAGGGGCCAATCTCCTGCTTTAATGGGGTTTACAATGTATGGTACACAGTCAGAGGCCACTCCCCTGCACTGTTTGTGTATATATATATATATATATATATATATATATATATATATATATATATATATATATATATATATAGTCACAGACCACTCACCTGCACTGATATATTATGTAGCTCTATCAGAAGCCATTTACATTTGATGGTACAGCTTGGGGTTGCCCCCACGGAGAGACTGTTTATATGGAGTATATATTATATGGCATTGTCAGGGTCTCCTGCACTTCTGTGGTGTATGTGATATGGTATAGTCAGGTGTCACTGACAATCCACTACTATAAATGCTATATTTTATATGGTGCAGTCAGGGCAGCTTGTATGAATGGTAAGTACATTATACATGGGCTACTTTTATTAGGGATACACCGAATGCAGGATTCAGTTCGGGATTCGGCCAGGATTCAGCCTTTTTCAGCAGGATTTGGCCGAATCCTAATTTGCATATGTAAATTAGGGGTGGGGAGAGAAATCGCTTGCCTTTTTTTGTCACAAAACAAGGAAGTAAAAAATGTTTTCCCCCTATACAAAATGCAAATTAGGATTTGGATTCGGTTTGGTATACGGCAAAACTTTCAAGAAGGATTCGGAGGTTCGGCCGAATCCAAAATAGTGGATTTGGTGCATCCCTAACTTTTATACTGAAATACACAGGCAGTACAGCCCATTCCTTATACACATATGTATATTCTTCATTAAATACCCACATTCTGCCCTCCTGCTGTTGTATTACTGTAACCCTCTGTATCTACAGGGATCCTTCAGTGCATGATGGGAGCTGTAGTTTATCCCAAGCTTGAGAGGCACTAGTGTAATCCACTTCAGGCCTGGACTGGAAATCTGTGGGTTCTGGCAAATGCCAGAGGGGCTGCTATAAGGTCCCATAGAAAGTCACTATTTAGTGGGCTGGTGGGAGCTGCTTGGGCCTCTATGTGGGCTGATTGGGTCTCTGTGTACCTGAAATGCCAGGGCCTACCGTATATACTCGAGTATAAGCCAAGTTTTTCAGCACCCAAAATATGCTCAAAAAGTCTACCTCGGCTTATAGCCGAGTCAGTGCTGAAAAACTAGGCTTAGACTCGAGTTTGGAATCTACAACTGGGAAAGACAGCAGGGTTCGCGCCACCCCCTCCTCTCCTCTAGACCTGCAGTTTACTTACTGCTGTGATCTCTGGCAGGCCCAGAGGGGGAACGTGCCACTGTTTCATTCGTCAGGCTTGGGCCTTTGGTGCGGTGCTGCCTGGGTCATGTTCTTGGGGGGTGCCGCCTGTGGTGGGGGGTCGCTGCGGCACACTCTGCATGGTGCGGGCATGGTCCCTCCTTTGGTCCGGGGGTGGGGCTTCCCTTCGGTGGCGCTGCCCGGTGTGGCCTGTTTCGCGGCGAGACTGGTGGCGGCTGTGTGTGGGGTGGGTTGGCCGGGAGATCTGGGGGGACTCCCTGCCGTGCTCTGTGTTGCTGGGCATTGTGTTGTGCATGTTGGCGGTCAGGGGCTGTACTTTGCAATCACGCTACCAATTACCCAACGCTCCAGCGCGGATCACTTCCACAATAACGTCACAGCCTCAAACGCAATCTGAGTTGCTGCTCTTAAAAGGGCAACACTAGTTCTTAAAGAGGAAATGCTGCCAGGGTTAGTCAAGAAGCTGGTACAGTGAGTTTTAGGTTTGGATGTTGGTAGAATAATTCTAAAAATGTAGCAGGCTATTGATTTTCTTTTCTTGTCTTCAGAAAGGAAATCAACTCATATAGTTGAATCAAAAATAGCTTAACCCTTGGCCCTTTTCCCATAACCTCTAAACATAACTGGCTATAACAATTATTTAGAATAAAAAAATGCCTGTTATTACAGCATTGAACAATCTCAGTTTACCTGCTGCATTTCTCACCCTAGGCTTATACTCGAGTCAATACGATTTCCCAGTTTTTGTAAGTAAAATTAGGTACCTCGGCTTATACTTGGATCGGCTTATACTCGAGTATATATATGGTATTTTAATTCTCAGTCCGGACCTGATCCACTTGCTGTACAGACACAATGTAAGTTGCCTGCTTGCATTTATATCCATTTCAGGACATTGAGCTGGCAGCAGACTCTACATTATATGGCTTGATAGCATCTTTAGTGCTCAGTTCTGATTGGCTGTTAGCTGTCATAGATGGAAGGACTACTAAATTGCATGCATAGAAGGAAAAGTTGCACTGGGAAGTGAACAGGATAATGAAGTCCATTACATTCTGAAAATACTGGATCTGCTCAGGTTCTTTCTGGAAATCAGCGGATCCATGTATCATCATAATCATCACGACAATGATGATGTTTGTTGTTCTTTTTCTTTTCAAATTCTTTTTATTGAGTTTGCAATAAAATATGAATAATTTACATAGCTTTTTGATAATTACAAGCGTATGGCTATGCAGAAACATGTATATGTAATTCAAAAAGAATTTGTACAATATCAACCATACACATTGGAAAAAAAAAATTAAAACAAATACAAATATGAATATATAAATATAAATAGACCTGTACTTTCCATATAGCTCAAGCTTTACAAAATAAAATTAAAGACTCAATCAAGAAGATTTAGATAAGATAAACAATGTTTGTTGTTCTTGATGTTTATAAGGAAAGTCCCATTGAGCTAGCAAATATTCTATTCAGGATTGTTGGGGAGATTTTAATGAGCCAAGCAGGATATGTCTCACTGTATCTTGCTGTCGTTTTGGAGCTACTATGGAAGTTGCCATCAGCCATAAAGCAGGGCAAGACTGCTGCTTACAATGGGTATCAGATAGGATCTGTATCACTGTGACAGAATGCTCTGTTATACAGATAACTAGAATCTCAGCCATAAACCAGGGCAGGACTGCTGCTTACAATGGGTATCAGAAAGGATCTGTCTCACTGTGACAGATTGCTCTGTTATAAAGATAACTAGAAAAGCAGCCATAAAGCAGGACAGGACTGCTGCATATGAAGGTTATCAAATAGGATCTGTACTACAGTGACAGAATGTTCTGTAATAAAGATAGCTAGAATCACAGCCATAAAGCAGGACAGGACTGCTGCTTACAATGATAGAGGTCCATGATAGGATCCATGCCAATGTGACAGAAGTTTCTGTAATAAAGATAGCTAGAACCTCAGCCATAAAGCAGGACACTAGTGCTGCATGCAAGGCCAACTGTCTGTTCTTCCAAAAGTTTTACTGCCTGTACTAGTGAACTGATTGTATTGTCCATTTACTTTTGAAAGCTCTTATCTTGCTCAGCAACAAAGCCTTGAACAATTGTTTGGACGAGCTAAAGGGAATCCAGTTGGTGACTCCAATGTGCTGGGAGCTTGTTTTGAAAGAGCTGATTTCATATGTATTCTTGTGACACAAGGATCACAAGGATTTAGAGTAGCTGCCCTTCTCTTCTGTACAGAACTTTGGGGGGTGAGGCCCTGTGCATTGATTCTAACTTGTGATTCCCATGTGCTGGACATTTGCTGTGGTGTAACAATCTGTTCTGCATTTGAAAACATTCTCACCAGCAGGCCATGTGCTGACCACGCCAGGGAGGAAGTGGCACACATATATTTGTGGTATTACACAAAATTACACAAACACATCTACAAACCACAGTTAAAACATTATTAAGAAAGATGGCTTTAGAGTAGATGGCTCAGGTGCTGGGATAGAGCCCCCACGACCCAGGTCTAAAGTCCTTTTTATACCAACCTCCCTGCAGGCTCTATCCTTGAGCCATAGCCAACCAGCTTTCTCATAGATCCAAGTAAAATCTCGGAACCTCTTGCTGTTGTTACATTATAACCCCAATAAGGGAAAGAAAACCTTTTTGCGATTGCTAAAATGCAGGTGTATAAGAACCAGTGTCATTTTAGAAAGGCGTTAGCTGCCCTTTAAGAAAGACACTGGAGTCAGTGCTGCATCACATTTAGCACAGTTATGCCATGCATCATTATGGCATCATCAGAAATATTCCACATTCCATGTCTTTGACGCAAATCTCCCATTCTGGATCTAAAGCTGTCTTAAGGCAGCCTTGCACCTTCAGCTGTCCAGGGATGCTGCCGGGAGTTGTAGTTCTACAGCATCTGTAGGGGAGGCAGGCTTCTTCTGCTGGCTGCAAAAATAACTCATTGCGCTTCCAGAAATGACATTTACAGATTGTAGAGGTGAGAAAGGAGGAGGTGGTAAAAAAAAACACATAAGTGTTCAAGTGTTACCATTGCCTTCTGCCTGTGTGCACACTAAGCTGTAGGAAATTAACCCTTTCTTAAAGTTAGCCTAAATATACTTACTAATCAATGATATAAAACAATTTAAATATTATAGCCTTCTACAACAATAGCACTCCCATAACTTAGCGTTATATTCAGTTATTCGAGCTAAGGATCAATACCATTGCAATGGGTTAAATTGGAGAAAAGGTTAAATGTATATGGGTATGTTCCTATAAAATGATGGGAATGTATAACCGTGACAAGGAAATGAGCACTGTCTGATTCCTTCTTCAGAAATACCCCCCTCAGCCATGCCCCCCAACCCAGCACCAGTTAAAAGTTTCATAATTTCTATAGTTCAGTCATTCAGTCATGGGCAACTTAATATGGCAGCTCCTACACATATAAATATGCACAGTGCAGCATTGCCTTTGTTTTACTCATCATGTAAGCCAAAAGTTTTCATATTTTAAGGTATATGCCCATGTGGTTCCCAAAGCATTGGCAAGAGGGGGCTCTGTGAAGGGCAGTAACAGTGAACTTTGGGACTGTGTATTTTCCTTGGACATTTCTGTTCTTCTCAACCCCAACCTGGAGTTTAAACTGGCAATCTGTGGGTTCTGGCAAATGCAGAGGGGCTGCTGTAAGATGCCATAGACATGTTATTATTTATCGGGCCTTGTTGTACTTGAAGTGCATGGGCCTGTTTTGAAACCCAGTCCAGACCTGACAGAGTAATACCATAAACCTATACTAGCATACTTTACTAAGCACAGTTCAGCAGGAACAGCCACCGGCAAAATTGCTCAGAACCTGTACAGAGCAATACTATAAAACTACTGTATACCAGCATAGTGTATTCCCCTGTACTTAGCACAATTCAGCAGAAACAGCCCCCCCCCCCAAAAAAAAAACTATGGCAGTGTATCTGTTTTCCATAGCAAGCAAAATTCAGCAGGAAAATGTTGTAGAGCTCAGCTTGACTCGAAGTCATCTATCACTTGGTATCGGATTAATATAGATATGACCGTTTCTAACATTGTCAGTTGGATTATGTAAAAATTAACTGTTTTTTGCCCCCCTGTCTTTAAAATAAATGTTATACAATTGTTCCTCTGTTGCAATTACTTTGCTGGTTGATTATTACATTCAGTAGGAAGTGTTCCCCTTCCTCTTTTCAACGGAAAGGAAATAAGTTATGAAATAAATACATTAGTATCAAAATACCAACATATTCCACAGCTCTGTACAATAAATGAGCGTATAGCTGGAACATAACGTTTATTTATAAAAATAACCTATAAGATGTAAAGAGAGCCCTGCCCAAAAGCTTACAATCCGAAAACATGACTTTCTTCAAGGAGTCTTTCCCTTGGAAATTAGATTGGGTTCTACTAATCAGAACGAGCTGCCAATTTGTTGCTATGGATTAAAATTACTCCAGTGCAATGCCTGTGGCCTATTGTAGTTCGTTACATGCCATCCCAGCACTAATGTTCATAGGTAATGACACCTCTACATGGGTCCAATGACATGTATATGGCAACACAACAGGATTAAAGGGTTTGTTCACGTGTAGAGAAAAGTTACACAATTTGTAATTGGTTTCTATTTTTTTTTCATTATATGTGGATTTTGAGTTATTTAGCTTGTTATTTAGCAGCTCTTCAGTTTGCGGTTTCAGCAATCTCGTTGCTAGGGTCTAAATTACCATAGCGATCATGCATTGGTTGGAATCAGAGACAAGACTATGAATTGGACAGTGCCGAACAGAAAGATGAGTAATAAAAAGTAGCAATAACAATACATTGGTAGCCTTACAGGACATATGTTTTTAGATGAGGTCAGTGACCCCCATTGAAAAGCTGGAATGTTTCAGAAGAAGAAGGCAAATAATAAATACAACAACTATAAAAATAAATAAATAATGAAGACCAATTGAAAAGTTGCTTAGAATTATCCATTCTACAACATACTAAAAGTTAGCTTAAAGGTGAACCACCCCTTTAAGAGTGTAGGATAATAACAGGCAGTGTTCCCTCTAGTTCAAATAACCCTCTAGCAACCAGTCAGCAGGGAGAATTTATCAGGTTGAAATCAACATCTGATTGGTTTCTATAGGTTACTCGATCTGAAGTAAGTTTAAATCCTGTTGCATTATACTTGACTTGGAAGTGCCCCTTTATGCACAAAGAAGGAATGGTCTGTACAAAGAAAGTAAAAGGAGTGGCCCTGTGGTTACGTTACTGCATTGTGACTCGGGTGAAAGGGCAAGGTTGAATATCCAGTGTTAGCTTGTAAGTTACTAAATCTCTAATTTGTGGTCAAAAATATCCAAAAGGATGGCTGTTCCCCTGCCCTAGCTATGAAATTATGTATTATATTCTAAGAAGGAAGGCACCGAATACAGAATTCGGCCATGATTCTACGTTTTTCAGCAGGATTTGCATTTAGCCAAATCCAAGGGCCTGGCCAAATCCGAATCCACAAAGTCGTTCGACTTTTCATCACAAAAACAAGGAAATCCAAATTTTCTCTTCCTCTAATTTACATATGCAAATTAGGGGTTGTATTAAGCGAGGTAATCGTCAGACTCTTTCACAAAGGATTCGGGATTTAGCCATATCCTAAAATGGTGGCCTCGGTGTATGCCTAAGTCTAAGGAAAGGGAAATAAACATTGATTGTAGATGGGATTTTTCCCCTTTTAAAAAATATATATGCGCAGCCTCCCAGGGCATTGTTTGTGGGTTGCTGGGTTCAGTGATCCTAGCAACCAAAGCACATTTAAAATTTTAGGTTGAAAAGTGTGCCATTGCTCTATTACACATATCTGGGTGTTTGTGTAAAATGAGACAAAAGTATGTATATAGTTAGAGAAAATAAATAGGGGGGCAGGTTGACTAAGACAAGGACACTGCAAATCTCTTAAAATAGATTTTATGATTTTTTTTAATTGATGATGCTGCAGCGGATTTTGTGTTGAGAGCCAGCTCATTAGATGAGGGAGGAGAGGATATAACTCTCATTATCAAAAGGAAGTCATATTGCGGCTTTCTAATTAAAACTGGATAAGTCCGAGCCCAAATGGTTCCTGTCCAAGAGCTTTGGCTTTATGTTGGTGGCTCCACTGGGTAATATATATATATAAATAAAGTTTTTTGTTTTACAATAAATTAAGTTGTTTAATTTTAAGACCTGAGAGAGAGAGAGATATGAAAAAGGCCCTAATGTGGGCCGAAATGTCGGATCTATGTACTGAATAAAACTTATTTTGATGAAAAACATTGGTGTATGCGGATCCTTACGAACAAATCTCTATATGAATTTTTGGACCCTGCACCCACAAAGATCATACTAAGTCCGGTCTTCAGAGTGCGGTCGTTTCACACAGACTATATATATATATATATATATATATATATATATATATATATATATATATATATATATATATATATATATATATATATATATATAATGTTCAAAGTGGACCAGCACACCAAATCTTCAATCAAAAAAGATTTATTTCAACATCACTCATGTGTCCAACGTTTCGGCCCACATTAGGGCCATCATCCTTGATAAAGTAGGAAGCGTTCCCCTTATGTATATAACGATAGTAGTTATTAATGCCTTTTGAAGGAGTCTAAAGGCAAATGCATTGTGGGACTTGTAGTTCCTTAACAGCTGGAGAGCCAAGGTTCCTGATCCCTGATGTAGGAGCTGGGCATACATTTAGTGGCTCAGCGAAGAGATTAGCTGTAGGCAACAAAAGACATAAACTGTGTGGTAATTCTTGTTACTGAATTAGTTAAATTACACAAACCATAGTAGGAGCTTTTGAGCAGGCCTGTCATCTTATCTCTTACTTTTGATACATCTTTGCAACATAGTTCATTTTCGTGATAAGGGAGCAGGAAATGACAGCTGAATTAATGTAATGAAACTGAGTTGCAATAGTATTGTGTTGTTAGTAGTTGAATGTATGTATTGTAGAGATTATTAATAGCTCAAATCTATTGTTATTGTGGATAATAGGGTTAATCGGGTGTCCAGTAGGAACATGAGTAACAGCTCATTAAAGCTACAGTTGGTAACATGTTCTCACAGACAGTGGAAGGAGCATAATTTACCCACAAAACCCAAAGGAAAGAGGAATATATTCTGCAGCTGGGAAATGTCACAGCTTGTATAGAATTATTTCATTCTCATGCCTCACAGCTCCTATTGAATCTCAGATAAGAGAGTTTCTGTGGGACTGCAAATTATATTGTAGTATAAGGGTTGAACTACACGGGCGATTTTCAGTGCGCGTCCATCCGGTCTATTTATTGACTCTTATCCTACTGAGATCTACCACTGATACAGCATATCGATGTAACTTAACATTCAATTATCAAGAAATTTCAGTGGAACATCAGCTATTTCACAAGTGTTGGTATTATAATTGAAAAATAGAAATTAGCTAGGTTAGTGATTGTATAGGAAATACTCTGCTCGGAATATGATTGACAGTTGAAACTCTTCTGGTAGATTTCAATTTGCCTTTTTTTGAGCTATATAGACTGCTATAACCCTCTACAGCCTGCTGGAAAGTAAGTTCATATTGCAATTTTGAGAAATTCCTACTTCTCCTTTTTTTTCTGCGAAAAGCTATATTTTTGAACTTTGTTGTTCTGGTTAACTGACCAGTTTAGCAAGTAAAGAAATATATATATATATATATATATATATATATATATATATATATATATATATATATATATATATACACACACTCACATCCAGTAGTTCTCATTTCTTATTAGCCATTACCCCTATGGCACTGCAAAAATAATTTATATATTGCTTTTTTCTGATCCCTGTACAGAGGCAGCCAGGAGCTTTGGCAGGTAATGGCAATGAAAAGGCTGTTTCTACTGCAGGCTGAGCTTTAATTTTACTTTTTGGAAAATGTCAGGAATTAAAATGGAAAGTATACTTACCAGCAGGTTCAGACTAGCAATCTATATGTTTTGACAAATTTCAGAGTTCTTTTGAGTTCCCAGGCAAGACATGTGCTAGAAGGTTAATAAATCTTTAGTATAATCCTGGGTTCTCTGGGATAAAGCTGCATACCTTTCCTCAAGACAAGGCACAATGATGGGGGAAAAAACAAAACTTCCTTCAGCGATAGCCTGTAAGATAAACAAGTTTAGGGTCAGAAGCATGTGGTACTAGACAGTAGATGTCAATGGCTGCCTGGTAACTCTAAACTTATTTTAAAGGGGAAGCCCAACATATGTAAACTGAAAAGTTGCTTCTTTTAATGGGCTTCCAATGGAATTCCAAAACTTACTGGGAAGCCTTTATATCAAATTTGAAAGAAGAAAGACAGAGCAGTAGCAGATTTATTGGTGGTGGGGGGTTCTCAGTTTGTTGCAGTTGGCTCTGCAGTAGGGAGCATAACACACACTCAACAAATATAGCAAATATTAACAAATACAGCAAAATCTTTGAAAATAATGCTGAATACATGTGTATTCCCTTTAACGATAAAATAGAAAAGGACTTTTTGCAAAGCCCAGAGGGAGTAATGAACTCACAGCTGCCTCCCGGTCAGTTACAGGGGGGTGAGAATGTGCAGTCATGTCGGACTCATGAACTGAAATTTAATCCGCTCCTCCTGTTGGAATGTGGCGCAGTTATAGGGTAGTTGAAATACGCTACTTTCAACATAGACAGGGTTTTTTGATAAAGGAATTTTAAATGCTTTCCAAATAGAACATCACAACTTCACTATTATCTGTGAAACATTTTCCCATAATTCCATAGTTTTGCAGCTTCAAGCATTTTCCTTCCTCTTTAAATGCACCTTGTAAAAAGTTCATCATGAAGGGAATGTTAATAATGAATGCAGGGCTTATAACTTATTCACGTTGGGGTCATTACCACAGAAATTTACATATAAGCATATAGTATTGTGCAGTGTCACTGTACTACCACGAGTGACCCTCTTTCTGTCTGCCCAGTCTTTATATGCCAGTCACATTGGCACAGAGCAGTTTTTGAGCTCAGCACAATGACCCAATTCACTCTTTCCCCACGATCCCTTTAATGGAAAGCTGCTGATATACAGGGAATCACCAGTCAGCACAGATTCAGCACAGAAATTCTGCCTATAAAGCACTAGATGCAACTCTGCTTCTGCTCAGTCCATAGGGGTCACTGAGCATCTAATTCTCACTCGCTGTGCCCCCTCTGTTATGGAAACTGTAACTAGAATATCAGCTGTTTGTTTATAGAATCACAGTAACAGCAGCCAGGCTTATTGATTGGCACCCCAGCGTCATGGACTCACTGTATATTGTACAGAATGGGAGTATAGTAGGGACTGTTTTTTTTTCCATCTCTGCATCATAGAAAGTATAATAGTATAGGTGAAGCTACCATATCAGTTGCCTGGCCAGAGACATATGTTAGGAGAGATCCTGGTTGACATCTTTAGGAGTCAGATATGGACTGGGGTAGGCGGCATTTTGAACGATTGTTTAAGTGGGTTACCAGTTTGGGCAAGAGTGGCATCCAGGATATGCCTGTGTGTAGGTGGTACCTTATGGCATGGAGCCAAGGTTTCTATCCAATGGGCCAATACATATACTTAGGTCAGTGTGATGGTTTTCTGTTGGATAGATGGTACCTGTCCCCAGATACCAGTCAATGTAGTATCAGGGGCAGAGATTATTCCATGTTACCCTAGCAACCAGTCAGTCGGTTATGCTGTTGGTTGCTGTGGCTAGCTAGAATTAAAACAGCATTGTGCCTGTTAATACATTCTGCACCCCCAGCATAGAAGTATATTGGACCATTTTCTGAAGTATCAATTTAAAGATGTTAAATAATGCACATTTTTTTCCTCTTTCTTCTGGAGGATTGGGACTGGGCGAGGCAAAGGAAAGAGCAGCTGGCATAGCACAATTCTCTCTGTTTCTCCTCTCTGTGTAAGTGGCATGATATGCAGAGGAATCTGCCTATGCCATGTGAACTGAATGCTAATGATTTAGCAGAGCTCAGGGAGTGAGATAGGAGCAGACACACAGCTGAGGGTTCAGAGGAGAAAGGGGGGCTGAACTCTTCATCCCCTCCCCCTGTTTTATCCTCACTCGGTTCCAAGGCACATGCTTAATCCTTACACTCGCCTCTTTAGAAAGTAGGTGAATAGCAAGGCTTTTCAGGGAGAGCCAGAATTGGTATTCACCCAAATTGAAGCCCCCTCTGCTATATATTGCAGAAGTCTATGACTAGGGCACGAAACGCGTTAGGCCTTCTGGAAACTCCAAACTTTATATATACCGTATATACCCGCCTATAAGCCGAGTTTTTCAGCACCCAAAATGTGCTGAAAAAGTCTACCTCGGCTTATACGCGGGTCAGCGGTACCCGACCCGAGTAGCTGAGATTGCAGTCACTTTTAATCATTCCTATACCAACAGTTCACTTGGGGAGAGACTGCAATATCCCACAATGCCCTCTGTTGGTTATATGAAAGAATAACAGTGCGCCCTCTGTTGGTTATATGAAAGATTAACAGTGACTGCAATATCACACAGCGCCATCTGTTGGTTGTATGAAAGAATAACAGGGACTGCAATATCACACAGTGCCATCTGTTGGTTGTATGAAAGAATAACAGAGACTGCAATATCACACAGCACCATCTGTTGGTTGTATGAAAGAATAACAGGGACTGCAATATCACACAGCGCCATCTGTTGGTTGTATGAAAGAATAACAGGTACTGCAATATCACACAGTGCCATCTGTTGGTTGTATGAAAGAATAAGAGACTGCAATATCACACAGCACCATCTGTTGGTTGTATGAAAGAATAACAGGGACTGCAATATCACACAGTGCCATCTGTTGGTTGTATAAAAGAATAACCGGGACTGCAATATCACACAGCACCCTCTGTTGGTTATATGAAAGATTAACAGTGACTGCAATATCACACAGCACCATCTGTTGGTTGTATGAAAGAATAACAGTGACTGCAATATCACACAGCGCCCTCTGTTGGTTATACAAAAGATTAACAGTGATGGCAATATCAAACAGCACCCTCTGCACATGGTAGTGGGACAGTGGGACAATGCACACAGTAATCTGTTTGGCAATTCTCTGTCACCATCAGCTTTGCAAAGAAGTCCGGTTGATCGCTGGGGGGGTCGCTTTGGCAGAATGTGCGCTGCTGGGAGACAGGGCTGTAGTTGTGTCTAGGCTTATACGTGAGTCAATAAGTTTTCCCAGTTTTTGCAGGTAAAATTAGGTACCTCGGCTTATACACGGGTCGGCTTATACTCGAGTATATACGGTACAAAGAAGACATGTTGGGCACTGTTTTTTTTGTACTCATTCTACACAAAGGACCATGGCTTGTGGAGTGATTCAAAGAATTTTGGCACCTGAGGGATTTCCAGCCATCTGGAAGATGACATTAAACTCACAATTGCCCTTTATTTATTGCTTTTATATTAGTGTTGCATAGACCAGCCCAATACCTCTCATTTCCCCCCACTGGCATGCTCCCTTTGATAATGGGTTTATAAGTCATAGCAGCACAGCAGGTTGGAAAATGGCAGATCAGACAATACTCACAAGTGGGTTCATGGATCCAGATAATTGCCATAGAAACAAAAGAGTTGCAATCCCAATAGATATGAAATACATCAATTTTGGATAAAGAGTGCCCAAGAACATATTTTACAGACATACTTTAAATGATGGTGTATAAATGGTGGTAAACCACCTCCTAAAGCTATATCACTTTTATACCACAACATGATCCAGAAAGCTTGGGACCTCAGGTTTTCTGGATAACAGATCTTTCTGTAGTTTGAAATCATGTAAACATTAAATAAACCAAATAGGCTGGTTTAGCTTCCAATAAGAATTACTTATATCTTAGTTGGGATCAAGTACAAGGTACTGTTTTGTTATTACAGGGAAAAAGAAAATCATTTTTAAAAATTTGGATTATTTGGATGAAATGGAGTCTAAGGGAGTTGGCCTTTCAGTAATTTGCTTCTTTCTGGATAATATGTTTCCGGATCCTATACCTGTATAGATTCAATGGGATCTTAGCTACCCACCTCCTTTCTTTTTAATAATGTCGCTGAACTATAGGGTAGCATTAACGTTACAAAGGTGATGGTAAATAAACATTTGGGGGCCCATTTACTTAGTTCGAGTGAAGGAATAGAGGAAAAAAAGTTAGATTTTTCGAATGGTCAAATATGGCTACTTCGACCATCGAATGGGCTACTTCGACCTTCTACCACGACGTTCGACTTCGAATCGAACGATTCGAACTAAAAATCGTTCAACTATTCGATAGTCGAAGTACTGTCTCTTTAAAAAATTCTTCGACCCCCTAGTTTGCCACCTAAAACCTACCGAGGCCAATGTTAGCTTTCCAAGGTTCGATTCGAAGGATTTAATCGTTCGATCGAACGATTATTCCTTCGATTGTTCGATCGAACGAATTGAGCTAAATCCTTCGACTTCGATATTCAAAGTCGAAGGATTTCAATTCGGCAGTCGAATATCGAGGGATAATTAACCCTCAATATTCGACCCTAGGTAAATTCGCCCCTTGGTCTTACTTTAGTTTTTTTTGTATTTTCTTACTTATTTACTTCACAAATGATATATATATATTTTTTCTTAAGTGTACTTAGTTTGGGTAAGTCCGACATATCAATTCAGTTCTTATATGGTACCAACTGTAAAAATCTTACTGGTAAATACAGGTATGGGATATGGGTATGGAAAGGCCATCTCCTATAGACTCCATTTTATCCAAATAATCCTAGTTTTTATAAATGATTTCCTTTTTCTTTAATAAAAGAGTATCTTGTATGTGATCCAAACTAAGATATAATTAGTCCTTATTGGAAGCAGCACCAGCCTCTTGGGTTTATTTAATGTTAACAGGATCTTTAAGTAATGAGGTATGAAGATCCAATTATGGAAAGATCCCTTATCTGGAAAGCCCCAGGTCCCGAGCATTCTGTATAACAGGTCCCATACCTGTATATTCAATCTTTAGAGGTGTTTCCACTCTGTACACAAATATGACCAAATTAGAAAAATGCACAGTAACAAATGTTTTAATTGTCAATGGATACAGTATGTTATTCCGAATATTGTACTGCTTCACATGTTGTTTAAAAAACAGGCTACTAAAAATGCAGCATTTAAGAACCAGGGCAGCCTTTGCCTTTAAGAATATATTTTTGCAATTGGTATTTGTGGTTTTTAGCTGCTAACTCCTACAGTGGAAGGAACTGTACATAAGCACTGCCCACATCAGATACATCTCTCTATGACTGATGTGACCAAAATAAAAGTCTTATATCAGAACATGAAGAGAATCAAATTGAGCTCTGCCGTGTGGAATAACATAATATACTCGAGTATAAGCCGAGTTTTTCAGACCCCAAAATATGCTGAAAAACTCTACCTCGGCTTATACTCGGGTCAAGAGCAAAAACAGTCACCGGTGCCTAAGAATATTCGCTGGCGCCTTAGAATAGTAGCCGGCGCCTAAGAATAGTCATCCAAAAACGAGATTGAAACTTAACAGAAGCTGCTGCATTTCTCACCCTCGGCTTATACTCGAGTCAATAAGCTTTCCCAGTTTTTGGAGGTAAAATTAGGTACCTCGGCTTATACTCGGGACGGCTTATACTCGAGTATATACGGTAACAGTTCTGCAATAATACTGGCTTTTGCTCCACTGTTTCAGAACCAGGAAACACAAAGGAATAAACAGCACTTTCAATAGCAACTACATTTACAATTGATTACAATCATTTTCCGAAAGGAATGCAGTTTCTGAAATCTAGCAGTGCAGGTGCGTTGGTTTGGATTGTCCATGTGTCAGGTGGTTGTGCTGTATAATAATATCAAGAGCCTTGCTTTCCTATTGTGATAAAAGCACCACCGACACTACATCACTGCTTTTTCCTGTGCAATACAATTATACCAGTAGGCGAGGCAGCTGGGAGCAAAGGTCACATCTCCAACAATCCCTTAATGCTCAGAAACAGTTTCCTCTTCCATTATCTTCTTTTTTCCTTTTCGTTGCTATTTTTTTAACACTGCCAGGTGTGTGAGACAACACAAGACCAAAAATAGCTAGCGCTAATGTGAGGTGTAACAATAGGGACACACAGCCTCTCAGTATCTAAATGTGACTCTACCGTGGCTTAAGCTTCACATAAACACAATTAATTTAAAGGGACAGTATACTGCTTATGTCTGTGCCTGATTCATGTATGGGATCTGTTATCCGGAAACCCATTATTCAGAAAGTTCCAAATTACGGAATGGCCGTCTCCCAATTTATCCAAATAATCCAAATTTTTTTTAAATGATTTCCTTTTTCTCTGTAATAACAAAAATATTCATAAGATATAATTAATCCTTATTGTACGCAGAACCAGCTCATTGGGTTTATTTTGTTTTCATGATTTTCTATTAGATTTAAGGTATGAAGATCCAAATTACAGAAAGATCTGTTTTCCGTAAGGTCCAGAGTATTCTGGATATTAGATTTAAGGTATGAAGATCCAAATTACAGAAAGATCTGTTATCCGAAAGATCCAGAGCATTCTGGATAATAGGTTCAATACCTGTATAACTTTAGGGGCCCATTTATTTAAACCTCAATTTTTTCTGGTTGAGGTTTTTAGGGGGAAAACTCGAATTTTCATGGAAAAAAAAGTCACACTTTTAGAAATTCATTATACCCCAAAGCTGCTAAAAATCTGAAAATACCCCATCTCAAACCTGTCTTGGTCATGTAGAAGCCAATGAAAATTGCAGTTGCTTCTTGACATCCTGATCTGTGCTGTATAATCCGAAAAATTCTGGTTTTTCGTCCAGTAATTTCGAACAGAGTTCTCGCAGCAAAAACTCGTTAACATCAAGTTTTTGGAGCATCAATCGCACAATACAAATTGATGCTTCATTTTGTTGGGACGTTTTGTTGGGCCGTTTTGTTGCTCTGTTTTTTTTCAAGAAAAAATATTGTTAAATGAGTTAAATTCATGGAAGGGAGTTAGGTCGTTTTCAGAAAATAAGAGATAAATTCAAGTTTTAGTAAATCAGCCCCTTAGTATTTTCGGAAAAGAGGAATATGTAGAGTACACTTCCTCATAAAATAAAAAACGCAGGTGGCTGCTGTATGCCATAAAATGGATAATTGTAAATCCTTTTTAAATTGGCCTTCATATGTTTTTTAATTATTTCCTTATTCTTCTGCCTCTTTCCAGCTTTCAAATGGGGGGGGGTCGCTGACCCCATCTAAAAAGCAACTGCTCTGTAAGGCTACAAATGTATTGTTATTGCTACTTTTTATTACTCATCTTTCTATTCAGGCCTCTCCTATTCATATTCCAGTCTCTTATTCAAATCCGTGCATGGTTGATAAGCTAATTTGGACCCTAGCAGCCAGATTGCTGAAATTGTAAACTGGAGAGCTGCGGAATAAAAAGCTAAACAACTCAAGAACCACAAATAAAAATTGCAAATTGTCTCAGAATATCACATACACCAAACAGAAACCTGGGACATTTCGGTAACAATCCAGGGCTGCAGGCTGAGCTGTCAAAATCAGGACTGTCCTGCGAAAAACGAGACGGTTGGGGGGTATGCATACAGTGCATACCATGAATTTACTGAATAACTGGTGACTCGTTCTTGTCACCCCTTGCCAACTTATTTCTAAGATTTCAAATAACAAGGCATCTGTTTGGGCTGTGCAGTCAATGTCCTCTTTAAAACTAGTTACAAAAAGACAATAGAACCAGTTATTCAGTGAAATGATGTGTTACTGCTATATGTTGCAAGGTTTTCTTTTGCTTTCTTTGCTTTCTTTGCTTTCCCCCTCAACTTCCTTGTGCAGTCAGATTTCCAAACATTCTCATGAGACGCAGTGACCCCAGCAATCTCGTGACCAATGGCTAGCCACGCTGAACAAACACTCACATTCATTTAATCTAAACCCAGTTAAATGAGTCCTCCTCCAAAAAACTGATTCACTCCCGACTGGACTCGCACACCTGTTTCTTGCAGGCCCGTTCTGTTTGTTGGGAAATAGTTAACAGGAGGCCATATGTTGCGGTCTGGAAGTGGGCCAGAATCGTCTGGATGTATTAACTGACCCTGAGATGATAATCTGCTTTGTGCCAGTTGCAAGGTCATGAGGGTTCCCGGCGAGGCTTGGGCTGGAGAGGAGTGGGACTGGAACAGTACAGAACATCGCATGAGAAGAGGCCCTGTTTTAAACTAATTAAATGCTATCATCTTCTTTGCTGAAATCCAACCTGTATCCCTCCAGCTACTGAGTTTCAGCCATTGGGAGACAACTATGGGGGCTGTCTTTGAGACGATGGAGGGGTATAGTATGGACTGGATGCTGATAATTAATCATATACCCCTCCACCACTATTTCCCCCAGGGCTACTAAAATGTTATGTTTTTACCTAACTTAGAGGGGAATTTACTGGGCTCCACAGCAAAATCATTTTTAGGGCCCCCTTAACTTTGGTAATAAGACATTTTTTAATAAACGTATATTGAGTCAGTACCCACAATACTCCACACTTTATCTCCAGTGGGTCTTGAAGCTTACATCAGTCCATCTATTTTTAGTTGCAAAATAGTCACTTGCGGTAAGTTTGAGATACAAATAGAGGCTTAAATAGACACCGGGCCCTATAGTAAATTCATTAAATTTCTTATGTCAGGGCCCCCATACACATTGGGTCCCCAGCAACCACAGGGCCTCCTTCCCCTATAAAGGCTCCCCCAATTTAAAGGCTGAAAGAAACTGCAATTATTTTTTTAATGTTGGGCAATATATGCCACATTCCATTATACCAGTGATCGTCAATCAGTGGCTCATAAGCACCAACCCTTTCAATGTTGCTCAGAGGAGGTGCTTATTTTTGAATTATTGGCTTTAAGGCAAGTTTCTGTTGTATAAAAAACAGATATACTGCCAAACTGAACCTCCTGTAGGCTGACACAGCACAAACAGCCAGTCACAGCACTTACGTTCCTCCAACTTTTTTTACATCTGAATGTTGCTCACAGATAAAAAAGGTTGGGATCCCCTGCATTATACATTCAATTCATTTAAAATAGAAGGTTACTTTACAGGTGAGCTAGAGGGCCAATGGCACCCCTGTCTAATAAGTACAGTCATAGTACAGACTGACTTTAGTTCCCCTTTAATCCCAAAAGTGCCTTTTATTTGTTGTTTTTTCTCTGAATTTCCGCTGTTAAACAGAGAAACTTGAGAGGATTCAGAGATGATAGAGTATTGCATAAATAGGGGTTTCCCTAAACATTATGTACGTTCCTCGGTCCTGGATTGAGGGTTGGGCAGTTCCCCGAGGTCCTAGTACAGCGCAGGAACCGTCAGTCCTGTCAGCGTCACTAATAACAAAACAATGGCATTTTAAGACTATAAATATTTTTTATGGCTTTTTCTGAATAGCACAAGGGCTCTCCCACGGCCCAGGGGTGTTGTACAGTTGTTATTGGTGTGTAAACCTGAGCCAGCATGCATCCATTGTTTTTAGACACTGGTTGAAAAGACTTACATCTGTGCGTGATTTTTACATTGACAGGAAAAGCAGTATGGCACCAGCATGCCTGGTTAAAGGGGCTATTTACCTTCAAATAATACACCTTCATTATTGTATTTTTCAGTTGATTTATATATTGTATTTTGTAACATTTTACTAAACTGTGTTTAGGAAACAGGTGGTTGGGCAAGGATTTTGTTGGTCAGTGGGAATAAACGCTCGAAATTCCTTTTTATTTGAAGTCAGTCATCTTTAATCAGGTGCCCGCCACCATAGTGTTTTAATAGTCATAACCAGCAGTGCAGAGAATAGCACGGGGCAGGCACTGTTGATCCAAGTTCCTGCCATGGTTTCTTTGCCCATTCACAACATGGGACATGTCACTGATACCCATAAACCTGTCATTATTATACATTGCCAATGCCCCATATAGTATGACCTTTAGTAGATTAAAATGTTGTATACACATTAAATAACATATCACATAATGATAAAGTAAATTAGTGCTTAATTAGAGCATGTGATTATATGGATCTTTTAGTATTTCACTTCCCCAAACAAAGAATCAATTAAAACTCAGCATTGTGGTGGCTAGGGGTTATGGACTAGTCTCTTTCCATGGTGTGTGATCCTGTGCCTATTTTCCCTTTCCCGAAGAAAGGGAATTGTGTGGTGAGATGTTTTCTCTCCATACAGGGCATTGATTTCATTGTACTTCAATGAATTGTGGGAATATAAGAATTTGGCAAATACAATGTGAATAAGGACACTGGTAAGAGAGACATTGGTGCCCAGGCGGCACTAACACAAACAATGTGGGCAGGAAAACGAAAACACAAGAGTACAATGCATTTGAAATATTTATTTTGCTGCTTCTCCTTGTGCCTCTTCAAAATGGTGCTTTGAGTTATTAACCTTCTCCAGGTTCACTGCAAATAAAAACAGCATTTCCCTGGAGTCTGTCAGAAGAGATTGCTATCATATTGATCAGGTTGGCTCCAGGTCAGCCATTCATTAGAATTACCAATAGTGACCCAGGTATTAACCATTCATTAGAATTACCAATACTGACCCCAGTTATTAACCATTCATTAGAATTACCCAAGCCTAAAATGTTAATTTGGCATAGAATACCGCTCTATTTTTTTTTTGTGTCGTCTACCTTTATGGTCATGCTGCAGATAGCAGGTCCAAGTAGGTAAAGATCCAAGTTGCAGTTCGGGGTCTTAAGGTGGTCATAGTTGTTACAATTACGATTGAGATTACTATTCCAGGAAAGATTGTTCATTTCAAAACACAAGCTTAACACTGAAGTGTCAGATATACAGGTAGAAACAATAGAATTTTACCTGTATATAACGATTCAGCACTTACAGTGGCTGATGTTTGGGTGCCTTCAAAGGTATGAAGGAAAATTTTCTGGCCAGCCCATCAACAAGCCAACCAATATCCAAATCTTCTGCCGATATCTTAAGACTCGTTCAGGTCTTTTCCAGACTCAAGTGTAAAGTTAGCCACACACTGTCAGATGTGCTTCTTTGGTGAGCTGATATTTATCTGATTTGGCCACCAACTCAGAGGCCAAAGATTGGATCATAATGGGGGCCTAGGAAGAGCTAATGTTCAAGAACTAAATCAGATCTTCTATGTGGGCCTCTTCTAACAAGAATCTATACCTGCCTGACAGATATCTGGCAAACCAGTAAACTGCTGACTTGGTCTGGAGGGGCCAAGTTTGCTGCTTATATCAGACAGTGTATGGACACTTTAAAGATGACCATACTTGTACAGATTTGATTGGGTGACATACAAGTACTGATGGTCAGGCAGGATCGTAACTGCCTGACCATCAGTGTTTGTATGCTAGGTCAGGGGCAGATTTCAACGGGTCATCCTGTAATCCCTTTGGATTGAGATATGTCTGGTTTGAATAATGCACTCTTTCAGTGGATACTTGGTACATCAAAGATGAAGCAGAGCTGCATCTCCTATACATGTTTGTAATTTTGTGTGAAAAACAAGAATGTGCCAGTGCATTACACACTATTAAACATAGGATTGTGCTTAAAAAGTAGAGTTTTGGGCTGATTTATTGAATATTTCTGCTCTAACTATACTATTCCTGTCCATCTGTTCCACTTCCTGGCTTCTGAATTCTCTGGCTGTGCAGGGGAGCCGGCGGTATTCAGCAAACTGCACTGTAGGATATGAACCAATCAGAAGCTAGGCTAACCTGATAGGGAACTGAGGCCTGTCTTTGCTTGTGTGACTGCAGGGCTGTGATTGGCTGTCCCCCTCCTACTCTGCTTCTGGCAGGGACCATTAGGACACGGCCACCCCTCATTTGAAACACAGACAGGGACCATTACAGATCTATAAGGAGCTCCAATGATGGGGCCATTTTTAAAGATAACATTAACTTTTTGTCCAAAGTGAAACCAGCACCCTATATCATTCATTATTGCCTAAAAAAGTGGGAAGTAGGTTCACATCCTATATGTTTCCTTTAAAGGAGAACTAAAGCTCAACAAAGAATTTGGCTAGAAATGCTACACTTTATATTTAGGGAACAGGCCTTTCTGCCTCATGCCGCAAGTAGTTCCCCATTTTACATGCTCTTGGTTGGTGTCACTTACCTGAGCACATGGAACCTTCTCATATATAATTACAAAAGTCATGAAACAAGGCTAAATGGTAATTATTTAGATTATTATATGGTAGCATAGAAAGTGGTGCAATCTGCATCAGTGAAGGTGAATAATCAGGCCTGACAAGATCCAAGATGGAGAGCTGCTTGGAAAACTTTGAGGTCCTTGATTCATTACTGTTATAGGGTTTCTGAACCTCTGGTACAGTGAGTATATAAAATACAGAATTCTTAGCAATATTCCTTTCTAGCTATTAATTCTACTTTTAATATGCAATTGTATCCCCAAATCAACTGTAGTTTACTAAACATTATGTATTGTTTATAGGCAAAAATGGAGAGTTTATTCATCGCTAGTAGCAGTTGCGAAAGGAAATAGCCTTTGGGTATTTAAAACAAGACACTTTAGTAGCACTTGCTCTTGTGTGAGTGCAGTTTGTCATCTCTAAATCCCTGTTAAAATCAACTGTTTACAAAAGTTTCACATTGTGTTTGGGCCAAGAAAGTCACAACCACAAATTCATGAAGCACATCCTTACTTAACATATTTGTGTTGTGTAAACAACATTTATAGCGTGTCTGACTGACTGCACTGGGAAATCAGTGTTTCCTGCTCTGTTTTATTTTGGTGGGGTCACTAACTCAATTATGGATCAAAACAAGATACGAAACAGAATCGCTAATGTGTACAATTGAACGTGTGGTAAACGCTGGGTTATTTATTTGTAACTTCATCCTAACAAATATAAACAATCTCTCTAAGATCTAGGTGGGCAACAGTCTATTTTTAGATTCTATGGGGCAGGGAGTCAGTGATCTCTTTCCAGCTTTGTTGTATAATTATTTTTATTTTGTCTGTCCCCTGTTTGTATCTGCACTGTGTTGCTAAATTGTACTGAGCTGTGTATACAGCAGCGATATATAAGTACCATGACCCACTGGGTGTTGTGGGAAAGCCTGCCATGGACCTGTGTGGCAGTGAATGCAGCTATAAAGAAGGAGGGCAAGGTGAATGGCTACCCACCTTTGTTCTGGTGACCATATGCCTCCATATATGCAAATTGTCTGTTTGGTTGGTTTAAAAGCGATTAGCTGACCTTAAAAGCTGAGATATTTTACCACATTAACATGAATATCTAGGAACAGTGGTGTAATTTGGCTACCCTCACCCAGGGGTTCGCCTCTCCCATTGGAGATCTAGAAAAAGGATAATGGGCCGCAGGACAGAAAGGCTCACAATGGGGTTAATGGAACTTCTCTGACTAAGTGGCACCCACAGTTGCAGGGTCTGCTCCCTGCTAGTTACACGACTATGGTGGAGCCATGAAAACATGGCAGTGTGGTGCTCTGCAAGGAAGGTGATTTGTTTTCTTGAAGAAGAGGTGGACCAGGCCAGGGGGCTGTACTGCCATAGTGATTTTATTTTTTATTCTTCTTAAAGGCAACATCCACATTAAGATCTAGCACAGTCAGACCCGGACTGGCAATCTGTGGGTTCTGGCAAATGCCAGAAGGGCTGCTGTATGGTTCAATAGAAAGTTACCATATAGTGGGCTGGTAGAGGGCTGTTTGGGCCTCTGTGTATTTGGAATGGCAGGGCCTATTTTGACTCCCAGTCCAGGCCTGAGCACAGTTGTACCTTTCAGTCACATAGCATTACAGATTATGCCAATGCTAGATCTAGAAGCCTTTCAGACAGTTCTTGCCAGCTTAACTGTAGTTTAGCAAAGGCTGCCGACACTAAGGACTGCTTCAGGTGTTGTCCTGACGCTCTGCTTGTGCTGCATGTGAGCTAAACTCTGTGAAAATCCATCCTGCGCTGCAGGAGTTAATGAGGGTGCAGGGTGAAAAAGCCGATTAGACACAGATGTCATGTGTCTTGTAATTAAGGGAGGCCTCTCCGTAAGATAAAAGTTTATCTGTGAGCTGCAGCCATTCACAGCCTGCAAAAGCTTGCCAATGCCTCGGGGTTTCTCTGTGCCATTAATAAGGAGAAAACTGAGGCTGAAGCCACATGCTTCTTGGGTTGTGGGATGTGGGAGACTCGGGAAATAATCCTTAAATTCCAGAAGTAAAATGCTGCGGAGAGTAGGGTAAGTCCTGCATTGGTTACTTTTATTGTATATGTATTGTATGTAACACAGTTGCAGTTGGTCCAAAAACTGTACTTTTTAGTAGCACTTGTCTAGAATATCCAGCCAGGTAAAAGGCTTTAGTGCTGAACGCGAGAGAGTGTCCCACCCTCTACTAGGCATAGGAGATTTTTGTCCCTCCTGCTATTGCAGAAATGCAGGTTCCCATCATGTGGTATCTGGGAGTTTGTTATTCAGCATATCGATGGCAAAACAATACTTTTACACACATTCATGTAATAGTAAATCCAGCCCTGCAGGTTTCTAGGTATGTGCCCTCCACAGCAGAAAAGACTTACAGTAACACCAAAAAATGAAAGTGTTTTAAAGGAATGACAATATAATTAACTGTTGCTTTGCACTGGTAAAACTGGTGTGTTTGCTTAAGAAACACCACTATAATTTACATAACCAAGCTACTGTGTAGCCATGGGGGCAGCCACTCATGCACAGCATACAAAGTATAAGATAAAGTATAATAAGTTATGAAGAATCCCATTGTATACTACAGAGCTTATCTGTTATCTGCTATGTGTCCTGACCTTTTCTCCCTTTTCAGATTTGAATGGCTGCCCCTATGGCTACACAACAACTTGTTTACCGTATATAAACTATAAGAGTTTCTGAAGAAAATACACCAGTTTTACCAGTGCAGGACAACAGTACATTATATTTTCATTACTTAAATACACTCATTTTAAAGTGTTACTGTTACTTTCATGGATTCTGGCACAACAACATCCTGAAGCCATAGAGAAACTTTACACACTGTTTCTTATGCTGGATAAACAATCTTAGCTGAGCCATGCTGCCATGAGGAGGGATCCCAGTGTTCCCCTTTTTCATAGTTCATCAATTGGCATCAGAGTATGTACATGTGCCCGCTTGTTGCTCCTTCTGTGTGTAACAACTTGTCTGGCTGAAAGAAAGAGCCCTAAACAGACGCAAATACTAAATAATAGAACATGGGTATGGGGGGGGGGATTATTCGGATCCCATAGTGTTATGGTATCTTTGTACAGGCTATGAGCAAACTCAGGGGGCTGTTCCTGCTGAATTGTCTATAGTACAGGGAAATACCTGGTATAATTTCATGGGATCTCTCTGTAAGGCCTTATAGTACTGGTCTAGGAATAGTACTGGTCTAGGACAGTGCTGTCCAACTTCTGTGGTACCAAGGGCCAAAATTTTACTGGCATATGTGGTGGAGGGCCGACAATAGAAGTCAGTGTTGGCCACTCCCCCTTTTAAACCACATCCACTGTAAACCACACTCACATTACCACAAGGACTTTTAAGAGCATATCCACATTAACAGTGGTAGCACACCAAAAAAACCAAATGGTTGGTGCTCACTGCAGGGAAATCCCTCATCACTCATATGTGAAAAATCGAAGTCATGTTAAAACCATACCCTTAAATCCATATGCCTCATCCTCCCCTGTGGATAATACAACAACCCCCAACACATGATTAAACACCTTAGGGGCCCTTAACAACAATTTCCAAATGCTAACAAACCCCCAGAACAATCCACTAACAGGCTTCCATTCCACAGGTAGCGTAGGGCAAGCAGAGAATGGCACGCACAAGCCGCACTGGGCAAGCAGAGAATGGCACACACAGACAGGGAAGGCAGAACAGGGCAGGAGACAGGGAAAACTATCAGTCTAATATGTACTACATACAGTGACACAGTGCTGGTGCCCCATTAGCATTTTGAATAAGGTGTGAACAGGTGAACAATGTGGGCAGTTTCAGTCTGGGTCTCAGGTGTGAACAGTACAGGCCTTTCGGATATAAACAATAGAGGTGTCACAAGTGTGAACAATGCAGGAGGGTCACAGGTGTAAAAAATACAGGGTTTAGTCTGAATGTGAGGTTTAAACAATGCAGGGGCCAGTTAATCTCTGTAGTGATACCTTTTAAATGTTACATATGGTAAGCAAACACAGCATGTGGGGGGCCACAGAAGGGGGGAACTGCGGGCTGCAAATTGGACAGTCCTGCTCTAGAATATAGATACTGGATGATTGCCATATAGCAGTGTAGGGTTACACTGTAATCTGCCCGGTGCACATCCCATTGCTTTCTTTAAATATCCACAGATCATTTGTTTTCCATACTATGATCTTTTAAAGTCAGTATGCCCTTTTGGCATGATATGAGGCTCCCAGCTTGGAAAAGGGTCCAACCCCTGTAACTGATGCAGCTCATTCACAACGCCTGTGTGACATAAAATGCTGGCCCACTGTCCAGATTTATATGGAACAGTCCCAGTTTGCAATTCACCATATGCAGAGCAGGTATTCAAGACATTAACAGAGGCCATTGCTAGTAAGTGGGTGTATGCTTTGTAGGCTCTGCCCAATAGGGTAGGACATCTCGGGAGGTCAGATGATCAGTGTTTAGGAATTTCCCCAAGCCCTCTAGTCTGCGCTTGCCAGACCCCTTGCAACCATCACCTCTTACTCTTAGTACTCTTACATTTTGTCCCCAGTCTTTGAAATTACCCCTATTGTATAATAGCAGAATGGTGTGAAAATCAGTTGTGCAACGAGGTGTGGTGATTACGGGCATTTGGACACCATGGTTTAGGAAATTAAAAAAAAAAAAAATAGGCAGCCCAACTGTTTCCCTTCTTTTTAGCCCTGCACGAGCATGTTACTTATTAACTTTCCTTATCAACTAATTCCTACAGAGGAACATGAAGACCAAAGTCATTTGTTTGGGCATCTACTCAATGCCACCACTTGGCATCTATTCTAGTCAGTGGGAACTGCTCTCAGTGGTTGGGCAGTGTTGGTTTAACTGGACTACTGGGTTCCACAGCAAAATTCTTATAGGGCTGAGCTAAAACTGATGAGGGTTGACCTACATATATTGAATCTGCACATTACTCTGGGTTAGCAATCCTGTAGCAACAGGTTAACCCATATATATATATATATATATATATATATATATATATATATATATATATATATATATATATATATATATATATATATATATATATATATATATATATATATATATATATATATATAATGTGTGTATATGCCTAGGGTCTGCTGGCGGAGGGGTGGACACTTAGGCTATAGGCATACAGTAGGGATGTGTGGGCCGGCCCAAAGCCCGCAGGTTCAGGCTGACCTCTGCACATTGGGCAAGTAGGGCTCAACTTACACATACCCCCATCCAACCCACAAACTAACTTAGCTCCACTGCAACCAGTGGTGGGAGTCTTTTTATACTTTCGTGCCTGCTCGCCACCTCATCTTCAATGATGTCAGATGGATGCGGGTGTATAAATTACAGTTGGGTACGGGTTCCAAATGCCGTGTTAGGGTCGGGTATGCGTTGACATTTTGTCGACCCCGTACATCACTAGCACACAGGTTGATGGCTCTGGCTGTTGTCAGCCTGCGTATTTTTGCAGGCTGAGAGAAGCAGATCTGTTCAGTGCCCCTGCTTCATTGATTTGACCTTGGCTTCAGCTCCACTGTGTGTGAGCACACGCAGGCTGATCTAATTTAAATCAATGGAGCAGGGGCACTGAGCAGATATGCTTTTTGCAGCATGCAAAAATACACAGTCTGACAACAACCAGAGCCTTCAGCCCGAGTGCCCATAGCCCCATACATTCTTGTACATCATCCCCCTCCTGCTTTAGTATGTAGTCCTGCATTGGGAAATTGGCTTGCTGAGAGCAGAGATTCCAGAAAGCAACACATTGTGTTTGGGAAAGGGCTGTCTCTCACATTTATTTTTCCCCCCATTGCTGCGTCAGACAATTGAACAATCGCTTGCATAAAACTCGGCACCCCCCCCCCATCACAATAAATCATTGTGCACTGGCTGGAATTTTACTTGCCTCCATCCTTACCCCTCCTGTTTCCAACCATGAACTCAAAAGCCTCTCGGAGACTGAACTGAGATTGGCAACTGTGACATTGATAAGGCAGAGAGGAAGGGAGCTGTGAGGCTGTGGGGATCTGCCACATCCCTGCATTCCGCTGCCTGCGCTGGGGCTGTCATACTGATCTCTACAGGGAGCACAGTTGTCACTTGCTGTTCTGTATAAGGACTTTATACTGATGGCAGGGAAGGGGCACCATTAAGATACTTGACAGCTTGCCATCATACCTGCTCCTCTGCAGTAAAATATTTCAATTCCTAGAACGAACGACCTTAAAGGGAAAGTTCAACTAAAAATTGAATAGTTTCTTGTAAAAAAGATTAGCCTCTTTGACGGGAATAATTATGGCCAGAGGCCAGAGAGTAGAGGCATTTTATTGCACTGCCAAATCAGTCAGCAGGATCAGTAAAAGTTTAATAGAATTTAGGGGGGAATGCTAAGTTAGAATTAGAATAATACAAACATGAAATGAAAATATAGACATTATAATGTGCTTTTATTTGTGGTAACACATTCCAAAGTGTACGCAATCGTTACAGGCAATAATAAGTGCACAAATGTAGATATCAGGTCTGGGAAGGACAATGGCATTTTATTGCAATGCAGAATCTGCAGACGCCTTTATAGATGCCAAGGAAATCCTGTCATAGGAACATCATTATACATTTAACCCTCACACCAATACAGCACATGTGATTTGTTAGGGGGAAATCAATATCAGTAAATGATATAGCCAGCATGGTGGAACAGTTGTTTGCATTACTGCTTTTTAGTGCTGGGGTTGTAGGTTTAATTCCAGCCAGGGCATTATATTCAATGATTTTATAGGTTTAAGTGGCCCTGCACCTAGTGGGTCACATGGTACTTAGATTGCAAGCTCCACAGGGGAAGTGACTGCATTAGACTTTTACATTACTCACATTTACTGCCACAGTGTCTGTCTGTGCAGAGGAATTCTGCTTCCACACATTTAGCTGTGAGGCACTACCAAATATGTGGCCAGCTGTTGGTGACATGTAGAAATAATGGCCATAACCTTGTTGCATGTGAAACTGATATATATGTCAGTGGATACAATCATATAACTCTTCAGTTTTATTGCTAGCATTATACTAACACTTTTCTCTCCCCTTCTCAGTTACAGCCTCTACACGAAGACCCGACTGGGCTACCTCTTCTACAAGCGGCAGCTAAAGAGAGCGCGTGAACGATATCCCCATGGGCACTCATCCACCCAATCCATCGTATTCAGCGGTAAGGAGACAGGACATGCTGAACGTATAGGAATTCCATTTACAACTTGTATCCCTGCAGCCCAAGCATGTTTGTGCGCACGTGGTGTCACTCCTTCAGCTCATTGTCCTTCTTCCTGCTGCACATGGAATGGCCGAGGGTCTGCGGGGGGCTTTGGCTGTGTCTCTGCATTCCAGACAGGTGTTTCCCCTTGGAAGTTTATCCACAACGTGCTTAACCATTGAGGTTGCCTCCTAGATGTGAGATCAAAAGAATATTTGTGTTCTGCTTTCTACACAACCAACATGAAAATATTTGGGGGCCTTAGTTGAAGCTTCATATTAACTTTGAGTTTGGTACAGACAAAAAAAAAAAACTACATTAGCCAAAAAAAGATTATATATTAATTGAACCTGGCATTTATCTGTATGATAGCTGTTAAATACAGTCCAAAATTAACTAACGTATTGTTGTTAGAAACAGAAGCTCTTAAATCTGATCTGATTATTTTCAGTGCATATATTTAAAGTTATTAGGAGTTGAGTTTGTACATTTTTGCCGACTCCGGCTCCAGATACCCAAAATTGCTTCAGACTCCACAGCTCTGTATGTATTTATCAGTAGCATGGTAATGTGAAAGCTCATGTCTGTTGCTCTCCTTCTTTTCTTCCTTTTTTTTCTTATTGCACTTTTGTAGAACAGCTATTGCCTGTATTATAGCAATTGTATTGGAGGCTGCTACTTTTATTTTAATGTTCAGGTGGATGGC
This sequence comes from Xenopus petersii, assembly GCA_038501925.1. Classification (NCBI taxonomy): domain Eukaryota; kingdom Metazoa; phylum Chordata; class Amphibia; order Anura; family Pipidae; genus Xenopus; species Xenopus petersii. The sequence goes on from CM076688.1 coordinate 76,434,281, forward strand.
AGAGGGTGCTGGGAGTTGTAGTTCAGGATCAGCTACAGCATGGTTAGGAACCTCAACGTGCATTGACTTACTGCAGGTCTATCTGGCACCCACAAGGGTTAAATATTTATCCTGAGGCCTGTAAAGATGCACCGTCATGCTTGGTGTAGCAATAGTTTTAACTGTGAAAAGGCTCCATTGTAGCGGTTTAACCACAGTGATCCTGCCAGCTGGCTGCTTCTCATTCGTACCTCGCAGCTGGCCAGATTCCCAGCATTCACTGTTGGTAATCGGTGGCAATCATTTACAAATAAAGGGGCTTCTTGCAAACATGTTTGTCCATGTTTTGCTTCTCTGCCTATTCCCTAAGTACTGAAGGTCTCCGGCCACATCACAAAGAGGATAAACACTGTGAGCACAAACAAATAATATCATACTATGACCCATAAGGGGAGGGACTTACCAGTAAATTGTCAAGATTTATTATGGTGTGGGCGTGGCCTGATTTGTATTGTGGAATGTTTTACCTGAGTACGGCTGATTATAGTGGATCATTTCAAGAAAGACTTGGATACCCTTTTATCTTAAACAGTTAGTGTATTTTGGTTTAGGAAACAGGGCTTTTCATCTGATGCTCAAGTGGATTGTACAGCAGACAGTGGGGCACAAGTGCTTAGGAAATTGACACTAAGGGGTACAGTCTTGCTCTTATAGTGCAACTACAATAATAAAGTCAAATGTCTTTAGTTGGTTGCTATGGATTACTCCACTGGTGCAATTTTGCATGTTCAATTGTGTATGAGAGCCTGAGGTTCTCTTTATAAATATGGATTCAATGTTGGGCTGGGTCTCCTAGCTCCTGACACCATGGGCCCATTTTTACATAAATTCACAGTGGATAAGAATGGGCTAATGAGAATTCTCCTAGGCTGGAGCCCACTATGGCCTAGGCCCATGTGGGGATCCTCTTATTACTCTGACAAGCCCGTCCTACTATGGATTTCTTTATGTGCAGCCAACATAATACAACAATAATGCCTGTGTTCTAGTCCAGTAGGAATATGTATTAATCCTGTTCCTATACATGTGTTTAGGCTGGGCTAGGGGCAGCTATGCAACAAGGGAACCTATTCATAGTGAAACTAAAAGTATTTACATATTAAATACATCCAATGTTTTTTTTATGTGTAAAATATAGCTAACCTAAATGGGTTTGAATTAATTAAGAGGTTCTGAAGTTTAATATTCCACCCTTGTACAGCCTTCTGGGGCCGCAAGAGTTCCCATACCAGGGCCCTAACACTGAATATATCTCTTAATGTAGATGCGCATCTGTGACCATTTCTGGGAATTGGAGCTTCAGTATGAAACAGATCATGCTCGGTGCTTGCTATAATGCCGGTATACCACCACTTCCTGGAACTGTCATTTTCTGAACCAGATTATGGGAAAAAAAGCTTGTTCGTCACAGATTTCTCCCCAGCTCCTTCTGTTCATCAGGGGCTCCAGCTCCTTGCATAATCTGTTTACGGTTGTTTGGATTAATAATACATTACAATCCACCACAGGATTGTGGCTTGTTGTGTCTTAATCATATTTCATCATGTTTATTCCTTAATAAAGGGGAACTCCACTCAAACCCTGTTTTAGCTGCTCTGATGCCGGTAATATATAGAAGATTAAGCTTTAACACATTGTACACATTTTTTGCTAAATCCTGCACTCGTAACTATATAAAATGCTAGCCTTTTGGCCAAAAGTAAATGCATTAGGACAGAGCATACTCAGTGACATGTAATCTCTGTGTTCTTTTCTTCCAGGAGTTAAAGTGGTGCCCATTCCAGTCCTTTCTGATAACTACAGTTATCTAATTATCGACACCGCGTCCAACCTGGCAGCAGTCGTGGACCCTTCTGACCCTCTAGCTGTACAGGTGGGAGGAGCATACAGTTTAAATTGTTTGTGTTTGACCCTCTAGCTTAGTAGTTCCTGAACCTTGATTAATTTGAGGGTGAATGCTTATTTACTAGACATAACTTTAATTGTGAGTGTCAGAGTCTTTGTTTCATAAATCAGTAACCTTGTTTTGAGCCAAAGGGGGCCCAGATAAATTTTTGGACAAAAAGAGGGACTGGGACAAATACTGATTGGGTCAGGTGGTAAAATCCCTTTGGCCGAGGTCTAAATTGGGATATGGATGTGGTCTGTAACTAATGGCTGAGCCAATAGTTTTGGTGCATTTTATTGTCAATATTATTTAATAAGTTCATTGTAAGGTCAATTTCCCCTTAAAGAATCCGGGTCAGAGCTACACTTATGGAATGTTGTAACAATGTAGTGCGCCTCTCTAGAGGTAGGGGTCAGTTTGGTGAATAATGTTGAACACCCCAGTTATTCCAGATTTCCCCTCCCTTGCACTGATAAAGCGTATTGCTTGTTATTGTATGGGATATCTGAGTAGACATTGCTGCTGGATTTGTATCCTTCGGGAACAGCAGGACTGCCAAGATCTCCTGGTTTATGTTCCAACTGAGCTACCTGGGGATTCCTATCTGCCTGCCCCCGTGTGCCCCGACACTGCTGCTGTGCTGTTGATGATGGGAGGCATGTGGGTTCTCAGAAGGCCCCTGTCTTTAGGGGCCTTGGGAAACAATAGAGTTCAGAGCTCAGAGTACGGAAAGTATCACACACACAGCGTGAAAAAGGGAAAGTGAATTGTTTGTTTTGAATTCTCTACTGAAAAGAACCTGTTTTCCTTTGGCTTATACATTTAACTCTTTTCATGCAGAACAATGTCAGCTGCACTAATGTTCCTGAAGTGCTGGCTTAGTATGGACACACACTTCAAATGGCGGTGGTTTTGGGTTACCCATGTTGGTCAGCATTATTTTCCCGCGTGCCAGTGCTAGTATTACCTAGACGTCAGAACATTGGCTAAAGGTGACACAAAGAGTCGATAATTTTTAAGGGCAAACAAAACCCTTTATATTTATTACCCTTATAAAATAGGGCTGTTGTAGCTTAACTTCCAGGTCCCACTGGCCCATTCCTACTTCTCCTGTTCATTTGGGTCATCAAAGCTGACAATGTGCCCACACTCTGGGGAGCAGGTTCCTGTAATGCTTGTGCATCCTAAATCATGACGCTGCGGCAGATGGGGCTTAAATTGTTTTCAGCATTTGCTTTTTAATTGTTAGGAGATATAATATCCCAAAGATCATACAAAAGTGTGTACTGCAACATTAAATCTGCAAGTAAATGTCCCCAGGAAGACTGTGGAATAAAGGAGAAATTGTTGGGACCCCCTGGTATTTAGATTGAGGATTATAGCACTTATTGCATATTCTCCAGTATTTTACTGCCTGCTAAGAAGCACACGAACGATCCATGCAGAATGTCATTTGCTATAATAGAAGCCTCCTGGCACAGGCAGTTCCCACTATAGCAAATTACAAGCTGCATATTGGACTTAGGGGTTTACTGTCTATTGTCAGTAAACATGGGGAGTTAACATGTGATCCTTTATATACTGTTTGTACTTCCTAGGTCTTCATGCTGGTCGGGCACTTGTCTGATGATGCCACAATGCCAGATATTAAAGGACCAGTATCCTAAAAAGAACACAATTATTCCTATCACTTTACATTCCAATATTTTCTGTCCAGTACATGCAAAACTGTTATAGTTGGCTCAGTACTTCAGGCTTTTATTACAACGCGTTTTAATATTTTTATACTACTGTCTAAACAAAACCCTACCCAGTCTTTATGTTAAATGGATAGACAATACAATTATGAATGCAGTGTTACATGAAATGTTGATGTAGCTGGTTCTTGATATCTACATGCTGCATGATACGTTGGTGGGAGCTACCTTGTGTCACTTTCCCACTGTCGTTGGGCTGACTGGAAAATATCTTACTTTCTATATATTGTCCTCTGGGCCCCTCAGTAAATATGGGTGAGTGATGAAGGTTTCTGGCATGAAATTAGAGTTCTTCTAATGTCAAGACCTGTTGAATGACACCCGCCGACTACCGGCCCCTCCATGAGCTGATGTTATTTTTGGACGATATGCAGCAATAGCCGCTTCCCATTCTTGCTTTGTACTTCTAATCCAGAGCATTTAATCAGTATAAACAGACAGCAGCAGCAGGAAGGGGCCCGCCGTGCAGAACTGGACATGAAAGGGAGCCAGATAAATGAAAGGGAATTGGGGAAGGGAGAAGACAGTGGAACCGGGGACAGGTCTGGGATGAGGAAGAACCAGGAGGCAGCGCTGAGAGATGCAATGGACTCAGGGAAAAGCAAGTGATCACAAAGGATATGGGAGAGAGAGGGAGGAAATGCCATAGAAGAACAGAAATCCAATAGTCTTAGAGGGGGAAGGAGAAAACTCTTTACTAAAGAGTGACGACACTATGTTTAAAACGGCAGGTGCACAAATTAGTCTGCTGTTACCTTTATAACTGCCCATGAGGCATTCCAAGAAACTGTGTAATAATGATGGTACACAGCATAGGGATGTTACTGTGTTTCTCAAGTACAGCAGTCCTGTAAAACAATAGATAATGCTCCATGTGCAGAGCGCTGCCCAGGACTGTAGGGTTCAGGTGCTCAAGAATGTATAATATCATCTCTAAAATTAGTGGGAGTAGAAATCTTGTTCCCAAACATCAGTTTTCAGAGCAAAAGTGTCTTAGAGATTTACTTGCTCTTTAAAATGTATTAATTTAGTTTTTAGCATTAAACAATTTTATTATTTGATTACTGGATAATAGAAGAAAAGTTGGTCAACCTTGTTTAAATTTTGTTAAAATAGTTGCTACAATAAACTCCAATCCAGGTAATTTATTGTGTGGAAAGTGAACTGAGCCAATGTAGAGATAAAAGTTTTCTACTCATCATGCCTTTATGATGTTACAGGCATATCTAGAGCGAGAAGGGGTGACGCTGGAGGCCATCTTGTGCACCCACAAACACTGGTAAGTTAATTAAGGTCATAGTACAAGCTCAAGGAAATACTCAAGGGAATATTTTAAGCATAACTGTTTATTAAACATAAGTGTCAAATAAAGATAAAGCCTGATGCATTCTGTGCCAGCTAGTCACCAGGCAATTATGTCCTTATGAGATGAGTATTCGCCTTCAGAAGCCTGTAAGACAAGCCTGCCATCAAAGCTGAGATGATTCAATAATAAATATATTATTAGAATGTCTAATTAGAAATTGCAATGGCTGCTATGTATTGGTGTGGTTATTTAACTGCATCCTCCAGCCTGCTTAAAGGGCATGTAAACCCAAAAATAAAAATTTGCATTATGAAAGATAATGTAGTTCTGAGCAGCTTTCAAATCCAAATATACATTAATTACACATTTTCACTCATTTTAAAGTTGTTGGTAAATGTAATTGCTGTTATAGGAGAAGGAAAGGTTAAAATTAAGTCAGCTTTATGAGAAAGGTCTATATAAATACACCATTAAACCCTTAATAAGTAAGTAATGCTGCTCTGAGTCCTTTGTTAAAAGAAACACAGCATTTCTTTCCTTCTATTGTGTACACATGGGCTTCTGTATCAGACTTCCTGCCTTCAGCTTAAACCTCCAGGGCAGGGCTTGAGCATGCTCAGTTTGCTTCACTCCCCTCTCCCCTCCCTGTTGTAATCTGAGCCCATAGCTGTAAGTGAGCAGGGAGAAACTCAGGCAGGAGGTGATGTCACACCAAGCAAATATGGCAGCTGCTATCCTAAACAAACAGAGAGCTTCTAGAGCTGTTACTCAGGTATGGTGAAGCATTCTGCAGAATAAATATAGTGTTATAGCTTGCACTATTGTGGCTAATCTATTGGTAATAAACTGCCTTGGCGCGTTCCTTTTCCTTTAAAAGCATTATCTTTCTGCCTTGCACTTCTGGTTCTGTCGCAAAACATAGTAGCATGCAGGCTTCTGCTGCATGGTTTTAAAAGTACAGACCAGCAAGGCTGTTCTGAAAGTGTCAGACCCTGCTTTCCGTAGCAATACTATAACTGTAAAACCATCAGAAATCTGTATTGAATGTATATTGAAAAGTTACTCAAAATGAGTTTCTTTTATTAGATAGCTATACATATATGACATAGGAAATGGTGCATTCAGTGATTTCAGTGTGTACCTCCCTAGTCAATATTTATGTTCATGTTATGCTTTCATTTTTTTCCTGTACAATCCACAAGGAACCACTAGAAGGGCTCCACTAGAAGGGCTATCAGTGAACTGGAACGTAGAAGGGAGTATTGTAATAGCAATAGCATTTACTCCAGTTCTAGTTACTCACACCAAGACTTTAGCTGTCTGCTGTTTGAAGGAAAAGCAGTTCAGTCCGGGTGATATTTGTGTAGCAGATCTGATCTGGTGATGCTGGGGTAGCAAATTGCAATAAATAAATATTCAGTGGCATGTGGTCAAGTTGTTATGTGTGAGCAAGAGAGATCAAACTAGGTCAGTTGCAGTGCGTTGCTCAATTAATTTTACTGTCGGCGGCTGTACAGAGAATGTAGTTTGTGTACAAATCACTAATTACTGTAATAAACTTGATCTGTATAACCAGAAAGTCTAGATGTTCCGCAAGCTTGCAAAGGTACTGGTAGCATGTTCTTAAGGCAAGCAAACATTGGAGACAATGAACTGAATGAATGGCAATAAAGCCATTTGTTAGAACCTGTTTAGTGGCGTAATAATAGGAACTAAGGTATTTTAACAGGGGAAAATACAGGCTTTTTTATCAGTAGGCTTTCTTTATATTCATTTCTTTTCTACAGTCAATCGAGCATATAGCATATAAAGGGATAGCCTATTGTCTGCTTAGAACATAATTGTGTATACTGTACATAGTGTATAAATGTATTTATTCATATGGGTGGGAGTGGCTCTAACATTTAACTAGACAGTAAAGTATGGGGTATAGTGTGTTTGCATGGCATTACTTCCTGCTTATTCTGTTTATATATTCAAGCTGCAACTCACAAACATTCATTATAGAATTTCGAAAACTGATGTAAGGTAATGTTATGGAAGGAACATAATCACACCGAATGTGTTTGTTTTCTTATTTGGCAGGGATCACAGTGGAGGCAATAAGGCTCTAAAGAGGCTGTACAAGTCTTGTCGGGTTTATGGAAGCTCTTATGATGACATCCCGGAATTGACACAGTGAGTGAAACCTAGAGATTATTGTACAAAATGCTGCTTTTATACAGCTGTCCCTCTCTGTATCAACCCACAGTGCTAGTGGCTACAAATGTGCAGCAAGGTGACACAACTTGGCTCCATATTCAGTGTGCGGCACCCCCTGAATCTCCAAGCTGGTATTATATAGAAGGGGGTGTTCATTATCATTATGCAATCCTGTGTTTGTATCAAGGCATGAGAATCAAGACACTCTTGGGGTAAGGTTCCCCACCTGCTTACTTCAATCATTTAAAGGAGAAGGAAAGTTGTCTGCACTTGGGGGTGCCAAATGTTAGACACCCCCAAGTGATAGTTACATTTTGGCTTTTCGATCTACTGCGCATTCGCAGCCGCACGAAGAAAGAGGAAGACGGAAGAGGATTCCTCCGTGGTGCTCACTGGAATAACCCCGGGCCAGTGCAGTTTTCTGCTTATAGGAGCACTGGCCTGGGGTTTCAGGTAAGTAAATACAATCACTTGGGGTGCCTAACATTTGGCACCCCCAAGTACAAGACAACTTTCCTTCTCCTTTAAAGTCCCCTTCATATTGAATGGCCTGCCCCACCACTGGTGATCAGAAATCATTTGAAATGTGCAGCTGCTTTGATCTATGGGTTGCACTTCTAAATACTGAGCAGAGCAGTGGGATTTGTGAGTCTGCAAGTGATTCAGATTTGAACCCTTTGCAGACTCTTCAGTGCTACCAATTTGCTCAGTATTATAAATGAAAGGGGTTGTTCTCCTTCCAACACTTTTTTCAGTTCAGTTGGTTTCAGATAGTTTACCAGAAATATACTTTTTCCAATCACTTTCTATTTGTAACCGATTTTCTAATATTGAAGTGCAAGTCTAATTTTTCACCTTTGAAAGCTACTCTGGGAGGGAGGGGTTGCTGACTCTCTAAAAAAATGGATTAGCAGACAGTTGGAATGGGAGCGAGGGCACTGCTGCCATGAGACAAGTTGAGAAACTCACCTCAGGTGGTGGCAACCCGCAAGTTGCCGAGGGCAACAAATAACCGCCCCTGGTAACTTCATAAGGCATAATTCCACTTTTTAAAACATAACTTTGGCTCTTCTAGCGATGTGGCTCCCCTCGTCTTGCTCAGAGGGTGGGCGGCATCCAAAATGCTGTCTCAGCGTGGCCAGGGCCCCAGAAACACCAAGGTGGGTAAAAGAAAGTGTTCACATAATGAAAAAGCATATAGTGGCAGAATATATGAAAATGATGGAATAGAAGGATGGGAAATAGGTTGCGGAAAGCAAAATAGTGTATAAAAGTAATGGTAGAGATGGAAATAAGATATAAGCAAAACATATGGGGGCAAATTCACTAATATTCGTAGTTGCGCCAGGCGTAACTTTGCCAGGCGTAGTTTCGCCAGCGCTTCGCAAATTCACTAAAATCCGAAGTTGCGCTCAGGGGTAGCATAAGGTTGCGAAGTTTCGCTAGCGTTGATTCGCTAAGCGAAGCGAAGTTACGCTAGCGCTGGTTAATTTGCATATGGCATCAAATTCAAATTTCAATGGAGTAATACGTAGAATCACTAAAAATGCCTGGGAAACCTTCAAAACATCAAATAAAAATTTTATTTTGCCCTACACTTGTGCCCACTGTATAGGTAAGTTGCCATGAGTCAGGAAATGTAGGGGGGAAGGAGGGGAGCCCCAAAAAAAAATTCGATCTTTTTCAGCCTATCACCCATCATGTAGAAAACACGCCAGCGTTTTTTGGGACTTTTTTTTTAAGCAATCCCTATCTACTCTATTGCGCTTCGCCTGGTCTGAGGTGGCGAAGGAAGTCTAGCGTAAAAGGTAGCGTTCAGTACACTGCGCGCGTTAGTGAATTTGCGTAGTTACGTCCGTAGCGAAAATTCGCCAGGAGTAAGGGTGCGAAGTAACACTAGTGAATCTACGCCAGCGTTCGTTAGTGAATTTGCGCAGTAACAAAAATGCCAAACGCTAGCGTTCGGCGCTTAGTGAATTTGCCCCATGGAGAATTAGATGAAGCAGAGTAATGCAGAGGTTATAAGAAATAGGTCAGACAAAGGATGAGTAGAAAAAAAAGCAAAGGGCAGCAAAGAAGATGTATATAAGAACTGATGGTAAGAGGGGATACAGGTGTCATTTGTGTATTGTTCATAACTACACCCCAACTGTTTCCCCAACTCTGCCCTATGAAGTGCATTAATATGGCTAACTTCTGGAAAATCTTGATGGGCTAACAGCCCTGTAACTGGGTTGCTCAGTTAAGAAAACTGAAAGGAGAGGAAATTGGGAGTAGGGTGTTTGGCTATGGAGCAAATTGGGGAATGATGATGAAACCAGTTTATTGGCAAAGTGAGTGATAGTTTTGGGAAGGTTGCTCAATGAACATTAAGGGCAATGACACATGACATCAGTTGCCTTTGTCATAGAGTTCTGACAGATTCACCAGTGATAGGGCCACCATCTGAATGGAATCTGTCAGTCCCACTGGCAAAAATACTGTTTGTTGCCAATGTTATTAACAGAAAAGAAAGCTAATGGAGATAGAAATAGAAATGTTGACTCCCACACTCAGCATTTGTCATCTGCCACATTTAAGATGGCGAAAATACCTGTCACACATGGGGGAATGACCAGTGCACCAGCAAAACAAGTGTACATAGTAATGTGATGGGCAAAGCAGTTGTAAGAGCCCAATAGTCACTATCCAGCTGCCATTTAGCAAAAGTATACAGCAATATATATTTCCTCAAGAACGAGAAGCCACAAGGAACAGAGACCTTCTTGCTTGCGCAGGAGATCTGTGTCTGTGTGGGGGATTGACAATGGGTGGGAACTCAGAGTGTGTACCTTAAAGGAACAATAACACCAAAAATTAAAATGTTTAAAAGAAGTTAAAATATAATATACTGTTGCCATGCACTAGTTAAACTGATTTGTTTATTTCAGAAACACTACTGTAGTTTATATAAACAAGCTGCTGTGTAGCCATGGGGCAATTGAAATAGGGCTAAATATTGCAGGTTAAATAGCAGATAACAGATAACAACATTCTGTTCTACAGAGCTTATCTGCTATGTAAGCTATACCTTTGCTCATTTGACTGCCCCCATGGCTACTCAGCAACTTATTTATATAAACTATAGTTTCTGAATTGAACACACCAGTATTACCTGTGCAGGTTAATTACTTTAAAACACTTTCTTTTTTTGGTGTTGCTGTTCTTTTAAGTTACTAGTAATGTGAATGAAATGGGGGAGAGAGGAATTGTTTAGCTCTATAGATTTGCTCATCATATCCAGGATTCCTCAGACAAATACATGGCACTGCTTCCTACATAAAAGTAATTTATGACATAATAGAGGCAGCAGCCGTGTGACTAATTGTTCCTCTTGCACCAATGAGAAACACAATTGTTTGCTTATGGTACATGTCACCCGTGGGGATTTGCTTCTGTTTGTTCTTACTAAATAAACATTTCGAGGCTACTAATCCCTGTGATATTACCCAGAATTCATTGCATCAAGAGCCTACCCAGCTATTTGGAGCTATGGATATCTGTTCCTTCTCATAGCACCCCCCCCCCAAAAAAGACAGCTTTGTCTCTCACTTTGTAGAATGCAAGCTCTGATGGTCAACGTATATGCCCTGCACTTGTCATAAAGTACTATGATATATATCAGCTCTGTATTTACATTGGCTTGTCTTCTCACAGCGCCCTGTCTGACCGGGAGCAATTGTCAGTCGGGAGACTTCAGTTCCAGGCATACTTCACCCCAGGTCATACAGTGGGACACATGATCTATGTGCTGGATGGGAAATCCGGAGATGGACCAGACTGTCTTTTCTCTGGGGATCTGCTGTTCCTCGCCGGCTGTGGTAAGTGTTGGACTAGAAGGTTACTGTATATCTGTGTATTCTCCATAGAGAGGCTCATGCTGATTGTATTATAGCAGCAGACGGGTATCTGACTGGCAGTTATTTATAAGAAAAGTGGTACACTTATTATGGCCAGTTTCCCTCCCAAGTAGCTGAAAACGTGGCACCAAATCACCTGAAATCACCCCTTTTGCCTTAACAGAGATTAATTGCTCTGGAAAAGGTGAGCACAACATGCACAATAGTGCCCTTTCCATGTGGCCTTTACCATGAGAATGGCATTATGAGCAGTCTGATTCCCCAGCCTTGGCACAGAAAGGGTACTTATGACTCAATTCACAAGTAAAGCTTTAGTCTGTGTCACAAGGGGGCCTTTTGGTGGCCTGATTCTCTGTACTTCCTGTCCATGAGCTGCTCTCTTTCCCATGCTCAGGCCTGACCACAGCAAATAGAGCATCCCACAGCTTTATTTTTTCTAAAACAATCTTGGACCATCAAATGAAAACAAGGTTGTTCTTTTCAATGTATATTAAATTTACTGATAATACAGAACAAATCCTTTCTGCTTTATCTCAGTTGAATGTTGGCTGCTTAGATCAAGATAGAATCACACACAGATGCAAGTAAAGCAAAAGAACATAGCTCCATAAATCAAATTACTCACCCGAGAGGTGACATTCAAACAAAAGCGCAGCTCAGAAGTAGGCTATCATTTCCATGCAAGCACACTAACTGCACTCACTTTGGATCTGTTCCAGATGCTTCATACAAGGAAGTAGATCTCAGAATCAGAACCCTATATTATCTACAGCATAGTTGTCCTTTGTACATAATTCCAGAAACGCGTTGCTGCCTGCCTGCTGCCTTACTATGTGCACAGTTCACTTAAAAATAATAATCTATTCCCTGTAATGGCCAATTGCATGTGTTATATACAAAGGCAAAAAAGTTTATTTGTACCTAGAAAAGCATTATGGGTAAAAGCACAATTGTGGCATAACAATAATTAAAGGTGAGCTAAAGCCTAAAAAGCATTATAGAATATAGAAATATTTTATGTAATGAACTTACTGTACCAGTCCAGAGGTTCAGCAGCCCTATAAGCATAATGATCCAGCTCTTCACAGCTGTCCCATAGCAGCTCCCTGTCTTGGGATTTGTTATGCCATTTTTTTTAGTGCAAGTGGCCCTGCACATGCTCAGTTCAGTCTGACTATCATTTAAAAAAACTACACTTAGGGGTTGTTTGAAATTATCAAACACAAAATGGGTTTTGTTTGTAATAGAAGCTACAGGGCTGCTTGGGGGCAATGGCCACAATTTTGATGGCCTTGGGTTGTGATAGAAACCCAAAATATAATGTGTAGCAATTCTAGCCTAGTTCTTTGATGAGCTTTAGTTCCCCTATAAGATAGCTAAGTGATATGTGTGTCTTGGGAAAATTGCTCTGGGGTAAGAGCCCTTACACACGGCCGTTTATACCTGCACTCCCCTGCTTTGCGCTTTCTTCCATTTAGCTGCAGGGGAGCGCAGGAGTAGACGCATTAAATTATTGTCAATGGGGTTTTACTCACACAGACGCATGCACGCATTCAGTGCGTCTACTCCTGCGCTCCCCTGCAGCTAAACGGAGAAAGCACAACGCAGGGAGCGCACAAACACCCTAAAGGTGCCTGCCCTGTGTATAAGTTGTGTTTCTTTTCACGTTAATTAGTGTTAGGTAAAACACCTATACGTTGGTCATTATGCTCAGAAAACTGTTTTTTTTTTTTGTTTTGTTTTTTGCCTCTTTCATTTATTAAAGGGGGAGTTTGATGGGGACAACAGTTAAAGGAAAACTATACCCCCGAAACAATGTAGGTCTCTATTAAAAGATACTGAGTAAAACAGCTCATGTGTAAAACCCTGCTTCATGTAAATGAACCATTATCATAATAATATACTTTTTTAGTAGTATGTGCCATTGGGTAATCATAAATAGAAAATTGCCATTTTAAAAAATAAGGGCCGCCCCCTGAGATCGTAAGATGCACTGTGCACACATATAAACCACATGTAAGGTCACATGAGCCAATTAACAGACAGAGTTCTGCCTTTTGCTTTCTCACTTCTTCCTGTTACAGTTAGAGTTGTAGTATTTCTGGTCAGGTGATCTCTGAGGCAGCACAGATAGAGTCACAAAATGGTGGTTCAAGGCAAGAGATGTAAAAGGGCAATATTTATGTAAATATATATTCCAGTTTGGTAAGATTCTTTAATATGTCATTCAATTTGATATAAACTATCTGTTGCTTAAGTATTCATTTTGGGGGTATAGTTTTCCTTTAAGACAATTTGTAGCTTTTTGTTTTGTGTATTTATTCACATAATTTGTTCTGCAACTCTTAAGCTTTACATTTTAATTGCCTGGTTTCTAGGGTTTAATTTACTTAGCAAGCAGTGTAAATCCTCACTTTTGAATTATTTTTGGGTTTCTGGGGTCAAAATAAACATTGATGACCTATTGAAAAGTTGCTTCGAATTGGTCATTCGATAATTTCATTGAAAATTATATAATTTTAGAGTTGCCATGTTGCATCTCCTGAAGAAAGAAAATGAAAAATATGCTCCCTATTATCCTCTTACATTTCCCAGCATGCAGTGACAGTTGCTATGGCAGCGTATGTAGCTCCCCCCTTTCTACGTCTCATGAATTCCTAATTCAGCTCTCCCCCCCCCCCATTAATTTCACACAATCGCTGCATTTCTATGGGTTTCCATGGCAGCACTGGTGCCAAACTGCTGGGCATTTGCTGAATATTTTCTCACCCCCCCCCCGGGGGGGGGACTGTCTTGCCCATTATGACCATGGGTTGCTAAGCGCATCTCCTTTATTCTCTTTGCAGGGAGAATGTTTGAGGGATCGGCAGAGACTATGCTCACTTCCCTGGACACTGCAGCTTCTCTTACTGAAAGCACTCTCCTTTGGCCTGGTGTGTAAGAACCATCTCCTACATAATAAAATGTACTTGGGTGACACCTAGTGATGGATGACAGGAGTCCCTGTATCCATAGTGCAGTTGAAGCAAACTACATGGCTCATTTTAATTTTATTACTGATTTCAGCTCAACCAATAGATTCTCTTATCCATTGATTTCTGCCTGCATCATTAGATGAGAATGTGCTGCCCCTGTACGTTGGTTATTGCTCATTAAGACGTATCTCAGCTTGGCAGATGCTGATCATTAAGTCAAATCATTGGGAAAGGAGAGCTCCCATGCAGCTTTGAGAGAGAAGATGAAGGAAACAGTCACTCATTAGGAAGCAGATGATAAAATTAATAATGACTTGTTTTCCCACGCAGATGATACGGGAACATGTGTTGCTTACACCACTCGTATAGAGGATTAATATCAGACATGTATTTCTCCCTACTATGCAACTTTGCCTTGCAAATTACCTACTGCCATATGTGTTCCTGTTATATTAAAGGGATAGAACAACTGTAAGTTAACCATGAGGCCTTGGGGTTTTTAGTTATATTTTCCTCTCCCTTCTGATCCAGCTTTCAAATCGGGGGTCACTGACCCCAGCAGACAGCTATTGCTCTGTGAGGCTACAAATGTATTGTTGTTTTTGCTTTGTATCACTTACCTTTCTTCCAGTTACTCCTTAAACCCACTGCCTGGTTGCTTGGGGAAATTGGACCCTAGCAACCAGAAAGCTGGTGAACTTCCAGGAGCAGCTGCTGAACAAAAAAAAGCTAAGCAATTAAACAAACCCCACACATGAATAAAAAATGAAGACCAGCTACAAATTGCCCTAGTATATCTTTGCCTTCACTGCATCATATTAAAGGTTTATTGTAAGTAGGGTTGCCCTTTCACCACATATTGCATCCACATTCTGCATGGCTAGTTGGCAATACATTTAGATACTTTTACACTTGGACAAGTGGGTCCTCTATTTTTCTATCGGTGCTGCTTCAGTTTACAATTTGGACTTAGCGCGGAGTTTTCCTACCTAATTGACTGAGCATTTAGATACTTTCTGCATGACTGCTAATATATCAGTTAAGTATAAATGAATTTATAATTAGCCATGCAGAATGTGGATTCAATATGTGGCTGGTATTAAAGGGGTGAGGTGTCATCCCTAATTGTACGGCTAATGACCTGGTTAAATCTAATTGGTAGCCAGTTACAACTTTAAAATATTGTTTAGCTAATAAGAACATAAATGATTGGGGATCAACTGTAGCCAGTTAGTTAGACCATTCTTAGATTACACCAACCTTTAACAGGGCAGTTCACCTTTACATCAACTTTTAGTATGTTATAGAATGATGAGTTCTAAGCAACATTTTAATTGATCTTCATTATTTTTTTATAGCTTAATTATTTGCATGACTCTTTTCAGCTTTCAAACGGGGGTCGCTGACCACATCTAAAAAACAAATGTTCTGTACAGCTACAAATGTTTTGCTGTTGCTACTTTTAACTACTCCTCTTCCTATTCAAGTCATTTCATATTCCAATCTCTTATTCAAATCAGTGCATGGTTGCTAGGGTAATTTGAACCCTAGCAACCAGACAAAATGAAAACCAATTGCAAATTGTCTCAGAATATCACTCTCTACATCATACTAAAAGTTAACTCAAAGGTGAACAACCCCTTTAATAAGACAGAGCATTAACATTTGCACTAGGCTAGACTAACTTGTAGGCAATTAGATTATTATAGACTGGCACAGCACTAGAATAACCTGTAGCCAATAAGATCATTAGACTTGGAACAGCGCTAGACTGACCTGTAGCCAATCAAAGCACAGGGATACCAGTCAGAACATTGCAGCCGTTACAATTTAAGGGGCCAGAGCCAACTGCAATAGAAAGAGCTCAGAATGTGTTAAAAGGTTGGTTGACCTTTAGGTTAACAATTTTTCAGTTGGCCTTCATTTTTTCTTTTTCATCATTTTTTAAAAATTTTGCCTTCTTCCTCTGACTCTTTCCAGCTTTCAAATGGTGGTCACTGACCCCATCTAAAAAACCATGCTCTGTAAGGCTACAAATGTATTGTTATTGCTAATTTTTGTTATTCAACTTCCTATGCAGGTCTCTCCTTTTCATATTCCAGTCTCTTATTCAAATCAGTGCATGGTTGCTAGGGTAATTTGGACCCTAGCAACCAGATGGCTGAAATTACAAACCACAAATAATAAAAAATGGAAACCAATTGCACATTGTCTCAGAATATCACTTTCTACATCATACTAAAAGTGAATTTAAAGGTGAACAATTGCTTTAATGCTTCTCTAAGAATTAGCAGATGTATGTTATAAATAAATATAAACAGGCTGAGTACTGTATTTGTTTCAGTTGCACTGATGCTTTTTTTTCTTTCCCAGGCCATGAGTATGCAGCAGACAACCTGACTTTTGCAGCTGTGGTTGAGCCTGAGAACGCTGTCCGGGACAAGAAGTGTCAGTGGGTTCTGCACCGCAGGCTTGAGAAGAAGAGCACGGTGAGAACACAGGGGCGACTGGGTGCTTGAACTTGTGGCTTAGTGTGACACGGTATAACTCACGTGCAGACTCAGGAGCAGGAAAGTTCTACACATACAGACATCCTCAGCCACTTCAAAGGATACATTGCAAAAGAAAAACCATATACATACACACACATATAGAACTAAAAGTTGTCTTTTCACTAGCAATAATGCCAGCACCATAAAGCAAGTCCTGCTGTGTCCCTAACAACAAGCCATTCTATGGCTTAAAGGGCCAGCAACATGATAGAATCTTATAAAATGCTCTTCCATATGATTTGCCTGTATTTTAGGTTTCGTTTCCTTTAGAAGATACATCTGCACCCTGCATTTTTATTTTAACCTCAAGCACAATAGTATCCAACCTACATCCTGCCCATTCTTCATTGTTATAATGGGTATATGCAGCTTGTGGCTCTCTGGATGTTGGAACTACAACTCCCAGAATCCTGTGTAACAATTTAAACAGTTGGTAGTATTACACATGTAAAAATTACAAATGTATTCAAAAAGATCACGGAGCACTAAGGTGCCTCTAACGCAGGGGTAGGCAACACGCGGCTCTTCATCCTGCTTGCTGCGGCTCAGTCTTCACGTCATCTATACAGCCCTTGCACTTGCTGGCGGCTTCTTGAGTGTGAGACCACGCTAAGCTAACGGTTAGCTTACCATGGTCGCACACTCAGGAAGGTGCGAAGGCTGTATAGACATCCCAGGAGTGACAGGCAAGACCGAGCCACAGCAAGATGATTTATCATGGTCCTTAACGCGGTCACACACTCAAGACAAGAGAGGGTAGATCAGCATAGAGCTTCAGAAACAGACGTCACATTAAACAGATGAGAACACTAGAATAATAGCACTATTCAGTGTTTAATTTATTTCAAAGTAGGCCTACACATGCACACCGCACTTCTGTTTGTTGAATTCTGTTGTAACAGTTACAATTAAAAAAAGGTTAAAACTTTTAAAAGTTTATAAGCTGTGTTATGTTTTGCGGCTCTAGTCTATTCTTCTTTAGTGGAAGAGGGGGCAAAATGGCTCTTTTGATAGTAAAGGTTGCTGACCCCTGCTCTGTAACGTTTGCTACGTTTTGAACTTTGGATAAGTAATATGATTTTGTTTGTGTACCAAATTCCCAGTATTATCAGGAATGCGTGGAACCTGTAGTTCACAACAACTGCCTAGCAATGCTTCATGGTTAACCTGTTACTTTTACATTTTGTGACCTTGCATGTGTTCTTTGTAGTGCCCGTCCACCATTGGAGAAGAAAAGGAGTATAACCCTTTCCTGCGCACCCACTGCAGAGACCTGCACCAAGCTTTAGACCTCCAGCGAGGAGCCAATGAAGATTGGAATCACTTTCGTGCCAGGGTCCTGGAAGAGGTTCGCAAGAGAAAGGACCTTTTCAAAGAGAGATAGACCTACAGGTTCACTATGAGAGAACTGATGTGTGTGTTATTATCAACACAATAATAATAATAATTATAGTGAATCAACTCCATATTTGGGTTCATACAAAAGCAAAGAGGATCCTCAACACCCATTCCTTTTTAGTGCTGCTCAATGGCAAAGCTGGTTTCAGCAACTTGTTTTGGACCTTCCCCCACAGGGAGATTCAGATACAGATCTGTATCACATTTACTGTTTATTTTGGGTAAATTGAAAAGTGTTTTGCACATTTAGCCTTTAGAAATGTAGACTAAATAGTCTGCTATTGGTGAAACAGGGTGATGTCCTTCTGATGCCAACCTCTGCCCCCCCCCCCGGTGCCATGTCTGTATATTCTTGGATTGTATCTCATGCTGGATTTAAGAACAGAGAAGTATATTACAAAACAAACTTTATGAAACAGGAAATGGGGGAAATAAAACACTACTTTGGGCTCAGCCACTGGAGAGCGGAGTTCTGGGAGACTGATGTACAGATTGGCAGTGCCCACTGACTGTTGCCAGGCTGTTATACAAAGCATGTTGCCCATGATACAACTTGCACCCCCTGAAAATAACTGGTTAATATGTCTAAGAAGTTCAGACAATCCACTTACATCCCCCTCCAGGGCTCGTGGTCACAACAGGATTTTTTTTAATTACTGAGATTTATTTTGTGAGAGAGAGAGCTGATCCAAGATCCATACCTCAGTTGTTTGAGTTGATGCTCTACTTTGGTTGAGCTAAGAAAATTGTTTGATTTCCTATAGATTTTGCCATTTAAATGAGAATTGTATATATGATTTTGTTATAGCTTTTGTTTTCTGTGTTTTGATATGGGTATAAAAACATCTGTGTGTATGTTCTCAGAACTACAGGTTCTGTCCACTTACATGTAATCATAGTCACATCACAACTAAATCAGGGAAGGTAAATGCCTCTGTGTGTCACTCAGTATTAACGAGTGGCATATAGAGGGGCACGTCCCAAGAGGAGTGTGTGCTTATGGACTGGGAAAAAAAATCAATGGTATTAATTAAAATCCCTTATTTTTGTATATGTGAGACTGTTAGAAGTGGCAACAGATATGTAATAAAACACTAGTGGCTGTGCAGAGCTGCTCTCTTGCCTGTTTGTCTGGTGTCTGCTGAGATAAATACAGAGTTAAATGGGTACATTTTGATTTGCCACACTGGAAATCCATGTATTGTGCCAGCATGCCCTCATAGGCCATCACAGGTAATGTAAAAGCATTGGGCAAATACTTTATGGCAAAATTATAAGAAGCATGCAAAGTAAATTTTATGGTAGATGTAAAAAAAGGTTCAATTTGTGGTGTCAGTATCTCTTTAAGTACCTACCAGACATGGACTGTTTACCAAGAAAATAGTGGTGCTGCCATATTAATTGCTACCCTTATACTGGATCTGCAGCTTCTGTTTGTGCAAAGTAAGGAGATATCCTGCTCTGCTACACTGCTTTCTTTAACTCAAATGGCTAAAATAGATTTAGCAATCCATATGATGTAAAAAATAAAATAGGAATGGGTCAACTCCTGCATGAAGACAGAATGAAGAGAAACAGATGCTGAGAGGGATATTGAAGTTAAACTTGATTATTTCAGAAACTGTACAGAATTTGTATTGTATTTAGAAATTTTCATTTTTGCGATAGTTCCCACTTAAATAAGAGGTTGATCCCAAGGGAATCAGCAGTGGGGTGGGGGGGGGTGACCCAGAAAAAGTCTCCAGTCCTAGAGCTCCATCTAGTGGCCCAAAACCGCTATTATTATAAGTAATAACCTAAATTCCATGCAGAAGGCAAATAGGTAGAAGCAGAATGACACTTGCTTTTCTTCTCTCCCAGTTCTGCCATGCTCCTTGCCTGCATCTGTGCTTAGCTGAAACACCCACTAAACATTAATGATGGCTGTACAGAGAAATCTTTCCTCTGCTTCCAGGTAGAAAAACAGTTTTTTTCCGGGTATCCCAGTGGGTTAGTCCATTCCTGGCTCCAAGTGCAGAAATAAGTAGGAGTGTCTGTTTATTTCCATTGGTCACCAATCCTCATGTGATCAAGATAAAAACTTAGGTTGTCTAAGTGGCTGAAAGCGTCAGAAATGCAATTTTAGTATTAAAACTGTAGGGGAAGAAATAAACTGTAGTACAGAGTGTGGATAGGCCCCACTTGGGGAGCAAAAAGCAGTGGCCCAGGGTAGGGGCAAGTCTGATGGCAGTTTAGGGGATGACTTCTTATTTACTGTCTTGGGATATGTGAAGCTAAAGAGCAGTTGCTGTTACTGTCAAGTTTTTATAGAGAAACCGGCCCAACAAAATGATGAACTACAAATAGGGGCTTGAGTCCAAAAGGTCTGAAGACCTCTGAGATAAGGTGTCGCTCACTAGCATCCAGTGACATGTACAGTAAGTGAACTGACACAGAGTGACAGCTTGTGGCATTGCTGAGCTGAAGCCAAGCTTCATCTGATTTAGTGATGTGTGGGTTGACCCAAAACCCAAGGTGGGCCGCAGGCTGACCACTGGAGGGTCAACAGTCTTGGAAAAGACACGTGCACATAAGTAGCGTACGGACCAAGAAGAAGAGGGTATGGTTTGGGTGCAGGTCTTAAGGTTGCAACATTTTGTTGGATTGGGTCAGGTGGGGGTTTAGGTTTTGTGGTGGAGTTTTTCCTGACCTGCACATCACTAATCTTTATATCAGTATTCATTATCCAAAAGTTGAGAGTGCAATGCTCTCTAGATTACTGCTGACTTGCAAATAACCATACCAAAGCCCAAATGACAATATTTTGCTGAAAAGGCACTATAAAGTTCTGGATTCAAGGCTATAACTCTTGAGATGAGTTCCAGAAAACAAATCTCTCCTTGCGCTTCTGCTAGTTCCTGTTCTTGTCCTGTGGGACCCAACTGGGAATGTACAGGAAGAAACCTGCAGTGTATAAATATTCATTCCCATAACTGCAGACTGTCCCTAAATCAAATGCTCAGTGCCATCTATTCTGATGTCTTCTGGGAAACCTTTTGTTCTTGATAATGTCCCCGTTCTTAAAATTGCCCAGCTGCAAAGCTTTTTTTTCTTAATGGGATACGGTCATGGGAAAACATGTTTTTTTCAAAACAAATCAATTAATAGTGATGCTCCAGCAGACTTCTGCACTGAAATCTGTTTCTCAAAAGAGCAATCAGATTTTTTTTTATATTTAATTTTGAAATCTGACATGGGGCTAGACATATTGTCAGTTTCCCAGCTACCCCAGTCATGTGATTTGTGCTCTGATAAACTTCAGTCACTCTTTACTGCTGTACTGCAAGTTGGAGTGGTATCACCCCCCTCCCTTTCCCCCAGCAGCCTAACACAGAACAATGGGAAGGTAATCAGATAGCAGCTCCCTAACACAAGATGACAGCTCCCTGGTAGATAGGTAGGTGACAGCACTCAATAGTAAAATCCAGGTCCCACTGCAACACATTCAGTTACGTTGAGTAGGAGAAACAACCAGGGTCGGACTGGCGCAGTCGGGGCCCACCGGGTTGTGAACCTCGGGGGCCCCGTGCGCATGTGCAAAAGCTTGTGCGCATGCGCGAACGTCAGTCCTAACGCGCGCATGCGCGAACGTCAGTCCTAACACGCGCATGCGTGAACGTCAGTCCTAACGCGTGCATGCGCGAACGGCAGGCCAACTGCGCGCATGCGCGAACGGCAGGCCCCCGCGTGCATGCACAAGTGCCGATCAAACAGCGCCGCACAACTTTTATTTCTGTTCGGGGGCCAATCTAGGACAGGGACTGGGCCGGCCGGGTTTTTTCCCGGTTTCCCGCCGGCCCAGTCCGACACTGGAAACAGCCTACCAGAAAGCAGTTCCATCCTAAAGTGCTGGCTCTTTCTGAAAGCACATGACCAGACAAAAAAATACACTTGCTGGTTCAGGGATAAAATTTTATATAGTACAGTGAATTATTTGCAGTGTAAACAGTGAAGTTTAGAAATAAAAATTAAACCATAAAAATTGTCAGAATCCCTTTGCAGGCTTGGAAGGCCCTGCTTTACTGCACATACCCCAATAATAAAGGTCCCTTAGCTCCACTTTAACGCCAAGTATCTGGGTTGGGGATTTTTTTTTTATTTTTCTTTCTATAATATCGTAAATACAGCCCTGTTCAGGCCCGGATTTGTGGCAAGGCCACAAAGGCCCGTGCCTAGGGTGGCAAAATTTTAGGGGCGGCATTTTCCTATGGAGCACTGGGGACTCAAAGCTCCTTGAGAACATGCTTGCTTGCACGCATGGAGGAGGAGTTGTGTGCGGCCAGCGTTCAGTGCTAGGATCATGCGGCCTGTGGGGGGGTGCGTGAATCTGTGGAATCTGCCCCTGGCCCTATGGGTGGGCAGCCAGCAGTTTGGCAGGGCAGAGAGGGAACTAAAGTTAAATTTTACTTGCATGAAGGTAGTGATTTGCAATCTATATTTTATTGTGGCAATACAATAAAAGTGTCATTTCTAATGGTAAGCTACTGATAAATGCAGATTTATATTTATGCGCCTGGACACAAATAACATGAAACTGAGAAAAGATATGCTGAGAAAGATTTGGGGAATATTGTGGATTACAGATGCTCTAAGAAGTGTCACTCGGTGGCTACTAAAGCAAATAAAATGCTGCACTGCCTTAAAAATAAAGAACGTGGGATGAAAACATAATTTTGCCTCATTATTAAGTTCAGATATAAATGAGCTGGAGTATGGGTGTCTGCAGTAAATGTTCTGGGGGGGCAAGGAGGCAAAGGAATCGCACAAATTACTTCAGAATCTACAATCTTCTATAATATGGCTTTTTAGCAAGGGAGGGAATACATTGTTATGGAAGATAGAACATAATATAAATTGATCCAACCCCTTCTTGAAGCTTATTGTATGCATGGCATACTACTCATGCACACACAGGCACAGACTCAGGCACATACACACAGTCACACAGACAGACTCAGTCAGACACACACACACACACAGACTCATGCACACACAGTCACACACATAGTCACACACATAGTCACACAGACAGACTCAGTCAGACACACACACACACACACAGATTCAGGGACACACTCAGGCACACAGACTCAGACACACACACAGACTCAGGGACACACACAGATACAGTCACACACACAAACGCAGACATACACACAGGCCCAGACTGGAAATCTGAGGGTTCTGGCAAATGCCAGAGGGGCTGCTATAAGATGCCATAGAAAGTCACTATTTAGTGGGCTGGTGGAGAGCTGATTGGGCCTCTGTGTACCTGAAATGCCAGGGCCTATTTAATTTCTCAGTCCGGACACATACTAAGGCACAAACAAAGTCACACACACAGTCACACACACAGAAATACACATCACAGACGACGTTTGACAGAAGCCAGTAAAACAGCAGACCTGAGCAGCGCTGGAGCAAGTAGCGAAAGCGCTACTGACTGAGTGGGAGTTTCCCCTTGTAAACAGTGGCGTTAATTCGCCAACGTGTTCGCGCCTGTCGTCTTTGTGCAGGCGCAAGAACGGGGGTGGCGTCATCGTGCAGCACGCTTATACGCAGGAATGGCCTTATAAGGCAGTGCCTCCCACTGAGCTTCCTCTTGGCGCCCATAGCAGCTACAGGCACAACTTCCCGCCCACCCACCCAGTGATAAATGATTCCATTGTTGTGTTGTTTTAAAAAAAAAACAAAAAAAAACAAAAGGGGGATGAGGTCTGATGTTTTTCATTTTAAAGTATATTTGTTGGATTTCAGTGTTCTTGTCACAGCGTGGCGGTTATTGATCCTTTGCCTGTATTAAGCCTAGTATAAAAGGCAACACCACATGCCCACTGCACTCAGTGGCCGGCATTCGGGGTGAGATTTATAAGGTCATATACTTGACAGTTAACGAGATACATTTTTGAAATGGCAAGGATCCGAATTAAATAAATATATATATAAATAAAGCTGTGGCCGGCTTTCATTCACTATTCTTTTTCAGTGTTTTATTCATAAATTAGCATCAAAGGGCTTATCCCTAGCCGGGCATAAATGTAAATTCCATAGGCTTAAACATCTTCACAGTCATTAAATCAAAGTTAACAGACACTAGCAGGGAGCTCCATAGCCTTATCAAGTCTGTAACATAAATAAACAAATAGTGCCTTTCGGTCTGTCCCGCATGCCGAATACCCACACGAGTTGCAGCTACAAGAGGACTGTACACTGCAGTGATACAGGAAGTGGGCAGGGACAAAGCTGAGTTTCCAGGTGCCTTGTTTTTCTCTTGTCTTTCTCCTACTGCTGCTGCTGCTTCGCTCTCCTGTCCATTAAACTACTTGGCACTATCTTCATTTTAACTTACGACTTACTCGGTCTGCGTTTTGTAAATCAATAGTAAATCATTGCATCCCGCCTGACACCCAGCACTGCCCCTCCCCCCTTGTCCCTATTAGCGGACGCCCATGAGCTGGAGCCTGGACAACGTTCAGACAATGGTGTAACTACTGGTGGCCGCCAGAGACTGTTGTGTCTAAACAAAGACAACCCTTTATTCTTTGCACTATAAATACCCACAGAAACCCAGATTGATTAGCCACCACCTGCTCCCATGGGAATAGAACTCAGAGCATGTGGATTGGCATCTTGGTTCTGTGACTGGGGAAGAGGGTGCATGAAAGTGGTTGCTAGGAGACGGTGGAATAATAGGCAGCGCGAAATCACAGGAGTTGCAATACACATCAACCCCTCTAGGTGGTATCTGGCTATGTTGCTATCTTGCTCGTCAGGCTGTTACTATGGAGACGCGTTGCCCTACTGTAAACGAGGTGTAGGCCCTGTCAGTGTAGAGCAGCGGCTCCTGCAGAATCCTATCATAGTGTAAGGGTAGCTATACACATACAGCCCCCACAAAGAAACGTTATAATACGTTCTGCCATTAGACTCCAGCTATTGCTGAACTGGAACTCTCATTTAGGGAATAACTGCTGCAGAGCCTCTCCGGGAAGGTTGTAACACACCTCTGCCATTTACCTTTTTTTAAGGGCAGAAAAATCGTGAGTTGTATTTTCTTTTCAACAAAAATGATATAAGGTATTTTTTTTTATCATTTTACTTCAGGACTGATGCAAGCCATGGAACCAGAAAGTGCACAGGGAAAATTCCCTGCTGAAAATGAACAGGAAGTTGTACCTGATGTGGGTGAGTGATATTATTATTAAGTTACATTTTCTTCTATTATGAAAAAGAAGTTTTTGGGTGGAGACTGTTCCCCTTTAACAGCACAATCATATTGGAAAAGTAGATTTAAAGCTCATGCCACACGTGCCATATTCACTGCTGTTGAAAGGCAATAGAACGTGGGCTTGTTGCCTGTCATTGGGTTTAATGGTTGCCATCCTGATGCAAGCCACACAGACTTTGCCAACTAACCAACATACCTATCTGCTTTATTCTAAGCCTCGGCCATGAGTGCAAGCTCAGAAGCACTAGAATTCCTGTGCAGCGTTGGTAAGTCACTTCCCTTTCCTGTCTATAAAAAATAGTGTGTAGGGCCATGCTAAGGTGTTGTATCCACCCCAACAGGGCTGGAGGAGCTGAATCTCTGCCTGTTCACTGACTCTTTAGCGACTGTGTCCGTTTCTGGGGTAGAAGTAGGCAACTTTGCAGTCAGTGTGCAGCCCGCGTACTATCAACTGGATGGACTGGAAGAAGAGAAGTGTTTCCTTGTACATGCAGCCAGCCAGGGCACCATCGATGGAGTCCCGTGTGGCACCTCCATTATTGGTATGGATTTTTGTTAAGTCCACTTGGGATGAAATGGGGAGGGGGTACATATCCTTTAGCGCCTCTGGCAAGGGATTTCTTTAGGGTCTTACCTGTTGATAAGCAGAGAGGAGGTTGTAAGGGGGTTACTGATTTTTAGTGTTTGTACCCACAAGAAGTCATTACATTAAAGTGTGTGCTTCTGAGGCAGTGACTGTAATAGACATTTTCCTTGTATTCTTTCAGGTCACATCTCATACAAACTTGAAACTCTGGAGCAGCACGTGCATGAGTATGTAAAGGTACCACAAGTATTATTCTATTGCCATGTGTCCCCTGCGGCTGCTCTCCTCCCTACCGGCTGTTGGAAATTTATCACAGTAACAATTTGTGGGAAAGTCTTGCAGCACATTTGTATAACTGCTCCTGAATGTAGTCAGGTCAAGACTGAGATTCAAAATAGGCCTTGACATTTCAAGTACACAGAGGCCCAAACAGCTTGCCCCAGCCCACTAAATAGTGGGCATTGTATCACACAAGGGCTGTATTTTGTGTCTTCCTGGATAAGGCATCTGCCGTTTTTAACCTCAAGTTGCTTTGTATTCCTTCTGTGGAACATAGATAACTTGTGTTTCTATTCTGATCTATCTGAGCTGATTCATAACTAACACAAAGAGACTTTGTTATATACCGTGGCCCAAATTAAGAGGTCACGAAAGATTGTATCCAACTCTTTTTCACCCCTGTAGGAGGATGGAAGCAAATTGCCTCTAATATTAATTATTCCCGTCATTTCCGTAGCAGGTTATATAACTTGAAAGATACCTTCATCCATTCTTATCTCCTTTGTGCCTGAATTTACAGCTCAAAGGACACTCTCTGGATAAGAAGACCCTAATAGTGAGGCAAGGGGACAAGCTTGTTATTAACAGGATCATTACAGAGGGAGAGGTACAGTAATTGCATTTTATCCTGTTGCATATACTGTCATTTCTACTTAAATGTTATATCTAAAGTGTTCTTTATAAAGGAGAATTTCTATGTTGGCATAGTTTCTTGGCATACTTATGCAGGTCTGGAAATTGGGGTAGTCAGAAGAGGCACATGCCTAGGGAGCAACAGTAGGGGGAGCTGGGAACGTCCTCTTCGGTCACCTACCCCTAGTCTGGGCCCATTGTCCCCCAACTACTGATTTACCCCACACCACTGTGTCGTCAGAGTGTGTGTGTGTACATAGTGGGTGGGAGGGGCGAGTTAGTCGGCCAAGTTGGCCTGGCACTGCGTCTATGCACAGACTATAAGCAAACTTAGGGACTGTTCCTGCTGAATTGTGCTTAGTATAGAGCAGTGCTGTCCAAATTCTGTGGTACCGAGGGCCAAAATTTTACTGGCCTATGTGGTGGAGGGCCGATAATGGAAGTCAGTGTTGGCCACGCCCCTTTTAAACCACACCCACTGAAACCACACCCATGTTACCACAAGAACTTTTAAGATCATATCCACATTAACGGTGGTAGCTCACAAAAAAACCAAATGGTTGGTGCTCACTGCAGGGAAATCCCTCATCACTCATAAGTGAAAAATTGAAGTCATGTTAAAACATACCCTTAAATCCATAGCCTCATCCTCTCCCTCTCCTGTGGATAATACAACAACCCCCCCCCCCCCAACACATGATTAAGCATCTTAGGGGCTTTGAAAATACTAACAAACCCCAAGAACAAACCCCTAACAGGCTTACATTCCACAGGTAGCATAGGGCAAGCAGAGAATGGCACACACAAGCACCACTGGGCAAGCAGAGAATGGCACACACGGGCAGCACTGGGCAAGCAGAGAATGGCACACACGAGCAGCACTGGGCAAGCAGAGAATGGCACACCCAAGTAGCACTGGGCAAGCAGAGAAAGGCACGCGCAAGCAGAAAATGGCACACACAGGCAGCACTGGGCAAGCAGAGAATGGCACACCCAAGCAGAGAATGGCACACACTAGCAGCACTGGGCAAGCAGAGAATGGCACACACTAGCAGCACTGGGCAAGCAGAGAATGGCACACACTAGCAGCACTGGGCAAGCAGAGAATGGCACGCACAAGCAGCACTGGGCAAGCAGAGAATGGCACACACAAGCAGGACTGAGCAAGCAGAGAATGGCACACACAAGCAGCACTGGGCAAACAGAGAATGGCACACACAGGGATGGAAGGCAGAACAGAGCAGGAGACAATTCGAATATGTACTACATACAGTGACACAGTGCTGGTGCCCCATTATCATATTGTATAAAGTGTGAACAGGTGAACAATGTGGGCAGTTTCAGTCTGGATCTCACGTGTGAACAGTATAGGCCTTTAGGATATAAACAATAGAGGTGTCACAAGTGTGAACAATGCAGGAGGATCACAGGTGTGAACAATACAGGGGATTAGTCTGAATTTGAGGTCTAAACAATGCAGGGGCCAATTAATCTCTGTAATGATAAAGTTTACATATGGTAAGAAGACACAGTATGTGGGGGGCCACAGAAGGGGGGGTCGGTCCCGCGGGCCACCAGTTGGAGAGCCCCGGTATAGAGGAATACCTATGCTTACAATTTGATGGTATCTCTCTAGAGGCTATGTGCTGTGTCGTAATACTAGAGAATACATATATTGAATAAATAGATATTTTTGTGTGTGGGAGGACCCTGTAAGTAGCAAGCTTTGTTTTGCAAACACTATATTAGCAATGTCTCCCCCAGAAATTACAGCGTGAAACATCATTGCATCCAACAAGCTTGCTGTCTGGGCTTATTTCAGAAGCTGCCAATCTGTTAATAATGCGCATTTTGGCCAGGAGGAAAATAAAGGACCCACTAAAGTTCCTGGCATTTGATGAAGAGGGAAATTTGTGCACATCAACTTACGTGAGTCTCACTGTACCTGTAATGTAAGCCTTCCGACCTGTGCATGTGGTCCTTTCCTTCCTTAACATACAGCCTTCTCCCGCTCTGTCCTGGCCAGGTTTATCCCTTTGTTGCCAGACGTAATTTTTGTATTACATAGGACCATGTCCCAAACATAGACAAATACAAGAGGTCCTCTGCACTCAACCCATTATCAATATATTAAGGACATTGAAACATTTTGTTCCTTAAGCTACTAAAAAATGCCTTTGCCTTTAAACAAAACAGGGATTGTTTGTCCATATGTTGCAATATATTTAAGATGGCCAATTTCGTCAGTCATCCCCAGTGTGGCCAGTTCCTTCACTCCTTCATTTGATCCATTAAGAATTCAATTGCTTCATTATACATTTCATAAGGGGATTAAGTTTTACCCGCCAACTTACTTGCTGCATTCAAAGTAAAACTCCCAAACTTAGTTGTCCTTTTACTAGCCATCAGTGGGATCACCTGACTATAGCTGAAAGGGTGGGAGCTACAACATGGAGCTGGCCACTGCTCCTGTATAAATGATAACAAACAAGGAAAAGTTGTGCTCACCACTAATGTCCCAAACATGGCAGGTCTGTTCTTTTTTTTTTAGCTAAACAAGGTCTTCATGTTTTTTTCAAGAGGGGAAGCATACTTCCCCTCAAAATACATAATTAAATGCAAAATGGAGCACTCTCGATATTCATTTACACTGTGGGAAGACCCATCACCTTTTTTGGCACTATTCTGAAGCAGGACACATATTTAATATATCTTCGCTAGTACTAGTGGAGAAAACAATTTGTGCATAGTCTGTTATGTCACTCCTGGCTGGCACATTCCAGATAACGGATTAGTACAGAAAATAAATCCAATACAGCTATACTTATAAATTTCACTTAACTGTACTACTAATAATACTAAGAGGGAGATTTTGACTCTGTGCAGCTTACAATAATTTCTGTTCCTATTAGGCACCACTAGGATCGCAGGCTCAAGTAATTGGAAAAGAAATGGTTGATGTTTTTGGCATAGAAAGGACAATCCATTCTCCAGAGGTTCCCACAACCTGGCAGTGCTTCTTTCTGTCGGATGGGTAAGGTTAGGGCCATTGAACACATGCTATGTCCTCTGTGTTGGGTTGAATAGGAGTGCTGCACCCTTGCACTTTCTTTAGTTAGCACTCATTTAAAGGGGGATCTAAACCCCTTCCCTTGGGTTTTAACTTATTGTATCAGTGAAGACGACCGACACCTCCCCAACCACTGCATCTGCATACCCCCACCTACTTAACAGTTTGTAGATCTCACCTAGCTATGCATATCAGCACTATGGTATTGGAGGGCACCATGTTTGGCAGTATTACTTCCATTCTTGGTTTGGACTACAATGGGCTGCAATAAGAGTGCAGAGCAGTGGGATAGGGAGGTACGTACGGTTAAACAAAGGGTGAACTCCACTGATCCCCAATGAACTGACTGACTCAGCACTTTCATTAAATTATCTATTTATATGAAATGCTTATTATAGAATAACATCAACAGGATCTATTTACTGAATTATATGACTCCTACTTGAATTTCTCATCAGTGTAATGCCTATTCACCTCTCAACTGTCCGTTTTTAGAGGGACAGTACCTCTTTACAGCTCAACCTGCAGTCCCTCATTTTCTAAAGTCCCGTTTTTCTCTGTACTTAGCCAGAAAAAGAAACAAAGTTTCTAACTTAATTGGCTTTTGGCAGAGAGCCCAGAAAAGCCACAGCAGGAGATAAGATACTTTTGTAACAAATTCTAGATAAGCAAATAACAATATATTGTAACAATATAAGAGAACAGGTCCCTTGGGAAGAGTTAGACTCACAGCTTTAGGGTCTGGCCACACAAGTGGATTCGGGAAGATTAGTCGCCCCGGGCAACTTCGGGCATCTTCGGAAAACGAAGCGATGTGCGTGCATTGCCGCAGGCAATTTTCATTTTAGCCGGCGGCAAAGGGAGTTCGCTGAGAATGACGCCCCAAAGAAGAGGAGATTTGTCGCTGGGGCAACTAATCTCCCCAAATCTGCTTGTGTGTCCAGACCCTTAAGGGCAATTCACCTTCATTAGCAAAACTGTAATAACTGAAAAAACACAGAAATATGTTCAAACTTTCATAAGCTGCCAAATTTTGTAAAATGAACATGGTAATTAGGGGTGTGGTCATAAAATAGGCATGGTCAAAAAAAATTTGGCACAATATGCGCGCCAAATTTTTTGTCCCTCTTTTTGTTTCCAGAATGTTGGGAGATGTTATTGGGTCCCACAGCAAGATCTGTTGCAGGGTCAATTTCCTCTATAACTATACCTGTTATTTTCAGTAAAACTATTTAGGTAGTTGCATTATAGTAACCCTAAATCATGCTCAACCTTTTGTTCTAGAAAACTTTACATACCTGGTCAAAAAGTTTAGTACAGGTATGGGATCAGTGATCTGAAAACACGTTATCCAGAAAGCTTCAAAGTACAGGAAGGCCATCTCCCTTTTATAAAATAATTACATTTTTTACCAATGATTTCTTTTGACTGTGTAATAAAAAAGTACCTTGCATTTGATCCCATGCAAGAGACAGATCGTTTCTGTAAACAACCACAAACTGTCTCGTTCCTTAGGCATTTGGCTAGTCATGTTCAGATTGGATCACCAGTGACCATCAAACTAAATGAGATGCCAGTTTTATCAGAACCAGGTAAGGGATCATATTTTCTATGAGCACATATGTTAGGGGTCATTTCCTTAAGATAAGGCAGTATGCAAAAGATAATCATATGCAGACATTGTTTTCGCACATCGCCTTACTTTCCCAAAAGTAACTATTCCTGCCTTTATATAACAGCTCACCACCAATGGCAGAAAGCAGTGTTCTGAGCAGATGCAGAGATTTGAACACATTGGGCGTATTTATAAAGTGGTGCAATGTGCCAAGCCAAGCTGGACTGCAAATTACTAAATGATGGTTCTAATCAGCCATGTTTCATAACCTGCCCACTTATATCACTCGCATTTTACAGATGAGAAAGACCCTAAACCTGTGTTTGAAAAGAAGCCTTTGGCTTGGCAAGAGGACCTTCAGCTGCATTCAGAATTCCTGGACAGAAAGGTATTAAAAATTGTTTTGTATAAAAGACAGTCTAATAGTGATCGCAATGAACACCTTGAAAAGGTTATCATTCTGTACAGAGAATGAAGGTCTTGCCTTCAGATGGTACCAGCATGTACAGACAGCATCAGCAATAGAGGTAATTATTGGGGCTGCCACACCCTTTCACATCTGCTTAACTGTGCCATCCATGTGGTTGACAATATTAACTATTCAGCCAATGGCTAACCCGAACACTTAAACACAGTATACAGAGGTTAGTAAATAGCCATTTATGCAAATAAAAATATATTATGAAATACCCCTTTTTCCTTAAGGGTTGGGGCAGACTGGCAGATTTAGTCACCTTGCAACAAATCACCTCTTCTGCAGGGCGACAATCTCCCCGAACTGCCTTCCGCTTGCTTGAATGAAGAATCGCCTGCGCTAATGCACTTGCAGCACTTTGATTTCCGAAGTCCCATCACGAGGAAACTACGGAAATCAAAGCACCGCGAGTGCATTAACGTAGTCGATTCTTCATTCAAGCAAGCGGAAGGCAGTTCAGGGAGATTGTCGCCCTGCAGAAGAGGTGATTCGTCGCCAGGCGACTAAATCTCCCCGAATCTGTCCGTCTGCCCCAACCCTTACAGTATTTGCATTCTTTTTAGTATTCTTAGTACCAAATTAGCAGACCATTACATGCCTCTGTACCACAAAATACTCACATTGATATTTGTCTAATAGGTATTGCCAAGTAGTATCTTTATTTCAATGAATATCAACATTTTAACTTAATATTATTGGTTGGTCCTAAGGAGCACACCTTCGTTCTGGTTTGAATTGCAGTCGTGGGTGAGCATTGTACACTAAAAGTCCCCATAGACACAAAAAATTATTTTTCATCCGACATCTGGCAGAAAATTGATCAGCCAGGGTTAAAAAAAAAAATAAATCTTATGTGTAGGTCCCATTGCAATCTATGTTTGCAGGGCCAAGCAGGCAGCTACCCTCAGTTTTCCTAGCATTTATCGCCTGAAATGGTCTTTTTAGTTGATGGACAAATCGTACATTTAAAAGTGGTCTCATGATAACGAAAAGATCTTTACATCTATGGCCAGCTTAAGACTAGAGCTGGGCAGTCTGCAGCCCTCCATAAACTGTTATGAACACTCAGCCAACATTGTAGTTAATGCTGTCTTTTTTTTTTTAAGGAGGAACTAATTTCTGACCATGAAACCTACCTGCGGCGCCACCCAGAGGTGAAAGTGCTCCTGGCCGACTTCATGCAGTTTTTGCTCCTGCGGAAGCCAGATGATATAATGGATTTTGCAGCAGAGTATTTCAAGCCATTTTCGTCCATGCAGGAGCCCAACGATCCCTTTGTGTCCTCCCACCATGCCAGCCCTTTCCGTAATGTCTCTCATTAAACAAAAAGACTTCTATCTTCAAGCAGTGTCAGCCAGTTATTAGCCTAGGCTTTAGTAAGGTGAAGCAAGAGTAAGTGGTTTTTAAGAAGAGGGTCACATATGGGAGGAGGGTGATAAAGTATAATGTTAATGACAACAGAAGAGACACGGAGTCTTTGGGCAAATTCACCCATGGGTGAAAGCAATATGATTGGTTGCCATGGGTTACTGCCCAGGTGAAATTTTGCCCAGTATTTATAAATAACCCCCCCCTGATTAGGAACACAGGAGTAAGAAGGGAAGAGATTGAGAAGCTGGTACCTTAGTGAAGGTATAAACAAAGAAGAAAATATGTGGGACGGAATTGTGCATCACTGAATTCAGATGTAACCATGAAACAGTAATTGAATGTGGCCCAAGAGCCATGTTTGTGACAGCAACTACACTAACAACCGGGAACAATGTTGGGAAAAGGACGAAGCCATTCATTTTTTAGGGTATCACTTTATTTGTACTAAATTCACAGATAGGAGTTACAAGATGAGATTTCTCCCCTGAGGTTTGTCAAATACATGAGCAGATATCCTGCAAGAAAAAGAAAAATATCCCTTATGACATATCAGATAGTTCATGCTCCACCCATATTGCAGTGCTTAGTAAGGCAGTCACATGCTGCTGAGGTCAGTTGTCAGTTCGCTTCAAGGAGTTTTGTCATCGCACCTCCCTTAGAGAAAGAGAAACCTGCCAGGGGAGGAGCTGCAATTCGGCCTTTTATGTCATCATTCCTCAGACTGCTGAGCCCTACCAAGGTTTAGAAGTAGGTTCTAACCCTGGCTGCTTCTAAGTTGGTTACACTAGGATTGCAAGAAAGCACTTAACCCAATTACAAATGTATGATCCAGAGAATACATTTAGGTTTAGATCAAATTTTAGGGATTCAGTAACATTTCAGATCCAGCTGCAATCTCATGAGTTCTGCTTGGGATATGCAGTCTGCCCATGAAACAGCAAGACTAATGCCATTTTCTCCCTACATGGTCATACAAGCAACACAAAAGGAAAGTAATCTAACCCCAGGAGGAGAATCTGCCAGGTTGGACATGCAGGGTATTAGCCAGGGGCACACAAAAGATGCACACACTTATTTACACAAATCAAGCCATAGTACAAGGATTTAAAGGCACAACAATACTCACAAGTGACCATAGGTGTGAGCATCCAACACTAGTCTCCACTGACACTCACTTCCACAGGATCCGCAGATTTTGGATTGGTGTGTTCTTCCCAACGCAATAACCTTCTCTAGCTGCACAGAATACATTTGGAAAGAAAACAAGAGTATTAATATGTTAAGCTAAAATTGGTTTTTCCCGGCTGTTAAAAAGTAGACAGATCATTTACTGAACTGTATTAAGTAATTTCATGGGTTATAAGTTAGCAATGCTTAGAGTGCACTCAAGACTCTCCAGTTCCACAGAGTCTGGTTATAACCACAGTAAAGCAAAGATAATGTGCTGTATATTCAAAGCCCCATTATTATAAGAGGGCAGAACATTAGTGATTAAAAAAAGGAGAAATGAGCAAGGTTAGCAGGGTGAGGACCAGGGGTGAATGAGAGACGTGAAGAGGTTCAGGCATGTGAGTTGCGCAATTAGCTATGGAGATATAAAGCCTATAGCCTGGAGATCACGTGCAGATAGTTGGGAGGGATGCCTTTGTTATTCAGGACTAAGATGTAGCAGCTTGTTAAATAGATCTGCTAGCAGCAAGCATCATGGAGTAAGGGAAGTGCAAAAACTTGGTCCTTGTTCATGGTATTAAGTGATAGACACCGAGCACCAGCAGATTTGGCAAGAAATTGAGAGCAGATAGTAACCATAAAACCATGCATTGTAATATGACTCAAAGTGATAATAGCAGCACTTTGAATTCTGTTTTAGGGTTAATGCATTAACATCACCTTTTCCTGAAGAATCATGGAAGAGAAGCTACTATAGCAAGTACCCTCTAGACAGCATAATACCATGTAGATGAGTGCCCAAAGATAGGCTGCAAGGAAAAGTTTAGCAATGTCATGCTTTACCCAAATTCGTTTCAATGCTTAGTGGGACAGTGAGGTGCTGAGGTCAGTTTTCAGTTCGCTTCAAGGAGTTTTGTCATCACACCTCCTGCACAGAGAGAAACCTGCCAGGGGAGGTGCTGTAATTCGGCCTTTCATGTCATCATTCCTCAGACAGCCCTAACCTAGTGCAACAGTGGTCTAGAAGCTGCTTCCACTCACACTGCAAGATAGCATTTCAATCAAGCAAATGAACCAGAAAACCAGCCACAAGCAGAAGAGGTCTGCAACCACAGCAGCATTCATAAACAGTTAACACAAAGAGAAATTTACTTAAATGTAAAAAAAAAAAAAAAAAATATAAGTGTTTAAGTAATATAATTTTGCCTTAAACTTGAATGGCTGCCCCCCAGGCTACACAGCAGCAGCTTGTGTATATAAACTATAGTAGTGTTTCTGAAGCAGTGAAGCAAACAGCTTTTACCAATGGAGGGCAACAATTCATTATATTTGAATTACTTTGAAACACTTTTTTGGTTACTGTTCCTTTAAATTCACATCCATTCATGGGCTCTGCTGCCATGAGGCAAGTTGAGAATCTTTCTCCAGATAGCAGCGCCCTTTAAGTTACCTGGGTTGAAATTCTGGTTTTAAAATTGGAATGTTGGCTCTTCAATTGTGCTCTCTGCATTAGCAATTCAGCCCCCCCCCCAGACACTGAAAGGTTTGGTGGTGGTGGGGGGGGGGGATGGGAAAAGCATGAGCCAAAATCACCCCTGACAACATGGCTGCACTATGTGATTACATACCCTAAAAGCATATTAAAGGTGGTCTTCTACTTCCAGAATCAGTCAGGCATAAGCAACCAACACTTTGGCCTCCATTGGCCTTAGGTGCTCACTTCTAGAACAGGAGCCTTGGATTGCAGGAGTTTGTTCTTCAGCACAATGCATATCTCTAGCCGTACCTACACAGAATCCATTTAAAAAATAAAGGATAACCAATTAGAAAGGGTTAATACTGTTCATTACATTGTATTCCAGTCTGCAGCACAAGAATCACTGCACTATGGATGTATATACAAAAGATTAACCATTTGTCTATGGGTAGTGGTGGGGAGGAGAAATTTGTAAGCCTACCGTACATATAATTTCTAAACTACAATTGTGTGGGATTACAGGTTATAGTTCAGCAACAACTGAAAAGCACCAGAGACCCCCCCCTCCCCCAGCCTTGTAAATAGCAATCCAAGTCTGCATTGATCAGCTTTGTTTTCGCTTCAAGGGGCTTTGTCACTGCGCTTCAGTAGAGAGAACGTGCTCCCAAGCGCTGCAATTCGGCCTTTTCTGTCATCATCCCAAGGCAGATACTTCATTGGTTAATGCTGATAATTACACACATTTCATACCTTACTCAGGGGCATCTCCAGCCCCGCAGAAATATGGTCTCGGATCTTGTCTTCCTGCTGGGGGTTAAAAGTCCTTGGAGCAGCCGGATGTGAGGCCCTCCAGCAGCAGCAGCCATTGTGGTAGTACAGAAGCCTGCAGCAAGTCCTGTCTCACATGTAGCTGTAGTAACATGTTTCCCTTCCCTGAGCTGCATAGACTGACCGCTCCTCTGTACACTTCAGGCCCATACAGCTTTGCCCAGTGTCCATGCACCCGAAGTAAAACCAGGAAGTAGACTGAGTGAGCACATGGCAGCTCAGCTTTATGCATATAAAACTCAACAGTGACACCTTCTGGCCAAATCTGGAATCTGCCAGGGAACACTGCAGAACAAAGGACTCACCCCCTTATGCAAATTAGGTTTAACATTTCACTGTCTAAACATGTGGGAACTTAACCATATGTATCCCTTCATATAACCAGCCCAGACTGGCAAGCTGTGGTTTCTGGCAAGTGCAAGAGGGGCTGTGATAAGATGCCATAGAAAGGCACTATTTAGTGGGCTGGTGGAGAGCGAATATCAGGCCTATTATTGGAATGCCAGGGCCTATTTTGATTCCCAGTCCAGACCTGCATAAAACTACACTATATATGTATTCAACAAAACTACACCCTACATATCAGAATTTACAATCTAAGACACTTATCATGCTCACCTGATTTTAACACAAGGTTCCTAGGACACCCATGGTAACAACAGGTCCAGACTGGCAATCTGTCCAGAGGGGCTGCAAATACCAGAGGAGCTGCTGCAAGATACCATAGAGGCATGGACAGTCGCTATTTAGTGGGCCTGTGAGGGCTTGTTTGAGTCTCTATTCACTTGAAATGCCAGGGCCTATTTCAATTCCCAGTTAGGGTTGCCACCTTACCGGCCTGGTAAAAAGGATAGTTGATCCCAATGTTATTAATAGGGAAAAAAGATAAATATATAGGAAGGCCAGTATTTTTTTTCCCAGAAAATGCAGCAACCCTATTCCCAATCCAGACCTGGGTAACTGTTCCAGATAAACAGCTGAAGAGTGGTGAAAAAAAAAAAAAAAATTAAACCAAAGTGCCACACACACCAGCATTCTAGACTGAGGCAGATGAGGGAAAAAAAACCCACGGCTGGGCCTTATGTAGGGGCAGGAAGCTGCGTAATTAGGCACAATCACCTGTGACCTAATGCTGTGCAGATGATTAGATAATTGGTTGTTGCTAACGATGTCATAGAGAGAGCCAAAAACTAGGCAAAGCAGTCGGTCTCTTGCTCTAGAGGCAAGTATGCCAGTACAAAATGCTGCTTTTGACCAAAACAGTGTGTTTTTGTTAATCTTCCAGTTTCCTCCTATAGTTTGAATCCATGTGTCGGATTGGCCCACTAGGATACCAGGAAAACTCCCGGTGGGCCCAGGTGTCAGTGGGCCCTTCTATTCACCCAACTATTTGCCTTGTATGCCTATAAAACAGCAGTAACCCCATTTCTATATAAGAATAAAGAGAAGAAATGGGGGTACAGCCTAATGATTATATTTGAGGAAAAGTGATTAAAAGAATAAAGAAATTGTGACAAAAAAAGGAAAAAATATTTTTGAGAGTGGGCCTGTGGCCAAAGGTTTTCTTATGGGCCCCCAGCATCCCAGTCCAACACTGTCCATATTACTTGGCTTATGATGACATTTCCCCCTAATGTCTCTTTTAGGGAAAGTATATTGAACTTCACAGGTGCAGCAATTAATGTGAATGCTGGTGGTCATAAAATTACTTGGAGGCCGGCACTATATGTAGCTGGTACCATGCTCTGAAAGTTGGCTGCACATTGGACAGCCAGTGCTGTAAGTTATAGGTATTGACACATGATCATTGTTGGACTAGAGTGCCAGGGGCTGCCAGAAAACCTTAGATTACAGAAGCCCATTCTTTTTTTGCTCCCCTTTATTCTTTTAAAGGATAAGTAAACCTTTAAAATAAGAGACTGTAAAATTGATGAGCGCTATTCTACGCACTTTTGCAATTTGCATTTTTTTTTGCTTCCAAGATATTGAATGAATTTTGTTACAACAGCACCACTTGCTGGTCAGTTTCTGACCACCAAGTAGTCAAGGAAGTTGTCAAGAGACAGAGGGCTTATCTGATGTTGTTCTGCTTAGGAAAATCATTATAAACTTCAGAAAACTTTTCTCACATTTTTCCAAACCAGAAGAGCATCTGACCAGCCCTCTTTCTTTCTCCTAACTGACCAGCAGGTGGTGCGGTTGTAACAAAATTCATTCATATAAACAGTACATGTATCCCTTAATATCTTGGCATTAAAAAAATTGAGAATTTAGAATAGCACTGTAATCAACTTTACATTCACTTATTTTAAAAATTTACTAATTCTTTAAAGGGGTGGTTCACTTTAGGGATGCACCGAATCCAGGATTCGGTTCGGGATTCGGCCAGGATTCGGCCTTTTTTTAGCAGGATTTGGAATCGGCCGAATCCTTCTGTCTGGCCGAACCAAACCCGAATCCTAATTTGCATATGCAAATTAGGGGCAGAGCAGGAAATTGCGTGACTTTTTGTCACAAAACAAGGAAATAAAAAATGTTTTACCCTTCCCTCAGATTTGGTTCGGTATTCGGCCGAATCCTTCATGAAGGATTTGGGGGTTCGGCTGAATCCAAAATAGTGGATTGGGTGCATCCCTAGTTCACGTTTAGGGCTCTTACTCACGCGCGTTTTTACCTGCGCTCCCCTGCATTCTATTTTTCGGCGTTCAGCCGCAGGGGAGCGCAGGAATAGACGCATTTCATTATTTCAAATGGGGCTGTACTCACACAGGCGCATGTAGGCGCCGAACGCAGGTTGAGACGCAACATGCTGCATTTTTCCTGCGTTCATCGCCTACATCGCCCCTGCGGCTGAACGCCGAAAAACGGAACGCAGGGGAGCGCAGGTAAAAACGCATGTGAGTAAGAGCCCTAAAGATAACTTTTAGTATGTTATATAAATGCCAATTCTAAGCAAGTTTTCAATTGATCTTTTTCTTTTTATAGCTTTGAATTATTTGCTTTTATTTTCTGACTCTTTCCTGCTTTCAAATGGGGGGTCACTGACCCCATCTAAAAAGCAGATGCTCTGTAAGGCTAGGGTAATTTGGGCTCTAGCAAACAGATTGCTGAAATTGCAAACTGGAGAGATGCTGAATAAAAAGTTAAATAACTCAAAAACCAGAAATATAAAAACATTTTAATTACAAACAGTCTCAGAATATCACTTTGTACATCATACTAAAAGTTAAAGGGGTGGTTCACTTTTAAGTTAACTTTAGTATGATGTAGAGAGTGCAATTCTGAGACAATTTGCAATTGGTTTTCTTTTTTTATCCTTTGTGGTTTTTAGTTAATTAGCTTTTTATTGAGCAGCTCTCCAGTTTGCAGTTTCAGCAATCAGGTCGCTATGATCCAAATTACCCTAGCAACCATGCACTGATTTTAACAGGAGTCTGGAATATGAATAGGAGAGGGCCAGAATGGAAAGATGAACAATAAAAAGTAGCAATAACAATACATTTGTAGCTTTTCAGATCACTTGTTTTTTTTTATATGTGGTCAGTGCAGGGCCGGATTTACATAGTGGCCGCCCCTAGGCCCACTGCCATTCGTCACCCCTGTCCCCTCCCCTTTATTCTTGCAAATTTTCATCATCTGGACAGGAGCAATGGGGATTGTCACACAGGAAATTAAAAATTTAATTGTGTCCCCAGCGCATCCCCAGTGTTTTTGAACCAATGTGGGTGTGGTTGGGCAGCATGCCGCCCCCCTAAAATCTTGCCACCCTAGGCCCGGGCCTAGGTGGCCTTTCCACAAATCCGGGCCTGGGTCAGTGACCCCCCCAATTAAAAACTGTAAAGAGCCAGAAGCAGGCAAATATAACAACTATAAAACAAGTAATGAAGAACAATTGAAGAGTTGCTTAAAACTGACCGTTCTATAACATACAAAAAGTTAACTTAAAGGTGAACCACCCCTTTAATTACCACTTTTTACATGCTATTAGCTATTTATCTCTTTATTTCTCCTAATCGTTCTCACATAAAAATGGGGAATGTCCATCCTCACCTGGGTCCATCAGGAGTTAACCTGTCTGACACTGCACATGATGAATAAAGCACTTTAAGGGCTCTTACTGACGAGCGTTTTTACCTGTGCTCCCCTGTGTTCCGTTTTTCTGCGTTCAGCCACAGGGGAGCGCAGGAATAGACGCATTCAATTTTTTCAATGGGGCTGTAGTCACACAGGCGCGTGTAGGCGCCGAACACAGGTTGAGACGCAACATGCTGCATTTTTCCTTTCCAGGGGAGTGCAGGTAAAAACGCTCGTCAGTAAGAGCCCTTAGCCACAATAATGCAGTTGTCGCTGTAATGTCATTTGTATTCTCTCGTGCCACTCTATGCATAATTCTTTGATAATCAGCAGTGAGTTGTTCAGTTTCTGGATACCCAATAACCCAATTATATTATCAGTGGCACTGGAATTCTTTAAGTTTAAAGCGTACCTATTTATAGCTGCTTTTAAATAATAGATCGCTTGTGAGTGTGTGTATCTCCACTAGCAATATTTCTAAATCCTCTCAGGAGGCTATAGGCCATGTTTTAACATTATGAAGTAAATTCATATTTTACATTAAATCTTTTTTTCTCTTTTGATCTAAAAGTGAGTGGGTTTGATCTACCAATTAACTTTATTCATGTTGACCACAGACCATTCCACCTAGGATATCTTTCCTGCATATTCCCCACAAGTACTGTAATCATTCAACATTAGGAGTGGCCCCTTTTAAGATAAAAATGTAGTCTCTTAGATTAAAGAAAGGGTACACATCACTTGAGGAAAATGTCTAAGGTCTCTCCTTAAAGATTGATAAGGTTTCCAAGGAGATTTAATTAGCTTTCCCCCCAATCCTAAACCAACATGGCACTCTCTATGACCACCACGTGGCAAGATGAGGACAAGGAAGCACTTATCAGCTATAAGCCACTTCGACCCTCACCTTAGAAGGGGTGCTCACCTTTAAAATAACTTGCGCATTTCAGAGAAAATTTGCAATTGGCCTTTTTTTTATGTGGTTTACTACATTTTTTATCTTCTTGTGTAGCAGCTCTCCAAGCTTGGAATTTTAGCAGCTATGTGGTTGCTAGGGTCAGGGCTGGAACTAGGGGTAGGCACATGCCTAGACTGCAAAGTTAGGGGGGGGCGACTTCTCTGTCGATGACCCCATGTCCTGTCTTCTCTCTCCCCAACTCTGTTTTAGCTTCCTAGTCTATCTGCATGTGTACGGCCATTTGCGCACCAAATGGCAATTCACACATGTCCAGCTGGTGCCAGGACCGCCCAGGTTGCCTAGGGCACCTGGTCAGGGTCCAAGTTACTAGCAACCAGACTGATTTGAATGAAAAACTGGGGCTGCTCAGAGATCTAGGTGCAGAATCTGAACTGGTACATTTTCTTACATTGATACATTTTTCAGCAGCATCTGCAGAATATTAGCAACCATTGTAACCAACACTTTCAGTTCAGTTGGTTTCAGAGATTTCACCAGAAATTCTCCCAATTACTTCCTATTTTCTGTGTGCAATGGTTTTATACTTAAAGTATAAGTACAGTAATAATTTTTCAACTTTCTAAAGCCGAGTGGGTTGCCGTCTAAAGAAATGGATACATCTTTGTCCTTGCTAAGCAGAACTCTTGGGTTTCATTAAAGGCAGCTGTTAGCAACCAGTTGTATCAATGTCAATACTCCAGAGATGCTGTGGAGAAGTGTCAACTAAATGATACAGAACTATAACAGCACAGAATCTGCATTAAAAACCAGATTGAAACCAGAGACCGTGTCATTAAACTACATTTTGGTGATGGGGAAAAAAAAAAAAAAAAAAAAACACAGCAGTTGTTTGTAGTCTTTATTTCTGGAGAACAATCTGAAAAGTTTCAATGGTGAGCAACCCTCTTTAATGTAACCAAACAGTCTCTTGCTATACCTTACACTGCTCATCTGACAACAGTTGAAAGCAGTTTAGTAGCTAGATTTCATCTAGCCAAGCAGTCCCATGGAAATCCAGCCAGCCCTCTCAAACCCAAGTTCAACAATGGCATCACGGGGAACATTTGGACATGTAAGCAAATTTTAGCCAACTGTTTACTCAATCAGATAAAGGTGGTTCCTATATAGACCTGTATCAATACACCCCTCCCCAGAGTGATTTTTTGTTAAACCTGCCCAACTGCTGAGCCCCCCCAAATAGGTAATGGAATCCAAACACATTAGAGATAAAAAAATATTTATTCATATTAAAACAGCACTAAACATACATTAAAGTTGGACTCATTGCACTTAGGCAGTACAGACAGAATGAATGAGCTTTGCTGCAGACTGGATCTCCTGGCAGGTAATAATTTTCCTCTTATTGTAGAGGGAAAGCCGGGCAGCCTCATCTGCTATAGAAAAGCAGGTCTCTTTGGCAGTGGTCTCCTTTGATAGAGAAGGGAAGCTCATTTGTGGTTGATCCTGCAACAAGATACAGGTTAAAGGGTTGAATACATGCAGTAGTAGTCTTGTGGTGCATTGTATTGGCTACTCAGTGAAAGCCATGGCAGATATGTGCCCGTGCACAACCCACTACACCCAATGAGGCCAGTATGGTTCATTTACTATCGCAGAAACAAGGCAAGTGTTCAAACCCACTCCTCCCCCCTGCATGGCACCTTGGAGAGGAGTGTATTTATTCATTCAAACTGTGCACCCGACAGGTATTGCCCTTCAGGGTGCCATGGGCCTACCCTACCAAATTAGACGATACACATTTTATTTAGTTATACTATATACACACACACACTATACTTTAGCTGTACACCACTTTTACTCTTCCTATAAACTGCATGTAACCAACCACTTAGTTTGGTGACAAGAACATGCTAAAATACATTTGCTCTCAAGTGGAGCCACATATCAGAAAACCCTACATGGAGGACCCCAAGTAAGTGCAAAACTGGTCGGGAATCAAGTCAGTATATTGCTGTGGCCATTTTAAACCCCAGTGTGGAGATAAAGTCTACAGGGGTATTCCATGTAAACTGATCCAGAGTTACCTTCTCTGTAAACCTTCTGATCTCCAGTTAAACAATTAACTAGACACTAACTCCAATAACCAGGTATTGCTTCAATGCCATTACAGACAGACTAGAAAGATAAGCTTGCAGGTCTCAGGGCAGTGAACTATAAAAGCAGGCCAACATTTTAGAGCTAGAGAAAAAAAAAAAAAAAAAAAAAAAAAAAATACTAAAGTGTCCATTCTGGTAACCTAAATTTAAAAAACACAGGAACATTAAATTTAGAGTTGAAATATAAAGTCATAGCCCTTCTGCATCTTGCTGTATTTTAGTCAAATAACTTGTTGAAAGAAATTGTTCCCTAGTGGGTTTGGTAGCACAGACTCCTCTAGAAAGCAGCAATGCAGTCTTAAGGTGCTTATAAAGTGTTATTGCCAATAATGTAAAATATATCTTTATTCCAAGAAAAAAAAAATTTGCAATATTTGCCTAGAAAACTGTCAGATACAGAGTTAGGTATAGAATAAGTTCAGATACTGAATTAGGCATACATCAGATGAAAACATGGCCAGGCTTATGGCAGGAGTACTTTTTGCCAGAAGAACCAAGGGGGAAAGTAAAGTTATTATGCCACAGAACAGCAGTGAAAAATAATGAAAGGTAAGAACTTCAGACTGCTGGCTAACTCAGAAGTGTAGTTTGAGGTAAAGTCATATCTAGCAGTCTGCACTGTAGGAGCCCTGGCAACTCAGGAATTCTCAAGCCGACTTTGGGAATTTCCCCATGTAGCCAAAATCTTGAGATATGGCCAGA
This sequence comes from Xenopus petersii, assembly GCA_038501925.1. Taxonomy (NCBI): domain Eukaryota; kingdom Metazoa; phylum Chordata; class Amphibia; order Anura; family Pipidae; genus Xenopus; species Xenopus petersii. The sequence continues at coordinate 76,478,919 of CM076688.1, forward strand.
GGATAAGTCCCAGCTGCTGTCACAAACTTTATCCATTGTGCATGGAGATCAAACAGTTGCAACACATTAGTGTGAGCTATAGCAGATTGCGACACATTAGTGTTAACTATAGCAGACGGTGCCAGCTTCCAAATATGGGATAAAGGCTATTTTCTACAGAAGACCAAAGGCTGCATAATGGGAGTAAAATACAGTCTAGCCAAGTATATATTAAAAAAAAAAAAAAAAAAAAAAAAAATTCTGATTTATAGCTATAAACAAGTTACTTCATATGGGAAAAGGGGGGAGCAGAGGCCTGAAGTACAAGAGAAGACCCCTGCCCTATGTTAAAAAAAAAAAAAAAAAAAAAAAAAAAAAAAAAGTGTGGTTCACTTTTAGGGTTGGGGCAGACTAGCAGATTGTCACCTGGCGACTAATCGCCTCTTCTGCGTGGCAACAATCTCCCCGAACTGCCTTCCATATGCTTGAATGAAGAACCGCCTGCGCTTCGATTTCCAAAGTCGCCTCATGAGGAATCTTCAGACGACTTTGTAAATCAAAGCAACACAAGTAAGCAGTTCGGGGAGATTGTCGCTGAGCTGAAGAGGCGATTAATCTCCAGGTAACTAAATCTGCCCCAACCCTTAAGGTAACATTCTAGAACGGCCAAGTCAAAGCAAATTTTAAATGGGTTTTCATTTTTTTTAGTTTTATAGTTATGTGCCTTTTTCTTCTGACTCTGCAGATTTCAAATGGGCATCACCGACTCCCTTCTAAAAAAAGTCTCAGAATATCATACTAAAAGTTCTCAAAGGTGAACAACCACTTTAATATGCATCACTCACCTGTTTCAGTACCCTGTAAATGAAGCTGGAGTAGCGACCCTTACACTTGGTTTCTCTCTTTCCCAGTGTGCTCTGGGGCATCTTGTTGCCAGCAGATCTCTGGTTTCTTACAGTGGGTTTCATTGTTATGGCTAAGTAAAACAGGGGATGCAAGGAGAATCCATATGAAAACAATCCTGCCAAATTCACAAACAAATATTTACATTTAACTTAAGCCAACATTTTATAGTGAAGTTAACTCACCAATAACTTGTAAATAATGCAGATTTTACAAAGTCCATTCATTAGCTGATATAAACTAATAACCAGTGGCAGACTGGCCTCTTGCTTCTAACCATTTGGCCTATTTAAGGTTATTTCCCCCCCCCCCTATAATATTATAGAGAAGGGAGTCTAGGAGAATAAAGGGGTTGCGTGAGGAAAGGAGGTATAATAGGTTGGAAAATGGTCCCTCAGCCCAAGATTTTTTGGTGGGCCCCTGGCATCCCAGTCCAACACAGATTATAACTAAATTAGGGAAGGACTTTCAGAACAGATTCAATATAGTTTTATATTGCCTTGTATTCTAGAATATTATGCACATGGAATTAGCCTTGGTATACTAGAAAAAGTTCACATCATTTAACACCCACCAACCAAACATAAGCCAACCACCCTCTACCTATGTGTTTATAAACAGAAAAGGCTCTCCTGCAGAAAAAAAACATGAAAATAGCTGCAGGTCCTTGCTTAGTAAAAGATGCTTAATTTAGAACAAAGATTAAACATGCCAAGACTCAGAACAGTAGAGAAACAAGAAATTACAGAGAATGGCAGCTGTCAGACCATGTCATGCGAAAGAGGAACGAAATACAAAGACCATCCACCCACCTGATCCTTCCTACAAATCCTCAGTCAAACACCTCTCCTGAGACTCGGTTCCTTGCTGATTGAGGTATTTATATAAAAGGACACAGGTGCATCTCATTCAGTCTGGGGATCCAGAAGTAGTTGGCAGTTTGCAGACTTTCAATCAGGTGCTGTTTAGTGGAATCAGCTGGAAGCCAACACCCACCTTTCCCCCACAATTGCTGCAGATGTTAATAATTTGATGAATATTCCATAATATTTCTTTATACATTTTGCTCTAGAAAGAAGCACAGTGTACGACTGAAAATAGATTCCTATAAAGTCTCTTTTACAGTTTCTAATGATTGTGGCACATTACATAGAAAACAATTACACCTTTTTTTAGTTGCTTGTGTTTCATTGGTGAATGGAGCAGATTGTTCGGTTTGTTATGAATACACTGACCGTATCCTCATGATAAATCCACGAGTGACAAAACACAAATTTCCTTCATCTGAAGTGCAACTGCAGATATCTGCATATCACGCACAGCTGCTTTTGGCTAAAACAACTTGATGCAGGCTTGAAATGGGTTCCATTGTTTTCTATAGAGCATGTCACATGGTCTATAACTTGTAGTACAGACTGTCACTATAGGAGACAATAGTGTCTATTTTGGCCTGCTGCAAGTATCCACATTCAAGTCACAGATATCTAAATCGTGGGGTGTGTTGCAACTGCCCTTGCTGCAATATTCGGTGACAGAACACAGGATATTATTGTGATTGCAACAAGTTGCACAATCGATTTGTCATATGTCAATCTGTTTTAGATGCATCTATTTGGAGATAAGTTGAGCATATTTTATTGCCAGTTCAATTAGGGCTTTTACACACAGGCGTTTTTTCCTGCGCTTCCCTGTATTGCGCTTTCTTCATTTCTGCTGCAGGGAAGTGCAGGAGTAGACGCACTCAATTATTGTGAAGGGGATGTACTCACACAGACGTGTTGCATTCTACCTGCGTTTGGCACTTACATGCGTCTGTGTGAGTACATCCCCCTTCACAATAATTAAGTGCGTCTACTCCTGCGCTCCCCTGTGGCTGAACGGAAGAAAGCGCAACGCAGGGAAGCGCATAAAAAAACTCCTGTGTGTAAGAGCCCTTAAGGGCTACATAGAATTTCATTGCACCCTGCAGCACCTATTATACAAAGCATTCCCAGCTAAAGGTGTAATTAGGTCAGCTTGCTGGTAACAAACTCTAGTGTTTCCTGGGCTATTGTCAATTGTCAATGAGGGTGTGTTATACCATTTTTATGTGACACAATGTTCTCTGGAAATAGGGGCCATTCAGATCACTTTCATAGCTTGTCAGTCTTTCCCAGTGAAAAGAATGGAAAATTGTTTAACTATGGCAGACCCTGGAAGTGAAAAGGTGAGCCTCTCATGACAGTGTCTGGTTTGTCCACATGTGTCAACATGTTGTGACAACAATTAAAGGTTCACAAAGCTATAACCCTCCTAGATTATTTAGGGGATCTCACATATTTATATCTGCATTTGGGACAGAGCAAGGAATATGGCTGGAAGATAATGGCAACATGATCAGGCATGACAAAAAACACCAGGAAATGGTTCTGGAGAAGTTAAAAGTATCTGCCTACAATTATGAATGTTAGATAAATAAGTCTTACAATTAGGGCTCTTACTCACTGGCGTTCTGACCTGCGCTCCCCTGCGTTCCATGTTTTGGCTTCAGCCGCAGGGAGCGCAGGAATAGACGCATGTCATTATTTCAAATGGGGCTGTACTCACTCAGGCGCGTGTAGGCGCCGAACGCAGGAAAAATGCAGCATGTTGCGTCTCAACCTGCGTTCGGCGCCTGAGTGAGTACAGCCCCATTTGAAATAATGACATGCATCTATTCCTGCGCTCCCCTGTGGCTGAATGCCAAAAAACGGAACGCAGGGGAGCGCAGGTCAGAACGCCAGTGAGTAAGAGCCCTAAAGGTGCACATAAACAGAAGTAGCATTATCTTGAACTTCCTTTGATAAGAATGGCACTTATTCACAATGTTTTGTTCAACCATACATTACATGTGTGTGATTGATTGCATGGTAAATGCAGTAAAAAATTCATATTTTACTTACTGTGCTCACTTGCTTATGTCCTCTGTGAATTATAACAATATTAAAAGTCACTGAGGGGTTCTGTGACCATATAAAGGCACAAGGCTGCAGGCTGAGTTATACAGGGAACTCTGAGTATCTGTAATGTATTAGAAGGCATAATTTATCCCCTACTGTAAATTATAAGGAGAAGTCACTAAGGAGTTCTGTGACAGGCTGCAGGCTGAGCTCTGTAATAGCTCTGAACCGTATGTTAATTCGATTTTTACAGAGGTTTTGATTATAATATGATACCAGATCTTTTGTCCCTCGGCTATTCATTCGCTAAAAGTGGAAGTACAGTAATGAGTGTCTGTGCATCAAACCACAGATGGGAATTTCCACCACAAAGTAATAGCTGTTTAGCTGTAATACAGTACGCCACCGCTTTCCAAGCACATTGAGACTTTGAAAGTTATTTGCTTGACTTCTGCCGGCATCATTCCGTTTCTGGAGATCCCTGTGCGGGAGGAACAGGCAAGAGCTTAGCATGGGTTCGCAGGAGAATGCAGGTGAGCAAAGCAACATAGCATAAAAAAATAAATTGCAATATAATCATGAAAAACAAATTGTAATCTTTTCATAACAGAAAAGCCCTCCTTCATATCATTATTCAGGGGTATTTACAAATCAAAATGTTGCTGAAATACAACTCTCAGCATCACCCAACAGGTACTAAGAGTTGTTCATACTGTTAGATAATTTGCATATGCAAATTAGGGTTTGGATTCGGTTCGGTATTCGGATGAATCTTTCACAAAGATTCGGCCGAATCTTTCGCTAAGGATTCGGGGGTTCGGCCAAATACAAAAAAGGGGATTCGGTGCATCCCTACTTTAGTGCTTGCATAACTTTGTCAATGCAGCAGTCCTGCCCTGTTTTATGGCTGAGATTCTAGCTTTGTTTATAACAGAGCATTCTGTCACAGTGACACAGATCCTATCTGATACCTTTTTTAAGCAACAGTCCTGCCCTGCTTTATGACTGAGATTCTAGCTATCTGTATAACAGAGTATTCTGTCACAGTGGCACATATCTTATCTGATGCAAATTGTAAGCACCTTACCTGCTTTATGGCTGAGATTCTAGCTATCTTTATAACAGACCACGACCATAGCAACCAGATTGCAAAGTAAAATTCCTATTTGTATAGGCAGAGTATAAAGGTAAATTATTAAAAACAGTAAGATACACTGGAAATTTAAATGATTATCTAATTTACAGTATCCAAAAAATATTTCTTTGTGCATAGGTTTAAAAAATCTTCTGTATTGTCTGGTTACACCCCTTTGTGTACATTTAAGCTCCAGTTTACCTTTATGGCTAAATCTTTAGTGAATTTGTAGAGGATGCTGAGGTGAATCATTTAGTAGATTCAGTTGAACTCATTCATCTTAATCAAATGAAGGCAAAATCACATATAGACATAAATACCCACAAGCTTACCCATTACATTGTTTAAATATGTCATAAAAATCAGTGAAGGCAATGCTAGATATTAGGAATATTTAGTATAACCTGTTTGACTATGGTCAGACAAGGCTGTGTTTTAGCCTGCGGATAAACAGGCTGTTTCTCGCATTTGTTTATCCACAGGCTGAGAAACAGCTGACCATAGCTTTAACCTTCAGAATGAGTAAAATTACATCATTAAATCAGTGAAAATAAATATCACCTAGCTATGAGCAGTGCTGCATTTGAACTACTTGTTCAGATGGTCCCACCCACAAATCATCTCATGCTTGTGGCTCCACCCACAGGAACATTAAAACACAGAATCGGGGTGCGCTATAAGGGGCATATATTAATTATGCTGTGTAGAATGAAATTCGCCAAAAAAATTGTGTAAAATAAATGGCGAATTTATCAAGTTGTGTTTTATTTTACGCCATGCGAATGCCAGATTTGCCGTCGTTATTTTACATTGCTTCCGGCGGAAGTCACTCTAAGAAAAAATGCATAAAAATTTTATGCTGTTTTTTACAAGATGAAGGAACAAAGCAAACAGGCACATTGACTGCCGTAAACAGGGAATCCATATGTACGGAGGATAAAAAGTCAAAATTTATTCAAAATGTGGCATAAAAACATGTAAGCACACAGACATGGGTTGCAGGCAGGGTGAGAGCATGGCTTGACGCGTTTCGTGACGCAAAACTGGTCACTTCCTCAAGAAGCCAATGCGCCTTCTGCCAAAGCCAATATATATGCAGCTTCCCCCCTACTGTTAAGTTAGGGAGTTGTTAATGTGTAACAAATATATTGTATTTATATAAATATAAAACAATCTTATAATTAAAGGCTGCATATAAACACTTAAAATCACAGTCACTACTCGCTCATAGCAAAGAAGAGTTATAAATATCAGATATATGGGCCTTTCAAATTGGAAACACGCTTGTGCTCCAAAAAGTGTGGACATTTAAGGAATAAACATTAAATATAAATATAAATATAAATACCTACTTATATGAAAGGCCCTAGATGTGCAATAATAATTAGTATACTGTTATTATAAACTTGGCATGACACAGTATTGAAAGAGATAGTAAAGGCGTGGAGGTATGATGTCTAAAGAATAATAAATTCAATGGAATAATTAGATAATAATGTAAATATATAATTTAGAAAATAATAAAATAATTAGAACATCATAACTCAACACCTGTTCTAAATAGAATCTCGACCATGAGAGAGAGGGCAAATGTGTATTGGATAGTTGAAAGATCAGATCAATCTACAAACAGGCTCACCTCCCACTCCCTGTTCAGGCCATTGGGCATGATCGTGTCGAGAGTGTGGATCCAAAAAGCCTCTCTCTTGAGAAGTAATTTTTCCATATCTCCCTTTCTGACACCCGGGTTTATTGAATCGATGATTTGAAATGAAATACATATATTCCCGTCATGTTTTTCCAATATATGTTTCGCCACTGCTGAATTTCTATCACATTTGGAAACGCATCGTACATGCTCAGAAATTCGCTTTCTAACCGGTCTAATAGTTTTGCCAACGTATTGTGCACCGCATCTGCAAGTGATCAAGTAAATCACATACTTGGTGCCACAATTCGCGAAAAAATTAATTTTATAGGGCCGGGTACCTGTCCTGGAAATAAATTCCTTGGAAGGTTTCATAATGCTACATGAGTTACATCTCGGTCTCCCACACCTATAGCATCCTTTAACACTTAACCAATTGGAATTGGGGACATTCTTGGTCTCTGTGAATAGACTAGGTGATAGTTGTGAACCTAGGCTTTTACCTTTCCTAAAAATAAAGCCCGGTTGAGCAGATAAAGTTTTTTTCAATACTGGATCTTGTTTCAAGACATGCCAATACTTACGTATGATTTTTTGGAGACGCGGGGTGTCGGATGTAAAAGTTGTAATCACACGAGGGCATCCGAATCCATCAGGGAAGGCAATATTCTGTCTTTTTTTATAATGTGAGTTAACATTTTTGTTGATATTGTTTTTTTTATTTTTATCCTTATATTTATTTGTATTACTCAATAAATCGGCACGATTAGCACCAACCGCTATATCATACGCTTTTTTAATGTTCGCTTCAGCATAACCCCTTTCCAGGAAACGATCCCAAAGGGACATGGCCTCTTTATTAAAGGAGTCCCATGTTGTGCAAATACGTCGTAGACGCAAGAACTGTCCAGTGGGTATTCCTCTGATCACATGTTTTGGATGACTACTCTTTGCATGAGCAGTGCTGCATTTGAACTACTTGTTCAGATGGTCCCACCCACAAATCATCTCATGCTTGTGGCTCCACCCACAGGAACATTAAAACACAGAATCGGGGTGCGCTATAAGGGGCATATATTAATTATGCTGTGTAGAATGAAATTCGCCAAAAAAATTGTGTAAAATAAATGGCGAATTTATCAAGTTGTGTTTTATTTTACGCCATGCGAATGCCAGATTTGCCGTCGTTATTTTACATTGCTTCCGGCGGAAGTCACTCTAAGAAAAAATGCATAAAAATTTTATGCTGTTTTTTACAAGATGAAACCTGCCAATGTGTGGTGAATTATCCTGTCATTTTTTACCCCACATCATAAATATGCCCCTAAGCGTTACTCCTTAATGTAATGACGTTTCCCATTTTTAAAACTCATCAGCTGGGCATATACCACCTGCTTTTGGAGAGTTTTAGTTCAAAACATCTTGGGAGACTCAACATTCTCTCCCTCTTCTCTCCTTTTCCTTAACTTCCTTAACATTGTATCTGCAACTCGCAGCATCTACCGTCAGACTGAATGGCTACAAAGAAATCATCCTTGGCCCCGTGCATGTGATTCTTATGGCAGCGACTGAATTACCCATATGACTAATTGTATTCATTTATTTTTAGAGGACCACAGATGTACAAAGTGCTTTTAAAGTATAAACACAAACAGGGGTGTAGTTATAACATTAGACAATACAAGTTAGAAGCGCAGAGCCAGGGGGGGAGGGCAGAACCAGGGTTGAAATGTGCCTGGTAAAACTATACAGGAGATTTCGATCAACATTTGTGATTCAGATTTTAGCTAACCTTTTCATCCAAAACCATGCAACACCACTCAACAGCAAAAGATTTGCGGGATCCTACACAATCTGATCTCCATATAGTAAAATCGTATCAGATTAATTCAGAAGGTGTGCTTTGTTCATGCATCTACATCTGGCATTCAATGCACTTCAATGGGAAAGAAAAGTCGGTCGGACACCATCAGATTTTAACTCGTCAGATGCAGTATCCTATTTTATTTTGAACCAATGCGACTACATTTAACTTGTAGGATGCATTTTGTTGATCCAATACCATCCTACAAAATATCCGAGTTCAGCCCTACAACTTTTTCTACCTATTGAGAAGAGCCCAGGTATACCCATGTTTGAGCTTTTCATTATTCAAATGTAACTGATTAATATATCCTAGTAGGCGCTGTATTTGCCTACCAGAAGCCAGTTCACTAACATCTACATTTTAAACATACAGATATCACAGCAATCAAAGTGGCTGCCTCCAAAAAACCACATTCAAGACTAAAGCTGGCCATAGACGCAAAGATCTGATCTTACGAATCGATGATTCATATGATTTTCGGACCGTGTGCGGAGAGTCCCGACATTTTTCGTCCGGCAGAAAACGGTCGTTTGGTACGTTTCGTACGATCAGATCTTTGGGTCTATGGCCAGCTTAATTCTATGTAGGCAGCTATGCCCATCTGTGTGTTCTGTTTGTTGCATTAGTACTAGTACACGCTGTGTAAGAGCTCAGGTCAATGCAGTTAATGGAAACATTGGAAAGAATGCAGAGGAATAGAGGAATCGATTACCTCTTGCTCTTTCATTTACACTGTACAAATTCTTTCTGAGAAACTCTCCCTACTAGGTCTATATAATTAACAACCTTTCTGGATTCTCCTGCTTATCTCTGGCAATATATCTAGGGGTCGGTTTATCATGCTGTGTAAAAAGTGGAGTGAAACACTACTGGTGATGTTGCCCAGAGCAAGCAATCAAATATTAGTTTTCTAACTGTTGAAATATAATTGCTGGGCAACATCACCTGTAATGCTTCACATTTTACACAGTGTGGTAAATAGGCCCCTAACCTCATTCACTCCTTGACCTTTGATCACAAACTCCTAAACTAACTTATTTCTTTCTCACCATTGGAAATACATGAAACACAAGCAGAACCTGGAAAAGGGTTATTTTTCTGTGCTCCAAAAAAGGGCAAAGGGCCCACTGTGTCCAGGGGACCTCTGAGCCCCCCCCCCCCAATCCCCAAACCTGGTCTCACAGAGCTTTACAGAGATCATCATTCTCTGCCCCAATAGAGCCTACAGTCAAAGGTGTCTATCACATGGAGCCAGTAAACCCTCCTGTATGCTCTTGGAGTGGGGGGGGGGGGAATCCCATGCAGAGAATGCCCTGGCAGAAATTGAACTTAAGTCTCCAACGTTGCAAGACAACAGAGATTCCCACTGTATAGCCATACACCCATATAAAAGGATAGTATCCTGATCTCAGATCCCTTGTCTGAATGCCAGCCAATAGCAGGAACATACTATTTGAGGCAGTGATATAAAATGTATGCCAGGGTTATCCGTGTCTCAGCCAAAAATTATTTGCTTGCTGTAACTGAAACCAAATACAACGGCTGTTTTCTTGCCAAGTGACACTGCATATTTGTGTATGGGTATGTGGCTATATCAGAATTGTTGTAAAAACATGTTTAGATGTGCAAACTGAATTCACAAAGGGAAGATAGTGTCTAGGGCAGGGAGTTTAATTGTAAGAGAGTAGGGGGGTCACATTTTAACCTCACAATGGCGTGCCATTTCTCAGCCTCAGTTGTTGTGTTACAGCCTCGTTCCTCACCCACTTGTTGTTGATACTGAGAGGCTGAGACATTGACTTTGCAGAAACTCAGCCAAGGAGTGTTGCAATTCTCCCACATGATACAAATATTTGTCTACAGAAGGATGATCCAAGAATGTATTTCCTTCTTTATACTATTAATTTTTTGCCCTTTTGATTTTTACCCCTTTTAAATGCTGTTGTGTTGTATGAGTGCATTTATGTTTGGGGCAATGCCACCTTCTAAACAATTGTCTGTGATGGTTAGCTCTTAAGTTTGCTACATTCAATTCAAGTTCTCATGTTAGCATGCCTGTGCAGTAGTGCTGTGTGCAAAACATTCTTACATAATGATGGTAACCATCTGCAGAAGCATCTAAATACAGATGAAAGGGACCATGCCAGAACCCTATACATTTTATTAAATTGGTGGATCACCTTTTAGTTAACTAGTTGTTATAGAATGGCTAATTCTATTGGTCTTCATTATTTATTTATTATAGTTTTTTTTTTAATTATTTGCCTTCTTCTCTTTCCAGCTTTCAAACAGGGGTTACTGACCCCCATCTACAAAAGTAATGCCCTGTATGGCTACATATTTATTGTTATTGCTACTTTTCGGGCCCTCTCCTGTTCACATTCCAGTCTCATATTCAAGTCAATGCATGGTTGCTAGGGTAGCTTGGATGCTAGCAACTAGACTGATGAAATTGTAAACTGGAGAGCTGCTGAATAAGAATAAGAAGCCAAATAACTCAAAAACCACAAATATTAAACAAAATTAAATCCAATTGCAAATTGTCTCACAATATCACTCTGTACATGTTACTAAAAGTTGATTTAAAGGTGAACAACCTTTAAAAAAATAAATAAAAAATATTTAAATAAAAGTAAACCATTATATTCTGATTAAAAGGCTGTATTTGTCTTGCTCAGGGTGGGATTGGCTTGGCTAGGCAGTGTCCAGTCCGTAAGCACAACTATTAGGTCTCACTTGTCAGCATTCTCCTCCACAGACATCTATAGATTTAGACCCTAAAGGTGGCCATAGATGCAAAGATGCTATCGTACGAATCGAGGATTCGTACGATTTTCGGATTGTGTGTGGAGTGTGCCGACATTTTTCGTCCGGCCGAGATCAGTCGTTTGATCGATCGGGCAGGTTTGATTTTGACCTGACCAATCCCGCTGGAGCCCATTGTGCATCGTAATCGGATCGTTCGGCCATATGGCCGAACGTTTAGATTACCCCCCGATATAGCCATGCTTGTTAATGGCATATCTGGGAAAGATCCGCTCGTTTGCCAATGTCGCCAAAGGAGCGGATCTTTGCATCTATGGCCACCTTAAGAGGTATATGGAGGTAATCTGCTGCTCCATTGTAATATAGCTGATTCAGAGTAGAGTTATAAGTATATTGAGAAAGGAGAGCCCCCAGGCCACTAGACCATGATTGTGAGTCTCTAATTTTACAATGATGGAGTAAGTTTGTGAGTACTGTATGTATTGCATATTCCAATTAATCTATAATACTATGTGATTTTGAAAAATCATGTTGATTGGGCTGGCTTTATTGCTCTGGGGCCACTCTGTTGACTTTGCCCCCATGCAAAATCAACCATCCCTCATCTATTTACTCATGATTTTGCAGTACTATACTGTAGTATGCTGTAGTATAGTAAGCTACAGTCAGTGTCGGACTGGCCCACCGGGATACCAGGGAAACTCCCGGTGGGCCCAGGTGTCAATGGGCCCTTGTGCTGATAAACATATGGCATATTTCATGGCCATTCCTTGTTTATATGAGGCTTTCAAAGAGGCTAAATAGATGGAATAATAGATTATAGTATGTAAAGAAAATAGACTAGGAGAATAGAGGTTGGGTGAGGAGAGGAAGAATAATAGTACTGAGAGTGGGCCCCTGGTCTAAATTTTCTTGGTGGGCCCCTGGTCTAAGGTTTTTGGGTGGGCCCCTGGTGTCCCAGTCTGACACTGGCTACAGTCTTTGCCTGGGGCTGAACTGTGCCTTCTCACTCACCAAACCCTAACCCCAAACTGCCCCCTCTATTTAAATATATTTACTCAGATTTGCTACTTTGAAGCAGTAATGTGTAGTCCCATTTCCTAATCTGGTAACTTTATGACCCTGTGATCTGTGACTTCTCCATTCCTGTTGCAAATCATGCTTTCTCACGAAGATTTATGCTGACAGAGTATAGTCAGATCAGGATCACTCCCAGCCAGTAGCCACAAAGAAGGAAAATGGCTGACAAAGAATTTGTCTTCTAACCACAAAATGTCCTTTGCAAAACTACAAATTACATAATATCAGCTTCCATATATTCCTTGTTTTATATAATGCAGAATTTTAATATCACGGCATCTTATACTAGGCACAGCTTTAGCAACGCTTGTGCTGTTGTGTCTGTTGGGATCAAGCAGACATGGCACAGGTGTTGGTGCAAAGAGCAAAGGGAATCCTGTTCTCCATGCCAGAGCTATTTGTGTTGAGGTACAGGGATCCCTTATGGACACAAAGTAATAGTAATACATCATCCCCCTGCAGCAATATTAGCACTGGATGCAGCACAAAGGCCCTAAAAATACCAACTGCCATATAGAGCTGTGACCTGGAATGCCATCTATTGGTAGCCTCTCCAATCTCCAATTTCACCCTTCTTCTCTGGGTATGGTGACAGGCATAAATGTCTGCTGCTGACTAGCACAAGACACATGATACTGTCCCCAAAGTGTCAAAAATATAAACCAAAAATTGATTTATTGATTGATTGTTTTTAGCATCTGGAGCATGGAACAGAAGTTATGGAACCATTGGTGACCCAGAACCCTGCTCTAAGGAAAAGTCAGAGAGGACCTACCTGGATGAAAGGATTGCTGTTCCCAGCACAAGCATGGTGAGTGGAAGGAGAAGGCATACGTGGCATACACCGGTCGAGTTTCTTGACTGTGAGTGTCGGACTCTGGCAGGTCAGTCAGTGATATGCACACGGGTAGATGTAGGGCATACTGAAGGTGAACATGAGACAGAATGAGTGAGGATGCTGAACACATAAGGGATGAGTTTGGAACACAGATTGTGCAAGACTGAACTAATACCCTGTCACAGAGAGAGAGAGAGAGAGAGAGCTAAGCACATTAGCACTCATTTGCTCTCTTGCTAAGACATTTTTTTTATTAAATAAAGCTGATTAGAGTAAATTGCCCAGAAATTGTCCTGTTCTGTATATACAGCAATAATTTAGATGTAACTCCATCACTTATCCACATTGGAATGTTAATCTGCTCATGGCCCCGTATAACCCAGAAAGGTTCTGACAAGGATATGTGATTCCGGCATCTCTTGGCTGGGATAGGAACTGCCTTTGTTTGAGATTTTTCAATGGCTCTCTTATTACTGATCAGATATGAATTCAAAGAGCAATATATAAATATATATATATATATATATATATATATATATATATATATATATATATATATTGCTTTTCCTGGTGACCAAAGCAACAGCATTCCCTTATTTAGAAGTATAAATATCAGAAAATAAGAGAAAGACATGGCAGGCAGCAAAAATTCGGTCACTACTTCAGAATGTACTTGACTTGTCCTTACGGCTCTCTCTTGGCAGCCTGGATTCAGCTTTCGGAAACTCTGGGCATTTACAGGCCCTGGGTTCTTGATGAGCATTGCATACCTTGATCCAGGGAACATCGAGTCTGATCTGCAGTGTGGAGCCATTGCTGGATTTAAGGTAAAGGAGAAACAGAAAAATAGAATAGGGCCTATTTACTAAGCCCACACAGCTGCACATACTGCACATACTGCCAGGGTTGCCATTAGTTGTGCCAGGCCTGGGCAAAAACAGTACCCCATTGTGCTCATTGCGAGCTTCAGAATCTGGTCTGAGATGCAGAGCATAGGATTGGCTCATCTGAGCTGGTGCTCTCTAAATTTCAAGTCTGAATGGGAAGGGCTGGTGGGGTTTCCTATATGCTTTACCCCACTTGTAAATAAGGCTCTGCCAAATACAGACAGAGCTATGCTCATGGGGCAAATGTAGGTTGTTGTGCACATAAACAGAGAAAACTACAAAAACATGCCAGATTATACTTCTTTTTTGGACTACTTGTGGGTAGTATATAACCACTACTGTCTCCATCTTGTGTTTTGGTCACCATTTTGCCCTACTGTTGGCATCTTCTACAATAAATACTGTTCCCCCACTTTTCTCACTGCTTTACAGTGCCCCATGATACATTGGCAAAATACTAGCAGGTAACGGGTTAAAAGAGATCTTAAACCCAAAAATGTATTGCTGTAAATTTTTTGAGAGTGCTCCTCAATTTACATTACTTTTTTGCTTTTAGTGGTTTCTGAGATATTCACAGTTTTAGACTGCCTTATACCAGGTTTTCAGCTCAAAAGCTCTCTCGGGTGAGAGTGCCCTTAACTGTCTCTCCACCCTTAAAATTTTCACCTTTTGACTTTCAGAGAAAGCTTGGCCGAATGTCTCAATTAATTATTTGGAATTCGATCCCCTTTAATGAAGTGTAAGTTTATAACTGTGGTATAACTCAACCTGATATTCATCTAGTAGCTCTCATAGGGTGCTTTCAGTGCCCTCACACGCGAATAGGGCTCTAGCTGGGTCATCTTCAATATTTAGAGTTCTGATGTGCCACAGTTTAGTTAATTTGCACATGATGCTTTTGCTTCCTTTTTTGTCAGCTCCTGTGGGTTCTGCTTGGCGCCACAGTGCTGGGTCTTTTGTGCCAACGATTGGCAGTGCGGCTGGGAGTGGTGACAGGGATGGATTTGGCTCAAATCTGCCGATACTATTACCCTAAGGTATGATCAGTAGCCTCCACTCAGTTTAGCCTTCTCTTAACTTAACCTTGCGACACTGCCACAAAATCAGGATGAAAATTGCCATGCTTTTTAAAATTGAAATGTCAGAAGGTATGTCTTTAGAATGAAACATGTACATGTTAGCTTATCCCTACTAAATATACCTCCAAAGATAAGTGAACCTTAGCCTACTCCCACCGCCCTAGTATATCCCCTTGCATAGAGCTCTGATTGTCTGTATTTCCTGTTCCTGGGCTGCTCTCTATCCCATGGAATAGAAGGGGTCTTAAACTAATTGGGCAGGTTTCACTGCATTAATTTTTTTTTTGCATTCATCTCTACGTGGAACAAAGTGAGAGCTACCTCTAGGAAAAACACTTTCTGAATCTGTTCCCCAATAGAGATCACTGCTGTAGGAGACTGTTCACAACTGGCTTCTCAGTAAAGAACTAGAGCAAAACATGCACCTATTTACACCTTAGCCCTAATGCTCCAAGTGAGCACCTGAGGTCTCTTTTGCATTTCAGGCTCCAAGATGGATCCTTTGGATTCTGGTGGAAATCGCTATCATTGGCTCAGACATGCAGGAAGTCATTGGCACTGCCATTGCCTTCAGTCTCCTATCCTCAGGCCGGTGAGAATGTGTTCATTATACAAACAGCTCCCTTTGTTCATAGCCTCTGCCAAGGTATTTGTTATAACACAGCTCTGGAGTTTCAGTGCTATTGTTCTGTCTGCAGTGATTTGTCTGTCTTACTGAAACAGCTGGCACACTCACTGGCACTGCCTTCCAGTCTTGAGGGGTTATTTGCATATTACACACCCATCTACCTCGGGATCTGTCACTTACGCAATACTTTTCTTCCAGAATTAGCTCATTCTTTATTGTAACTTCTTTGTCACCGTTGCACCACAGTATCAGAAAATTAGGCTCATAGATCAAGGGTTAACTTATATTCATTTAATTACAAATTTTCACTTATTATTTTTGAAGCACATCCAGTGTTTTTCTCTACACGGATGATGGAAGGAGGCAGAATGTCAGTGTTTTTTTTCTCCTGTTGCACAGAGAGCTCACACTCCTTTTTCTCACCTCTGCAGAATTCCGCTTTGGGGAGGTGTACTTATCACCATTATAGACACACTTTTCTTTCTGTTCCTAGACAAATATGGTGAGTAAATATGGAACAGAAGGGGAAGAAAACAATCTATAATCACTTTATAGTGAGGAACTTTGTACTCTTGATCACAAGAAGTTCATGTGACTCTTTTGGAGAACATTTAGATTGCATGATCACTGCCAACAGAAGTACAGTAGCTGCCCAACAGTAGACCTCTAGAACTATTAGATCAAATACACTGCAGTTTAGAAGCTGGTAAAACACACCAATCTTTCATCACTCAGATACAGTGTGGGACATTCACTAAGATTCGTAGTTGCGCTGGCGTCCGTTTCGCCGCACTTCGCCACACTTCGCCAGGCGTATTTTCGCTAGCGCTCCTCAAATTCACTTAAAATTCGAAGTTGCGTTCAGGGGTAGCGTAAGGTTGCGAAGTTGCGCTAGCGTTAATTCGCCAAGCAAAACGAAGTTACACCAGCGATGGGGGTATATGTAGCAGAACTACACAAGCCTGGGAAACCTTCAAAACAGCAAATAAAATTTTTATTTTGCCCTACACATGTGCCCACTGTATAGTTAAGTTGCCATGAGTTAGGAAATGTAGGGGGGAAGGAGGGGAGCCCCAAATATTTTTTTGATCTTTTTCAGCCATCACACCATAATAAAGAAAAAACGCCACTTTTTTTTGAAGCAATCCCTATCTACTCTATTGCGCTTCGCCTGGTCTGAGGTGGCGAAGGAAATCTGGCGTAAAAGGTAGCGTTCAGAACAATGCGCACGTTAGTGAATTTGCATAGTTACGTCCATTGGCGTAAGGGAGCGAAGGGAGCGAAGTAACACTAGCGAAGTTACGCCAGCGTTCGTTAGTGAATTGGCGAAGTAACGAAAATGCCCAACGCTGGTGAATTCACACTAGCGTTCTTCCCATTAAAATTCTTATAACCAGTGTATCTTACTCAGACTCACCAGATACAAATGGTAGTTCAAGAACAGATGCCAAGAGCCCATAGCTTAGTGACATAGACACAATCACATCAGAAAAGGGAGTGCTCCATCAATCAGGATCCCCAGTTTATCTGCACAATCTCTCCCATTTTCGTTTTTAGTTTGGTAATTTGCCACTGTGGCTGAATGAAAATGCTAAACATGTCCCTTACTCTGTGTTTCCCAGGTCTCCGGAAGCTGGAAGCGTTTTTTGGTCTTCTGATCACAATAATGGCTGTGACATTTGGCTACGAGGTAATGATGGATTCTAAATCCCTGTGTGCCAAACAAAATGGAGTAATTTAAATGGAAAATTTATCTTTATTTCTCCTTTGTTTATTTGCACACAAGCAATTTTAAGCATTTTGTCGCCGAGCACAAGATTATCTGCCCTGCGATATTATGAGTTGTAAAATGCAATTGAGGTTTTACAAATGCTTCCTCCTTATATCTCATAAATTCCAACATTTCCCCTTAAAGAGGAACTTCATAACTGTTAATGATAGTGGAGAACTGTCATGCTTAAACTGACTTGTGAATAAATGTGGCCTGGCTGGGGGTTTGGTTCATAAGATTATGTCGTAGGCCTGTATAGAGACATACCATAAAATGATGCAAGCCCCTGTAGTAAGCACAGTTCAGCTGGAACAGTCCTCAATGTTTGCTTATAGTCTATTTGTATGGTGTGCACATAGACACAATATGGAACTAGGCCACCATACTGTAGATATTCCCTTATGCTAAGCACAGTTCAGCAACTCACCCCTCTCTGTAACGAGAGATAACATAAATGTATTGTATAATACTGTACTAAGCACTATTTTGCAGACATTTTATGGTATAATGACCTCTTAAAACAATTTGCCCAGGGCCAGGCAGTATCTGAAATTGTTATATGCTAAGGAGGACCCTTAGCATGGTTGGATCTGAAATTGCATGAACCAGTGCTCTACACTGTTCATCTGAGCATACATATATGGTGTCATGTTCCCAAAATGTAAATTTTTATACACCATGAAGGAAATGAGAACAATAACATATAAATATCTCATGTGCTAGTCTACTTCTCTTTACACACAGGTGCAGTGATTCTGCAATGCCAATGGCTCTGGGATCTCTTATCATCAATACACCTTTATGGGCAAATCAAACTTGCAAGGCATTTGTCAGATGTAAATTATGTTTAGTCCAAACCCTCTGTGACATAAATGTACCTTTGCCATTTATTATGCTCATATTTTATTTTTTGATGTGCATGATAATATTGCTTAGTACTTACACAGAGCAAAACGTTCTTCTCAAACAAGTTGCTCACCAAGCCATTGAATGTTGCTTCCAGTGGCCTCAAAGCAGGCACTTGAAATTCCTGGCTTGGAGACAAGCTTTGGTTGCATAAATACCATGTGACCTGCCAAATAAAGTCTCCAGTAGGCTGTTGGACCACATAGGGGCTAACAATAGCTATTACAGCCCATACCTGGCACCCCCAGGAACATTTTGCATATTTATGTTGCTCTCCAACTTTAAATTTACTTTATTTACATTTGAATGTGGCTCATGGGTAAAAAAAGGTTGGGTGAATTCACTAGCAGCAGAAATAGCATCACCCAGTGGTTAAAACACTTTATTAGGTATCAGGTACATTGCTCCCTTAACAATTGTACTGTCTATTACCCTGATGACTGTCCTGTTCTGTACCTAGATGAGGTCACCCAAGGAAGTGATAATGTAGCTTCCTATGTTCATGGTACACTGTGTCTTGCTTTCTTATATAACTATAATCTATGGAAGACAAATTCTGCTTATTAATGACACCAATTTCTCTTACAATAAATAAATAAATAAATATAAATATTTTTGGTATTACAAAGACACAAGACTTAGAAGGGGAAAGTATATATTTGGGTTCATACATAGCCCCCTATACTGTTTATAATGGGAGTAATATCTGAATAAAATGTGACTTCATCTCCTCAGACTCTCTTGCTCTGTCCCATTTTCTTTTTCCAGTATGTGGTGGTAAAACCTGATCAGAAGGAGGTGCTAAAGGGCATGTTCTTTCCTTACTGCTCTGGCTGTGGGTCTCCTGAACTTCTTCAGGCCGTGGGAATCATTGGCGCCATCATTATGCCACATAACATATACTTGCACTCTTCCCTTGTCAAGGTAATGCCTTGTTGTGAAAGTGAGGTTATGACTGTCCCCAACAGGTCCGGACTGAGAATTAAAATAGGCCCTGGCATTTGAAGTACACAGAGGCCCAATCAGCCCACACAGAGGCCCAAACAACCCCCACCAGCCAACTAAATACTGACTTTCTATGGCACCTTATAGCAGCCCCTCTGGCATTTCCCAGAACCCATAGATTGCCAGTCCGGGCCTGGTCCCCAAAATATCAGATTCTGCAGCTGATAGAGGAATGGTCATACCACAAGTGCCAGTATTCCTTTTATTTCAGTCTCCTCATTCCTATCCCTCTGGCATATGGCCTATTGGCATTTGGGAGAGTATGGTGCCACTTCCCCATTGTCTGAGATGGTTGTCTGAGTTGGGGAGCTTCCTATTGAAACATATGGGGAGTGGCTATCATGAGGGACTGTGGTTTGGACCATGCTGAGTTGCCCTGAGAGGACTGTGGTAGTGATAAGAAACCAGAAAGTGGCTTTATCCTTATTCCTCCATCCATTTGCTGTAACCTCTCATGGGAGGGAATTTTTTCTGACAGTGATGGCTTCTTTACATATTCAAACAGAATGATAAGTAATTGGACAGGGCCTGTTACCAGTTGTTTATGTGAGGTGATCCACTTATCTAGGCAGGGTTTTTTACCTACACTGAATTAATTACAGTATTTAGTACTTTGAGTATATGGCCAGATATTATCCCTTTACTGATGGCAATGGAAACTCTGTAATTTCAGGAATAGTTTAGGGTCCTATGAGAGGGTTATTTGGGCAAATGAATGTTATGCTATATCAAATTCAAATTCAGGGGGTGCATATATAAGCCCCTGCCCCTTAATAAAGTCCCCCCTCCCATTGGACTTTCATTGTGGTGGAGATTTTAATTCCCCTGACAGGTTGCTCCTGGGGCAGTAATTGTGTCCTTTCTCTTCAGTCTCGAATGGTAGATCGCAAACAGAAGCATGAAGTGAGTGAAGCCAATATGTACTACATGATCGAGTCATCCATCGCTCTCTTTGTCTCCTTCGTCATCAACCTCTTTGTCATGGCTGTTTTTGCAGAGGCGTTTTACAATAAGACCAACCAGGATGCAGTGAGTAACAGAGATGTCACATTCATAACGTGTCCAAGTACAGCCCAATCACGTGCCTTGCTCCTTTCTGTTACTGTAAAATAAGAGATATAATCTTGAAAAATAATCTGTGTTCCATAACTGTTATTCTTGTAAAAGGGTTTATCTCTCTCCTAGTATGAGCAACAATTTGTGAAACAATTGTTTACATAGAATGTCATCATTAAACAATCATGAAACCCCAAAATAAGGGTGGTGTGTGAGGGGGGAATACAATAACAAATTGTAAAGATGGTGTCGTTTCTGAAGAAACCACAAGATGTTGGCTTTGAAACGCAAGAGGTGTTGGGGCCAGTCACCCCTGGTGCATAGAGAGTACACAAAGTTGGTAGAATCTGGTTTAAAACTGTGAAAATTGAAGCAGATCAAATTGTACCATTAAAATCAATCAAAAAACCTGATTGGCTGTTTTTGGCTCCACCCACTTTTAAAATTTGAATCCCAGTCCCCCTGTGACCAACTGTGCCAAGTTTGAGGACCATCCCATTAACAATCTAAGAGCAGCGATAGTTTTAACTTTTCCCATTTAAACAAATGGCTAATATTTGATTGGCTGTGGTAGACTCCGCCCACTTTTCAAAATTATAACCCCAGTGACCCATGGTGCCAAGTTTTCGGTCTCTGGCTTTAACACTGTGGGAATGATAGTGTTTTACATTTTCTCATTGAAGTCAATAGGGAAAATCTGATTGGCTGTTTGTTGCTCCGCCCACTTTTTGGAGTCCCCAAAATGTGACAGAACTTTTCAGGTTGACCCCATGACTAAGTGACCCAAGTTTGGTGAGTGTAACTTTAATGCTGTACGAGTGGCAAAAGTTTCAAATTTTCCAATGAAAGTCTATGGGAAAAAATGGGGTCTTTGGGGGGCCGCCACAGGGCCACGGAGAGTGGGATTGCTTAACAGAGCACAAGCAACCTAATCAGGTATGAGCCCAACAAGTGTGCAAAGTTTCATAATTGTACTCCTAAAACTCTGGGAGGAGTAGCGTTTAGAAAATTGCTAAAATTTCATTGGCTGTTGGTAGCTCCGCCCACTTTGGGGTGCCCCCCAAAATACATATTTTTATTCGGGGTGGCACCAACAATATGCGGTCCGAGTTTGGGGAGTGTAGCTTCAAAACTGTACGAGCGGCAGCGATTTGAAAATTTTCCCTGTCAAAGTCAATACGAAAAAAGGCGTCTTCAGTGGTCCGCCGCACGGGCGCAGTGGGTGGGATCTCTTACTAAAGCACAAGCAACGTACTTTGCTATAAGGCAAATAGGTGTGGAAAGTTTGGCGCTTGTACCCCTAAAACTGTAGGAGGAGTAGCGTTTAGAAAATGGGGGGGGGCGCTAAGAAGAAGAAGAAGAAGCTGAACTGGTAGATCAATATGTTGGCTTCTTCAAAGCCAACATAATTAACAAAAGTACCTCAAATAAACACACTCAGTAATG
The DNA here is from genome assembly GCA_038501925.1 of Xenopus petersii. Lineage (NCBI taxonomy): Eukaryota > Metazoa > Chordata > Amphibia > Anura > Pipidae > Xenopus > Xenopus petersii. The sequence goes on from CM076688.1 coordinate 76,500,831, forward strand.
TATGGTTCAAAAATAATTCATTAAATTTTATTGCTCATTGCAAAAAATCCATTATAAGGTAATTTCCACTTACCGTTAAACTTGTAAATGTAAGATCTTTGCATACAATACTATAAAGGTAACTACTAGACTTTCTCTTAGTTTAAAGCCCAAATCACATAGGAGCAACAGTGCCAGATGGTTGTATGGCCATGTTCGGTGCTCCTCCACCAGCTAAAAAACCCATCCTAATCTAGTCCTAAGGCAAAATGAACTAGTTATACACAGTGCTAACAACAAACAGTATATATTTATATATGATGTATATCTTTCAGTTTGACGTTTGCCAGAACAGCAGCAGCCCACATGCTGGAGTGTTCCCAGCCAATAACGAATCCTTGTCCGTTGACATATACAAAGGGGTGAGTAATATGTTTATTTTTAAGCATTATTTACAAAAAACACACTATTATTCCTATATTATTTCTAAGGTACACTCATGCACAAAATACACATTGTTTTTTAAATTAAGGGCAATGGTACACTAGGAGATTAGTCACCCGCTATAAATCATATACAGATCACCATTTGTAACAAGTTACTGGTAAATGCTACCTGCTGATTGATGGCTATAGGTTACGGCACCTAGGAAAATGGCAATTGTTTAATGTGGCCAATGATTAACTAAGTGAGTACCAGCAGGTGCAGGGTGCAAAGGGCATCTGGGCAGAAATGCCTTATGTCTGCCAGAACTATGCTTTGCACCTCTCACCAGATGAGATATAGAGCTTAGATATGCCCCAGATGTGATTGCTTGCAAAATAAGCATAAGCGGTGAGATTTTGTGTCCCATTATGCTCTTGCATTTGCATCCAGGGTATTAATTAATGACCCCTCTCTTTGATGAGCATATTGCAACCCCCTAGATAGTTAGTGGGACACAATACACAAAAACATTTTATGATCCTAAATCCACACTGAAACAATTACTTCAGATTGTTTGGTTTTACAGATTTGTATATTAATGTATTAATATATATATATACTTAACTTAGGTTTCTTGCTTGAATGTCTGCTGCTGTCAGTTTTAGAATGTTGCAGATTTATCATGTAGGAGTGCCTTTCTGGCATTGTTCATTCATAGTCCATTTGCTCCATAAAAACATTTAATACCGTTTTTATGGTTTTATAGAGTTAATATACAGGCATTGTCCGGCACAGAATTGTGGAGGCTGTGGATCAACATATCATGAGGACAGCTGATATTTTATAAACAGTGTTAGGGTTTCCTTATTTGCCCACATTGTGTCTCTGTGTAGGGTGTCATACTGGGATGTTTCTTTGGCCCTGCTGCTCTCTACATCTGGGCTGTGGGAATCCTGGCAGCAGGTCAAAGCTCTACCATGACGGGGACCTACGCTGGGCAGTTTGTGATGGAGGTAAATACTAAAAGTGCTTGTTTATGTAATATGCACTGCATAGGAACAATGGCCATCATGTCTCTCTTATGCTTCACTCTGCATTTTTCAGAAGATTTGTTCCTCTATAAGGCTTGTGGCTCCCTTGTAACCTATGCGGTAAAGCTTTTGCCCCTAATATATTTAAGGAAATTATGCAACATAGAAAACTGTATAAGGAGTGTGCTAAAATCTGTACACACATATACAAATAAAATGTGCCACACTCAATAGGGGTGCCTTTGACAGATGTTGCCACAAAAATATTGAGAATGATGGGAGTTGCAAAAACCAAAACGTTTTGTTTAACTGTTGTGCAATAATCCACATTTAGGCACATCAAATCCTTTGGCCATGAGAAAACACAGATGCATACATATCCAGACAGGTTCAGTTGTACATTCTGAGATTCCCAGTTAGTCACAAGTACATACTCAGCCCTTCTTGCTCTTGCTTGAGCTACTTTTTTACCGTATCCCTCCAGTTCCTTCTTTCAGGGAGATGCTCACTTGCACACAGGGAAGAACCTATTCTAAACCTGACAGATCCAGACTGGCATCTCACATCACCCTCTTTGCAGTTCTACCACTGGCCAAAGATATTCTCCCTTATTTTATTCATTACACCAAAATAACATTTTAACAGTTTTCTACCCCTTTATATTCGCTCCAGCTTACCTTGCAATGTCCACTTCAGTGGTGTCTCACCACATAAACAACAGGGACTGCAAAGAAATACTACTTTTGACATTCATTCATTATTTCTATTACATTCACAGAGCATTCCCATTATTCTCAAATAGTTCTAAAACTCATTTATACATTTATAAGAAAACTTTCCAACAAAATAACCTTTTTATAGCTACAATAAAGCATTCTGTTAATTCACAATAGTAGCCCCTTTTTAGCAAAATAAACAACAGGCACTGTTATTTACACAGTAGACCAGTGATCCTCAACCAGTTGCTAGTGAGCAGCATGTTGCTTGGATGTTGCTCCCAGTGGCTTTAAAGCAGGTGCTTGTTTTTGAATTCCTGGCTTGGAGAGTTTCGGTTGCATAAAAACCAGGTGTACTGCCAAACAGAGCCTCCTGTAGGCTGCAAGTCCACATGGGGGCTGCCAAATGGCCAATCACAGCACTTATTTTGCACCACCCAAGAATATTATTCATGCTTATGTTGCTGCCAAACTCATTATAAATCTGAATGTTGCACATGGCTAGTGATGGGCGAATCAGTCCCGATTAGTTTTGTCGAGAAATTTTTGAAACTGCGAATATATTGCGAAACGCATTGAAGTCAAACGAGTGTCAAAATTATTTTGACAATTTGTATACGCGCGACTCTTTTGTACAAATGCATTAACGTCAATGGGCGTCTGAATAATTTTGATGTGCGACAATTTTGATGAGACAAGTGACACAGTGACTTTTCACAGCAGTTTCTCAGAAACATTTTCCGTCGGCAGAATCCAGAAATTCACCGCGAATCCATGCCTGCCGAATAAATTCACCCACCACTACCCATGGGTAAAAAGGTTGGGGTCCAGATAATATCTTTCTAATTCCATTTAATCTCCACAGCACCAAGAATCCACTCTGGGGCATATGCCATATGCAATCCCCACGCAAAGGACATCTTTACATCAACTAAGGAGCATGCATGGTAAAGGCGTCTGTTACATCTTCATGTGAAGCAGCGCTCTGTTGCAGTCTGGTTGCCAGATGGTCCAATAAGTCAGTGTGTGGAACATGTCCCTTCTGGTTGTAAAATGGAACCAGGGCCTTGTGCAATGTGTGCAGATGGCCTGCATACCTTTTAGGGCCCATCCCAGTTCAACTTCACATCCACCTAGGGTTGCCACCTTTTCTGGAAAAAAATATTGGCCTTCCTATATATTTATCTTTTTTCCCTATTGATAACATTGGGATCAAACATCATTTTTACTGGCCGGGCCGGTGGCAACCCTTCATCCACCACATACAAGAACAACATAAATAACCCCAAAATCCACAACCTTTAAGGCAAACAAACTGGTCCAGCAGTGTCGGACTGGGACACCAGAGGCCCACCAAAAAATCTTTGACCAAGGGCCCACCAAAAAATCATCACCATGAGTACCATACTATTTTTTTCTTCTTCTCATTCACCTTCTATTCTCCTAGTCTCTTTTCTTTAAATACTATGAAGTATTTATTCCATCTATGTAGCTTCTTTGTTCTCATACAAATAGGGAATGACCAGGAAATAGGCCCAATGTTTTGAAGCATGAGGGCCCACTGACACCTGGGTCCAGAGGGACTTTTCCTGGTATCCCGGTAGACCAGTCCGACACTGTTGGTCCAGACAAACCTCTGACCAGTGTTAAAAGCTGATGTTTTATCAAATGGTGTGAAGCAACTTCCATTGGATAATACCAAGACCTGTAGCACAGAAGTCAGAACTAGCAAACAAAAGGGCACATATGTCCTCCTTCAGGGATTGTAAAACCCCTTTACAATCCCTTTTACATTCTTCTTCCTGGCTTGCATCCTCTATAAATTATCCTTTTTTGGTTTGTATTAGCTAAGATGCAGGGTTTTACACTTGGCCATAAGGGATATAGAGAAAAGGGATAAATGTCATCATCTCTTTATATTCAGTATGCAACAATACAATTATTTAAATAACTTAAATAATACGCATATACAGCTCCTGATATAATTAAATAATTAACAAATAATAAGCTTGATAAACGTAGTTTATTGAGTACACTGGGTTTTTGTCTTTTTGTAACTTCAGTGTCAGTAATCAGACTTGTATAAATGCTGTATATTGGTCCATAAACTCAGGTAAGCAACAGCAGCCCAAAGCATGTGCTGTGAATCAGAAGGAAAAAAGATAACGAGCTACTGGGGCATTTTTAGTTTGGATTTTCAGTGTTAATTGGCTGTGGATCCCTTGGTAAATTTTGGGCTTGTAAAGAAGATCAAATTATAATATGTAATACCTTTCTGCAAAAGGGTTTATGAGCAAAAAAATGTTTCTAAGCAGAAATATAGTAGAACCCCCATTTTATGTTTTTCAGGGGACCAGAAAAAAAGGTTCAAAATCCAGGAAAATATAAGATCAGGGAAATCAGTTGTGCATGATATATTGGTGAGACTACAAACAAACAGTATAAAATGAGGGAAAACTTAAAATCAGGGAATGTAAAATGGAGGTTTTACTGTATGCAATTAGAGCAACCATACAGAATAAAATTATCCATAATTTGAGATTGTCTTGAAAATATTTGTGCAAACTTTTATTTTACACTCCATGGACATGCAGTCGCTCCAGTAATTGTAGTTTTTGGTTAGAAAGCTCCATCTGGTGGCAAATACAGAAATGTATGAAGTTCCTTAATTTATGGGAATTGGAATTGATTTTATTTTGCAGCAGTGCTTAAAATGTTGCGTTAAACACCTCTAAAATAGAAGGGAAGGGGTAATATATTATTTATCATGGGCTACATTGATTATACTTGTTTAGACAATGCTAAAGGGTTAGTTTGCGACTGCAAGTGAAAAATAGACGCAAACATACTAACATCCAAATACAATCTTACTGCATAGTTGCATTGAGCACCAATGCATCTGCCCTGCTGGCTGTTAATGAATTATGTGCAAGTGTGCCTAATCATGGTGGGGAGACCTAGAGATACCGCCACCTTGGATGTGGAGATAATTCCAGGGTTTTCATAACAGATTGTGCCAGCTAGGAGCCAGCGAATCAAATGTTAATGCCATTGTTGATGCTGAAAGTGAGGCAATCACCAATCTGAAAATGCTAGTCACGCTTGCAACTGAATCATGTGCAATAGCATTCATTTTTACCGCTTCAGCAACTGCAATGAAGCAACAGCAGAGAGTAGTCTATAAGGTATACACTACCTGTCCAGTCAAAGGGACTATATAGTACATAGGTGTTAGGATGGCACACCAGGCAATAATCTCAAGAAAAAGGTGGGTGCTCACTGCAAGGAGCTATCTAATAGCCTCCATACTCAATACAAATAATTTCAAAAAGCAGGGCACGCCTTAGAGAAAAGTCAAATTTATTCATAGCACTTACAAAAAGAACCCAATGCATTTTGGCCCCTTCAACTAGAGGTCTTTGTCAGGGGCCAAAAAAGTGCAGGCAAGGGACTATATAGAACTGCCCAAAGAAACAAGTACACAGGCTCAGCTTGTCAGTTATAGTCGCAATATGTTATTATGGGATGCACACTTGTGTGGTGCCTTTGTGGTTTTATTGAATGTGTTATGTGGTTAGCTAGTAAGATCAACTATTTCATCCTCTTTTATCTGCTGCAGAGCGTACTTTGCTTGAATTTATCTGAATGGTATATTTGTTATCAGTAACAGCCGGAGCTTTAGCTCATTGCTTAATGGAACAATAAATACTTAGTGTAACCATTAATCACAGAAAGACCATTAACTGAAACCTTCATTGGCTACAAATCTGGACATTCCTTGCCTTGTCACGCAGGCTGGATTTTCTGTTTCAAGGTACAATCTGTCATTTAGTTTGTTCCTTTTAAAGTGCTTTATGTGACCAATAGATTGAGCTCCATCTCTTTTTAGGCCAGAAACAGTAAAGTTCTGCATGGAAATGTTCTGGATAGTGATTAGTACCTCCCAACTGTCCTGTTTTTTCGCGGGACAGTCCAGATTTTGACAGCTCAACCCACAGTCCCGGATTTTTACTGAAATGTTCTGACTTTCTCTTTGATCTCCTGCACTGAACAGCCAGTAAAAGATACAAAGTTTCTGAAATGTAATTAAGTAAGAGGTTTTTGGCAGATAGCCCAGAATATTCAGCAGGTGTACTTAGATACATTTGTAACAATGTAAGATAAGCAAAGAAACAATTGCAACAATTAAAGATAAGCAAGTGTCTTGGGGAAACTGTGTTCAAACTTTCCATAACCTGCCAGATTTTGTAAAATGTGGTATTTAGGGGGTGTGGCCATAAAATGAAATTGCCATGCTTAGCTTGGCAGATGTTTTTATCCCTATTTCTATTTTCCAAATGTTGGGAGGTATGGTTTTGTCAGTTCAGTAACTTTGTGCAGTAAGGGTTTATTATTTCAAACAAATGCAAATAAGTTCACATTAATAAAGGGTTTACTATTACTTTAAGAGTATGCTTCTTGTATCTTCCAGGGCTTCCTCAATCTCAAGTGGTCACGCTTCTACAGAGTCCTTTTCACCAGATCCTGTGCCATTATCCCAACTGTGTTTGTGGCTGCATTTAAGGATGTGGAACATCTGACAGGCATGAATGACTTACTCAATGTCCTGCAGAGCATTTTGGTAGGAAGAATACAGCAATGTCCTAATGACCATTATGTGAAACTACCCTACTAGGGTCTTGTCCTGATAATGGCATTTGTTTTCCAGCTTCCCTTTGCCTTGCTACCGGTACTCACCTTTACCAGCATGCGTCCACTGATGTGCGACTTTGTCAATGGCATGTGAGTTTGTATAATAGTAGACTTAAAACCTACTACCTGCTTTGTCTGTCTCTCCCTCAATATTCTAATTACCAAAAGACCTCATTCATCACACATAAAGTAAAAATTCTAATTCTCATACTGCCCAGCTACCAGAACTGTGGCACACAAAGCAAGTTATGCAAACATTTGTTTAGGCCATGCCCACTTTTTGACCACGTCCCTTTACCTCACCTGCTCACATAGATATCACTCTATATATTTCTCTACAGAAATATAATGTACACATAGAAGTATAAATGCAGTGACAGCATTACATTTAAAATATATAAAAAGCTGTATAATTAAAGTTCTTTGCAAATTATACATGAAACCCAAATTCTGTTTTTATTAAAAGACCCATACCTGTTATAAATGTATTTAATAATCTGAGCTGTCAATCATATATTGTCTGCCTTGCCTCTATGCCTCAGGCATAGAGGTGGGGCAGTCAATTCCTTCCACTTTCCATTAACACTTCCTAGATGTCACTGCACTCCTCACTTCCCCCCTTCCAGCTCACGGCCTATATAACTATGTAGCCTTTGTATGGGCAGGGGCAAAAGGTCTCCCCTTTCTGGCACATACACAAGATTTTGGGGTGATGCAAAACTTGCCTAAATAAAAGTGCCTGTCTGCTTTCTGTGATTGCAAATTTAAATCTAAATTTAATAATTTATGAACCAACATCACAAAAAAAGGATTTGGAATATTTATTAGGGTGACAGGTCACCTTTAAAGCCACACAACACACAGCAGTATATATGGGGAAGAACCTGAATAAAACTGAACTGAAAAAAGTGTTGGGAAATGAACAACCCCTTTAATAAAAATGAATAATAATACTAAAATTGTAACCTTACAACACAAAATTTTTGCGGCTGCTGGGGTCAGTGATCCCCATTTGAACGCTGGAATGAGTGGGGGGGGGGAAATGGTTGCTTAGAATTGACCATTCTATAATACACTACAAGTTTGTTTGTTTGTTTGTTCACCATCCAACACTTTTTTCAGTTCAGTTGGTTTCAGATCAGAAATAAAAATAAGGGGGCAAATTTACTAAAGGGCGAAGTGGCTAACGCTGGCGGAAATTCGCCAGTGTGACGTAATTTCGCCGATTTACTAACGGTCGCTGGCATAATTTCTCTAGCGGAGGAGATAGACTCTGGCGAAACTTCACACCCTAACAGTAGGCGAATTTTCGCTGTGGTGAAAGAGAGTTACTATGCAAATTCACTAAGTTTTCAATTTTACTGACCGTTACCTCTATCGCCAGACTTGCCTTCCCCACCTCAGACCAGGCAAAGGAGCAGATAGGACTTACTTGAAATTTTGTTGAAAATTTTTCCTAAAAAACGCTGGCGTCTTTTCCTTTTTTCAGGGTGATAGGCTGCAAAAGATTGTAATTTTTTTTAGGGTACCTGACTTCCCCCCTACATTTCCTAACATATGGTACATAAACTATACACTGGGCACATGTGTAGGGCATTATAACAACTTTATTTTATTTTATTAAGGTTCCCTGGGCTTGTGTAGTGTAATGTATTTACTGCAACATATACGTCCATTGAAATTTAACTTCCCGCCATATGCAAATTAGCCAACGCTAGTGCAACTTCGCTTTGCTTGCCGAATTAACGCTAGCGCAACTTTGCAACCATTCAGCGCCAGCAACAAAACTTTGCAACTTAGTGAATTTGAGTTGCCTGAGCGATGTTTCGCCTGACTAAGTGTGGCGATGGCCGTGAAGCCGTCGATGGTGAATTATCACCGGTTAGTGAATTTGCTTCAAAGACTTTTTCCAATTGTGTTCCATTAGTTATTTGTTACTATTTTTACAAAATCTAGGTTTAATGTCCCTGTCTGGCAGCTCAGTAATTCAGGTGCAAATTCTAAACGGTTTTGCAACATTTAGTTGATTCATTTCTCAGCAGCATGTCTGGATTATTAGCAACTATTGTATCAATTCTAACAGCTGCCTTTAATGAAACCCAGAGATTCTGTTCAGTAGGGCCAAAGATACGAAATGTATCAACGAAATGTATCAATTCAGAACAGTTTACAGAGTCGTCGACCCCCCCACGAGCTGCTTTAGAAGGTGAAAAATTACACTTTACACTACAATATTATAAAACAGTCACACATTAAATAGAAAGTAATTGTAAAAAGTCTTTATTTCTGGTGAACTGTCAGAAACCAACTGAATTAAAAAAAGTGTTGGAAGGTGAATGGATGAACCACCCCTTTAATGCCCCCAAACACAAATGCGTATATAGTCAGTGCTCACTTCATGTTTAAGGCCTAGCAGTATAAATACAGTGCCAACTTCACATTTAGAACAGTATATATGCATCTCCATCAATAGACTTGCATTTTACAGGTGGGTAACTAAGCTGTTACAGTAGGTAATCAGACAGAGATGTTTCCTAGTGACAGTTTTCAAGGTGGACCAAGTTCTTGAAATGGAGCCTGTCCCCAGAATTCGGAATGTTCTTAAATACTCATGTAAAAAGGATGAAAAGCCTTTTTTGTAATACCAACAGATTCATATTTATGTCCTTTTATATGTTTTTTTTTTCTTGCAGTATTGGGAAAATCGTCGCTATTCTTCTCATTGCACTGATCATGGCCATAAACCTGTACTTTGTGTGTGTGTACATTCCCATGTTGGACAGCATTCCCTTGTATGTCCTTGCAGGGGTTCTTCTGTTCTTTTATGCCATATTCAATTTGTACCTGGTAAGGCTTCGCTCCCCTTATCAACTGGCCTTCTTGCTGGGAAGGGGTATCAGTTCTGGTGACTAGAGCAGTGAAAAGTAATTGTGATTTATATATATATATATATATATATATATATATATATATATATATATATACACACACATATAAGCTAGAGAGACTGCATTATGGGTAGTTTGCCATATAAGGGTGGTGGCAGATGGAGAGATTAGTTGTCCAGAGATAAATCTTCTCTACTGCAGGCAACTAAATGCCCTGAAATGCCTTCCCGCAAGCAAGAATGCGAATCGCTGGCAGGAGGCATATGTATTGTTTTGCGTATCGTATACGTATCGTTTTCTTGTAAGGCACCTTTGAGTGACTTTGGAAAACAAATCGATTCTTATGCTGGCAATTTGCATTATTGCCAGTAGGAAAGCATTTGGGGAGATTAGTCGCCCGCAGTAGAGAAGAATTGTCGCTGGGTGACTAATCTCTCCATCTGCCACCACCCTAAGAGCTTCAACTATGCAATGTTTGAGAAAAATACCAGGCGATAAGTTTGCTTTTTACTACATGTATAGCTGTTGTGAACTACAATGCTAGCATTCAATGGGAAACAGTTTTAGTTAGCAGAGTGCATATATTTAACATAGCACAGGGCGTAGTAGAACTAGTAAGTCTAACCTTTCTCTGTTGCTGCTAATTTCTAGCTCTGGACGTGTTGCCTGGCACATGGGGCAGAGTTTTTATCCCGGGGGAGACACCGGCAATTCTCCTATGAAGTTCCAGAAGATTTAAAATCGGAGATTTGCAATAATTCAGCAGAAGTAAACTGAGTTACTAGCAAGCTCTGTATATCAGCAGGGTGTGAGCCATTAATGTGTATAATACCCATGGGGACTCCTTGGTCTTGACTGCAACTGACTTATCCTCAATGAATTTTTGGAGATTTAATTACCCTGATAATGGAACAAGGATACAGCATTAGCCTAAATGTCAGAATAAATAAAGTGACTGACTGAAACAGAACCAGCAAAACTGAACCAATCAAAGGGTGCAACTGGGACCTGCTAAAAGAAGACATTTAATTTGGAGCCAAAATGCAGTTATAAAGCTGTTTCATACCTCCTTGTGGTAGCCATTGATTCTCTGTTCTGTAGGATTGTGCAATGTACAGGACTTATTCTGGTATGATTCTATGGTAAGTCTTTCAGCAGGCTAGGAGTAAACTTATGAGGCTGTTCCTGCTGAATTTTGTTTAGTACAGGGAATACCATTACTGGTATAGTTTTATTCTATCTATCTGTACAGGCTGTGAGCAGGAAGCTCCTGCTGAATTGTGCTTAGTTTTATATATCTATCTGTATGCTGTGAACAGACAGTTCCTGCTGAATTGTGCTATTTAGGTAGGGAAATCTATGCTGGCAAAGGTAAATATGCTACATAAATGTCGATAAATAGCATCTTCACCTAAAATTTGACCTCTTTACATCTCATACACTAGCTATTTTTGTGTTTTAGTACATTAGGGGGCGGATTCACCAATGGTCGAATATCGAGGGTTAATTAACCCTCGATATTCGACTAGGAATTGAAATCCTTCGAATTCGAATATCGAATTCGAAGGATTTAGCGCAGGAAATTCGATCGATCGATCGAAGGATTATTCATTCGATCGAACGATTAAATCCTTCGAATCGAACGATTCGAAGGATTTTAATCTAACGATCGAAGGAATATCCTTCGATCAAAAAAACTTAGGCAAGCCTATGGGGACCTTCCCCATAGGCTAACATTGACTTCGGTAGCTTTTATCTGCCGAACTAGGGGGTCGAATTTTTATTTAAAGAGACAGTACTTCGACTATCGAATGGTTGAATAGTCGAACGATTTTTAGTTTGAATCCTTCGATAGTCGTAGTCGAAGGTCGAAGTAGCCCATTCGATGGTCGAAGTAGCCCAAAAAACACTTCGAAATTCGAAGTTTCTTTAATTCGAATCATTCACTCGAATTCACTCGAATTTAGTGAATCGGCCCCTAGATCTTTTTTCTTTGCAGGAGAATCTAATTTTCTTCTCCTGGCACTAGTTTGTTATAAAGCTTTAGTGCAGCAATGGCTAAGGGCAGAGACACACGGTCAGATTGGGGGAGATTAGTCGCCCGTCAACAAATCTCCTCTTCTTCGGGGCTAGAATGAAAATTGCCGGGAGGATGGCTAGCGGAGCACTTTTCTGAACTGCCTTCGTGCAACTTTGGAAAACGAACCGCTCCTATTGCCATCCTGCCGGCGATTTTCATTCTAGCCGGTGGGAAGGCAGTTCGGGAAGATTAAACGAGCCGAAGAAGAGGAGATTTGTCGCCTGGTGACTAATTTCCCCGAATCTGACCGTGTGTCTCTGCCCTAAGGCTGCACTAATTATATCAGCAAATGAATTATCTAAATAGAGTACAGACTATCAAAGTCAATATGAGATTGCTTACAGCTAAGATTATAAGAAGATATATAAGATATAAAAAGAAGAAATATGTTTAAAGGGAGAATATATTTTCCTTTCCTCGTTGATAACTGGCCACAATAATGTCCATTTAAAGAAATGGCAACGTTTAGAAACTAAAGTAGAGAAATAAGTGGCACTGCAGAAAACATACTCTTTCTTAAGGGCACCAAGGATCTGTCTATTACTTGTGAACAATTTGTTGAGGTCTAATTAATACTAGTCTGGAGGTGATGTCCAAGGAAATAAAGAAGGGGCCTGCAGGGTCTTCCCTTGGGTAATTTACATATACACAGACTATTTTGAAGAGACTGTGTGTCACTTTGTCTGTTTCTGTACTCCCTTTTCAGCATGACTGCAATGAATAGGAATCGTGCTGCACAGACTTTTTATTTTTTGCTTTAATGTAGACATATCTGAAGTGTTTGTTCTTTCTTGAGCTAAAAGAGGCAAACAAAGAAACTGCAAGTGCTTTCATTTTTCAACCTCCTGGTATTCTGAAAGAAAGAAGGATAAGGTTGTTAATCAGATTGCCAATGCTCATATAATCACCCTGCATAATGAACTTCTAGTTACCTGTAACCCAGAGACAGACACAACAAAGCATGGAAAGGGAGGGGCATGTTTAATAGAGCTCAGTATCTCTGTTTAAATTAACTCCTGTTATACTTCATATAAAACTCAAGAAAATATGGGTTATTTTGGATTAAATGAATAGGCAGAATACACATTTTTAAGGGTTACACAAAACCCAGGCCCAGAGAAATAACAAACGAAATGCCACGTCACCATCTTACCTTATCCCCAGGTATTCCTGGCTTCTCTTTGTACATGCCCAGTAGAGTAAAATATTGGCATCCCCCAATAATTCTGCCTTTCATTGTCCTTTATGGTAATGGCACACAAACTGGAAACTCCTGTTGCAGTTTCATTCAAGTGAGTGATAAGCACTCTAAAAAGCATTTGTAAGTAATAATTATCAGCACAGGGTACTTTAATATTAATGGAGGGCTAATTTAGAACTTGGATCTCCTACCCACACAGCTACAAATATATCTAATTTCCTACACACAAGTAAAGCAATACTGATACACACAGGGAAATGCCTTTAGTCAATCTCTTTACAAAAAATAATTTGTGTTTGTGTGTGTTTTACATGAGCCCAGCACAGTATACAGTATAGCATCCATGCTGGATATTCATCCTTCCTATTGTTTCCATTGTTTAACATATAGAGTCTTGATTATTTAATGTACAAATTAGAACAATGCAAGTGAAGAACAGCTGCACTATACACTTTCTTCTGCCCCACTGGGGCTTTAGGGTAATTGTGTGAAAAGCACAAATTCTATAACCATAATATTCCTACTGGGTGAATTCCTGGAACTTTTTCTGTATTTATATGCTGGACAATACTGCAGACTGAATTATACAGGGAACTCTTAGTATCACTCATATATTATAAGGGATAATGTAACCCCTACTGTAAATTATATAGTGAATAAAGTACCCTCTATTGTAAGATATGAGGATATTATAAGTTACAGAACAGTTCCATGACCATATCGGCCGTGTGCTTTTATACAGGTCATGGAACTCTGAGGTGACTTCTAACATCCTCATATTTTGCAAAAGGGGGTACTTTATTTATTATAATACACAAGTCTCAGTGAGTCATGCGAGAGAAAGGACAGCACCATTTATACTGAAATTTACAGGATATCCATGGTTTTTGGTATTATTGTAAGGATATTATTCACTGAGGAGTTGCATACCTCCCAACATTTTGGAAATAAAAAGAGGGTCAAAAAAATTGACAGTTGGGAGGTATGGAGTTTTTTTTTGAGTCATGTGACAAAACTGCAGGGCAACCTGGGGAAAAGAGGCAGATGTCCTGTCAGCAATATCGGCTTCTTCTGCAACTGCACCAGATCTGTGCCTCTGCTATATGTAGGCTTGCCAGTGATGGTTGCCAGGTTGTTGATCCATTGTTATTAATAGAGAAAAAAGTTTAATAAATAGGAAGGCCGGTAACCCTAGCTATATGGAAGTGCAGGTACACTATAAAATGGTGCAGGGTCAGGACAGACTGAACTGTAATACCCTCCCTGAGGAAATTCTTTCTGATCCACAATCACACAAAGCTGTCCCCAGAATCCTCAGCAGTTCCACGGCATCTGTAGTGAGGTGATGACAATTCATAGCTATATCACCAGCTAATAGGCCAAAAATCAATATAATATTCTGTGCAAATACATTTAATAACACGGTCCCTGCACATTATTTGTACTTTCAGGCACATGAGGGGAAAAACGGAAGAAAATGGCATTTATTGATAAGCAGGAATCTCTACACTGGCGATTTGAAGCTTTGCACACACTCCCTGGCTCCTGAGCTTTGCTGTTTGGCAGACAAGCGCAATGGAGCTGTCAGTGCAGAGGCCACGGGAGGGGGCGGCCTACTCCCTGCTAGTGCTCATGCATTGGTACAGCTTCTCGCTTTTCTCCCGCCCTGCGCCTCTGCCTGGGTTCGCTGTTTTCAGACGATCCCTGGGCAGTTTCCAGGCTCCCCAATGCAAACCTCTCCTTGTGGGGAAGGGACTAGCTCCCTTTCCTTCCCGATGGGTCCCCAGGCTTAGGTGTTTCTCACTGGTCCATGCCAGCGGTACAAATGAACAGGGAGCATGGCTAATATACTGTACCCAATCACAGAGTGCACATAACTGCAGTTCCCTGTCAGGTTCACCTGCCTGCTGATTGGCTGGCCTCCTACAGAGCAAAGTGATCGACTGAACAGAATGGGAAAGTAATTTCTGGCAGTGGATTGGCTGGATGGTCTAAGCAAGGTTTTGGTGGACATTTAAAATAAAACAGTGTATAATGTAATATTTAAAGGCACATTCCCTTAATGCAATAATCTGTATAGCTCAAATGTTAAAAATGTTGACTTTTTAACAATGCCCAGGCTGCTCCCCTAGGGGGCTTGATACAACCTTCCCATGGGGGGCGGGGGCTGCATCAATATTGCTTGCCTTGGCATAAGCCACCAGTGCAGGCCAAATGACTCTAGTGACCAAGCTATAACCCCACCAGGGAACTGGGACTAGCAGGCAGATATATATCAGCCCACTTCTTCTGCCTACCTATAGTATCAGCCCCAGAAGCCATCTTCATAATCTGTGAGCTGGTCAGAAATAAAAGGGGTTCCACTCAATGCAAATAGTGTGTTGCCCCTATGATTACAGTGCTGGCTAGTGGCTACTGTTCCATGTTCTTGCCTGGGATCATAGTAAATGACCCATATAAGCACCTTGTAGTGTGTATGCCAGCCTTTTGCCCTGCCAGTGTAGTAGCAGAATATACAACCACAGAGACAGCATGTTCTCTTTTCCATTACAATAAGCCCAAGAATTGGTGTTAAATTGTGGTGTCAGTCAGTGCTATGGGACTTTACTCCAAATCCCCCCAAAATACTGGTTTCACAGCCTGTTTTTTGTTCCTTTACACTGCACTGATTTGTGTTCCAGTAGAGAGAATTCCAGCTTGGTCAGCTTATGGCCACCTTTGGGGCTAATGTTGATGTCTTGAAATACAAGCACCACGGTTATGGATACTGAAGCAGCAGTGAGTCACCTGAGTCATTAATTATAATTGAGATGGGGAAACACACACCAATACAGGAGCCACACAACACCACTTACTTGCAGGTGCCCGATGCATTCATTGTTCCCAGATATCGTATGCCATTGATTTGCCAATGGATTTTGATGTATAACTCTGGATATGTCATTGCTTAGTGTTAACTTGCCCAAGTGCTTTAGCCTGCATCAGGCACTTCGTTTTTGCAGCATGCAAGGTGCCAGTGGCTGGCAGGAGGGGGGGTATACCTAGGGTTGCCACCTTTTCTGGAAAAAAATACCGGCCCTCCTATATATTTATCTTTTTTCCCTATTAATAACATTGGGATCAGCCATCATTTTTACTGGCCAGGCCAGTAAAATACCGGCCAGGTGGCAACCCTAGGTATAGCTAACATTGGTACTGTCAGTTTGTTGGAGTGGTGATGTAGGTTGAAGATGGTTCCAGTACTTTTCTTGCAAGTTGGTGCTGAAACCATGTTCTACCCATTCCAGCACTTTATTAAGCTGTCATTGTCAATCGTATCGTCTGTACCAGCTATCTGTCCAATGTGGGTAGCTCATATGGCATGGACTATAAAATATGTGCAACAACGCTCTTGGGGCAGATTTACTAAAGCAAAAGTGGCTAGCGTCAATTCGCTAGCGTTACCGCCCGCAGGGACATCACCAATTTACTAACGGGCGCAGGCGACAATTCAGTGGCAAAAGAGACAGGCTGTAGCGGCCATTCGCACGATATCACCAGGCGACAATTCGCTCTGGCGAATGGACGTTACTCTGCAAATTCACTAAAACGCTTGCATTGCCGAAGTAAAGCTGGCGATAAAGCAAATTTTTGCCTGCCAAAAGTGTTGCGCTAGGTGCGAAGTGGATGCTGGCGAATTTTTACCGGTTAATAAATCTTGGGCTCTAAGCTGCAAGTGTTATTTAAACCTCACCCATTTAGTCAGGGCTGCCCAACTAGAGTTGCAATCAGAATGTGAGGGGCATTACAGACTGATATATAAACTAATACAAGAACCCAACACAAAATCTCTCTTATCATTTGGGCTACACTTGCAGAGATCCTTTGTTATAGCACAATACAGCCACCTGCAGCTTTTATCTCATTGTTTTGACGTAGAAACAGTGTGACCGGCAGGAACAGAAGCATCTCACACATGCACTGCCACAAACTGACACATACACACTATAGAAATACATTTATAAATCATAGTAGCGTCCCATTAAAATCACTGTTTTGTGTGTGCAGCTACAGAAATCAGTCTAGTCATGACTTTTACAAAGTACTGGCGAGAATATTTTCCTAACTGCCTATATCTACCAGTGCCCCGCAGTTGTCTGACAACAGCCGCCACGGCTATAATAACTCTTCCTCTCCAATAATCCCTCCTCCCTGCATGAAGTGCGCCCAGCGACCTCTAGTGGGCTAGACTGGGATCGCGAGTTCTACTGGGGCCCCTTGAAACCGCCCGTGGGTTCCATGTTTGTATCAGAAATTGTGCAGAGGAACTCCATGTTGTAACAAAGTTTCCAGCAATCTCCCCTTTTTTGTTTTCCCCCCCTTTTTTTCTATCCCCGTTTCTCTGTTGTGGTTTCCCCCTCCCTCTCCCATGCCCCCGGTCCCTCTCCATTCCCCTTTTTTCTCCCTTATTCCTCCATCCAACAAACCCCAGCCCAGAGGAAGGAAGAAGTGAAAGGGAATAGCCGAGCTCTGGGGAGGTGTGATGGACAATCCGTCCATATTCACCCAGGTCAGCCGAGAAGATGTGAACAACCCCCTGCAAGAGAAAGGTACGGCTCATGATGGGGGGCAGACTGTGCGAGAGGGGATTATACCACTGATGATTGAGGGGAGAGTTTATAGGGAAATAGGCGTGTTTGTTTGCTTTATAGGCTAGGGATCAGGGCTGCCGTTTTGGGACTGTCCAACCTGTGGCTTTCAAGCTCTTGCAGAATTTACACCACACTAGCTGAGGATCCTGGGATTTGTAGTGCAATGACAGCTTGACTGCCAACCATAGTGACAATCTTATTATTTCTTCAAAACCTTACTGCAGAACCTCTTGAGACAACAGCTGCTTTGCTTCCAATTCCTAAATTGGACAGTGATTGGTACCAGTGCTTTCCAAGAGGTTCTGCAGCAGCTACAGGTTGTTAGTCTGCCTTTCCTTGGGAGCCTGATGGTACTAAGTGGATAGTGATTACCTTATCTTATACTAAAGACCCCATAGCACTGCTGAACGGGTTTGGAAGGGTGGGCTCGACAGCTGTAAAGGGGGCGGGGCACATTGGGAAAAAATGGGTGCTGTGGCCTTGGTTTGGTACGGAGGCATCAAAGCTGTCTTTCTAGGGTTGCAAAATGGGACGAATGCCCTGGGCCCATTTTGGCACAACAAGGAACAGTAGTAGGTACAGACAGTAGACGGAGATTCTGACACTTACTGTTTGTGTCTGTTGCTCTTCAGCTCTTGTTGAATTGCAGAGCTCAGATGGAATCTGTAGGGGAAAGCTGGGAGCTCAAGAGCCATAGGTCAGTCAGTCGTAATTTCTTATTTTCGTTTTGCCCCAGGCCCCACGAATACTAAAGATGGCATTTGTTGTCCCTTTAATGAGATTCTTACTGATTTGGCACTGAAATGAACAGAAAAAGAATAGGGTATTGATAAACCCTCAGGGATTTACTTGCTTCCGACACTGTTCATTGCTGTCTGGTTATGCCTGATTAGCAGTGCCTTTATCAATAAATGCTGCATATGAATACGAGGATCTGCTGTCATATGGGTTCCCACCAGTTTAACTACAACTCTCAGATGTCAGTATGCACCCAAAGTTTTTGAGGTGCCCTTTAAATGTCTTTAAAGTACCTGCGCTTGTGTCCCCTTTGTACCTGATAATTATGTTGGACAACAAAAGAGGAGGTTCACCATTCAATGAAGTCTTATGCTCTGTACCCACGTGCCATGAGGCACATTTTATTGCGGTAGCTGCTGGACTGATCCCCAGACTGTCCTTTTATTGGGTTTATATTTGATTCCCTTTTAGCGTTCATGTCTTTATTGCCACTCACCTTTCATTCTGAAAACACACTAGGGACATTGATCTTAGTGACCAGTTGGCCGCAAGATGAAACATGTGAACTCCTCAAATTCATAAGAAACATGGAAAAGGGCAATTTCCAAACTGCCTTACAACATCCTAATTACATTGTGCAAAAAATATGGCAGATTTAATGGAACCAGGGAAACCCCTTGTGTGTCTTTTATCCACTGGTTTCTGTCTTTGCTGGAATCATCTGGGTCTACATGTCATAGGAAATTCACTCTGTCAGAGTAGGTGCCCTTTAAATTGCTTACATGCTAATAATGATATCAGTAATGCAGAAGTCATCGACCCTGCTTTTCTAATGAATTGAAATACAACTGCCCAACCAATACCCTGGGGCTCGATATGGTCATTATATTGGCTGCACCCATGTGTCAGGTGCTTTTCACTTGTAAGCGCAGAGTGCCATTTGTCTGACAAGGGTGCACCTGTCTTATTAGAGAAATAATAGAGAAATGCCAAGACCAGAATCACTAGGGGGAGCTCACTATTAAAGGACAATGGGGAGAATAAAATTTTTAGGTATAGCACTATGCCTCCATCTTTTCTTATTTCCCAGGTTGTCCTTGCTTGGGGTGGGTGCAAAGTACACTAGCCCCTACTAAAGTTACTTTACTACACACATGCCCCCAGCCCCCCGCCCCCCAGGCCTATGCAAGGACTACCTGGGGCAAAAGGAAGATGGCAGTGTACAGCTCAGGCCCCTGGAACTGTGCTTTTTTTTTTCTAAAGAAGAGGCACACAAGCACAGGATGGAATGTTGCCGATTATGATCATTTGTGGAGTGCATAACATATGTTTACCCCTAAATATTTACGATTTACTTGACCTTTAATCCATTTACCATATCAAATCTAATTTAAAAGTTTAAAAAACAGTAAAATCTATGAGACAGCTTCTCCACAACAGTTTTGGTGCAATTTTACATCACTCTAAAAGTTTTGGTGATGCTACCCACCAGGTCTTTGTGCATCCATTATGTTACAGTATAAATCTGTGAAATGCAAGTTCTGTTGGTGATATCAGTTATCTCATCATTACTGAGCTGCTGTCTCTGAAACGCTGGCACCAATCCCTGCCCTTGTCATGTGCTGTTATTTGAGAAACATATCTCCTTGCTTGGGGAGAATTGAACCTTCTCACTAGGTGTAGGTGACTGTCACAAGCTGCAGGTTTCTATATAACTCTTAGTTAGTGCTGTCAGGCTCTCTTTCAGGGGAATCCCTTCACATACCCCAGAGAGGGACATTTAGCTTTAATTAGTATTTAAGAGGAGCTGATGGCTTGTAAGCACAAGGTAGAGGCACAGGGAGGGGGAGATGGCAGGAGATCTGTTTCCCTTCTGCCGTGATTAGTAGCTTTATTCATATAACAAACTGCTCACACCGCTAAATACAACATTTTTTAGGCACATCCCATCCATGTCCCAAGGAGCTTGAAATCTTAAGGTCCCCATACATGGGCAGATATAAAATGCCGACAAATAAAGTTGGCATCTTATGGGGCCCTCTTACAGGCTTCCCCAATTAATTACTGCCCGAAAGTTGGGCAGATGTTGATCGGGTGAGTTTAAAAATCCAGTTGGATAGAGAACCGCGTCAGTCCTTGATCCAACCTCCTGTATTCTTCTCATTGTGATACGATCGTTGGGCGCTAGGGCTCACGATCCGATCGTTTAGAGATAGGGTTGCCACCCAGCCGGTATTTTACCGGCCTAGCCGGTAAAACACCTGCCAAGGCCGGGGCCGGTATTACAAATTTACCGGCAATGCAGTAATGCCGGTAATTTGTAATATCCTTTAAAAAAAAGCCCTTGACTTGTCCCCATTTGCGCAGAACTTACCTTTTTTGTAGTGTTCTTCACATCGCCGTGATGTTGCCCCACCCCTTTTTGTGTCACGCTGCGTAGCCCTGCCCCTTTTTGCATCATGGACCGCCTCCTTTTTTTACCCGCCCCCCACCGGCCGGTTATTTTTTTTACTAAAGGTGGCAACCATATTTAGAGATGTTGCCAAATGAGCAGATTTCCCAATGTATGGTCAGCTTAAAGGGGTTGTTCACCTTTAAATTAACTTTTAATATGATGTAGAGAGTGATATTCTGAGACAATTTGTAATTGGTTTTCATTTTTTATTATTATTTTTGAGCTATTTAGCTTTTTAATCAGCAGCTCTCCAGTTTGCAATTTCAGCAAACTGGTTGCTAGGCTCCAAATTAACCTAGCAACTATGCACTTATATGAAAGAGAGACTGAAATATGAATTGGAGAGGGCCTAAATAGAAAGATGAGTAATAACAAGTAGCAGTAACAATACATTTGTGGCCTTACAGAGCAATTGTTTTTAGATGGGGTCAGTGACCCCCTTTTTAAAGCAGGAAAGAGTCAGACGAAGAAGGCAAATAATTAAAAAAAACTATAAAAAATTAAAAATGAAGACCAATTGAAAAGGTGCTTACAAGTTGCCATTCTATAACATATTTAAAGTTAACTAAAAGGTGAAGTCTGAGGCACAGGGAGATTGTGATTCCATAAAGTTGAAAGGATGTTGATCCAAGGCCATTGGCTGCAGTTGACCTCAATCATAGGTGGAGGGTGATTTTTTTTGTTCGGGGAAGCTACAATTGGCAATACTCAGACAGGTTTCCGTCTATGGTCAGACATAGGGGATTTGCACTGATAATGATAGTTAGCCCCCCCCCCAACTACCTCTAACAGTTCACTGGGGGTGGGGGTGCTTTTTTTTTTTTTTTTTAAAAAACGTTTGATTTACCAGCGCCGAAATCGCTTTATCCTTGCCAGAAATGATTTTCATGTGCTTTATCGCCCACTGACATGATAACATAATTAGGTTGAAAAAAAATCCCACATCAAGTTCAACCTTTTGTCTAAATAAAACTATACTAATTGCTAGTTGATCCAAAGCATCTAGTAAAAGGCAGCCTTGCAGGAATTGCATTGGCTGGAGAGTGGGTCAAAGTTTACCCTCCAGCCAATCTGATTCCAGTGGTACTGGGACTTAATTCTCAAGGCAAAACCACCAGCATGGAAACTTTTAGGAATGAAAGAAGATGCTACTTTTATTACTCATCTTTCTATTCATATTCAGTCTCTTATTTAAATCAATGCATGGTTGCTAGGGTAATTTGGGCCCTAGCAACCATTTTGCTGAAATTGCAAACAAATAATAAAAAATGAAAAGCAATTGCAAATTGCCTCAGAATATCACTCTCTACGTCATACTAAAAGTTACCTCCAAGGTGAACAAACCCTTTTATGAAAATCTGCCTATGACCGCAATTCGATTGCTAGCCCATGCAACCTGACCGCACTCAACTGGCCCATATGATCTTGTCTGATTGCTCTGATGATCTCCAGGTCAAGGCACCTGGCTGAGGATTCTGGGATTTTTAGCTTGAAATCTGTAGTCTGTTCCTGCATGACTAGAGACAGCTGTGTGTGTGTCCCTGAATGGTTTTTGACCCTGCATCAGAAGATGGCACTTAAGAGGTTAAAACCTGGAAGGTAGCAATGGAATATGCCAAGAAGATGTTTAACCCTTTCCTCAAGGCTTGGGTGGGCTTTCTAAATGCTAACAATTAGTAGAATATATAAATAATTAATAAAATGTCTGCTAAATTGAGTTAATCATTTGTGCACCATACACTGACGTATGATGCTGGAAAGTAATGGATTGAGTTTTAGTTACCGATATAGCCAGGGGCTATCACAAACCGGTATCAGTCTTTGGTGGGTCCCGCTACACCCCTTAATATTGTTATTGTTAGAAGGACATGATTTCATGTCTACATCTAGACCGAATGCCTGTTATTCTACCCTCGTGGTTAACAAGGCACACAATCACTCACCCCTCGCCCACAGCCTTCATTCTCTAAGCTGCCTCTCTTTATCAGATCTGTGATGGTCACATTATAGAAACCTTAGCTCTCATCACCCCATACGTCACTCTTAATAAATGCTTTATCTAATATCTGTAAGCCATTTGGAAACTCTTGTTCTGAATATGCATTACTGCTCTGCAGTGACATATTAAAGGGCAACACAATAGAGCTTGATGGGGTGCAAATTGCGCAGAGAGGCCTTTGATTGGACAAACCTCATTATAGTATATCAGTCCACTGCAGATCTTGCTGAATGGAGAACAATACAAGGTTTATTGTATACAAATTCTTTGTTCTTTGTAGCTGGCCTATTTTGTGAGCTGCTGTTGCTTCCTTTGCTCTTTTGTAATATCCTGTGTAATGAAATAATAGCTCAAATATAGGCCTTTGCTATTCATGCAACTCCCTTCACGATAGAAAATGAAATCATTTATAAAAATAATAAGTATACCTGCTTTTACTCAGTGCACAGAGCTGGTGTATGCTTCAAATTGGCCTCGTTGCACTTGGCTGATCATTCACCCCTCGTGAGGCTCATTGCAATCTTTAAATGGGTTCCAAAATATTTTTCAGTTCAGTTGGTTTCAGACAGTTCACCAGAAATAAAGACTTTTCCCAATTACTTTCTATTTTCTATGTGTGCCCATTTTTCTAATATTGAAGTGTAAAGTCTAATTTTTCATCTTTGTTAGGGCTAGTCCACACGAGGAGATCTGGGGAGATTTTGTCGCCTGGCGACTAATCGCCTCGTCTTCTGAGCAACTATCTCCCTGAACTGCCTCAGCGTGTTTTCCCATAGGCTACAATGAAAAGTCGCTTGCGCTAATGCACACACGGCGATGAGTTTTCAATAGTCGCCCAAAGTTGCCTCAGTGAGGCAACTTCGGGCGACTATAGAAAACACATTGCCTCGTGTCAGTCAACATGAGCAGATTCGGGGAGATTAGTCGCCCCAGTGAAAAATCTCTTCTTCGGGCCGACAATCTCCCCAAACTGCCTTTCCCCTGCCCTCCGCTGGCTAAAATGAAAATCATCATCATTTCATCATCATCATTTATTTATATAGCGCTGTCAAGATACGACTGCGGCAATTCACACGCGGCACTTTGTTTTCCGAAGTTGCCTCACGAGGAAACTTCGGGCGACTTCGGCAGTTCGGGGAGATTGTGGCCCCGAAGAAGAGTCAATTTGTCGCAGGGGTGACCAATCTCCCCGATTCTGCTCGTGTGGCCTGATCCTTAGCGTCTGCGCCAGAATTACAGAGCTGCCAGACTCAAACACCAGAGACAGGGATATTCAACTTTAAACTCACATTTTGGAAAAACAGTAAAAAAAATGGTAGGAATTGAAAAAAAATCTTTATTTCTGGAGAACAATCTGAAAACAGCTCAACTGAAAAAGTGTTTGAAAGGTGAACAACCCCTTTAAAAGGGCTGTTGAAGAGTGGGGACCCTTCTATTTCATTAGGGCTGGTGGAATGTCATCAAACAAGATTGTCACTGAGATCTAATTGGGTTGCATAGTGGCCTGCCAAATCTGTCTTCTAGTGGGGAGATCTGCTTATGAGATGGTCTGACCATATTGCAACTTGGAGTTCTACCTGACATGGAGGATGTATGACCCTCCTTTAGGACAGTGAGGTCACATTTACGTGGGGTTGGGGTTCACAAAAGCTGAAACCCCCATGTTTTGATATCCCTGCCTGGGATTATTCTGCATTTTGTCTGCAGTGCAGTCTAAATTGCTGAGCCTGCCTCCCCCTTATTGTGCAAGACACCAGGGCCATGCTCCACCCTGGGTTGCTAGCAGTTTCTTGCCGCAAAGAGCAATGGCTGATTATGGCCACAGTGTTGCATGACCTGGCTAGCTACAATAGAAAGGTCACTAAAAGGGTAGGGTGCTGGGCATCACGGAGCTTTCCCCAACCTGAAGTGAAACACCAATGTATTGTGCAGGAAATCAAGGCTGAGCTGTAAGTGACATGTCTGTGGGTTCTGCAGCAGCTGTGGTCTTTGGGCTCTACAGACTGAATGTAGGTGAGTTCTTGTGCTAAGGCCACGAGTTGATCACAAATGTTCAGTCTGTGAAACTTGGTTGTACCATCTCCCTCTTATGACCTTTGGCAACACAGAAGGGCTACTCCCCCATCCAGAAGGTGATAAGGAAAAACCCAGGAACATCCAACCTGCAACCCTCATGCATTTATTAGCTTACATCTCCCAATTTGGGCCCGTCTGTAGGTTCCTTCTGTGCATGTTTGTATTTATACCTGAGAATATGCCTCACTTCAATATTCATGGGACCATCTGTTTATGGACACAGGAGAAATTGTCTGTAGCTGTGTATGGCACAGTCCTTCAGAATGAACCCCCTAAACTCATAAGAAAGGTTACAGATATATATAAACATTGGGGTAACAGTCACCCTGCTATATTTCCAAGGCACAAATAAGCACTCACCCCAAATCTCACCCTAACTGGCCTTCAGTCTGGGCTCCTTACTTCAAAACAAAGTTAAAGATATACAGAAACATTGGGGTAACAGTAACCCTCCCATAGTTCCAGTGGTACCCAGGCACAGATAAACCCCAAATCCTCACCCCATATCTTGACTAATTGGCCTTCAGACGAGACCACCTCCTGACCACCCCTGTGCCATATGTCTCTACCCTGTAGTTAACTTGCAGCTCTTGAGCTGTAAAAGAACTACAACTCCCAGAATCTCATTTTCTTGGGTAATTCTGAAGTTTGGAAAGAGCTAAAGAGCCATAGAAGGCTTATTGGTCCTATTCTAATTTGTGGAAACAGTACATAATTGGTATGAATTAATATTTATGAATATAGTTAGCTAGATTCAGCTAGGTGCCACTTTAGCCTGGCAGGCAGAGTGATTGGTTCTGGATGGGAACTGGAGGCGACTGTGGGATATTTTTTTCCACTAAATGAAATGTGGGAAAGGCTTGCAGCCCAGTTACATGTACTCCGTTCTGTGAAAAGGTCCCTGGCAAGCTGTGTGTATGGGTGGGGAGGAAGGGACCATTGTTGCTGCCCACGCAGGGAGGCGCATGCTATTCCCCTCTGGATCCTTTAACTGTGGCTGCAATCACAGGGGCATATGCTTGCCAGGTCTCTGCTCTGTGTACAGCCCCCTGCTTCCTGCCTTTGGAATTAGCTCGCACTGTGACATCAGTGAGAGAAATTTACTTAAAATTTGATGTTTATTTTTGCTTGGGAAGTTTTGCTGTCAAGCTGCAATTGTACATTTTCATTGCTTGCTAGTATTGCCTTTAGAATTAATCAGTAACCCTTTGTGACCTTGGAACTTTGGACTTTTTAGCCTTCACAGACAGTTTTATGCCACTGCCTTGGTGAGTTTGATTGACGATGCCCTTCATGCTACTGGATTAGCACATGCCCATTACACTCTGTATTGCATGTATGTCAGAGGGTAGTAGAGGCATTGCTGCAAGTATCTGATGCTGCTGGGTGGAAAGCGTGCTGAATTGCTGAATTTAAAAAAAATTCCATGCATGATAATCTATTCAGAATCAGCTTAGATTTAAATGCTGATTTAAAACATGCTGTGCATCACACTGTAATGACTATTTCCTATTAAAGCAAGAAATATCATATTAATAATAATATAATATTCACCAGGCCCCAGTGGAGCTTACAATCTAAAGTCCCTGTCACAGTCACATACACACGCTGTTTGCTAATAGTGACTCTTTCTCCGTCTCTCACCACTGTATCCTGTATTTGTTTGCTGACTCTATTTGCCCATAATAGGAGCTGTTACTGCCTGTACCCTGCTACATTGTTCTGTTACATCGCAGCACAATATTGTTAATAGAAAGTCACATTGTTCAGTGCAGTTCCATTAAGGGAAACGTGCTGTCACAGAGCGAGGCTGAGTAAATATGTTCTATTCTAGTTATTTCAAAGACTATGTTAGCTATATGATGACAGTTAAGATGGTATATCACACGTGTGATGTAAGAGACTCTTCCGTGTGGTGTGCGCTGCAATATGTAATATCATCCACACTGTCATGGATTACTGTGTTTTTTCCCTATCACTTGAAAGGTCCACCATGAGAATCTGTGCACCAATTAGCACTCAGATCAATTACTATTGTTTACTCAAAGGAAGAGGTTAAACATAATGGGGGTACTTACCTTCCCTCCAAAGAGCAAAGCCACTTACCTTTTCTTATAATGCAAACTGGCCCAGAGTATTTTGGCGGGCACCTTTTTGCCTATTCCCAGGTATCTCTAGTGGCAGCTTGGGCTTAGTACATGCTCGGTATAGTGATGTATTGTATTGAAGTTGAATTGTACAGCACCCAGCCCAAGATGCTGTAAGTGGCATCTGGAATTCTCTAATCACATTGTTCTAGGCATGGTAGGATTCATTTAAGACAGCAACCATTTACTTGGCCTTTAAAGGAAAACTATACCCCCAAAATGAATACTTAAGCAACAGATAGTTTATATCAAATTGAATGACATATTAAAGAATCTTACCAAACTGGAATATATATTTACATAAATATTGCCCTTTTACATCTCTTGCCTTGAACCACCATTTCGTGACTCTATCTGTGCTGCCTCAGAGATCACCTGACCAGAAATACTACAACACTAACTGTAACAGGAAGAAGTGAGGAAGCAAAAGGCAGAACTCTGTCTGTTAATTGGCTCATGTGACCTTACATGTGGTTTGTATGTGTGCACAGTGAATCTTACGATCTCAGGGGCGGCCCTTATTTTTTAAAATGGCAATTTTCTATTTCTGATTACCCAATGGCACATACGACTAAAAAAGTATATTATTATGATAATGGTTCATTTACATGAAGCAGGATTTTACACATGAGCTGTTTTACTCAGTATCTTTTAATAGAGACCTACATTGTTTGGGGGCTATAGTTTTCCTTTAAGGGCTATGACTTACATGGCATTTTGACTGCCACAGTGTCTTGTGGGATTACTGTGGTCCTCGTAACACCCTTCATCACGTATCAATTTTTCCTGCTGAAAAACAAGGTATATGCTGTGCCTGTGGGAGGCATTGGCAGTAATAAGACATGTGACAAAGGTTTCCCATGAGTCTGTGATCTCAGAATCCTCCCCAGACCCCCAGTCTCTGTTCCCCCATTCCATTACAATCATATAAAGCTGACCACATTCTTATAATTATATAAGCTACAGCACAGGGGTTGCCAAGATGCTTATCTCATGTATCAAGAATGAACTTGTCTCCTCTCTTCTTTCAGGGCCACTGAGTTCAAGTGCATGTTTGTTTCTTGTATAAGGAGAGAGCATGTTGGGACTCATACTGGCAGGGACTATGCAAAGCACCCCAAAGCCCCCTGGGAAATACTCTCAAATGTATGCTTAACTACAAATTTTTTATTTTGGGTTCCGGGGGCTGTTTTCAGTTACCAGGCAAGTTTGAGGATGGGCTTGAAGATTCAAAAGCAAAAAGTCGGGAGAGACTTACTGTCTCTTGGCATGAAACGCGTTAGGCCAAAGCATGTCCTAATAAAGATGTTTCATTTTTATATAATACTTGGGCTCCATCTTCACTTTTTTTTCACTTTTCAACTTTTTGCTTTTGAATTACTTTACTAAATGATGAATAACCCGTGGACTGGGGGTACTCTGGGATGTGACTACTGTGTATAACCTTTCTGATTCTAAAAAAAAAATGTTTCTGAACTTTATTGGATTTTGGACTATTGTCAAAACATAGAAGCACACACCATAGCAAATACTGTATATCTATTTGGGCGTAAAGACTCTCTTCTCATTTTGGGCTTTTTGGCCAGGTGATGCAGGAGTTTGCACCCTTATGCACTGGTGTGTATTCACTTTTTTTTTTACTGCTTGTGCCCAGGGTTCCTGGCACCCTGGGCACCTAAATGCCTTTTGCAATACATGCTGTCCACCATTGCTTAAACTGACAAAAGCTATGGGTGCCATTAGCCTAACCCTACAGTTCCTGTGTGTCCAATCAGTTTCCAACCCACTATACAAAGCAAACCTCTCTAGATCTTATCTTACTCGATCTACACCAAATCGGGTGCCACGGGAGAGGTGGGGCCCAGCATGGCTCTGTGAGACAGTTACATACAAGTGCTGTGTGGTTAGGAACAGAGCAGAGGTGCAGCACTTGTTACACCGTGTGATGCCTCCGGTAAAAACAGAAATGAAAAAAAAACTAGAAATCAATTTTAAAAAGTCTATTTTGAGTGAATTTAGCAGACCCAAATTAAATGCATTTATTATTTCACTTTTTAATCCTATTTCTATGAAAAAGCCCAGTTTTGCAGAATTCTCTGAGCTGTAAACTTTGATCCTTTGTTATTGTTACACAACCCAGGCACCTTACCTTTAATGTGTAACCAGCACTTGTAACCTTAAAGGGATACTGTCGTCAGAATTAAAGACACACCTTGCAGCTGTTCTGACTAAAGCAGACCCAGTAATGGTGGTACCGGCAGCACCTGCAGTCAGGGTTATAAATCACCCTTTGCAGCTGTGTGTGTAAAACAGGGCTGCCATTAAATCCCAATATCCGCACTGCTGCATTGTATCCATTCCAGGAAAATAGGCATTCTGTATGAACATCAGTTCATTAAATGGAAAGGATGAGGAACTGCAGCAGGCCTAAAGGGGACTGCCTTAAACATACCTCCCAACATTTTGGAAGTAAAAAGAGGGACAAAAAAGATTTTTCCGCACGTAGCGCAGCAATTTTTTTGACGACACCCCTTTCTGTGGCCACACCCCCTAATTACCATGTTTGTTTTACAAAATTTGGCAGGTTATGAAAGTTTGTAACAATTTTGAAACACAAAAACACAGTTTAGATAAGGAGAAATATTTTCAAAGTATCTTATTTGCACCTGTTAGCTGTTCTGGGCTCTCTGCTAAAAGCCAATTAAGTGAGAAACTTTGTTTCTTTTTCTGGCTGCTCAGTGCAGAGAAAAGAGGGACTTTCCAGTATAAATGAGGGACTGCGGGTTGAGCTGTCAAAAGAGGGACTGTCCCTCCGAAAAAGGGACAGTTGGGAGGTATGCCTTAAATACAGCAGGAGTTTCCCACCAAGCAGGTAGGGCAGCAGCAGAAGGTGACTTTAATCTCATAGAGTTTAATGGCTCATGGGATCTTTGTCCAATTGTCACTAAGCTTTTTCCAGCTAGACTAGCGGGCAGCAAAATGCTCAGAATTGCCTGCACACTTGGGTGCCCTAATGGGTCAGGCGATTATCACTCAAAAACGATTGTATGACAAAATGTGCATAATCGGCCCATGTGGTTCTCGGATATTGTTGGACTACAACTGGCAGCAGGGGCGATCCTGGCCCCTCCGCCGCCTGAGGCAGCAGCAGTTGCTGCTGCCCCCCTCCCCCGGAAATTTGCTCTTAAAGTACCAGGAGCAGCATTTTCGCTGCCCCTGGTACCTAGTGGGGTGCTGCCGCCTGAGGTGACAGCCTCAACTTGCCTCATTGGCGAAGCACCCCTGACTGGCAGCACCCACCCCTGGGGTTTCTGTACTGTTCCCGAGTACCGCAGCCACAATTGCTTGCTTATCTCTCTGGGCCCCTGTGTTCTATAGCCTTGATTCCATTTCCATTGCTTTGTATTACGTTATAAGATGATACTGTCGTTGCAGACTCCTCTCCAGAGATTGGCAGTCAGTAAGTTCATCTGTTGGGCGGAGTTACTGCTAATTGCACTGCGGTTTTGGGCTGATGCCACTTGACTCCTAGTCCTTCACTATGAAATAATGGCAATTACAGGAAGTCAGCAAATTATTCATAATATTGCCAGAATCCTTTCGTGTCACTGTTTGGCCTTCTCATTTAAAGGGAAAATGTGTTCTGCTTCACTGTTGCCAGGGAAAATACACAATATTAATTATATATTATCAGACATCACCATATGAGAGTATAGTTCCATCCTTTGTAGAGCAAATGCAGGTGAAATAAGGTAAGTAAAGGAAATGTCGGATGAAGTTGCAGCGTTGATCCGACATGACTGCGTTTGCAACCGACAGTCATTTCCATTACTTACCTTATTTCTGTTGCATTCTACGTGACGCCTGCGTTTTTGCGTATTGCGACAATTGCGTAAATCGTCCCTGAAGTCCTACCCTAACTGTAGAAGGAAGAAGTGGTGAAGCAAAAGACACAACTCTGTCTGTGAATTGGCTCATGTGACCTAAGAAGTATAGTTTGTTGGTTTGTTTGTGAGTACAGTGAATCCTACAATCCCAGGGGGCGGCCCTTATTTTTTAAAATGGCAATTTTCTATTTATGATTACCCAATGGCACATATTACTAGAAAAGTATATTATTATGAAAATGATTTATTTACATGAAGCAGGATTTTACATATGAGCTGTTTTATGCAATATACAGTGGTGTGCAAAACTATTTGCCCCCTTCCTGATTTCTTATTCTTTTGCATGTTTGTCACACAAAATGTTTCTGATCATCAAACACATTTAACTATTAGTCAAAGATAACACAAGTAAAAACAAAATGCAGTTTTTAAATGAGGGTTTTTATTATTTAGGGAGAAAAGAAATCCAAATCTACATTTTCATGTGTGAAAAAGTAATTGCCACCTGAACCTAATAACTGGTTGGGCCACCCTTATCAACAATAACTGCAATCAAGCGTTTGCGATAACTTGCAACGAGTCTTTTACAGCGCTCTGGAGGAATTTTGGCCCACTCATCTTTGCAGAATTGTTGTAATTCAGCTTTATTTGAGGGTTTTCTAGCATGAACCGCCTTTTCAAGGTCATGCCACAACATCTCAATAGGATTCAGGTCAGGACTTTGACTAGGCCACTCCAAAGTCTTCATTTTGTTTTTCTTCAGCCATTCAGAGGTGGATTTGCTGATGTGTTTTGGGTCATTGTCCTGCTGCAGCACCCATGATCGCTTCAGCTTGAGTTGACAAACAGATGGCCGGACATTCTCCTTCAGGATTTTTTGGTAGACAGTAGAATTCATGGTTCCATCTATCACAGCAAGTCTTCCAGGTCCTGAAGCAGCAAAACAAGCCCAGACCATCACACTACCACCACCATATTTTACTGTTGGTATGATGTTCTTTTTCTGAAATGCTGTGTTACTTTTACGCAATGTAATGGGACGCGCACCTCCCAAAAAGTTCAACTTTTGTCTCGTCAGTCCACAAGGTATTTTCCCAAAAGTCTTGGCAATCATTGAGATGTTTTTTAGCAAAATTGAGACAAGCCTAAATGTTCTTTTTGCTTAAAAGTGGTTTGAGCCTTGGAAATCTGCCATGCAGGCCATTTTTGCCCAGTCTCTTTCTTATGGTGGAGTCGTGAACACTGACCTTAATTGAGGCAAGTGAGGCCTGCAGTTCTTTAGATGTTGTCCTGGGGTCTTTTGTGGCCTCTCGGATGAGTTTTCTCTGCGCTCTTGGGGTAATTTTGGTCGGCCGGCCACTCCTGGGAAGGTTCACCACTGTTCCATGTTTTTGCCATTTGTGGATAATGGCTCTCACTGTGGTTCGCTGGAGTCCCAAAGCTTTAGAAATGGCTTTATAACCTTTGAAATTGAACTCAGGTGTGATAAACCACAGTTAAGTTATTTTTTTAACAAGGGGGGCAATCACTTTTTCACACAGGCCCATGTAGATTTGGAGTTTTTTTTCTCCCTTAATAACGTAAACCTTCATTTAAAAACTGCATTTTGTGTTCAATTATGTTATCTTTGACTAATAGTTAACGGTTTTTGATGCGCAGAAACATTTAAGTGTGACAAACATGCAAAAGAATAAGAAATCAGGAAGGGGGCAAATAGTTTTGCACACCACAGTATTTTAAAGAGACCTACATTGTTTGGGGGTATAGTTTTCCTTTAAATAAAAAAAACTTGACCAAACTCTCATCCCTGATTTTGCCTTATTTGTTTTAGTAATACAATAAACTGGATCGGAAAAAACGTGATAAAGTTGAGCAAAAAACTTGAATTGTATGATTTTTTTTAACTTTTTTCCTGAAAACAATGAAAATATTGAAAAATCAGGCTAAAACCCAGCGCAAACCACAATAACTTCCAATTGGGATTGGGGCATCTCTAACTGGCTTATACATGACCTCAACAGGTCTGTGATGGAGGATTTTAGGATTTGGGCTTTTTGCAGCTTTAGGGGTATAATAAATCTCTCTTTTGTGGTTTAGTAAATAACCCTTTAATTGTGTTAGAAAAGGCAAATCCAAACCATTTTTAGAAGGAGCACATACTATAATCACCAGCTAACAGCAGAAATAAGGACCTATTCTGCTTTGATATCGTTCCATCCTCTCCTTGTTATTTGTGTTGACACTTTTTACACTGCTAAAATAATGGTGGGAGTTGCCATATTGTGTGGCATCAGGTCATAGTGTTTTATACATACAGAGCACTGTGTGTTTTGTTATATGGGTGGAGGCTACCATGTGATGTAGCTTGTGTGCCGAGAATCATGCTTTCCTCTGTATTAAGCACAATTCAGCAGGAATAACCCCTACGTTTTCTGATCGTCTGCATAAAGAGATAGTATTAAACTATGGCAACATAGGTATTCCCCTGTACTAAGCACAATTCAGCAGGAACAGCCCCTAAATTTTCTGGTAGCCGGTACAGGGAAATACCATAAAACTATGGCTGCATAGGCATTCCACCTGTACTAAGCACAATTCAGCAGGAACAGACCCCTAAGTTTGCTCATAGCCTGTACAGAGAGATAGTATAAATCTATGGCAGCATAGGCATTCTCCTGTACTAAGCACAATTCAGCAGGAACAGTCCCATAAGTGTGCTCATAGCCGGTACAGAGGAACATATAGCTGTGAAGTTGAGTGCATTGTGCCATGCTGTTGCTTACAGCGCCCGTGGGATGCCAGGGGTTACAGCAGTAAATGTTTGTTCGGCACTACCGTGTGTGTTGCAAGCACATTCTTTGCAGGGGTGGATTTGTTTTCAAATTTCCGAATGAGTGCTCTTATGCCCTTACATCGCTCTCACCTCAGGGACCTTAAAGTGACACTGGAAGAACTTGTCGCTGTACTTAAGGACAAGTAACATTCTTTCAATTAACCTTCCTTAAAGTGAAGTGGAACTTTAATTAATGGATATACGTTGTATTGCACTTTAGCATCTGCAGGCTAATGCTTTATATTTAACTATCCAGAGCAGTCACATGACCAGGATAAGCAGCCAGGATTTGCAAACTCCAGCGTTCTATAACCCCAAGCATGGCTTTATATGGTGCAGCTGTAATAATGAGATCTATAAACAAGCTATGTTTTAGTTTTGTTATTCAGTTCCCCTTGAACCTGTTAACTTGCAGTCATAGAAATGTTACTGTATTTATGTATGATAAAGTGCGACAGTCGTGTCGCATCAACAATGCGACACGATCCGACAATACCATTACTTTATTTCCATTGCATCCGACGTGACGCCTGGGTTTTTGCGCATCGCAGCGTAATTGTCCGTGGAGTCCTGCCCAAAGTGGTATGGCACCTTTCAACTATGTATAAATGCGTACATCAGAAATGGTTACCCCTCTTACTGTGTGGGCACTGCCTTTCCCATTGGGAATTTTGATACCCTGATTAGAAATGTAAATCTTCAAAACAAAACAGTGTAAATGTCTGAGCATTTTTTTTGCAATTTACCGTACGTTAATTTTCCCCAATTTTTCAAGATATTAGCAGCTTTTACACTGCTAATATAATGAATTTTAAACAACAGTGCCACCTACTGTTCATTACAATCAACCTTCCATTACAATCCATCCGAGTCATGTGATGTTCTCACAGTTCTAAGCTTAGCATCATCCTAAGACTTTCCTCTGCTTGTTATTTTTTCACTGACTGTGACCAGCTGTAGAACTGTACAATTGGTGGCGCTGTTATTTAAAATTCTTTATATAAGCAGTGTAAAAACGGACTATTTTGAAAACTAGAAAACAAATTACTGTAAATTGCAAAAGTACTCAGAAGAGCAGTCTAAACAATTTTACTTTAATCATATGAGAGACCAGAAGGGGTAGATGGAGGACTCTAGTAATACTAGCAGTGGCTTAACTACCGTGGGAGCAGGGGGTGCGATTGGGCCAGGGCCCGCACCCCCTCAGGGCCCCCCAGCAGCTCACGCGCCACGATTCCCGGCAGTTCCGAGTGTACGGAGGGGGGCGGGGGGCCAGGCAGCGCGTCCCGCGCCAGGGCCCCCCCCCAGTTATGTCACTGAATACTAGACTGGAAAAATCCCAGATTTATTGATTGTTTTAGTTCTAAAATCTCCCTGGAATGTTGCTGAGCCAGTTGGTACCTGGTTCCTTCGAAATCTGTTTTCATGCTGATTAAAATAATCTTGTTAACTGTGTACG
Source organism: Xenopus petersii (assembly GCA_038501925.1). Lineage (NCBI taxonomy): Eukaryota > Metazoa > Chordata > Amphibia > Anura > Pipidae > Xenopus > Xenopus petersii. The sequence goes on from CM076688.1 coordinate 76,536,069, forward strand.
GATTAAGGTGTGATGATCTAGTCTGATCCCTAGAGAGAACTGTAACCCTCACTGCCGCCCTGTTTTGCCTTATCTTTATCGCACCGGCTAATAAGGGAAGGAAATCTCTTCACCACTGTGGCCTCTCCATTATCAATCAGATTTATTTTTCTCTGCTTCCTTTTTGTTTCCAATTAAAGTTAATTAAATAAATCAGTGAGACTACTGTCAAGGGCCTGGTTATGTGTAGCCTGGCATGAGCACTGGCAGTGGCACAGGAGCATATGGCTGCTTCTCATTCAGTCTGCGGGTAACTGCTCTGCCTGGCAGCCTACCACTGGTTGCTCTTCATTGCAATCAGCCTGGAATTGGAGTATATTAGGGGGCTGGCATGAATTAGGAATTTCCATGCTGCAGCCTTCCAGTGGTTTTTGAACCATAATTATCAGTATGCTCCCGAAAACCATTGGCAAAGTAGAGTTGCACCAGCTGCTAAGATTCCCATAGCCAGCTGATATATGTCTTCACTCTTGTTCCCTCTTTTGCCAGGTGCTCAAAGCCCCTCCTCTTCGAAGAAGCCTCGGAATCGTAGCATCTTCCACTCCCTGTTCTGCTGCCTGTGTCATGAGGATACTGAGCCCCTTCCCGTCAATAACAATGCCCCTCTTCTGGTAGAGGAGAATGGATCCGTTTCCAAGGTAGGTGGAGTCTGAGTGTGGGGCTCGGGTAGGGATTGGTAACCATTTGCTTTCATCACATTCGACACCTAATATTGACTAAAGCTCCCCCGGTACTTATCCACACACAGAGTTATGATTCTCTGTGCTTCTTATCTTAGTTGGGAAAGGGGTTAGTGGCTTGGACCCAACTGAATATTACCCATTTTATTGATCTATATGGACAATTTAAAGCAGATTGACCACAAGAGGGAGCTCTTATTCCATCCAGCTGCTTTACTCCTGGCAAATATAACACCTGTTGGCTCTTTCTGTCTGCCCCAATCCCCACTCCTTGTGTGACCATAGGAAAGAGAGCAACCCAAGTACAGAGAGGGTTGGGGCCTGGGTAAGCACAACACTAGGGGGAGGTAACTGGATTCTCTAGTCTGCTAGTGGAGCTAATCCTGATTATTATTTGTGGGTGATGCTATGTATGTGGATATATTATCACAAGACTTTGGATGCTCTTTATTTACATTGGAGGCTCCTCTGTTTATGATTCTGAGCACTGAGTGTTGTTTCAGCTGCAGAGCCCTCCCAGCTCAGCAGTCTGTCGCCCCCTCTGTTTTGCACGTGAGGAATCCTGACAGGGAAACAAAGCGTCCTCCCCATCTCACATAACTGTACAGATTGCTGCAATGTATTCCTCTCCAACCCAAATATGAATAAGCCAGCTTGTCTCAGATATTCTTTATACTGCTAGAGATGTTCAGGTAACAGAGCTACAAGAGTATGCAACATGGCAGCCTATAAATAACCTAAATTTCCCAAGGAAAGGCTCAATCTGTTGACCCCAGTGTGTTTGAATATAATAGGGACTTTAGATTGCAAGCTCCACTGGGGCAGGGACTGACGAGAATGAGGAAAGGGTTGTTGGTGGTTTATAAATTGTGGGAAATAATTGTAGACCTGTGCTTTCCTATGCCTGTAGCCCCCTACTGTACTACTACTACTACTACTACTACCAGCATCTTTATGACCACCCAACTAGCTTATTGTTATAATATTATGCCATGTACTGTGCAATAATATATTTCCAAATAAAGGGGGGGCCCATGAGGGGTCATTAATAAAGATATAACTGTGATGTCTGGCAATGAAAGGGTGCAGGCCCCTGCCCAGCAGGTGTAATGGATCCCTGTACTTTGCTTCGTATCCAACCATGTGCAACCTTTCTGTTGACATCTTGTGGTCACAATTGTGTACTGCAAATTGTAATTGTTCCTATTACAACTCGGCTCAATAAAATGCAGCAATATGACTCAATTGTTGCTGAACTATAACTTATACCATGTTGCTGTGACTGCGGCTGAGATATGTTGTGAGATATGTTTTGTGAGATATCTGTATAGAAAGACTTTTGACTCACTACCAGACAAAGCCGTAACACCTGCTTTGGTGGAGATTGGGTCTCTGAGCTGTTTATATCTTCTTTCTCTGCAGTCGTCTGCTAAATACCTTCTCCCAGAGGTGAAAGCGCATGACGCTGGCAAAATCTGTGTGGTCATCGACTTAGATGAGACCCTAGTTCATAGCTCATTCAAGGTGAGTGGGTTCCTATGTTATGGGCTCAGGACTGACCTTTGCCTTTTAGTGTGCCCTCTGTGTTCCTGTGCATAGGGCACTGTTACTTATAGGTTGCACCGTGTAATGTGACAGAGCAAAAGAAATAACGTTATTCATGTATGGAGACTCCCATAGGCTGCACAGTGCATCCCACAGTGGCCCCTTAGTAAAGACTTTGCACCTATTCCTAAGGAGGAACTCTGCTTTATGACTTTATTTCCTCCAACATAAAGTACATGTTGCAGAGTAGAGATCATCCTAATATTCTGTTTTTTGCATTTACAGCCGGTCAACAATGCAGATTTTATCATTCCTGTGGAGATTGAAGGAACGGTTCATCAGGTAAAGCCCGTCCTTCACTCCTCATAAAGGGGGTTTTGCAGAAAAAGATGAGCGTTGTGATAACAACATTACTTTTCCATAAATATTTTCGTTTTGATTGAAATCCTTTTAATTTAAAACAGAAATAGTAATTTTGCTGTGTTAATGTCCCTTTCTGCACTCTTGCAGTTCTGTTTACTTCTACAATTTCAAAAGTCAGAACCAACAGTACAGCACCCATTCCTTGTACTGCTACAGTTTCCAAAGCTTTTTAATTCAGAGCCATCAGAACACCAGTAACAGAATCCAATGGAGGAGAGCAACGAGGAATCCTGATTGGGCGCTAGATTCAAGTAATCCAGGATAGGCTGTAATGCCTCCTTTCAGCCTATTCTCGATTACTTGGGACCAGAGCCAATCACTTTCAGCGAGTGATGCAAAAGGATTATTGGTAAAACTATGTTGATTAGTGTAAATGAGTCCACCATAACCAGCTGTTTCAGGTGTTATGGGTTCAGCAACAACTGGATGGCCAGTGAGTAGGGCAAGGCTTTCATGGTACTCTATATCCCATTTAAGACTGTAGCACAAATGTGTGGAGTAATTTGGCATGTGTATAATCTGGCACTTGTCTGCTATGCACTTCTCTCCCAGGTATACGTATTAAAGAGGCCGCATGTGGACGAGTTTCTTCGGCGCATGGGAGAGATGTTTGAGTGCGTCCTGTTCACTGCAAGTCTCGCCAAGGTGAGGCCGCTGGTCATTTGGTTAAATTTAAAATCAGAAAGAAGCACTTCCTATTCTGTTGATGGAGAAGCCAATTGTGATAATCCTCTCTTGTTATTCTCTGCCTCATTCCTTTTGCCCCCTCTTTCCCCACAGTACGCTGATCCGGTAGCTGATCTGTTGGATAAATGGGGAGCGTTTCGTTCTCGGCTCTTCCGTGAGTCGTGCGCCTTTCATCGAGGGAACTATGTGAAAGATCTGAGCCGGCTGGGGAGGGACCTCAATAAACTGATTATTATTGACAATTCTCCAGCCTCCTATATTTTCCATCCAGATAATGCGGTACGGGACTAATTTTAGAACTTCTAACTGCAAAGGGGGCAGAGCAATGGGAAATTTGCTTGTGTGCTTATCTGCAGTGCAGGTCCAGAGCCCACGAGCCTAAATACATTTTATAACTAATATATAACAGATTTAGTGATAGACTTAGTACAGACTTCTAAATGAAAAAAAGAAATGTCAGTATCTAGATTTGCTAGTCCCCTATTACAGTGGGAATGAAACCATTTATTTATATCTTCATGGTTTTCCTGAAAAATAGTGGGCACCGCTAGAAAGCAGTTGTTTGCTTTAGGGGAGTATTGTCCAGCCCTGAAGTCCCCAGAAATCCAAATTGAAGGGTCACTCTTTGCCTGGACTGTGAGACACATTGGAGCACTTTGTGGTACCAGTGCTTTTAAAACTGTGTTCTCATTTTTGAATGAGTGTAAAATCCTCATAAGGTTTAGGATAGGAATAATGTGCAGTGATACCCTATGTGCCTTTTGCAAAGCTTTATACCTCCTAGAAGTTTTGTCCATCCACCTGCTCATAACTCAGAGCCTAGAGCAGGCCAAAGCTTACTGAGCATGTGCAGTGCCGCTGATGCATGGCTGGAATTTACGGTGGACCTCTGTTTTGTTTTCTGTTGCCATATCTCTTTTTACCCTTCTCTTACACATTTCTCTTTGCTTTTTTGCAGGTGCCGGTGGCATCATGGTTTGACGACATGACAGACACCGAGCTCCTAGACCTGCTCCCCTTCTTCGAGAGAATCAGTCGAGTGGATGATGTGTACAGCGTTCTAAAGCTGCACCGGAGTGCTAGCTAGTAACTCAAGGGGGGTGGGTAGCGGCAGGTGGGCTTGTGTGTGAGTAAACTCTGACTTATGCATGGGAAAGGGCAGGAGAAGGATCCTCACCATCACCAGCTGTTATGGCGGGGTGGAATGTGGTCTTCCGAAATCAGCTCTCCTGCCCCCTATGTGGCCTCCTTATGGTGCAACCCAGCTCGGCACCGGTAGGTTTTGCAGATTAGAACTTGGTGATTGATATAATATTCATATTTCTGCAATAACTTCGTTTTTTAAAGACTTCTATTTTTCATTATAAGTTTCTGTAAGGATAGGGGAAATAACGCTCCTGTTCTGACAAACAACATTAATACATAGGCAAGCTCTTGTATTCCTCTCATCATCACTTTTAGGGCAGTGTCAGAATAATAGTTACATATTTACATTCTTATGAAGCCAGCAACCGAGTGCTATGTCTGTATGGCTGTGGGGGGAGGAATATAGGCATGTAGGTCTCTGTCTTGCTTCAGACATCAGTGATCTGTAAGTCGGGTCACAACAGTACTCCAGAGGTTTTATTAAAGTGTTACTATAGTCTAGTCATTGCCATATACTAAATGGAGTATTAAATTAAGGGTATGTTCAAGAGAGGGAGTACTCTTGTTCCTACTGTGTTATTTTATGAAGCGTCAGATTTAGGGTAACCGGTATGATTAATAGACATGGGCAATATTGAAGCTAGATCAGCAGGGGATGTTCCCACATGTGCTGGTCACAGTTGGGTTTGATGTAGGACAAGCCTAGTGTTGGAGCATTGGTATTGCAGCAGTGGAGTCAACATGCAGGTGTACAGAACTCTTGTGAGTAGGGGGCGCTGATAATGAGAAATGCATGCAGCAAGGAGATTGTCTGTTCCTCCGATGAGCACCACAGCTAGCACTCTAACTAAGATTTAGGGACACAATGAGAATTCTGAGTGGCTTGATGCCCTTAGACTTGCCCCAGGACTGTACCATTAAGATCAATTTCTAGTGGGGTGTAACTAAGTTTACCTTTTCAGGGTTCTGCACAAAGTTTGGCCCTCCAAAGCAATAGATGTATGTAGGAACAATGGAGGTTAGTGAGTATAGTAGGCCTGGATGATACCAGTAAGGCAACATGGAAACAGTTTGGAAAATGGCAACAGTAAAACTTTCCATCAGTGTTGCTCAATCAGCAGCCCTTCAGTGGTTGAAGTTCAGCACACATTGGTGCTCAAGGTTTGACACCTCATTCACACTACAGATTCAGAAAGTCCTGATGCCATTTCTTTTCATGTTTTACCCATCATCGCCCTCCTGAGTGATCTGTTGGATGGATTTATTAGGGACCACGGGACATTGTGTACTTAATTATAATCCCAGTGCAACTTGGGTCAGGCAGTTGTGTAAATGTAGCTCATCCCTCTGGGCTAATAGGTGTAAATAATGGGGCAAATCACAGGCAACTGTGGCTAAAGTGGTGGCAAGAGGCTTTGTAAAGGGCAAATCCACTTTGGATGCAACTGTTTGAAACCTTTTCCTGGGTACGTAAATGCACCTCCCCCTAGCGCAGAGCTCTGAATTCTGCTTCTTGGCTGCTCTCTTTCCCATTGTCAAGTAAGAGCGCTGTTTAGCTGCCAGAGCTCTAGGAAGCTGATATACACTGCCCAAAGAGATCTCTAAAATAAAAAAACCCACTACTGCCTTCTTAGTAGGGACCAAACCCCTCCTTCCTGCAGGACAATGGGAACAACAGCAGCCCAGGAACAGGAAGTACAGAGAATCGGAGATCAGGATATTAAGTTCTGGGGTAGGTCTTATTTCAGTTACTAGTAGGGTTGCCACCTGACCCATATTTTACCGGCCTGGCTAGTAAAAATGATGGTTGATCCCAATGTTATTAATAGGGAAAAAATATAAATATATAGGAAGGCCGGTATTTTTTTTCCGGAAAAGGTGGCAACCTTAATTACTAGTAGGAGGCTATAACAGGTAGCAAAACAAGTAGGGGGCATCAAAAATAGTATAAAAAATATATTGTTTATTGTACATTTCATTTAAAAAAAGCATCAGTATTTCTATTGACCCTATGCGTTTCATGGCCCCAGGGCACTAAATCATGATATATTTTTTTTTTTACTATTTTTGGTGGCTCTTGAGTTTTCTGGATGCCCCCTACTGGTTTAGCTATTGGTTTATCCGCTCCCAGGGCTGGTGCACCTGGACCATTTGTTCTACATGGTGAGTGATTCATACATTATGTCCTGTGCCCCTATGTTGTTGTTTCATTGCTGTAAGAATAACAGGCCCAGGTTTCATCCAAAGTAACCACCCATGTGCAATTGAACTACCCCCTGAGACTAAAGGGGCAGAGGTTGGTTATCTTGGATTAACCTCTAGTTGCAAGCAGATGATCGGTCTATAATTTGCTGTCAAATGCTTAGTGCCTTTATTATATTCATTAAGTATCACCAAAATCTGCTGCCCCCTGGGCACGCCACACGCAGTCAAGTGCCTTTCTGTGGTTTATATCAGGATTTGCTTTTTGTGCCTTGTCTCCTGTCCCCATATCTGCACTATTGCATTAGGGGTTAAACCTGGTATTGATTCATCAGTGCCTTTTTGGGATGCCGGGCAGTTAGCAATGTGGTTAATAAATGGCTCTTTCCAACGAATGAAGTTTTGCTAATAAATCTTATGTCTCCTTTAGCCGCTCCTAAAATACAGTTCACCGATCATACTGCTAGAGGAATGCAGTGAGTTGCAGTTCAGCACCAATATTGCTGCACATTCACACCTCGCCATGTTACTATGTAGTCTTGGAAGGGAATTTATAGCTTAAACTGCACTTTGCTTCTATAAGGGAGAGATGTTTCGTAATTTTCATTACAGGCCCATGATAACACAATTTACTTGTTGCAGCAGCCTGTATTTTATCTGTTATCTTCCCCTTTTAACTGGTATTGGGAAGATGTAAATATATATCCAACCCCTGGGAGTCTCTTCCCTCCGTGTCTGCTGTGCCAGAATGATTTTGTGGTGCATATTCACTAAATATATTCCTAAATCCAGCTAATCTCCATATCCGTGAATAAATGCCCAGGCCTCCCCCCATGCTCAACTGTATCCTTTCCCTTCTGCCAAGGCAAAGTTTGGTATTTAAGGGTTTATGGGAGCACCCAGTACCTAAAGAATCTCTCCTAATACTTGACCTGCACTGTGTAGTGTTCCCCACCAGGGGGAGTAGTGAGTTGACTGAGAGAATGGACCTCCTTGTTTATTGGTAGTTAAACACCGTTCTATAAATATGTATATCTGTATATATGATTTTAGAGAGATATAAAATAATTGACACATAATAATCTTGCTGGGGAGGCTTTTATATTTTATGGTTTCCATGTAGACACTCAGGCTTCATTGCTCAGGGTATGTAACCCCAGGCATGGTCTTTCAATAAAGGGGGGGGGGTTAAACTGGGAACTATAGTCCAGTAAGAAATCTGTAACTTTAAGAGGCATAATTTTAATTAATTTCTTAATACATAGCCCAGCTTCATTCACTTTGTAATGTATTTGTTACCCTTACAGCTGGTATTCTCCTCCTCGTGGTGTTAAAATAGTACCTGTTATGAAAGTGTAGAAAATAAATGGTGAGAAACCTGCTTCACCCAGGAGCTACAGGCTCAGCATCCCCTTTAGTTCCATCACATTGCATGGAACTTATTCTACTTTACCAATAACCTCCATCAGTGGGGGCACCATATTGATTTTCACAAGCCTCCAGGGATGTCAAACTCCCAGCCACCTACCACAAACCAACCAGCTTTTATGAACTAAAATTACCAGCAGGCAAGTGGCTGTGTGCTATATATATATATATATATATATATATATATATATATATATATATATATATATATATATATATATATATATATATATATATATATATATATATAATATTCCATTGTGTGCTGCTAAATAAATGTTGAGTTGTGCCTAGATAATGTGCCTTTAGTAAATGGATTTGGGTTCACCCGGTCTTCTTAAAGGAACAGTAACGTCAAAAAATAAGTTTTAAAGTAATGAGAATATAATGCAGTGTTGCCCTGCACTGGTAAAACTGGTGTGTTTGCTTAAGAAACACTACTATTGTTTATATAAAGAAGCTGCTGTGTAGCAATGGGGGCAGCCATTCAAAGGAGAAAAGGCTCAGGTTACACAGCTGATAAGCTCTGTAGAACATAATGTTGTTATCTGTTATCCACTACTTAACCTGTGCCATATAGCCGTTTTTCAATTTCCGCCATTGCTACACAGCAGCTTGTTTATATGAACTATAGTAGTGTTTCTGAAGCAAACACATCAGTTTTACCAGTGCAGGGCAACACTACATGATATTTTCATTACTTTAAAACACATACATTTTTTGGTGTTACTGTTCCTTTAACATATACTATGTTTCTAAAGCACGTACATATTCCACTTTAATGTATAATAGAATCACTTTGTGTGGAACTGCCTGCAGTTCATTTCATAGAAGTAGTTTGATGTTGATATCTTTAAAGCTAACTACTTAAATACTAACTACTGGTTGAACCAGCCTGAAGCCAATCAACTATTCACATCTTGAAAATGAGCTGTACCAATTGTAGCAGGGGGAGGTTTTGAACATTTTGGCCTCAATTCCCTTTCTTCCCCATATTAAAGCGAGAAGCTTGCTGTGTGTCTACATGAGAACCTGCACTAAGGGCTGCCATTAATCCTAAAGTTATTTTTTTTATGATATTATATATTTTGTATTGTATATCTGTCTTCTAAACAGAACAGTGTGGGGGGGGGGGCTAATTCTTTTAACTTCTTTGGGGAGATTTAAGAAAAAAAAAAGATTTTAAGTGCCTTCTTTTTGTGTGATTTAAACAAGAAATACTGTAAAATAATCCTTCCAATGACAAAAAACTAAAGGAAAAAGCAAAGCTTGTGTCTCGTATCTTTATTTCATGGGATTCCTTCAGATGAGTAGTAGGAGTATGGCAGCTCCTACATATACTTCCTTATAGAGAGAGGCTACAGCGCCACCATTAGGGTACTGTAGTACAAGAGGTGTCTTTCTTTTTGCTGATAGGGCTCACCACCCATTTGGCCCAGATGGGCTAATAATTGGTGGTGCCTCTAAGAGTGAGGGCCTTGCTAACTTTAAATTAAGGGGAAGTGGCGTAACTATGGGGGCCATCGCAAACTTCCTGGGCGAAATGGCATGTCACCCTTTCCGCTGAAAAAATTTCTGGTGCCGTGGGTCACCCACAGATTCCCCTATAGAGGAAACAGACCTGCTTACCCCCCCCCCCCCAGCATCCACAGGGTTTGCTTTCCTCTGTAGTTACGCCACTGGTATGGGGCCCTGAAAACCTATATACAGCCACATACATCCACATACACCAAGCCCCTGGCTGAAGTTCATAGTCTGGAAGTTGCTTGATATATTGCCCACTAGAGGTTACAGTTTCACATTACAATGTGGCAAGGTTACATTTGTACTTACCTAGACTAACAAGCATGGCAGCTACAATAAACAAAATAAAGAGTGTTGATGTATTGTCATGTCTATTAAGTTAGAGCAACAGCCCTGAACTGTAAAGACAATCCCCAGAACAGAGTCACACTCTCTTTACCCCCTATAGCTCCATTCTAGGGTCTGTAACATGAAAATTCGGGCACACTGGGCCACCAATTAGATGACCCCATACACTGGCTAAATCCCAGTGAGCACAAGTGCTCATTGTTTTGACTTGTTACTCTTAATGAGCATTTTTTGTGCCCAGTCCGGCTAATTGCTCCCAGCCCCCTCATTAGCACTTTTAGGGATTGGTGCTCAGTGATGCAGAATAGATTGTTCCTAAGAAGTTCTGCTCTGCTGCTTGTCCAAAAATCTCAGTTGAGTCTTGGGAACGTTTTACATTTGATAGAGAAGAACCTCTTGAAGAATCTCCTGCACCTCTCCCTTTCTGCCTGAGTCCTGTCAGGCCTTGGGCTTTATGTGGCATCACCTTACTTACAGAAGATGCAACATCCAAGCACCTAACACAGGTAAGCATGTAGCCATGATTATGGGACCTAATGGGGCTCCTACAGAAATGCTGCCATTTACACCCACATATTTACCATCCAAGTTCCAGATCAGTACCATGCAGCACAGTATGCCATGGTGAATTGTAACTTTAAAATATTTCTTTTTAAACCATAAAGGCAATTACCTATTTGACCTTAGAAATGTACACTGCTTACCAAGCATAAATAGCCACAGATGATAATGCATAAAGGAGATAACCGCAAGAGGCATAAGGGCAATGGTTCTGGGGTGGGTGCAGTGCAAAAAGGAGATGCAAGCACAAAGAAAACCGTACTTGTACAGAGTAGCTAACAATCTAATGAGAATGCTAAGCTCAGGAAAGCCCAGTGGCACCCAGAAACTGACATGTCCTGGAATAGAAATATATATTCTGACAATACAGGATCCTTGGCCTTTATAATTCACCCTTATAATTTACAGTAGGGGGTACATTAACCCTTATAATACACAAGCGATAGTCGTAGTTCCCTGTATAACTCAGCCTGCAGCCTTGTGTCTTTTTATGGTCACAGAACCCCTCAGTGACTTTTAATATCCATATAATTTACAGTAGGCAGTACATTTTCCCTTAAAGGGGTTGTTCACCTTTAAATTAACTTTTAGTACAACGTAGAGAGTGATATTCTGAGACAATTTGCAATTGGATTTAATTTTTATTATTTGTGGTTTTTGAGTTATTTAGCTTTTTATTCAGCAGCTCTATCGTTTGCTGTTTTAAAAAACTGGTTGCTAGGGTCCAAATTACCCTAGCAACCATGCATTGATTTGAAAAAGATATGGAAATATTAACAGAAGATGAGTAATAAAAAGTAGCAATAACAATAAGGGGCAGATTTATCAAGAATCGAATTTCGAAGTACAAAAAACTTCAAAATTCAACCATCGAATTAAAAAACTTTGAATTTGAATATCAAATTCGAAGTTTTTTCAGCAAATTTGGCAATACTGCGATCGAATAAAAAACGAACGATTCAAACGTTTTTAGTGTATGATCGAACGATTTTTATTTAATACTTTTTATTTGATACTTTGGCGAAGTATTGAAGTCAAAGTTTTTTTAAAGAGACAGTACTTCGATTATCGAATGATCGAATAGTCGAACGATTTTTACTTCGAATCGAAGTCTAAGTAAATTCGAAGTTGTAGTAGCCTATTCGATGGTCAAAGTATTCAAAAAATTTAGAATTTTTTTACTTGGAAAATTCCCTCGAATTCACTTCGACCCTTAGTAAATCTGCCCCTAAATGTGTAGCCTTGCAGAGCATTTGTTTTTAAATGGGGTCTGTGACCCCCATCTGAAATCTGGAAAGAGTCTGAAGAAGAAGGCAAATAATTCAAAAACTATATAAAAAAAAAATAATGAATACCAGAGTACCTCAGTGACATCTAATATCCTTATAATTTACAGTAGGGGGTACATTATTCCTTATAATACATGAGTGATACTCAGATTTCCCTGTATAACTCAGCCTGCAGCCTTATGCCTTTATATGGTCACAGAACTCTCCTCATTGACTTCTAATATCCTTATAATTTATAGTAGCCCTAATGGAGAAGTCAGACACACGTATAGCAAACATTCTCCTACCCTAATTAATAGATCCCTAAAAGTAAATACTTTAGAAAGGCAAACTTCCTTCAGTTGCTCTTCCTCAGAGCAATCTCAGCGTGCCCCCACCTCCCAATTCTACAACTCCAACCCCAAAATAAAATTTGGCATGTAGGGTTAAGGGTCAAAAAAGTAACTCCTAAAGTTTTACTTAACTGGATCCGGAATATTTTGGTACCTGAAACCTTCAAAAAAAATGGTATCCGGGGCCGTCATCCTGTTTGCAAATTTCAGTTCATAGGTTGGATTGTGTTTGTTTCTGTTAGATAAGAAGCCTGTGAATTTCCTGGGTAATAGGATATGTTCGGGTTAATATTTTGCCAGATACAGTATAAGTATCAGCCCAACCTCTTCTTATAAAACTGGATCAAGTGATCCTGGGATATGGGCTGGGTACAGGCAGGATATGGGCAAGTGGGCACTGGGGAAAAAAAGGAATGTACTGGGATATAACAGGGAAATATGGCATTTTCGTATATGTCAGTTTATATTCCATATAGGTGTCATATTCCATAAATATGATTTTATTGGATAGTAACGTGAGAATGTGTGCTCATAATATTCCACTCTGCCTATTGGGATTTATTTGCATGACTCCACTAAATGAATGCAGTCTTACTCAAGTACTCAACTACAGTGGCGTAACTAGAAGTTACTGTGTCTACAAAATCATTTTCGGGTGACCAAAACTTTAGGAATAAAGGTTATAAACATATACTATACATTTACTGAAAATGCTTATCTGTTATTCCCTCACTATAGTGATGTGCAGGTCAAGAAAAACTTGACCTGCACCAGACTTTACCTGAACCTGCCTGCACACCTCCTCCTCTTTATATATAGATCTGTTCCAACCCGCCCCACCAATGATATCACAAAAAGGCAGGGGAGCAGGAAGAAAAGCTCAACGCGAACCCGCCCGTGACCCGCAAAGGGTGTGCTGAGGTCGGCCTGAACCGCCACCAACCCACGAGTAAACCCGCGGGTCCCACAAGTAGCCTTCACATCACTACCTCACTGGGTGCCTTATAGCTCCTGGACCCACCAGCTGTCTCGGTGAATGCGTTCTCTGAAGTGACATCCCTGCTTAAATATTTACACAATTTAGTACTTCCTGCTTTTAGGCTGGTCTCTTTCCCATGAGAAGGCAGTTGGACAAGCGTTTGCCTCTCTATGGACAGTGTAGGAACATGGACATTTGACCACTAGAAGTATTATTTTACTTTACACTGCTTAACTTGCCCCATGGTGATCAACAGTCTCTCCTTCCATTCATTTTTGACCACTGGAAAGAGAGCAGCCCAGAAGCTGAAAATAGCAATGTTGACATTTCGATACTTTACAGCAGAGTGCCCATACTTTACTAATGTTTACTTTTAGTGATGTTGTCCCATTATGATCTACATCTATAAAAGAATTGTTAGCATTCTGTTCCATGGATAATATTACTTAAATATTATACTGATTCATGAGAAAATGTATAATGCTATATTTAACAAACAACAATTTCTTATGTAACCTTAACCTTAATAAAATAAATATCTGAAACAGGAGGGTGATTTAGACAAGCTGTTTGTTGACAGAATCTTGAGATCTACTACTCACAAGCTAAAGGTCTACTGGTAGATTACAATCTACCTTTTGGGCACCCCTGCTATAAAGGTGAATGTTGGGATGAATATAGCTAATGAAGGCTTTAGAGCCTAAAGCTGGCCATACACGGGTAGATTCACTGGTTTGGTGAGGTTGCCAAACAAGCAGATCTTTTCATCAATATTTAACTTTAAAGTCGGCTTTTTCATTCAAATGTGCATGCGTCAGTCCGGGGAAATGCACAGCTGCGCAAAGACGGAAGTAGACATCTCCGTGGTGCTCGCTCCTATAACCCGGGGCCGGTGCAGATTTCTCCTGATAGGAGCACCGGCCCTGGGTTTTTGGTAAGTCGCTACAATCACTTGGGGGTGCCTAATGTTTGGCACCCCCAAGTGTCTCCAGCCTTTCCATCTCCTTTAAAGATGCCATATTTAACATACTGAACTTATTGCACCAGCCTAAAGTTTTAGCTTCTCAATAGCGGCAATGTTCCGGCACATTGTGCATACGCACACACACGGTGCAGCACTCCTGCAGACAGGCTCAGCAAGGGAGGCCGGAGGGGGGCCCTGGGACAGCAGCCCCAGTCCCACCCTGATATAAGATGATAAAACCGGGCTGATTATTACATTCTGATGCTAGTTGCCATATGCTGCCATGTAGTTATTATCTGTATTAATTACTAATCAGCCTTATATTGTGACATTTCTATTCTATGTATGTACTGTATGTACTGTATATTGTAATTGGGTCCCTAAACTCAGTAAGTGACAGCAGCACAGAGCATGTGCAGTGAATCAACAGAAAAGCAGATGGGGAGCTACTGGGGCATCTTTGGAGACACCATCTTTACTGCTAAAGGGATGTGGTTGTCTTGGGCTGGTACAGAAGCCCAAAACACATTTGTAGCTACTTCTTTAGTTAAGATATAAGACGATAAGATATAAGAATAGTGGTCCAGGTGAATTTCTGTGGGGCCACATGGTTTGAGAGGTGGAGATGTATTTGATGGGGCTTATATGCCAAGAAATAAATCTTTCCAGGCCCGTCAGCCTTTCCTACAACTCTTGTATGTGGGTGCTGCCGGCAGATAGAGAAACATGAGAGATAAATGAGTTCACAGTCCGAAGGTTCCTCTTATTACTGCCCGTTAATGGTCCTGTGTCAGATGGAAACTCAGATATCCCTTTAACATTCCTCATGATGGGTGTGTTAGACTCTCCTCATTCCTACTGTGTGGCCCCAGAATACAAGATTATGAGTTTAGTATCTGTGGAAGTGAAACCCTTGCTTTCTTTTTTGTTTGGGGTGCAGTGCAGAATTGTCTTCAAAGTGACATAATAGGAGCAATTGGTTCCTATTTTGCCCACAGCCCAATGGCACTTTCACATTATATTTGCAGAAGGAGTTGCATTATCATTCACTGTACAGAGAGGGAAGGGCAGCCAGAAGTGGCACTTTGATCAGAGTATATCCTGGCTACTTATAACATATAATTTGCATATAATTGGTCTAAGTGATAATCAACAGCCAGAGAGCTACAGGATTAAACTACAACACTGTGGGCAATTGCCTGGAAAATGACCTCATTGTCACTGGCTGCAACTGGCCTCTACTGGCAGCCAATCCCTGAGGTTCTTAATCTTTTAGGGGAGACCAAAAGAATAGCAGGGACCGAGACCCCCCCCTTGGGCCCACAAGTATGATCTTAGATTTCAGAACAGTTGTATACAGTACATTGCTCCATAGTGCTCCTGTATATAAAGGGGAAGGAATACACTGATCAGCTCAGGTAGTAATGGATTGTGATTCATATTAACCACCCAGACCCTGTAGTCAGAAGTCTGAAAGACAAGTCCAGGGCTACAGAACCTTCATCCTTACTAAGCAAGTGCTAAGAGAAAGCCCACAAACACTCCCCACCAATTATACAGAAATCTGAATGACCCATACTCCTTATAAAATTGAACTTTGGTGGGTTAATCCCTGGATTTCAGCAGCGAAGTGCTTGTTTAATTAGTGCTTAAAAAGTCCCTAAAATGCCATTTTAAAGTGATCTTAATTTGACATTTGTAATTAGTTTGCCCTTTAGGGAGTGTAGATTTGCAGCCTGACTCCCTGAATGCAGTTGTAATGGCAGAAGGCCAGCAATCAATGTAACCCAGCAGTTCAATATGGTTAGTTAAAGGCCTGAGATGTCACTGTCCCTACTATAAAACTATGGCAGCATAGGAATTCCCCAGTACTAAGCACAATTCAGCAGGAACAGCCCCATAACTGTAGCCTGTAAAGAGGGGAGACACCATAAAACTATGCCAGCGTAGGTATTCTCCTGTACTAAACACAATTCAGCAGGAACAGTCCCATAAGTTCCAGCACAGATACAGCATTATTGTTGCAGGGAGCCCAACCGACCAAGGCTTCACTGCTGGAACCCACAGGCTTTTCTCTGTGCAAAATGAGATAACATGCAGGGTTTATAGCTTTTGGATCTCAAGGCTGGATGCTCTGACATTATCCTGCAGGAATGTGCCATACATATGGTGTGTGCTGATAAGAAATGCAGAAATAGCAATGAATTGCACTCTAATAATCCTGCCAGTGGGGTATAGAGCTCAAAGGTACATCTAGATACAACCTATAGTAATGGTAGTTATACTTTTGGCAGCACCACATATTAGTTCCAACCACTGTCATTCAAGCAATTAAACAATCTTCAACAATCATACATTTGTGATTAACCCCATGTATATTTTATGGCACCCACATCAGGGAAAGTAAGAAAGAGGAAGCATTTCCCTGTACTAAGCACAATTCAGCAGGAACAGCCTACTTATAAGCTGTACAGAGAGAGAGAGAGAGAGTGTGTGTTTGTAAAATCACAATTCTGCACTACGACAGCATTAATGTGGCAGGGAAATAATGCTGAAGGTATGTGCCATATCCAATTTGCATATTGATAAGCAACGTCAAAATTGTAATGAATTGCTTTATTAATGCTCTAAGCAGAGTCTTTGGCTTGAAGGTGTACAGTATCTAGCTAAATCCTATGGTAATGGATGGAGCAGCAAGTGGCAGCACCGTTCTCCAGCTCGCAGCTGTTTCCACTGAATAAATAGGCACAGAAGGTGACAGGTATGTCCCAGTGGGTGTGCTGCCTCTGTGTAGCACGCAGCTCTCTCTCATTGTCTTATAACTATCTGCATCTCCAACAACTCCCCCCAACCAGGGTTATTTTAAGGAGATACATACCTCCCAACTGTCCCTTTTCCGGAGGGACAGTCCCTCTTTTGACAGCTCAACCTGCCCGGAGGGCAGGGGACAGTCCCTCATTTGTACTTAAAAGTCCCTATTTTCTCTGCATTGAACAGCCACAAAAAGAAACAAAGTTTCTAACATAATTGGCTTTTACCAGAGAGCACAGAACAGCTAACAGGTGCAAATAAGATACTTTGTAACAATTTTGAGACACAAAAAAAACAGTTTAGATAAGGAGAAATATTTTCAAACTTTCATAAACTGCCAAATTTTGTAAAACGAACATGGTAATTAGGGGGTGTGGCCACAGAAAGGGGCATGGTCAAAAAAAATTGCTGCGTTACGTGTGAAAAAAATTTTTGTCCCTCTTTTTACTTCCAAAATGTTGGGAGGTATGGTATACACTATATGTAGGTTTCATATTTGTGGGACAACCCTGACACTTCAGATGATGCAGTACAACAACTCCCATCTGTCAGCTGCGGTGGAGGAGTGATAATGGAAGTCATATAATGGTAGTCATATCCCCTCTGCCAGTCTTGCATGGATAAGCAACCTCCAGGTGTCACCTCCTGCTTACTTTTTGGGTCTGTTTCAGTAGCACAGAAAGCAGTCTAAATGGCAACAGATCTAATAAAATATGTTTCTCCATCTATTTCCCTCCCCCCTCACATGTTGCTGCCAGCACATTATGTGAATTTCCCTTTTATACCTGTTATCATAGGCAACCCAATCACAAGCAGTCGATAAGGCAGGGACAGTGATTGCTGCACCAGCCATAAAGCAACATCCCCTTTGCACATGCCAATTAGTCACCAAGTCACCCAACAACAAGCACAGAACCTCTCATCTCATGCACAGCCCAGCAGCAAAAAGGGATTATGCCAAATTTATAACGACAATGCCAATCCGGGCCTGATATATAGTAACCCCGAGGTATTCATCACAGCAAATGAACAAAGTGGCTTAATTTACAAATTTCAAAAAAATAAACGCAAACTACCATAATCATTGCACAATTTTACCCTGTCCTGCAAGAGTCCAGAACATCTGTATTTGGGGGAATAGCTGCACTATGGACCTCATAATATGGCAGAGCACAGCACTGATAGTTCTAAGGCAGACCCATACTTACTGATTGCCATAGGTGCAACCTAGAACTATTGTGTGGCTTCTGAATGACACACAAGGGCAATTCCAGGGGACACCCATTTGCCATTGACTACCCTCGCCCCTAAATGTAATTTTGTTGAACACAGGTAGAAACCCATTTATAATGAAGTGTAACTCTTTGCTTTGTACCTTAGGGCACTGTTCGCAGGTTAATGTGCAAAGTGCAAATAAATGGAGCATGTTTTTTGCACATTCCTCCATACATGTTAAATGAGCCCTCATATGCGAACATGAAAAGGTATTTGGATGGTAGGTGGGTGTTTAGGCTTACCATTCCACAACAGGGGCATTAAGGAACGGCACCAGTTAGCAAGCTCCTGAAACCTCACACATAACTTCACTGGGAGGCTTAGAGCTCTTGACTGTACCAATCATTATGTTTAATTGTGTTCTCCAGCCTCTTTATGCATTCATTTCACAGTCCATTTGTAGTGCAACAACATTCTGGAGGGTTGTGGATTCCCCAAGGATTACAGTTACGGGCAATGCTTCTGGTAGTCACTTATGGCAACAGGAATTCACAAGCTGCTTGTAAGAAATGGTCTCAGATGTTTCCTGTGAGCTCAGGAACCATGGGACCTTTACTAAATGCTCCGGCACAGAAACAGTTACACCTTTAATTGATTCCTGTTCTAATTCCCTCCCATGAGAGGAGCAACCACTGCCTGATATTCTGCTGATGCTTCTGGAATATGTTTCCCTCACACAAAAGGGTGGTAGCAGTATCAGCAAATTTTATGGGCCAGGTAACATTCAAGTGTTCAGGAATTGGACAATTTACTACAAGCTGGGGCATATGCCATATGATGGGCTTGTGCTCAATACCTGTGCTCTGTACTTAACACCTGGCTAAGGAGCAGCAGCACAGATCTGCCATGCAGAGACATGCTAAACTGCCTTCTACCCTGTAATGTGCCAAACCAGGGTTTGCTCTGTTGCCCAGGCTCTAAACTTTGACAGATAGGACAATGTACTTGCCAGTCACAGCAGAGAACAGGGGAAGTCCCACCCCTCTGTCACACTATAGTGCAGAAAGCAGACTGTGCACTAACTGTCAGATCTTGGGCGATTTTAATAACATTTTTTAAAAATGCACACATTTTTTTTTAAAAATAACACAAGTTATTTGGCACCGTTTTTATGCCTGGAATCCAAAGCAGCCATTAGGTTTGACTATGGACTTAGCTCTTAGAGAACAGAAATTAAGGAAAGCTATGGCTCACAGTGTCGTGTGCAGGAATATAGGTAGTGATTTGGAAGGCAAGGGTATTATGACGGTGACAGTTTGGAGGATCCAGACCAAATGTGGTATGGTTTGGAGACCATTGGCCCAGTATGACACTGAGTTATATTAACCCCATCCAAAAGAGATATGGCAGTGAGTCAGAGAAGCAAAGTAATTAAAGGCCTGCAATAAAGCCAGACTGATTAGCAGGACAATTATCAGTTTGCTGAACTGGCAGAAAATAAACAGCAAGTGACAAATGATTACATGAAACTACAACATTATTTCATCGATAACTGAAATGAATAATAAAGGGTTAATATTAAAAGATTCATGTTGTGTTTTATCAAGGTGATATTTACTTGTAAACAAGTGTGTGTATGTATATATATATATATATATATAATAGATAGATCGATAGATGGATAGATAGAAAAGCAAAACACAATGTTTGAACAATATAAATATACTAAATCTGAACTTCTCAAACTGTGAGACTGGAACCCTAGATGGGGGTGCAGCTTTGCAAATAAAGGTGAGATTTGGGTAAAGTCTATTCTTGGACCTACAGTAAGGTTATTGATGTCACAATGATCTCACATAGCTGCAAACTTGCCACAATTTAAGGGGGGGCCTTAAATCAATGCTGAATCACAAAACATCAAGGTGCCCATTTTTTGTTCCTTTAGATTGTAAGCCCATGAGTCAGTTTATTTAAGCCAAAGCAGAAGCTTATGATAAATGTTGCATCTTTTTTATCAGAAGGTTCTTCCCTGGGGCAACACCCAGCCCATAGAGAGCACAGTGAACTCCAGCTGTAAAAAAAAGGCCAAGCTAATGCAAGATAAATAAATGGCAATTAATACACAAAAGGCCAATTAGCTTGCAGGGCTCTAGGGAAAGTTTTGTACCTGCCTCTCATCCCCTGCTGTGGCATATGGCCTTATATGGCAACTACAGCTCGTACAATGAGCGGAGTCAGGCACAGGACAAAGGTCAGTGCTCCTCGGCAGGTGAGACTGTGTGCAGGTACAGGTGAGCTCTGCAGGTCTGCTCTGCACTCGCACCCTGAGCACCCACAGCCAGCTACACCCTGACACCGAGGTAAGTTCCCCTCTTACCATTCATTTAAATCCAGACATATAGCATAGGTGCAGCATACAGGCTGCATTGCTTAGTCGCCTATGGCTGCAGCCTGTACAGGTTCCTACGCCAACAGGATTCTGAACTGATTACTTTCTGTCATCTAGGATGTGTAATGTCTGATACCTGTACAAGGCAGGTGCTGCACTGCCCAAAACCAGCTGCTCTCAGGATACCCATTAGAATAGGCTGTCGGGTTGGGCTTGACACTGATGCACAGTTTTAATATAGGAGGGCAACGCACATCATCTTCCAATAGATTTGGGGGATGGGACTCCCTAAAAAAATGTTGGCTTTGGGCCATAATCATGGGTCAGTCAGTTACCAGTGACTTTAACACTTTCAAGAAAGAGCTATCGGACATCTGGTAGATGTTGGATCTTAAAGGCAGCCCTACTGTATATCTGAGTGCAGATTTGAGCTCCCCTGCCTTTGGCAATAGGCTACTTCATTCAGCATATCGTCTAGTCTCCATTGGCTGCAGGGATGCACCAAATCCACTATTTTAGGATTTGAACGAATCCCGAATCCTTTGTGAAAGAATTGCCTGAATACCGAATCGAATCCTAGCCCTCATTTGCATATGCAAATTCGACGAAAAAGAGCTGGGATCCTAGCCTTGTATAGGACCCTTAAGCCTTTACTTACAGAGTTGTAGGATCACAGCAGCTGTTAACATTGAAAATATGTCAGAGGACTGTTTTACTGAAAAGATCATCAAATATCAAGGCAATAATATTGCATTGGAACCCATATAATTGGGGCACAAGGCACATGTTCTACTGTAACCCAGCCCTGGAAAAGATCTTATCAGTGCTCTAGTATATTCCAAGCATGTTCCCTATGTGCACCATTCATCCCTTTCTGCAACTTACACTTTGTACTGGGTTGGCCCTCCTGTCATTAATAGGCCTTTCAAGGATGAACTGTGTCACTTTGCATTGGAGTAAAGTGTCATATATCTGCTACATGCACAGGAATAATTATGACCCATCAACGTGGTTAAACTACAAGTCTCAGCATTGTAACGGCAGCCATTCTGAAAGGCACAGGAGACACAGTTCTAATGACATTTATTGTTTTCTTTGTTATCGTTTACTGATAAAAGATTTAAATGCATTATTGAGTTCTGATTGGACTTTTTTTCATTGTAATGCTTTTTTATCTCCCAGGTAAATTAGTGTTTCTTTCATTTTTGCATATTATTTCAAGTACTTTTACTAGAATCAGATGACTAAAACCAAACTGTAGCCAATTAAAGAACTGGAATGTTCACAGAAACTTAACCTTACAGAAGTCAATCAGAACATTAGATGTTTTTTCTCTGTTGGACTTGGAAGTGGAGGGCTCCATTATGTGTAAAAGCTCCTGTATATGAAACTAATGAACATATATATATATATATATGATGACCAAACTCCTGGTTCCTACAGTAGCCAATCAGATGGTGACTTTCCACATTTTAACTACAGACAGAAAAGTTAAAGATAACCGATCAATAGGCAGCTATGTTTATTCTTCCAAGTTTGCTTCATTTCACCCTGGTGAAGCATACAGAGCCGGTGCCCATTTGTTTCATATCTATTGATTATAAGGCAACTTCAGACATAAAACCTGGAAACGTAAAGGTGAGTGAGAGAAAGGGCTTGGCCACACTGAATGCCTGACTGATTGATTCTTTGGAGCTGATGATGACATAATACAGAGGCTGAAGGACACATCCAGCTCATGTTTGATTATTGTGCTTACTATCAGCCCCAGATACCATGTTTACTGATCACTGTGTACATATTAAATATCCTTTCCAGGTCCTTACAATGTAGACACAATGCGTTATGGTTTTTGTGTTGATCTGGATATTATTGCAGAGATTTCAGCATATTAGGACACAGATAATGACTATTATGGTTAGGCAGGGCAAATATATAATCAGCCTCACTGCATTAAAGGGAGACTGATAATTCTAAATGAATAACAGCATTACATTTCTGATATAAACATTGAAAAGTCTTGTGGCATTAGAGCCTTAGAATATGTTTCTTAAGCTCAGCACAGATCTAATAATTCCCCAAAGTTAATGAGCTTTTTGCACCGTAGAGCGTGCAGAGGTGGGCCTTCCTGTGATGCACGGCTGTCTAGATTGATAGGAAGGTGCACCTGTCACTCAGAGCTAAACACAGATCTGCTCAGCAGAGGCAGGGTTGCCAGGTTTGTAGGGTATTATTGCCTAATTGTGTTATTTTAGATGATTGGTGGGCTAGTTTTGCACACATTGTGCTTCTTTTTTTCTGGGCCCAGTGTGTTGGAGCTGCCTTTGGATTTGACCTATTAAGTCGGGGAATGGTGAAAATCTTTTTCCTTAATTTGAGCTGAGCTTTATACATTTTCTGGACCATGGTAAATACATCCCTTGGTGTAAGTTTATTTTGTATATACATTATAGGTTCTCAGAACATTCTTTGTGTCCCACAGAGTATAACTGCCAACATAGTTCACTCTCAAGGGGTATTGAGATTGGTAATGTCTTGTCTTTGCATAACATGTTGTCCAGGGTTTAGGAAAGGCCATACTACCAGTGCTGCACATGATTTAAAATGCAGTGGGACAATTATCCACTATTTCACATGTTTGGGGGCTGGATTATTAATATCATTATCAAATATCATTATCATACAATGAGACCTGTGGAGATATCAAGGGGTCATAAAGATCACTTTGAAGGCCATTGACCTTCAGTTAGTCAGCCCTGCTCCAAATAGCCCTGCTAAATGTTGCAGTAAGGGTAGCTGTCCATGGTTCTGGAATTAAAGGAATTGTTCAGTGTAAAAATAAAAACTGGGTAAATAGATAGGCTGTGCAATATAAAAAATGTTTCTAATATAGTTAGTTAGCCAAAAATGTAATGTATAAAGGCTGGAGTGATTTCATGTATAACAAGTCAGTCAGAGCACTACTTCCTGCTTTTCAGCTCTCTTGGTTTACACTGACTGGTTGCCCTGGCTACCAGACAGTAACCAATCAGAGACTTGAGGGGGGCCCACATGGGTCATTTCTGTTGCTTTTGAATCTGAGCTGAATGCTGAGGATCAATTACAAACTCACTGAACAGAAATGTACCATGTGGCCCCCCTTCAAGTCGCTGACTAGCTCAGAGTTATAGAGCTGAAAAGCAGGAAGTTGGATTCTGGCTGTTTTATTAGACATCTGTTCACTCCAGCCTTTATACATTCCATTTTTGGCTAACTGACTATATTAGAAACATTTTTTATTTTGCACAGCTTATCTATTTACCCAGTTTTTATTTTCACACAGAACTATTCCTTTAAAGCCTTTTCTCTGAGTTTTCCCCAGACTGTTCCTGACTGCTTGGTACTGTACCTTGTTCTGTCATCTGAATTTTAGAGATTATTATGATCTGTCACCTGTTTTACCTCACTTATATCAGATCTCCAACTGACGACGGGCCCCTGCACTCTCCAACATGCCTGAACTCACTGAAAAAGTCAAAAAGTCACTGAATAAAACCACCCCAGGGTTGCAGATATGGAGGGTCGAGGTAAGGACATTTCTATTACTGTAATTCTAGCTATCTGTGTTGCCATTGGATGCTCCCGAATTCTTCAAGAGAAGTACATCATCATGTAATAATATACTTATATTCTCATATTGAAAAGCCATTTCAACCCTTATTCTCGGTTATTTCTGTTTCAGAAAATGGAGCTGGTTCCTGTGGCTGAGAACAGCCATGGGAACTTTTTTGAAGGAGACTGCTACCTCCTCCTTATGGTGAGTTCCTCTTCTTTCTCTATGAATTGCTCCTGCCTACCCATGCCATGTAAGTCACCTTGCCATTACGTAGCATGGGGAGTCACTGTACAGTACTGGCTTGCTGATGCTTCCCTGTAGCCAAACATCAGAAGGGCAGACCTATTGCTATTAGGAAAGGAAGAATACATAGAATGGTAAACTATAGCACTGTGATAGAGTGCTCAACAGGGTGAAAACAATGAAGATCCCCAGCTTCCAGGGGCCAAATGTAATAGTCAAGCTTGACAAAGGGAACAAAGATTAATACATTTCTTTTTCATTGGACAACAGACTCATAAAACTGGCAATAACTTCACCTATAACATCCATTTCTGGGTGGGAAATGACTCGTCAATGGATGAACAAGGAGCAGTCGCCATTTATACCATACAGATGGATGATCATCTTGGTGGGTTGGCTATCCAGCATCGGGAAGCTCAGGGCTACGAGAGTGATACCTTTAAGGGCTACTTCAAACATGGAATAATGTATGTATCAAATGCCAGGATTACCCACCTACAACTTTTGTTCCTGAATTATTCTATTTCTAATTGTTCATTGGGGGCAGTACTGAGACCTAACTAAAAGGCTTGATGGAGTAATTTGTTGATTTGTTTTGTCTCATAGAAGGAATCACTCTGCCCAGTGTAGTTTTGTTTACAGATGAAAAAGGGATCAGAGTGAAAAAGCATATTCCTAGTTACTGTTATGAGTAGTGACGTTTCTTTTTCTATGAGAATTCAGGATGGAAAGAATTAATGACCATGTGCAATCTTCTGCCTTAGTTATAAAAGTGGTGGAGTGGCTTCTGGAATGAACCATGTGGAGACCAACACATACAATGTAAAGCGCCTTCTACACTGCAAGGGAAAGAAAAATGTTTTGGCTGGAGAGGTGAGACCTTTTTGTTGAGAGTCATTCAATAAATGTAATACGTTAAAAATGAATAGAAAAAGATTTGAGACAAAATGTGAAGGTTGCATTTTTACTCTATTCATCATTTTCAATGGGTTGAAACTTTTTAAAAATTCACACTGAAAAAATGCCTTAAAATTGCCATAGATGGCAAAGTTTTACATTCAAGCTTAACAACGTTTTTGAGATTAATTAAAGGAGAAGGAAAGGTTAAAATTAAGTTAGCTTTATGAGAAAGGTCTATATAAATACACCATTAAACCCTGCTCTGAGTCCTCTGTTAAAATAAACACAGCATTTATTTCCTTCTATTGTGTACTCATGGGCTTCTGTATCAGACTTCCTGTTTTCAGCTTAAACCTCCAGGGCAGGGCTTGAGCATGCTCAGTTTGCTCCTCTCCCCCTCCCTGCTGTAATCTGAGCCCAGAGCTATAAATGAGCAGGGAGAGACTCAGGCAGGATGTGATGTTACACCAAGCAAATACGGCAACTGCTATCCTAAACAAACAGAGAGAGCTTCTAGAGCTGTTTACTCTGGTATGGTAAAGCATTCGGCAGAATAAATATAGTGTTATAGCATGCACTATTGTGGCTAATCTATTGGCAATAAACTGCCTTGGCGCTTTCCTTTTCCTTTAATATCATTCATTTTTCAGAGCATAATTTGAATTTACTAGTTTTAGTGCAAAAAAAATGGATTCAATAAAAAAATATGAGTTTGAACATTGATAACTCAACAATAGTGAATGTGTTGCTGGTAGTGTTGATGATGATAATTGTGATATTGAAGATACTGATACTGTAAACTGTGCTGCTTTTAATGATGACAATGACTATAATGAAGATAATGATAATCATGATGATAGTAAGGTTAACAAAAATGGCTTGTGAGGTTAGTGCCAGTGATGTGATTCTGATATTGGTATGAATATTGATGATAATGAAGACAAATTAATATGCAGGTACCAGTGGAATGGAGCAGCTTTAATCTAGGGGATGTCTTCCTACTTGATCTGGGAAAACTGATAATCCAGTGGAACGGACCAGAAAGCAACAAACAAGAGAGACTGAGGGTGAGTTGTAGATGTCTTTCCCACATCCACTATTATCTATCTATCTATCTATCTATCTATCTATCTATCTATCTATCTATCTATCTATCTATCTATCTATCTATCTTTTTGCCAATGTGTTTCATGTTGGTTTCATCAGTTTGCCTATTTATCTGACCCTGGGAATGAAACCTTGATTAATCACAGGGCATGACTTTGGCAAAAGATATCCGAGATCGTGAACGTGGTGGCCGATCTTACGTTGGTGTGGTGGAGGGTGACAATGAGGAACAGTCCCCTCAGCTAATGTCCATCATGAACTATGTACTGGGAGAGAGAACACAGATTAGGGCAGTCATTCCTGATGAAGTGGTGGACCAGGTGGCAAAAACCTCCATCAAGCTGTTTCAGTAAGTGACTTGTCTTTTGTGTTGTCGCTATTATTAACAAAACATTCTCTGCTTTGTGTTTTTAGCCTTAACACTGCCCACTAACCAGTATGGAGGGATCAGTCAGTGGAGAGAGGCTTTTCATTGAGTATTTAATTTTATTGGGGATTATTTAAATGTTACAAACATGCCATTCTAAACTTACACCAAGGAAAAAGAAGTAAACCCCCCTTCCATCCACACACCTACCCAATTATAGACTAAACAAGTGCTTAATGCAATAAATAGATTTATAATCATAAATATATTACTAGCATGAGGCTTTATTATAAATATAGTCATCCACATGCTTGTATCTCTGATTGCTTATAAGAACATTTAAGGTGCTAAAAGCTATTTCAATATATAAAGCAAATCATGAATTGGATTAATCGACCACGGATCAACCACCATTAAATTAATACATTTAAAGTGCTAGTGCCACAAACGTATTGCAATCTCAGATTGCCAATGTGCAAAAAAATAAGTTAGAATTGGTTTTATAAAAAAGCTGTCTGGTGTGGGAAGTGAATTAATAAACCATTTATAATATACAGACAAAAACCAGCATTTGAGAAATAAAAGCAAGGAAATGCCTGGGCTGTTTTTTTATAAAACCAATTCTAAAACGTATGTTGTTTGCACATTGGCAATTTGAGATTGCAATAAGTTTGTGGCACTAGCACTTTAAATGTATTAATTTAATCGTGGTCGATCCGTGGTTGATTAATCCAATTGATGATTTGCTTTATATATTGAAATAGCACTTAGCACCTTAAATTTTCTTATAAGCAAACAATCAAAGACACAAGCACGCGGATAAATATATTTATAATAAAGCCTCATGCTAGTGATATATTTATGATTTAAAAATCTATTTATTGCACTAAGCACTCGTTTAGTCTATAATTGGGTAGGTGTGTGGATAGAAGGGGGGTTTACTTCTTTTTCCTTGTTGTAAGCTTAATGTGTACAAGTAATTTACACCTCACTCCCTCCCTCCAGGAGGTGAAATTTGTTAATTAGCAAGGTTCTTACAAGCCAAACCTTTCTTAATTAGAATCATGCCACTCTGACAGTATATTGAAAGGATACTGGTATCGCTTTAAACTCAACATCTACTGTGATTGATTGTGACTGCCTGTAAATATCTACCAACACATCTCTCTCCTCTCATTTGCCTTCATGCAGAGTATCAGACAACAATGGCAACTTGATGGTACAAGAGGTGGCCACCCAACCTCTGACCCAAGATCTGCTGAAGCACAATGTAAGTCACATTCCACTTATTCTATACAGTTAGCCAAGGCTCATTCTTGTGGAAACTATTTGGGGTTATACAGTCTTTTACCTAGACAAATATTTGTCCCAGTCACTACTTTTAAGCTATTAAGGAGCCGCTCAACCCTAAAATTTCCTTCACAATTTCATATCTGTCTTGCATGAGAGAAACATGTTAGGCATAAGCTAGGCCAGTGGTTTCCAAACTGTATGGTTGCCCCTTGGGGATGTGGCAGGAGGGTCAATGTGAAGGCCAGTTAGGGTAAGCTAGGGGAGAATGCACCTGAAAGCCCAGCTTGAACATCAGTTAGGGATTCATTCTGTTCTGCCATGAAGATTCTCTTATCACTGAATGTACTTATGTTACTGGTAGGACTGCTACATCTTGGACCAGGCTGGCACAAAGATCTTTGTCTGGAAGGGAAAGAATGCCTCTAAAGAGGAGAAGCAACAAGCAATGACCAGGGCTTTGGTGAGTACTCAGATGGAACAATGACACAAACTGGATGTAACATAGCT
This sequence comes from Xenopus petersii, assembly GCA_038501925.1. Lineage (NCBI taxonomy): Eukaryota > Metazoa > Chordata > Amphibia > Anura > Pipidae > Xenopus > Xenopus petersii. The sequence goes on from CM076688.1 coordinate 76,564,643, forward strand.
TTCCATTTTATATGCATCAGTAGGACAGTTTCTGTAGGCTGTTTCAATGTAGGAAAAAATATTGCATGTCAAAATATGTTGGCGCTCTATAAATAATAATAAAAAATTCTGCAAATGGTGGCCCAATGTTAATTTAAGAGGGACAGAGGTTGGCCTAAGTTTCACAATGGGCCAGTGGACTGTTCATCAAAATGAACTGCTCATCTGTAACTGTTCTTTCTTTCAGAATTTTATTAGAGCCAAGAACTATCCCCCGTCCACCAACGTTGAGGTGGAGAATGATGGGTCAGAATCTGCCGTGTTTAAGCAGCTCTTTCAGAAATGGACCACAAAGGATCAAACCTCTGGGATGGGAAAGACGAGTACTGTTGGTAAAGTGGGTAAGTCTATGTAGAAATACAGACCACATTTGCTCCAGTTTCATAACCTATAGCAGCATTTAGCTTTTATTTTAATGCGGACAGCTGATTGGTTGCTATGGGTTACTATGCCAGGGAAAGCATTACCAGTGTATGTTCATGTCGGTAGGCATCTACTGCATTAAGAGCAGTAGGTTGAAGCAGGTTGCCCAAGCAATTCCACCATCAAACTGCTTTACATTGTACATCTTTCCCTTGAGATCAGTGTAATAATGTCATATTCTCAGTCACGACCGAGCCTTGCCCCCTGCCTGACAATGGGAAAGAGAGCAGCCCAGACAGGAACTATCTCTGCCCCTTTGTAAACACTGGGGACACACTGCACTTATTACTAATGGATATTTAATCACAAATAGACTCACCCTTCAAAGCCTATAGCACGGAAGGCATTTTAACCACCATCGTGCTTTCAGGGAGAACGTTGACAGTCAAAACTGCTTTTACTTTCTCTCCAGCCAAAGTAGAACAGGTGAAGTTCGATGTGAACACAATGCACGCTAAGCCTGAGGTAGCTGCACAGCAGAAGATGGTGGATGACGGATCTGGAGAAGCAGAGGTGATGAAATATAATACCAACATTGTGATTGTGAATGCTTGAGTCTATGAGGTATCCCTAGTTTTTACCATGGGGAATAACAATCCTCCTTTATTAAAGGGCAGTGAGTCCTTCATTATTTAGATTTTTCCTTGCAATTTGTCTGATTTACTATTAAATTTCTATGATTGTATTGGCTCAGTTTGCAGTTTCAGCCTTGCCAAATCTTTCATTATTCTCAAGCAAACATACACAACCATCCTTATCACCTGTTACAGCCATTCTGTTGTTATTTAATCCTAGTAGCTAGTGGGCCATGGCCTAATTGTTCCAAGGATATAGTCTATCTCTGTGGCCAGCCAAAGACCACTAGCAATGGTATATTAGAGACATACAGTACTATCAAAAGAACAGAATTGGCTATTAAATGCAATTAAAGTTTGGGTAAGTTTCTTACCTGTTTCATGCACAAAAGCCAGGTCCATACGAGTGGCTTTGTTGAGATTGGAGTGGAACCTTAACCCAACTGAACACTTTTGTGATGAACTGGAAACATAACTACACGTTATCGCCAACATCAGTGCCCAATCTGACTAATGTTCTTGTGGCTGAATGAATGCAAATTTCAGCAACAATGCTTCAACATCTAGTGGGAACCTTCCCAGAAGAATAGAGGTTGTTTTACTAGCAATGAGAAGGTGTCCACATACTTTTGCCCATGAAATGTAACATTAGAAGGAAATTTCCCCTTGGTTATCCTCTACAGAGACATTTCATGAAACGTAATACTCCATCAAAACTATTTTCACCCACTACCAGCAACTCGTTATGTAAACCTGAATTTGTGATGCTCTAGCAAATAGTATTGTGTTTTTCTATAGGTCTGGAGAATAGAGAATTTGGAACGGGTACCAGTGGAGAAGCAATACCTGGGCCATTTCTATGGTGGGGACTGCTACCTGATTCTGTACAAATATCTGGTTAACAATAAATACCATTACATGCTCTACATGTGGCAGGTAAGGACTGTGCTGTTCGCTTACAATGATACAGCTCTTCCAGTGTGCTGCACCTCATTATCTCATTGTTCATTGGTTCAGGGTCACACAGAAGACTAAGTCACCCAAAAGTCCTGCTGGGTGCAGCAAGCTTCTCTGAGGCACTGCTCATACATTCAGAGCCAGGGTTATCCTAAAGAAATGTCTCAGGCAATCCCTTACTTAAACGCATATTGAGCATAGAGCAAAAACACGTGTTGCCCTCAACGCCACCCTTCAGTTCATGCTGAAATACACAGATCCAACACAGAGAACTTTAATATATATATATGCACTTTATCCCTCAGGAGGTTACTGTTCCTTTTGTTGTGTTCTCTCTGTAATCTTCCTGGTGATGTTACACAGGGCCGCCATGCAAGCCAAGATGAGATCACTGCCTCTGCTTACCAGGCTGTAATACTGGACCAAGAATACGACGGACAACCAGTCCAAGTTCGGGTGCCCATGGGCAAAGAACCTGCACACCTCATGGCAATCTTTAAGGGAAAAATGGTGGTCTATGAGGTAAGGCCACTCCTATTGGAAATATGTTAGCTAGTTGCAATGATGTTTTGAATAACCCAGTAATAGGTGGCTAAAATATCAGTGCATGAAAAGTGAAATACAGACACAATAGGGCAATATTTTCATTTCACTCTTCAGGGTGGTACCTCCCGGGCTGACAGTTCAGAGATCCCAGCAGACATCCGACTTTTCCAAGTGCACGGGGCCAATGAATTCAGCACCAAGGCTTTTGAAGTACCTGTCCGAGCCTCTTCTCTCAACTCCAATGATGTGTTTGTGCTGAAGACTAAAGGGACTTGCTACCTCTGGTGTGGAAAAGTAAGGCCAAGCTAACATAGTTAGAGGGCCAGTTACAAACAAGTGAAAATTGAATGTATCACAAGAGTACATTACATTTGCAGAACAAGGAAGGACTAACACATGGGGATGCCAATTTGTTAGGCATTCACAATTGTATTAGTTTTTCCTTGTCCTTTAATTACATTTTTGGTGAGGCTGGTAATCCTATGTTAAGATGTTTAAAGCCAAGAAACAATGATATTTTATTTGATCTCCCCAGGGCTGTAGCGGAGATGAGAGAGCTATGGCCAAGAATGTGGCAGATATTATCTCCAGAGGGGAGAAAGTTGTGGTAGCAGAGGGCCAAGAACCATCAGACTTCTGGCTGGCTCTAGGGGGGAAGTCTCAGTATGCCAACAGTAAAAGGTACGACTATTGCGGCAAAGAGGTCAGGTTTTGGTGGCACTACTGACTCCTAATGACTGACCTTCTTTGTGGCTCCTTTAGACTGCAGGAAGAAACTCTGGACATTACTCCAAGACTCTTTGAGTGCTCAAACAAGACTGGAAAATTTGTTGCAACTGAGATCTCTGATTTCAACCAAGATGACCTGGATGAAGAAGATGTTTTCCTGCTGGATGCGTGGGATCAGGTGAGGCAAACATAAAATGGGTTAGATCCTCAAGTTTTAGGACCCCCTATAAAGTTGAAATCTCCATCAGCCTGTTTTTAATCTGTTTTGCCTGGGCCATGATGGTAATGCAAAGGCATACTCCTCCTCAGCCATCTTCTTTTATGTGGGCCATCCCCATCAGTGGTTCCCAAGCTGTAGGGCTTGGAGCAGAGATTGGACGAGGGGTGGTCTCAACCTTAGGCCACTTAAGGGGAAATATGGGGAGAATGTCACTTCAACATACTCCTGAGAGATTAGCAATGAAAAATGGGATTTGGGGGTGAGCACTTATTTGTCGCTCTATATATTCTTGCAACTATGATCACATAGAGTATCTGTAACCATGTTATGCACTAAGGGGGGGCTGTCGCCAAAGAACCAACATTTTAATGGTGCCGCATCAACTCCCCCTCCCTATATATTTCTGCTGCCACTGGATCGCAGCTCACAGGCTTACTTACTTATAACTTGTTTTTTTCTTTAAATCAGGTTTTCATGTGGATTGGGAAAAATGCTAATGAGACAGAGAAAAAAGAAGCTGCAGTGACTGCACAGGAATATTTAAAGTCTCATCCTGGTAGCAGGGATATCAACACCCCAATTATAGTTGTGAAACAAGATTATGAACCCCCTACCTTCACCGGTTGGTTTATGGCTTGGGACCCATTCAGATGGGAGGTAAAAAGTCTATTTTTCCGTATTCATTTGTACCTTGTATAAATTATGTCATATACATTCACAAGTGCCTAAGGTGGACCTTTACATAATCTTGCCCAAATATGCCTGACAGTTAGGAACCAGAGCAATAAATAAGATTAGCACCAAGTTTGCCCGGGGCAGTAACACATAGCACCAATCAGCAGGTAGATTCTACTAGTCACCTGTTTAAATGTGAGCATCTTATTGGTTACCATGGGTTACTGCTCCTGGGCAAACTTAGTGCCTTATATTAAAAATGGGGGATAGTATCTTGAGAGGCGCTGAATGCGCTACCCCTAGCAGGTTGTGTGTCAGCTTGTGCTTGCCAATGTTACTGGTTCATCTTCCATAAGCATTCCTTTAAACATGTGTCCATGGACATTGCATTAGTGATGGGACAGTGTTGTTAGAGCCCAGACTGATGTACCCCATACATATGACGTTACCCAAGGTTAGTTGGGATGTGGTATTCCAAATAGTTTTTTGTCTTACAGAACATGAAATCCTACAATGATCTGAAGTCGGAACTGGGAGACAGCAGCACTTTCGAGCAGATTTCCTTGGTAAAGTTCCTTGATGCTATAAAAGCATCCGTATATTAGAGAGGGATAGCTTACCCTTACACTGGGCCATTTAATAATTATCATTTATGATGTTTTCCTTCAGGAAATTACAACACAGCAATTTACAGCTCAGACCCAAATTAGTTCTCCATCTTTCCAAACGTACCCATCTGAGATGTTAGTGAACAAAACACCAGATGAGCTGCCCCCTGGTGTGGATCCTACTAGAAAAGAGGTAAATGATGAATATCCCTGTTTACACTGGAGAACTATAGCTTCTGCTATCCAGAAATGAGAACCATTATCAGATTGGACAGGAATTGTATCTGCTCCACTTTTGTCTGTCTCTCCTCTTTGTCTTTTTGTTTTATTTTTCTTTTGTCAGATTCCCTCCTTGTAATTTTTTCCCTTTCTCTGTTCTCTATCTTTTTTTAAAATTTTTTTTTAATACTATGTATTTTTACTTTCCTCTTTCATATTGCTGTTTTTACCTTTTATTTGTGCCTCCTTTCTTCCTTTTCTGCATTTTTTTCTTTACCCTTTCTCTTCTGTTTTTCCTTTCATTTCTTTCTCCTTCCTTTTGTTCCCCCTTTTAACACCTTTTGTCTTTCCCGTCTTTTTCCTTTCTCTCCACTTCTTTTTCTTGTTCATGCTCTCATTTCTTTTCCTTTTTTCTTTCCTTACTCTTTATACAGTACATGCTCCTCTTTAGTTCTTACTTTCATCTCTTTCCTTCCTTGCTTCTATTTCCATTTTGTTTCCCCTCTTTCTCATCACTTCTTTTTTCTAACTTCTGTAAACAAGCCTGCGCTCCCTTTGGTTTTATAGCCGATTTAAAGGATTAATCAAAGGAATTCACAAATGTGCTCCTCAGCTAACCCCACCCCTAATATTTTTACTCGGATTTGTTTCCACACCTTTAATTATTACATTTTTGCCCGTTCCCAGGAGTACCTGTCTACTGATGAGTTCAGAATAATATTTGGGATGACACGCTCTGAATTCCAAGCTTTCCCTGAATGGAAAAAGCAAAATATCAAGAAAATAAAAGGACTCTTCTGAATGGCACACAACACAGATGAATATTTCTGTCATCCATATACATACAGCCGTTTGCCACAAAGAAAATATTAAAGCCTGTTCAAGCAGAGAGCAGAAACATCCAATGTAAAGCTCCTAAAGCACTCAAATGTAATTCCAATGTTTTTATATAAATAAATTCTAATAAATGTAACTGTTAGAAACAAAAGAACTTGTAACAGCGCCCATTAATATGCACATTCCTAACACACACACAAAATCACGACACAATGTGTTATTTCCATACAATTCTAAGGAACATGAAATGATGGTCAAGTCCCCTAGTGAAGTCATAGAGGTTACTAACATGGATCACTCAGCTACCAGATGGTAAATTCGAAAGCTGTCCATAAATGTAGCAACAATATGTTTCACGTGTGTGTGCGAGATGCACCACCAATCCTGACAGATATCTACGTACTATGGGCAGGTTACAAAATGTCTGCATCACCAGTCAGTTAATTGGCAGATGAGGTAGTGAAGAGCCACAGCTCCTCTGCACTTGCTGCTGTTCCCATCTTTCATGCACTTTGAGTGAACGATCAGAACCATAGAAAGGCAGCGATAACGTGAGAGGCCCCTCATTTGTTCAGAGATGGTATTGGATGACTTGTGTATGTCTGCCTTAACACTCAGACAGTGGTATAGGGAGTTCACTGGAGGTTATAAATGTTTGTTGCTTATATAAACTACCTGACATAAGTAATAGTGTTTAGGAATGTGTCATTAGTGTTCATATTCAGAGGAGCAACGTACAAGCACCTATATAATTACAGGACAACACCAAAAACATAAAAGTAACTTTATTTAAAAAAAAATCTGCTCTATTGGTGCAATTTGTAAAAAGATGAACAGAACCCCATACCACCCCCCCCCCCCCCCAAAAAAAAGAAAAAAAAAGGCACCACCACATATCTGGCTACTTATAAATAAAAACAACACAAGGTTAAAAACATACAGTCATATCAAGCCCCTCAAACATATACCTTTATTATTAAAAGCTTTCTGCTCCCATTTCCTGAACATATATATATAAATATATATATATATATATATATATATATATATATATATATATATATATATATATATATATATATATATATATATATATATATATATATATATATATATATATTTATTAATCAGGGATACCCTTTCCAATAATATTGGGCTGTGAGTGTGCAAGGCCATACCAAAAAAGTGCAAATCGTGCCTAACAAACGTTCTCATATGGAATAGCAGTTTCTACAGAAATCTTTAAGGACTTGTAGTTCTAATTAATGTATGGCCAATTTAAATACATTCCATTGTGTATCTGTTCTGCTCTCCTCTATATTCTGCAGCTGGTTACAAGGGGGGGGGGAACTTGTAGTTAAACCAATAACAATCCTAAAGCTGCTTTATGATTCAAATTTCATGTGGTTTAATAACATGCCTCCACCAATTTACTGTCTCAGCATGTGCAAGCAGCAGGAACAAAATCATTGCCTTGAGCAAACGAACCAATAAAGTATTAAATGTTTAGTTATGAAACAAAAAGGCTACTTGCAATAATATTAAACACCATTTTGGACAGTGTTTCTACATTGCAACACACAAAAATGGCCTGAGAGACAACAGTATGACTTCAGATATACCTGTAACTTACTAAATATATTTTTTTTAAGCAGGCAGGGTAGGTAATTTATCCTTTAAGGGACCTTAAATAACAATGGCGCCAATCTGGATAAATAAAAAAACAAACATACGTTTTATCGACCTACAATAGCTTTATACCTGTAGCAGTCCTCAGGCTGCCAATGATGCAGATTAAAATGGGGCTACACTGATGACTGCCATTGGACAGAAAATGCTGGGAAGGAAACATGAATATAAAATGTATCAATTAATAGGAAAGAAGCAAATACTGTGCAAATTACAATAGAGAAAGCATTCCTATGACACTTCGTTGGTGGGTGCCTCATCAGATAACCAACATGGACAGTGATGTCAGCTGCACTATGTACATAAAGTCAGTGTTTTCTTTACATTGCACTGACTAGGCATTAGGATTCAGGCTGGTAAAGGGACTTCTTACTCCATCAGACAACCTAGAATTCCTTCTACTCACAGAGATCAATGCAACTGGAAAATCAGTCAGCCTCTACATTGTTCTGCCTAAACATAGGAAAAAGAGAGTAGCCCATAATCAGGAGGAGCAGGGGTAGGAAATTCTCTATGCATTTTAACATACATTTTTGATTCATGACCATTAGGTTAAACAGGGGGATGAGAATTGCATCAATGGTTTGTAGTAATTGATTAAAGGAGAAGGAAAGACAATTTACATTGGGGGTGCCAAACGTTAGGCACACCCAAGTGATTATATTTACTTACCCGACACCTTGGGCAGGTGTTCCTATCAGCAGAAAACTGCACTGGCCCCGGGTTTTTCCAGCGAGCATCACGGAGCGATCCTCTTTCCTCGATCTTCTTGCTGCTACGCATGTGCAGTAGAGCGAAATGCCGAAATTTAACAAAACAGCCGGCTACTTAGTTCTACCGCGTATATGTCTGCTCCGGGAGATTTGAAAAATGAAGAAGGAAAAAAATCGCTCCGTGGTGCTCACTGGTATAACCCCGGGCCGGTGCAGTTTTCTGCTGATAGGCGCATTGGCCCAGCATGTCAGGTAAGTGAATATGATCACTTGGGGTTGCCTAACTTCTGGCACCCCCAAGTGTAATTTGCCTGTTCACCTTTAAGGAGGTTATTTATCAAAGGTCGGGTTTGTGAGGTTTGTTCTACCTCGAATAAACTCACAAATGGTTCAAGGGACATCTGCCATTGACTTGACAGGTTTTAGCTGGAGTATTTTCGGATTCAAGCTTTTTTCTGCTTCGGGGCATAAATTATGTTTTTTTGTTTTTTTTTTTGAAACCTGAAAATTTAGAATTTTTACTGAATCTACCGTCAAAAACGAAATTTTTGTTTGGAAAAACACAACTCGACCTTTGATAATTAACCCCCTTAAAGAGTTTAAACTGTGCCAGCCATACATCCTAACCTAAATAGTATTAAACAGACTTGTGGTTTTTACACAAGATCCTGTTCCCTAAGTCACTAATCAAGTGCAGTTAAGGCACAGAAAAACCATTAGGTTGCATAAAAGTTTGCATTCGTTCAGATATTGCCATTTCCAGGAACCACAAATACCGCATCCTTTAAAATCAGTCAGGAATTCTCTGGCTTAATCCACTCCAGCTTGTAATCAAATATTACATTTAAAAAACATTCAGGGTTTAGGGGCTGTGCAGCTTTTCTTTCAAAATTTTAAGCTTTGAATTTAAAACTCACAACCAAGTCTAATAGCTTTACATACTAAATCATTTAGTGGAAAAGCAGCAGACAGACAAAAAGAATGCATGTGATGATAATATTGAGCTAAGCATACTGCCAGATCAACTGTAGATTTAAGATACAGAATTTATAAGAGCTATTGTGAATGCTAAAACTTCTGCATTCCTAGGGCTGAAGGCAAACAGGTGAGTATGTTGAAGACAAAGTATACAAGATATTGCTGCAAGTTATATCATAGTGCCTGAATCTTACAAAAGGGATGCAACTTTTACTGAAATATATTTTTATTTGGAAGTGGAACCAAAGATACTGTTAAAAAATCACCTAGTATTGTAATCCACAGCAACCAAGCCATTTGTATTGGCTAGCTGGTAGGGAGTCAGGCCAACATTAGTGCATTATCCTTAGTTATTGGTCTTCGCCGACACTGTGAATGTTCCACTGTGCAAATTTAGCACACTTTAGCTCAGTTCAGCCTATGTAACATTACCGACGTAAAGTCATTTGCTGTGGCCCATGTCATATTCCAAAACAATAGTGAAACCTAAGCGAAACCATTCCATACTCTACATCAAAAAAATAAGCATTTTATTGCATGGGGCTTTAAGTATGATATTAAATCAGCCTTCCAACCTACTCAGCTACTCTAGCTGAATTACAGCATTTATCTTATTCACACCTACAACAGTGTCATTTAAGTATGATCCTATATACACTGTGAATCTCAAAGGAACACAATTCACAGCAAAACATAGTAAAGTAACATTAAGAGCAAGTGTTTTTAAAAACATGTCTATAAAAGGGCTTCCTTCTGTCTTTTAATGCTAACACAGACACACGCACTACCATATTTTTGGGATTGCTTGAGGAATTCCAAGCCAAACAGTATGCATCCTGTTATCTGATGTAAGAAATATTCCTGCCAAATGCAGATACACAAGAATGAACAAAATGAAAATAGCTGTGAGGCAGGCCCAAAAACTAGGACTAACTTCCCCCTTAGTGGAAATGTTTCTTGAAGTCTGCTCTATTAAGTTTTATATTTGCACTAAATCGTTTAAATACAAGTGGAATATCAAATAAAATGCCCAGATTCTTTAAATAAAACACAGCTCTACCATAAAGGCTATAAACCCAAGAAAAACTGACCAACCGTTACAACAAGAGGATGCCAATAAGTGTTGTGCGGAAGCGATTGTCTCATTTTAGCAGGATAGAGAATTCTGTAAAGGTGGCCACCGTAGACACAATCTTGTCACGTTCCCTTCTTATTGCTTTTATTTAGCAACTGTGGGAAAATATTAAATTTGCTGTCTTGCAATGACAGTCCAGTTGGAAATTCATAACAAAAGGATATATCTGTTTCATATAAATGCATTTTTTCATAACAAAAAAAAAAAAAATAAGTTCAACTTAAAGACTGCAGTGTGCAAAGAATCCATCAGACTGCAACATTGATAATTCATTGAACAGCTTGAGTGCTAGCTTTCATCAGACTGCACATAAATGAGCACAGTTAATTACAAACATAAACAGCCTCTTCTTAATATGGTTGCAGTGACATAACAGTGTAGGGTCAAAGAGATGCCTTTAGATGGAAGGTACTTGAGGCATTTTAGAGAGTCTTATTGCTGTAAAGACCAATATTAGAAGCCCAGAACTCTGTAAATATGCAGTGCTGGAGTTCTGTTTTATAGCTAACAAGAGTGGTTGTCTGCAAGCATAGCACTTCAAAGCCACTTTTCAAGGTGTGTAGTGGTCTCGGCACATCTCAGCGTTAAGTAAAGGGCTTGCAACATCCACCTTTAGGAGCCTAAATTGCCAAATGGTTTAAAATGGCCACAGAAAGTAACGTCCTTTCATAACCAAATGACCCTGGGGGATCAACAGTTTGTGCAAATGCAGATACTGATCTGTCATTGTCACAGGGGTGGTCTGGTTGGCCAGTTTAGTTCCGTGGAGACAGGCTGGGATTTATTTGCTTCTTCTACCAGTTCATCAAATACATCTCTGAAAGACATAAGAAAGATCTGTTAGTTAAACAGGCTCAGAACAATGACACACATGTGTATGTAAGAATGAGCCCATTCATGTCCCTTTTGTGTAAACAAAGTGAGGGACTTTAGCTGGCCATACATGGGTCAGCAGCTTTTAAACCCATTTATGGAATATCACTAAAACAGCATGTCTGACAAATCTGTTAAGACAGGTCAAAAAGGATTGCATCTGGCCACTGATGATGCCCACTCCAAGAAGTCTGCTAGGCATCTATTAGGATCCACGTCAGGATGGCCAAACTGGTAAAAGATCCATTCATAATATAGCAATGGCAGGTGTTGCTGTAGGGCAGTGCCGTCTAATTGTACATTTGGTGCATCCCTAATAATAACCAGGCAGCAATTTTTATGCAATGATACCATCAGTCCCTGTTATGAAGGTTCCCCTTGAAAATTGTAATTACGAACTTGTGCATGTAAAAGAAAATGTAGCCACTTCTGTCTCTGTCATTCTGTACAGTGGTCTCTTGGGTCCTTGATACTTCTAAGTCATTGTATGTAAACCAAGCTTGCTTTCGGATGTCGTACACATCACTGATATAATGACCTAAATGAATAAAAAGCAGTGCAGATTAAAAAAAATAAACAAAACAGTTGTATATTATAGAAGTCAACAAGACAATTTATAATGCAAGTTTCATTCATAAGAAAGAATGCTTATCATACCAGAAGAAGAGGTGCTCCCAATATGGCTGACCACACTTATGAGTCTATATGAATGTGGAAGATCTCCAGTCTGTAAGAAAGAAGGTTTCACAAGGTTCAGTATAAAAATAATAACTGGGTAAATAGATAGGTTGTGCAAAATAAAAACTTTTTCCAATATAGTTAGCTAGCCAAAAATGTAATGTATAAAGGCTGAAGTGACGATGTCAGAACACTACTTCCTGCTTTGCAGCTCTCTTGGTTTCCACTGATAGGTTTGCTGGCAGTAACCAGAGTGACTGGGGGGGGGGGGGGGGAGGAGGCACATGGGTCATAATGGTTTGCTTTTGAATCTGACCTGCATCACTCAAATCAAGGCTCACAAGTAGTACTATCTTTAGATGCCGCTAAGGCCTTTGACTCAATTGAATGGCCCTACCTATGGCAAGTGCTGCATAGATTTTGCTTGGGAGATCCAGTGGACCAAATGCCTATACCAAGCCCCGCAGGCACCATTGAGAGTAAACAACACCTGCTCACCAGCCTTCTCTATTACTAGGGGGACAAGGCAGCGGTGTCCTCTATCTCCCCTACTATTTGCATTGGCTATAGAGCTCCTCGCCATACAATTCAGAATGGCTCCCAACATACCAGGCCTGAAGATAGGGAGAGTAGAGGAAAAATCTCATTGTACACTGGTGACATATTACTATACCTAGAGTATGGGCACTCCAAGACACATTACAGCTCATTGACAGATTTGGAGGCTTTTTGGGATTACATATCAACTGAGATAAATCCAGCATTTTCCCAATTGATGACAATATCTACCCTCAGAACTTCCGCCCCCCCCCCCGCTTAAATGGGTACATCAATTTAAATATCTAGGTATAATAATACAGCGAGACATGACCCAGTACAATATAGATAACCTGCAGCCAATCACCTGCTCTTTAAAATGGTACAACCCCCTTGGTCTACACTTCCCCTGACAATGTGGGGTAGACTGAATCTTATAAAAATGGTGTACCTTCCCAAATTCTTGTATATATTCCACAATTACTTTGTGTTTGTTTTATTTGTTTTAATAAAGCCTTTAAATTTTTCTTTTCTTTAATTTCATTTTTTGTTCAGAAGCATTTTAAAAACAGCAAATTTATCAAGGATTTGAGAGCCTTGTCACCCTTTAAGTCACAAATAAAAATGACTTGGCTGAGGTCAGCTATATCAGATATGTACCTCTGCATTTTTCTTTAACTCCTCTGTCTCTGCCTCTGTATACTCCATGTCAAGAACCTCTTCATTTCCAGAATCATCATCAGAAACAATTCCATCCATTAAGGTATTGTTAAACTCTGATTCCCAATGGAAGAATGAGAGGGTTATAATTACGTTGAAAAAGTAATAAACTGACAGATGTTTACAGGACAAATTATGTGTTTACCTTGTAAGCTCAGCTCTGTAGCCATCTTGAGGTCATCATCTTCCTTCATTTCTCGAGCTTCCTGTAATGATTTATAAGACACGCCAATTACAAACATTTAAATAGCATAAAAGGAACCCCCTTACCCAAAGACCATATAATAGTAAGTGTCAATGGCAAAGGGTAAGGGTCAAAAGAAATCTAGAGTCCTGTATCATAACCTCTAAATAGTTTCTTAAAACCAACTTATGACTTCTCTACAGCTAAAACTTCATAATGCAAGGGAAGTGATCACCAAAGAGTCTAATTTTTTTGTGGCAGAATCTCTGCAATGGAACATGGTTAAAACCAGCTCGACCATACCAGGCAAACCACAAGTGGAGCATACATGTTCTGGGAAACCTGATCACTAAGTGCATGTCCTTAAACTTTAAGTTAACTTTTAGTATACTATAGAATAATTCTAAGAAACTTTTCAATTGGCCTACATTTTTTCTTTTGCAGTGTTTAAATTATTTGCCTTCTTGACTCTTTTACGCTTTTAAATAGGGGTCTGAAAATAAAATGAGCTGTAAGGCTACAACTGTAGTTATTGCTATTTTTTGAGCATCTTTTATCTTTCTATTCAGGCCTCTCTCTTATTCATATTCCAGTCTCTTATTCAAATGATGGTAATTTGGACCCTAGCAACCATATTGCAGAAATTGCAAACTGGCAAGCTGCTGAATAAAAAAAAATCTAAATAAGAAAATATACAAATAAAAACCTATGCATATTGTCTCAGAATATCACACTGTAAATCATATTAAATGTTATTTTAAAGTTAAACACCTTTAAGAGGTCCGGCAGAACAAACACCCAACAAACATTAAAGAAAAAAAATAATTTCTACATCATTGTTAAGTTGGGAGGATCTAACTGCATTCTGTGTTTCCTGAATTTGAAGACATCCTAATACTTAAATCTTTCCATTGTCTATATGCGGCTACACACCTTCCCCTGTGTTAATACAACTGAAGCTCAATAATCTCTCTCAGAAGATTAATGAAAGAAGGAGTTTAGTTGTATGTTAAGCTATAAGGGTAACACGCAATGAGGACAGAAATATTTTCTATTATTTACATAGAGTAATGCCATTGGGGGGGAAAGAGAGAAGGGAAGGCAAATTTACTAAAGAGTGAGGCACTTTTGTTTTAGCGAAAATTCACCTGGCGAATTGATAAGATGAAGCTATTATGTTAGCGACATCATATCCTGTATTTCAAAAAAGACTTGCCAAGACGATGCTTCGCATTTTGATAAATACGCATAAATACGCCCAGAGAGGCAGCTGGGATAAGAAGTTTTACCTGCTCCTGAAGTGACTGTGCCAGTGCCTGTTGCAGCTCTTGCTCCTCACGCTGCCTCTCAAGGTCATACTGAAGCCAGTCAACATCATTCTGGGATGCTTCTGGAGTCTTGTTTTCTTTATTCTCATCAAAATCTTTTGCCATGTCACTATACTGAAGCACACCTAGATACAGCAAATGGAAAAGTCAATTCCTGAGAATGAGGTTCCAATATGTTGAAGAATAAAGATTGAAGAGGGCATCACACTCATTGTGAAAGAACAACGCACGCGAGCATATGGACAAACATGCATCTATTAGAATATAGTAGTACAGGTATGGTATCTTCTAACCAGAAAACTCTGAATTGAATCAATGCCATTTTCCATAAAACCAATTTTAAGCAAACAATTCTAAATTTACAAACTTATTTCCTTTTTCTTTGTAATAATAAAACTGTATTTTTTACATGTTGGTAACTAAACTGCAATATATCCATATTGGTGGCAATAATGAATGAATAAACGAATAATTACACCAGGTTTAAAAAATGAGGACTACAAATTACTAAATAATTAACCTGCGTACCCATTTCTTTTGCAGTCTTTAATCTGTCCTCTTCCAAAGGCTCATGGTTTTCAGCAATCTCCTGTACATCGTCATCTCCCCCAAAGCCTGTGTCTGGGCTACTGGAGAGTTTATCCTCATCATCGCGGCTTTCAGACAAGGATGTTTCCTTTTTACTCATTTCCAAGACTGCTGCCACCAATTCCTCATCATTCATCTCATCAAAGCAAGCATCTCCTGCCTCTGAACATTTACTGGCGTCCTTCTTTCACAGCAAGGAGTACAAATATTTGGGGAATGAAAAAAGTTACATGTCCAAGTTAGAAAAATTCAGATCTACAACATTTTATTTAAAAAAAAAAACTGGAAGAAATTAATTTACAACTGAGACTTCTATACAGTTGTGCATTCGCCATTTTGAGATGCCTTTCTATAAATATTGTATAGTTTTGTTATTGTGCAATGGTACACATGCTATACTTTGGGGGTTATTTACTTAAAGTCCAATTTATCACATCTTTTTATTAAATCAAGCTCGAGCAAACTCCAATCGACAATTTTATCTTATTTATCAATAAAAGTCGGGTTGGGAAAGGAGTCTATAAAATTGGGTGAAAACGCAAATTGTCAAATTTTTGACGCCTGAATTTTTTCAGGTTATTGCCCGAAAACCCAGAATTTTTCACACCATCGGATGAAACCCATCACAGATCAAGAGATCTTCAAATTGTTAAAGGGACATCGACCAATGAGATGTCGACTTTTTGGATTTGGACTTTTAGTAGCTTCGGGGTATTATAAATCTAGAAAGATTCTAGCATTTTTTCTCAAAAAATTTGAATTTTTGCCAAAACAACAACCAGAAACAAAGATTAGTAAATAACTCCCTTTGTGTAGAGACATGCGTATATGATATTGTGCATACTCGAAAATCAAGAACTTTATATTTCTTACAATACATAACAGTACAGACACGGACAACAACACACTAAAATAAATACAATATATATATAAAACATCATTATAGTGCCTTAAAAGAGAACTAAAGTGTAACTAAAGAGTTAGGGTAGAAATATTGTACATTATGGTTTGGGTTTCTATACAAGCCCAAGGCAGGGAAGATCTGTCCTTCCAAAGATGCCCCAGTAGCTAACCATCTTCTTTTCTGCTGATTCACTGCACATGCTCTGTGCTGCTGTCAGTTACTAAGCTTAGGGACTCGCTCAAAATATTCAGTACACATAGAATAGAAATGTCACAGTATAGGCTAAAAACTACACTATGCAAAATCTGTCAAGGTCATGTAGGAGTCAACGGCAGAGGTCCCTTGAACCATTTAAAAAAGTAATAGCCATCACGATCTTTGAGTTGTTTTTGAGGGTTTTGCTGAAAAACTCTATCACTCAATTCATGGAGCGATTAAAGTTTTTTCCTGACTAAAACTCCAAACTCGCTGATTCTAGTTTTTCTTAAATGAGAAAACCATTCGAGTTGTGAGTTCATTAGAGGTATAATAAATGCTAAAATTCAACCTTTGATAAATAACTCCCTGCATGTGAGATAATAAATTTGAGGTGCCTACCTTATCTTTGTCTTCATTCTGCTGTTCTCTCATCTCTAGGTCACAAATCCTTTGACTGTGAGAGACACACCGCTTGATTTGCTCATCTTCACTTTCGGAATCCAGACAAACTGGCATGCTGTTTGCAGCTTTAAACATGTGCTTTCTAAACACAATAATACATTTCAATAAGATTTTGCTCAAACAAGCAGTATTCAGTATAATCCAGCGCAATTCTACATGCATAATTCAAAAATAATTTCTATTTTTTTTTTTTTTTTTTTTTTTTTAAAATGGGCCATTTTAATACAAGTTGCACATTTTGCCTAAGTCTACTAACTAATAAGAATTTACATGCCAGCTATTTGAAAGCAAATATCTATCTCCTAATTGGCTTTTGGTTACCAGGTTTGCAGCAAGCAAACTTGGCAACTTTTACATTAAGAAATGATTTCAAGTGGTCAAGTAATGTTTAACCCTTTCCTTGCCAGCCGTTTCATCCTAAACGCGAACATCTACTGCCAAGCAGTTTTTAGACTTTTTGTACTCTTTCACTTTAAGGGCTTTTCCTGGGGGGGGGGGCCTTTTAGTTTACCCAGGAAAACAATATATTGTTGTTTTTTTTTTCAGGACAACATGAGCTTTCTATATTGGTGTAATTCCACTTCAGTAAAAAGATATAGGCTTCTAAGTGTGTAATAAAATGAAAAAAAAAAAAACGTGTTTCACATAGTACAATAATATATATTAGAAACATTTATGTATGTGAACACAGCAGATTTGGAACGGTCTATGTCTCCTGAATGTGCCAATACCAAATATATATAGTTTATGTAGATTTCTCACGTGTATAGATCCAAATCTCTAAGCAGTACACTACCAAACTTCCAAAGCTCCATTCCACAAAATGGCACACTTCTGATTTCAAGGCCAAACACTCCACTATCAGTAGGTTTACCATAGAAAACAATGCAGATTCTGGCAAATCAAAAATGGTTAAATGTATCTATGTACGCCAAACTACCAAGTTGCAATTCTTTTCTACAGTTATTTTTTTTTATAGAAATTGGTGAATTTTTTGAAAAATTACCTCAAACCTTCCATTCTACAGCATCATATCTCCCACACATAATTTTGTCCCAATGTAAAACACCCTAAACATGATTGCTAGGAGTCCACTGAACAATTTGATGTCCAATATGCATGTGTTTACCTAAGCATGTGGCATATAGGGGCCCCAAAATATAGACACTCCATTTGAACTATCAGTTCTGTAATTCCAGATACTGCAAAATCAACACGATTACATAGTTTGGGGGGGGGGGGGAGAAGGTAAAAAAAATGTACGTTCACCCCAGAAAACCATATATTTTCTGAAAGTACACATTCCCCCGAATCTGAATTGGGTATGCATGTCTTTATACTCCAAAGCACCAAGCAACAAACCTTTCCTAAATTTGGTAATTTGGGTGACATTTCCAAAAATCCCGTTATATTTCCAAAAATCCCCTCAGAACTTCCACCATGCAGCATCTTATTTCCTACATACTATTAGGTATCAAGAGAAATCACCCCAAATATGAAAGCCTGGGGTCTGCTGAACAGTTTGATGCCCAATATGTATAGGTTTACCTAAGCATGTGGCATATAGGGGCCCCAAAACGAAGACATCCCATATGGTCAGTCATTTCAGATACTGCAAATCAACACATTTACATAGTTTTGGGTGAGGGCAAAGGTACAAAAAAGTAGGTTCACCCCAGAAAACCATATGTTTTTGGAGAGTACCCATTACCCTGAATACAAATTGTGTATGCATGTCTTTCTTTCTACTCCAAATACCAAGCCACAAACCTTTCCTAAATTTTGGCGACATATACAAAAATCACCTCAAAACTTCCACCCTGCAGCACTGTTTTTCCCACATACTATTAGTTATCAAGACAAATCACTCCATATATGAAAGCCTGGGGTTCACTGAACAGTTTGATGCCCAATATGTATAGGTTTATCTAAGCATGTGGCATATAGGGGCTCCAAAATGTAAACACCCCATTTGAGCGATCAGTTCTGTAATTCCAGATACTGCAAAATCAACAGATTTACATAGTTTGGGGGAAAGGGGGGACGTAGAAAAAAATGTACGTTCACCCCAGAAAACCATTATTTTTGGAAAGTACACATTCCCCCGAATCCAAATTGGGTATGCATGTCTTTCTACTCCAAAGCACCAACTCGCAAACCTTTCCTAAATTTGGCAGTATCAAGATAAATCACCCCAAATATGAAAGCCTGGGGTCCCTGAACAGTTTGATGCCCAACATATATATGCGTTTACCTAAGCATGTGGCATATAGGGACCCCAAAATTTAGACCTCATTTTACCTCAGATCAGTTCTGTAATTCCAGATATTGCAAAAGCAATACATTCACATAGATATGGGGGGGGGGGGGCAAAGGTAGAAAACAGTATGTTCACCCCAGAAAACCATATATTTTCAGAAAGTGCACATTCCCCCCAAATCCAAATTGGGTATGCATGTCTTTCAACTGCAAAGCACCAAACAACAAAGCTACGCTAAAGGCTGCCGTTTTTATGACATTTCAAAAAAACACCTAAAATTATTGCAATTGCTTGCATTTTTCTCACCCAATTTCTTACATACAATTGTAAAACAACTTAAATATTCATGCCACGGGTCTACTGAACAGTTTGATGCCCAATATGCATAGATACACCAAAGCAGCTGGCATGTGCGGACGCCAAATAAAAATAGTGCAAAATAAATTTTTCCACTGCCAATTAGCCTTCTGTGAACAAAGACCCCTATAGTGTATTTGCCACAAGACCCTCTAACAGCACAAAGACCCCCCCAAAACCATATATTTTTGTAAAGTACACATTCTGACGAAGCCAAAATGAGCAATTGTGTCTTTCTACTCCAACATACTGAACTACAATTCTACCCTAAAATAAACGTAAGGAACAACAATGCAAGCATAAAACCACAAAAATCAAACACAATCAGACAAATCAATAAAATAAAATAACTGATACGACAGCATGGATAAAAGTCAGAATACTTGATCCAATAGCCACACGGTAAAATCAACCATTTTTAGCGGAAAAACAAGAGGCAATATGATAAAATAAAGAACTAAAAAAATAAAATAAAAAAAAAGGAACAAAAAAATATATAAGTGTGTGCTTGTGTAATAATGTGTGTACAGCTCTAAAAAGTGTATAAATGTGTTTTTATGTGCAAGTGAATGTGTAAATATGTGCAAGAGTTTGAAAAAGAAGTCCGAAAATAAAAAAAACACAAAAAAAACAGACTTTAGTAAATTGTGTATGTGTGTATATTTGCATGTATGATTGTTTAAAAGTGTGCAAATAAACAAAGAAAAAGCCACTTACCATTTGTGTGTGCAAGAGGGACCTTGGCAGTGTTAGAGGATAACGATCACAGACCAGGAAGTGAGTGGGCGGGTGCTGAATCCAGGAGGCTGCATGATGTCGTAGGCTGCTACTGCTTCATGGAGGTAAGAATCGCATCGCAGGACTGACGAAGCACACCTCTTTGCTCGTTGCCTACGGGGTAGGGGGCCTCTCTGACTCGCTGCACAGTGGTTAAAGCCGCCAGTGCAGTGAGGAAACCATTTTATTGAATGTACGTAGTTACTACGTGCTTGGCTCTTAGAGCATTTTTTCAGCAAGAACGTAGAACCTACGTGCTTGGCAGGGAAAGGGTTAAATCTGAGTTCAAGTACACAACGGTCGAAGACTGACATGACTATTTTAGTTTGCACAAGCTATACCAAAGCAGAACTTTTAAACAGTTATTCACAGGTTCACGGTTAACTGCACAAATGTCATTAAAAGTTTGGTCTGGATTTTAGCCTATAGAAAAATATTTGAAACAAGCATACCTAAGAGGTGTTGATGTGCTCATTGTGCAAGAATTCGCCATCTGCGATAACTTTAATGGCCGTGCATTTCTAAGATCAAAAAGAGTACAAGTGAATCTGTCAATCATGAAAAATTAGACCTACCATATATACTCTAGTATAAACTGAGTTTTTCAGCATCCAAAAAGTGCTGAAAAAGTCTACCTCGGCTTATACTCGGGTTAGCGGGCAGTAGTTGAGATTGCAGTCACTTCTAATCATTCCTATACCAACAGTTCACTTGGGGAGAGACTGCAATATCACACAGCGCCCTCCGTTGGTTATATCAAAGAATAGCAGTGCGCCCTCTGTTGGTTATATGAAAGAATAACAGTGACTGCAATATCACACAGCGCCATCTGTTGGTTATATGAAAGAATAACAATGCACCCTCTGTTGGTTATATGAAAGAATAACAGTGACTGCAATATCACACAGCGCCATCTGTTGGTTATATGAAAGAATAACAATGCACCCTCTGTTGGTTATATGAAAGAATAACAGTGACTGCAATATCACACA
Organism: Xenopus petersii; assembly: GCA_038501925.1. Taxonomy (NCBI): domain Eukaryota; kingdom Metazoa; phylum Chordata; class Amphibia; order Anura; family Pipidae; genus Xenopus; species Xenopus petersii. The sequence continues at coordinate 76,585,844 of CM076688.1, forward strand.
GCGCCATCTGTTGGTTATATGAAAGAAGAACAGTGACTGCAATATCACATAGCGCCCTCTGTTGGTTATATGAAAGAATAACAGTGACTGCAATATCACACAGCGCCCTGTTGGTTATATGAAAGAATAACAGTGCGCCCTCTGTTGGTTATATGAAAGAATAACAGTGACTGCAATATCACACAGCACCCTCTGTTGGTTATATGAAAGAATAACAGTGATGGCAATATCACACAGCACCCTCTGCACATGGTAGTGGGACAGTGGGACAATGCACACAGGAATCCGTATGGCAATTCTCTGTCACCATCAACTTTGCAAAGAAGTCCGGTTGATCGATGTGGGGGTCGCTTTGGCGGAATGTGCGCTGCTGGGAGACAGGGCTGTAGTTGTGTCTATGCTTATACTAGAGTCAATACGTTTTCCCAGTTTTCCTAGGTAAAATTAGGTACCCCGGCTTATACTCGGGTCGGTAACACTTTATTCGCTTCATAAATATTTTTCACAAAACATCTGAATGTGTCTTTTATTCCACTCTGCATACCAATATATTTCATCAATGCTTAAAACACTTTGGGAATTTTACTTTTACAACTTAAGTTCAAAAAAGGAAATGTCTCTAAAAAAAAGTGCATGTTTCCCAAGCATACTTACAATGCAGTTTGTGCATTCCATCCAAGTGACATGGGGACACGTGTGCTTTCTGTACAGTGCGATGACAAGGTAAGATATCGAGGGATGACAACTTGCTGACCCACTTTGTTATTAAGTGATAAAATAACATTGAAACTGTATCGTTTTAGGTGCAGTATAAGAATCCTAGTTGAAAAGTAACAGGCAAATAATATTTAATTAACCAAATCAAACACATTTTCCTAATTCTTAGAGCATGTTTATAAGAATAAAAAAAGTTCCTGTAGACAACTATATCAAATTAGTCTATGTAAGGAACACGGATTAAATAGTGTCTGAAAGCACCATGTCTTTTTTTATTAGTAGGTGTTGGTTAGAAGCAAACTTTTTTTCTGAATTGTTCATATTCACACCATAAAACTGTGCCAGCATGTGCATTTCCCTGTACAGGTATGGGACGTAATATCCAGATTGCTCGGGAGCTGGAGTTTTCAGAATAGCGGATCTTCATACCTTAATTCTACTAGACAATCATGTAAACATGAAATAAACCCAGTAGCTGGTTTTGCTTCCAATAAGGATTAATTATATTTTAGTTTGGACCCAGTACAAAATACTACTTTATTTCAACAAAGAAAAAGGAAATATTATTTACAAATTATATTTATTTCATTAAAATGAAGTCTATGGGAGATTGGCATCCTGTAATTTGGAGCTTTTAGAAGAATGGGTTTCCATATAACAGGTCACATACCTGTACTAATAAAACAATTTGACATCCATCCTCTTGTATTAAGCTTAGTTCCACAGGAAATTTTAAAAATAACTGAACAAGAGGAGGCCAATTACAATCCTCACATGAAATTATATTGCAAAAAGCTAAAGTTGATGCTGGCGTACAACGCAAGTTTACACCAAAGGCTTGCATACTAAGCAATCAACTTTGTTTCACTGGGTTTAAAGAACACATCACTTGCCTTGGTAGCCTGCTAAATTTGTGCATTACTGTTGCAGACTTTCCACTACATTTCTCACACGCATAGTCAAGGTCTTCTAACTGTAAATAAAAAAATGAATTAGCTATTCAGAAAAAACTGCTTTAGAGTGCTTTTGACTGAAGATATCAACATAGTGGACCAGCCAATGTTCCTCCTATGCTATGTGGTAGATACTGGTGCATATTTAAATACTGCGGCATATACAGTAAAGTTTGGACATACAAAACTAAGTACTAGCACAGCCCTACCCACTGGTCTAAAAGAACACAATTTAAATTTCATGCACAGATTGTAATATTTGTTCACATTGCCTTAAAAGAATTAGGGGAACATTGGGCCCGTCTTTGTTTAAGTAAATATTGTAAAAGGGTTGATTAAATAGATATGGAGAGCTATGAAAAATAGCTTCAATCAACATACCCTAAAAAAGAGGTCTAAGGAATCTTGGATTGACCGGGAAGGCAATGGTTTCTTTCTTCTAGGAAGGTCAATTGAGAGATCATTAAATTGCTCCCTCTTGTTAACCGTTTCACCGCACCTAAGGAAGCAGCAATACAGATTACCATACATAGATTTACATACAGATTAACATAGTATGCTTAAAGGGAAAGCAGCTCTGAGCAATAAAGTGACTGAGTATTCTTGCTTTTATTTTATGCACACTGTTCTAAATCCTTCCAGTTATTCAGAATAAGAATTATTCTGCTCTGCAAGTGTGCTTTTGAAGTTTTAAGTAAACAGTACTGGACACAAAACATATCACATCTATAAATATGTATAGCTGAAAAATATATTTAACATTTGCAGTTACATTTAATATAGTTCTTGCATGCCAAGTAAAACAGAAAATGCGCCAAAAACACATATTGGCACAAACTCATTTAAACCATTATTCAACATAATAAAAAAGTATTAACCATCAACTGCAGCCTACAGGAACTGAATTTCACCTAAAAACTTGTCAATCTGTGCTAGTAATAGTGATCAATTTAGCTTACATCATACCTATTATGCACTTCCTCTTCAGCTACCTACCTTTATGTCTTAACATTCCCACCTAAACAACCTTCCATAGGATGCAGTGGAATCTTCAAGTGGTAAGGATCACATTGTTGAAGAGAATATGTAAGCCAGTAACAAAACAGACATGATTACACTTACATTTTACAAATGATTGAATGCTGCACTTCAAATTCAAAATTGCAGGTAACAGGACAGGTATATATGTGTGAGGACAGATCATCATTTGCTTTTACACCAGGAACATCATCTCCAGAGGACAGCTCATTCTTCCATGTTTTGTTCAGCTTCCCCGTGTCCTCTTTCAACTGATCAAGGCACTGACTCAGAAACTCATGGGCATCCTAAAACCAGTTATTGTAGGCACAAAAATAAGAGCTCATGCATGCTTAGCATTTGATTGAGAAATACATTCTGAAATAAGCTTTCAGTTAAACAATGGATATCCTTTTACTGAACTACAATGCTAACGCTGCAGCAAGAAAGGTCACATATCATATATTCTTTGTTCAATCGACTTGCTTTGCTTTATATTTGTCCTTGGGAAATCAAAGCCAACAGACTCATGTAGGCCATCTTATCCCTATGTTAAGGAGGCCACGAATCAGAACTCTGCCCCTGGGAAAACTTCTGAATCCAGAACAGGCAAAGACTAGACTTTTTTACCAAAGGAGTAAAAAGTGTGTGTTTACAAGCAAAGAACTAACTAGATTTTTTTGCTCAGCCATCCTCCTACTTCTTTCCTTGTGCCTCAAAATATATTCAGGGCCGCCTTGCTACACATCAGTCCTTCTGGTCCCGTGACTATGCTCGCAAGTTTAGGCATTGTTGAGTTAAAGCATTTATCAAAAAAACATCCAGTTTACATGCACAAATACTCCTTACATTTTGCATGTAGCCTGAAAACCTCTCTGCCGTTGCAGATATGGCACTCTTCACTTTCTTCAAAAGATCTTTCTTTACCTCAGGGCTGCAGATGTCTTTCTTTGCTAGTAGATGAGCAAAGCGCCTAAAGTAGGAAACAGTATCATAGTGAAGTGCCTTGAATTTCAAACAGGCCCTTAAAAAAGTGAATTGCAGACTGTGGTCAACCAGCTTTATAAACTGTACCAGCATCCACAACAGATATTGGGAATTTTAGTTCAGCAGTAGCTGCTGCACCACAGATCTCTACATAATCTAGTTAGGCGCTAAAGGGCAATACTGGAAATGCACTAAGGCCTATACTATAACCATCTAATATTATGTTTGGTATATATTGAATTGAAGCATTCAGTTCTGTAAAAAGATCAATTGCTTAGAAAGACAAAAAAAAAAAAAAAACTATTATAGAACATGTATCTGTGCCTGGAATTAATTTCTGGACTACTGTACCTGATTAATGCATTTGGTGGAATTTTCCTATAGGGAATTCTCTGCTTCAGCAAATCATGAGAAAACGGCTGAAGTGAAAATAGGGACTGCAAAATGGCATTCATATAGCAGGTATTTCCCAGGTTGGAAAAGCTGAGAAGAAAGAGTGAGATCAATATATTAAAGTGTAAGAATATGTACATGTAATGACTATACTACACAGGTGATTATTACACAGAAGACACTTTTGACCATTGAACACAAATACAGATGTTTCTATTTTAAACCAGAAGGGCAAAAGTTTCTTGTTCCCTACACACAATGCTCAGGATGAATCACTTTAAGTGACATGCTTGTGTTGGCATCATTTCTTAGAACAATTCACACCAGCTCCAAAATCTTAATAATAGGTAGAAAATAAAAGATAGGTGGTAAGAACCTACCCTTGCAGCTGCTGTGGTTGTGGATGAGTTGAAAGCACCCTTTGTTTGTTCCAGCCAGGGTAGTCTTGATTGGGTTTCAGTTTTTTCACAGACAGAGGGCTGGGCTGTGATGGAAGAACCAAGCTCCGTTTGGCAGGTGGGGGTTGACTGGATGCAGATGACCTGCTTAAAAGATGTGGCAATGGACATAAATCTTTTGGACTTATGTTTTTAATTTCAAAAGTATGTATTTATATTTGTAGTTAATTGAGAATTGTGGATTCTTATCATGAAAGCAATAGCAGACACATATGCCCAGAACCTACTATTCTCCATTTAAAGGGGTTCCCACTATCTGAAGGGCCACACTATGTCCAAAACAGGTTGTTATGTTCCTTGCAGCTAGTGGCTGAACCTAACCAACCACAAGTCATCACACTGCAGAAGAGTGTGGATCGTGTTACTCCTAAAATTCCTAAAGGAGAGTGAATCTGTAGAAAAACTGGAAAATGCAACCATAGTAGTATCAACCACCAGGTGCAGCATTAATATGGCAGGATGAGAGGATGATAAGAGCATACTGGTCAGACCAATAAAGGGTGTCTGAGGTGCCTGTCATGACAAGAGTCCCATGTATTAAACATTTTTAATTCTGAAAAGTTTGTGCAATATAGGGTAGGAGATGATAAAACTGCAAAACATGAGCATCAGGCCTATTATATTATAAGGGTACTAAAAAAATTAAACAATTCTTACCTGTCTGAGTATGCATTTGATGTGGTAAAATCTTTTGGCATCAGTCTGCTACTATAAAAAGAAGATGACTGCAATGGCATTAATCCTGAAAGAGAACATGTTTTGAGCTTAGGTCTGTTCTTTAAAACCAGGCACAAGAAAAGAAATGACATGCTGGAACTTAAACAATACATTTGTCTCCCTTAAAGGAATAGTTCAGTGTGAAAATAAAAACTGGGTAAATAGATAGGCTGTGCAAAATAAAAAATGTTTCTAATATAGTTAGTTAGCCAAAAATGTAATGTATAAATGCTGGAGTGAACAGATCTCTAATAAAACAGCCTGAATCCAACTTCCTGCTTTTCAGCTCTATAACTCTGAGTTAGTCAGCGACTTGAAGGGGGGCCACATGGTACATTTCTGTTCAGTGAGTTTGTAATTGACCCTCAGCATTCAGCTCAGATTCAAAAGCAACAGATATGACCGATGTGGCCCCCCCTCAAGTCTCTGATTGGTTACTGCCTGGCAGCCAGGGTAACCAGTCAGTGTAAACCAAGAGAGCTGAAAAGCAGGAAGTAGAGTCCTGACTGACATGTTATACATCAAATCACTCCAGTATTTATACATTACATTTTTGGCTAACTAACTATATTAGAAACATGTTTTATTTTGCACAGCCTATCTATTTACCCAGTTTTTATTTTTACACTGAACAATTCCTTTACGTTTATATAATTTGCATTTTTGCAAATTTGCATGGCCTGTTTTCTTGCGAGTATAACGATGACCACAGCCCTATATTCAGAAAGAGGGCAACAGTGTTGCTGTCTGTTGTTGTTGAAACTATTACTTTTTAATTTCTTGTATGTCCACAAACGTCACACGTTTTTTTTTGGGAGGGTCACTTAAATCCATGAGAATATTCTTTCCAATGGTCCTCCTTTTTCACCAGTCCATTGACAGGACCCCTACCTGTCTCCCCTGCATGTTTCTGTATCCCCTCTTCTTCTGACACAAAAAAAAAAAATCATCCCCCACTACCAACTTTAATCTCCTCATCCACACTCCGTCAATGTTACCAGATGTATAGGTTTGGCCCTATTTGGGTGGAGCTCTCTGCTCTGCTACATCCACCCTCCTCTTCAAAAGTCTGTAACAGCTACTTTAATCACTTAAAGTAACCATCAAAACTCCAATGGGTAAAGCGACCGTGTATGTTTAAATTAAAAATATGAATGCAACCTTAATCACCTGGAATTTTAATTTACTTAGCAAAACAGCAAAAGGGATTTTGTACTGTCATATTGTAAATTCTGATTACCAATATTCTGACTTTTGAAGAGAGTTTTAGACTAGGAAGACCCAAATACTTCTCACAGCCATACTGATAAATGGCTTATCACTTTAGAACCAGTTATCATTATCAAGCTATATTCCCCTAGTGTGAAAAGTTCTAGCTATACATAACCATAGCTATAGCAAACCCAATTAAATATCTTAACAGTTGCCCATAATGTCCCTAGCTTGAACAAAGTCTGAAAATATTCATAATACATAACCCTAGCTCTAACGGGTAATTCTAAATTAGTCCTATCATAAAGTAGGTGGAAAATACCTGATTTTATGCTTTAAAGGACTGTAAATATACACAAAAATAGTACAAAGCATATTTTCCTATGCAAATTAGGATTCGGATTCGATATGGCCTAGCAGAAGGATTCGGCGGAATCCAAATCCCACTGAAAAAGGCTGAATTCTAAACCGAATCCTGGATTCGGTGCATCCCTATTTTTAACTACTTTCAAATGAATGTCAAGTGCATAGATTCTGCACTGAAGAACCAAATATAAAACTGGCAGTTACAGTAGTGTAATTTTTAAAATTCCTTTACATACTGAACCTTGGTTATATGAAAAGCGTGTATTGTCTTCCCTCTTACCTTGTCTGTTCTCCTCTGTCTGTTTTAGGCTTAACTGTTTCTCGCGGCTGCTACTTAAAAATCTGCGTCCAGCATCAGACAATGCTTTGTTTGTGCTACACAAATTTAGAAAAATAACAAAACTCAGTGCTTTCGAAAAGGCACACAGACAAGCATGCATAAAAGAAATGTTGAATAGCACAATAATTAATGGTAGGTGAGAACAGAATAAACATGCAAACAAAAGCCCTGAAAGAAACACATGCTTAGTATGGACATTGTGTATTGGCAGGCTTGGCGATGTAACATTTACACAACATACTGAAATGGTTAATATATGTCCTTTCACTACAACACCCGTTTGATGAGTTAACACAAAATGCAAGATACATTGTACCAGACAGGGCAATCGCAATTGGTTTAACAGTGGCCCTGTGTGATACAGCCTGTGTAAAGCACATATGTTGTGTTGCAGTGTCTCTGCATGGCATTTTCTCTTCTACCAAGTGTATGCTTAAAGCCTGCATTAGGCATGCATCACTCCATAGTTGTGAATTTAAACCCTAAACGAAGTATCAAAGACCCAGATAGGCACCCAAGTTTTGTATGGTACTGCTGTTTTATGGCTGGCCAGTCATTTTAATTGTTATGGAATACTAGAATACCTCTACTTTTTTTTCCAAACAAAAACTTGTACAGATATAGAATTATTAGAGACAAAACACTGACACAGCCATAAAGCCAAGCAATTAAAAGCAGAAACTCCAAGCCACCCTGGACCCACTGAATGAAAATTATGAGCCCAAAACATACGTCGATGAATCATTTTCTTTGGGGTAATCTTCCACTATTTCTGGGCTTGGAGTCTGTATTCGTTTTCTTTTTTCACTCCTGGGAGTGAAAAACACAGTTTAACATGTTTTCGATTAACCACACACCTTATTTTTAAAAGTTAGAGGTTCACAGGTGCAATGCAATCCCATCCTGCAACACTCATTTAATATTGTTCAAATTGAATGCTACTAGTCTGTAGATATTTCCACTTGTATAAATCTTTTATTTAAAAGCTTGTATATATATATCTATATATATATATATATATATATATATACACACATATATATATATATATATATATATATATATATATATATATATATATATAAATAAAACAATTTCATGATTAGATGGTCATTAGGATCAAATGTGAATTTCCATAAAAGAACCTTATTATACATGAAAGATAGATACTAGACTACTTGATGCAGTTGTGAAACCCAATATGCCCTCTTTTACTAGTCTCTATAAGGAAAGGGAAATCATACATCTTTATTCTAGAAGTTAGATTATGTCTATCCGAGCTGTCGGGGTCCTGTATAGGTCTATGGCAAAGGCCCCATTTCAAATTTGAAATCATGGTCTGTGCTGAGTTTTGGCCACAAATACAAAAAAAAAACAAAAAAAAAACGGGGGTTTCAAGAGATTTCACGAACAATTAGAGTGTTTCAGGTATAAAACCAAAAAAAATTTTTTTTTGGCCAAAATCTACATTTTTCGAGTTTTTTTTTCTGAACGGATTTTAACGAGTTTTTTCAATGATAAATAAGGTCAAATCGTGGATTCTAGTTAATCAGACTTTTTTTTACTTTTAAAAACTGAAGAAAAAAAAAAACAGATTTTGATAACCCCCAAGTGTATCGAAGTGTATCTTAGCTTCCCTTTGGATCTGAAGAAAAGAAGCAGTGGAAATAGGGAGGTCAGGTTACCCATGTCACACCCATGGTGTAAAAAAGTAAAAGGTCCAGTCATGTTTTACAAGAATGTAAGGATAACACTGAATTAAAAGCAGGGTATATTTACCTTTTAACCATTACTGACAAACTGATTTTGTCTTTTAAGTCCAAATACTCGCATAAAACAAATTCTGAATGGTTCTGCAGGAAAAGCTTATATCCCCCACTTCAGAATGCTATTTGGTAGATACACATTTTCTCAGTACCTGCTTTCCATCAGACTGGTCCTTTGTGGTGTAGATGGGGTAGTGTTAATAGCACTTCTGCCTGCAGACACAGTGTTCCCTGGGGAAGTTTTGATTGACACTCTCCCAGTGTTACTTAATGGCTTCTTTACAGGAGTCTCATCCTTATTGTCAAAGCTCACCCTCTTTGATGGAGTCTTAAAATCAGTAAGAAAAAACATTGAAATAACATGCAAGCAGCTAACATAATAAAAGGGGCATAACCTGAAAAAAAAAATAATATTTGCAAACCTGAGTTTTGTTAAGCAGTGATCGGTTTGCTTCTATCTGGGTGCTTCTGTTTCCCAAAACACCACTAAAGCTCCCTGATCCCTGGGTAGATTTCACTTTTAAAATAAAAAAATTGCTCAGTTAAAGCATTTCAATCAGCAATCAATATACACATTTCCCTTACAACATTTAGGAAAAATCAATGATGACGAACCTCACCAGAACAATAGATAGATGCATATATATGACTTGACTAATGCTACCCCAATCTAAGATTGTCTGTCCTATGAAAATTCTGGATTTTTTTATTATAATCTGCACCATGAAATTTAATGATTACCTATACCATCATCAAAACAAATTTTAATGCAAATTTAAAGAGGATGACTTTTCAATAATTATGCTAATCACTTCAAAATGCAACTCACATAAAGCTCATAAATACATGATAGGACTTGTAATTGCATCCAAAGTAATGCCCACATGGTGGTCCTACTATTTAACTCCAGTCATATTCTGGCACCTCCTTGCATGGTTGCATTTTTGGGAAAAATGACCATCAGTAGGATTTACCTTGATGTGGTATGTTGGCTTTCCAATGTTATACATTGTAGGGATTTTGATTAAGCCCAATGCACTGTGGGAAAGGGCAGAATGAATGGACCAGGCTGCATATAAACCACATACTGGTTTCACAGCAGTTTTTCCCAGTGCCAGGCTCTGCTTCAGTCCCAACTCATACACAGGACTATGTGCAGGCATTTGCAAATGTACACAGACCTGTCAACGAATATTTAATCCCCCCCAGATCAATTTTTCCAGTATAACATTTGTATTTGTGAGAATGCCTATATAAGAACTATACATATACAGATTAACCGACTATTGGTTATAGTTTGTGGTAAACATTTTTTTTTGCTATTTAGGTGTAATTAATGGTAATTTTAAAATTTGCTTACCAGTTGATGCTTTGTCAAGACCTTCCAAAAAGTGTTTTAAATTCTCAGCTTTATTCAATGGAACCTTATCAATGGTAAGAGAACTTGCATCCTTCAATGTCAGCATAAGACGGCTCTGTGTACAGCCACTGGGTTTCAGAACAATAGTTTTGATATTCTGAGTTAGCTACAAAAGAAACTTTTGTTATGAGGGATGAACAGAATCCATCTAAAACAAAAGACCTGGCTGAATACAGAATTGAATGTGTTAAATCCAGGCTGTATCCTTATCTACTGGTAAAAATCCATCACACACTGTAAATATATATGTATTTGTCTATATGTATTTTGTGGTCACAGCCGCATTGCACCCCCGCCTAATGGTTTTAAAAATTAGTGGTGAGCAAAATTTTCCCTTGTTTGTTATAGTTTAGTTTAGTTTATAGAGGAGCAGTGGCCAGCTCCATGTTGTAGCTCCCACCCTTCCCAGCTATAGTCAGGTGATTGCCATTGGTGGTCAATAAAAGGGAAACCATGTTTGGGAGTTTTAATCTTGAAAGCAGCAAGTAAGTTGCAGGTATAAAGCTGGCCATAGACGCAAAGATCCGATCATACGAATCATCATACGATCGGACTTTCCCGTCTCCCGACCCGCCACTAACCATTCAGATCAAAGTCTTACCAGTCAGATTAGTTAAAGAACAGATCAGCAATGTTCTGCCCCTGACAGCAATCGTACGATATCTATGTCCAACCAAAGCTAGTGACAGTCTCCCACTGAAAATCGTACGATCAGCAATACACGCAGAGATATTATCGGCAGCCGTAAAACCGAAAAATGTCGGGACTCTCCACACATGTTCCGAAAATCGTACGAATCCTCGATTCATACGATCAGATCTTTGCGTCTATGGCCAGCTTAACTTAGTCCTTGTATAATTAAGCAATATAATGCTTAATGAATCCTATTAAAGTTGAGTGTAGGACTGGCCACACAGGGGATGACTGACGTAGTTGGACAGCTTAAATATATTGTAATATATGGACAAACAATCCCTGTTTTGTTTAAAGGGTAAGGCATTTTTAGTAGCTTAAGGCACAAAATGTCTTAATGTCCTAAATACATTGATAATGGGTTGAGAGCAGAGGACCTCTTGTATGTGTATATATATATATCCAAACTCACGATCTGGAGCACTTCCAAGTTCTGGACAATGCCTAGGTGCTGTTTAAATAATGAATAGCAAAATAGCAAAAGAACCGCACAACCAGGTCTTTTTAAAGTGTAAAAAAAAATATATCTTTATTTCAACGTTTCAGCTCCTAACTTAAGCCGTCCTCAGGAGGTTATCAAGGATAAAGGCCCAAACAAGTTTGAATAAACATTGATTCTTCACTATAAAGACTGGAGCGCAGGCCCTTCTTAAACTACTACATGTTCACCTTTTGACCGAGCACCCAGCGTTGATTAAGACTGGATTTGAGTGCGAGCGTTTGCTGGTGTTATATATATATATATATTCTGAAGTATATTGTTCTCTACCTTATAAATCAGTTAAGGTGCCATTTGTTTGTATATGCCAGTTTGAGCAGATGACAAATATAAATTTCATCAAATTCAGAAAAATCAAAAAGGGTTAACATAGAAAATAGCATCCTGAGTCAATTTGCAATTGATCTTCATTTGTTAGCCTTTTGTTCTGCTTTGTTCACCCTAGCAACCCAGCAGTGGTTTGAATAAAAGACTGGAAAATTAATATGAGAGGGACTTAACAGCTTGAGAACAAAAAAAAACCCAACAATGACAAAACTGTAGCCTTGCAGAATAATATTTTTTTGGTTGTTGGGCTCAGTGACCCCATTTGAAAGGGGAAATAGGTAGAAACAGCAGACTAATAAAAACTATGAAATAAAATTAATTGAAAAGTTGCTAAGAACAGAACACTGTAAAACATGCTTAAACTTTTAAAGGTATACAACCCTTTTACCCTACACGTCTATAACTGCCTGCTTGCTAAGATCTGGAACCCTAGCAGTCAACTGACAAGTTAGTTTAAAGGAACAGTTTAGTGTGAAAATAAAAACTGTGTAAATAGATAGGCTGTGAAAAATAAAAAATGTTTCTAATATAGTTAGTTAGCCAAAAATGTAATCTATAATGGCTGGAGTGACTGAAATCAAACATAAAAGTCAGAACATTTCCTGCTTTTCAGCTCTATAAGTTATAGTTGGTCCGCGACTTGAAGGGGGGCCACATGGTACATTTCTGTTCAGTGAGTTTGCAATTGATCCTCAGCATTCAGCTCAGATTCAAAAGCAACAGATATGACCCATGTGGCCCCCCTTCAAGTCTCTAATTGTTTACTGCCTGGTAGCCAGGGTAACCAGTCCTGCTGAAAAGCAGGAAGTAGTGTTCTGGCTATTATGTTATACATCCAGTCACTCCAGCTTTTTACATTACATTTTTGGCTAACTAACTATATTAGAAACATTTTTTATTTTGCACAGCCTATTCATCCAGTTTTTATTTGTACACTGAACAATTCATTTAAAGGGGTGGTTCACCTTTAAAGTAACTTTTATGTTATAAACCAACTTTTCAATTGGTTTTCATTATTTATTTTTTAAGTTATTTGTCTTTTACTTCTGTTTTTTTGCAGCTTTCAAATGGGCGTCACTGTCCCCTTCTAAAAAAAACCCAAATGCTCTGTAAGGCTACAAATGTATTGTTATTGCTACTTTTTGTTCTGGGTCCTTGTATTTAGACCCTCTCCTATACATATTCCAGTCTCTTATTCAAATCAATGCATGGTTTCTAGGGTAATTTGGGCCCTAGTTACCAGATTGCTTAAAATGCTAATTGAAGAACTGCTGAATAAAAAGCTAAATAACTCAAAAACCTTCAATAATAAAAAATTAAAACAAAATGCAAATTATCTCAGAATGTCACTCTCTACAGTTATCTCAAAGGTCAACAATTGACAAACTGTAAAAGTAAATACAAGAAATAAAAAACATACACAACATCTAAGACTGCCACTTGCTGCATCATTTTGCAACATTTTTAGGTAAAGCTCTCCTTTATGATGCCAAACCAATGACTATAAAAAGATGCAGCACATTTTGTTAAAAAAATGCAGGGACATGGGTTTTAAAGTTTTTTTTACCTGGAATTTTGTTGGCACTCCACCAGCATTATAATTTACAACCAAGGAATATTTGTTATCCTTCTCAATAACTTCGCAACAGCCCTCTTTCCATTTTGATGTTCCAACTTTGAGACAGTTAATTCGGATCGGACCATGCAAACTGTGCAAAGCCATGTTTATTTTTTAACAAACTCCACACAAATGACAAATGCTAAAAAAAAAACAAAATAAAAAAAACTGTTAAAATAAAATTACAAACTGGGTATGTCATTTTCATTGCTAAATTAAATTCAGAGATTATTTCAAGAAAAGAGAAACTAATGTGTATTATGCTATTTTATTACTTTTGCCCACTAACTTCCAGAGTAATTATGGGCACATGATAAAAAAAATATAGGGGCAAGATGGAACATGGACCTTAATGGATGAAAGCAGAGGGTAATTGTTGGTACCAAACAAACTGCCACATTCCCTACCCAGAAGTTTAAGATTTACTTTAATGTGCCACAAGACAATTTTCAGGTAAATTAAACAAAGATCACAACTTTTTTCAGACACTACATTTTGGACCTGAAAGTTTAGCACTAGCTAATATACAAATTCAAAACAATATTTTCTTCCTACATAGCAATTACGTTACATTACTATGGAATGGGTTCTTGAAACAATATTGATGAGTTCCCATGAAATTCCATAAGAATGCAACAGGATTACTAGATAAGTTGAGGAAGCAGCATTTTCATGCCCATAAGTGCCCCCCTCAAGCCATCCCAAGCCCAGTAGTACCGCTGGCATTTCATGAAGGGGGCAGAGAGCTGAAGAATTGGTTCTAATTCCTTTTGTCAAGCTGGATTACAAATGAAAACCGTACTCCAGCCTATGGAAGGACTGCACTTCGTCCAGCCCAGTGTAGGTGAAACAACCAGACAGGACCCTTTATACATATTGCAGGGTTGGCTGAGGTAAGTAACTCTGGGCTTGGAAAGACTTCTGGAAATAAAGATGTGTCTCAACTCCTAGGGTGATGTTCAGATGGCTTGTTTTTTGCGAGTTTCGCTTTAAATGGGCAGTTATGTTAAAAACCAAGCTGATATTGCCATGAAATCTAGTTATTGTTATCAATAAATATATGTGTATTACTTGATAGACGTGACACTATGCAGGTGCATTGATCCACCAGCAACATGTGTAGGAAGATAATATGAGAAAAAATTAACAGAATAAAAACGGAGCTACCATGTTATCCAGTGGCAAAAACAAATAAAAATAACAAACACAAATACATTCAAAAGTATCATAGAAGAGATACCTATATTGGCAAACAATAAAAATACATGGTAAGCATTTGAAGCACATGAACAGCAAATTGTAAGTGAAGTTACATGGTCAAGATAATCACTTAAATTACTTTGACCCAGATGGAGTGCTCTACAATACTACAATTTTGTAAAGACAAACTAGCTGTTTGTGAGAATTAAGATACTTGGTCCAATTTACTAACATACGATAAATGGCTTCAAGTGAAAGATCCCATAGCAACCAATCACATCTAAAATGCAGTAGACGTATCAAAACTATTCATTGGTTCATTAAGCTCTGCATCAGACCTATGCGAATAATATCAGTCCTTTACAATGACAGACACGCATTAAACACATAAAACACAGCCATCTGATCATTCCATGGGAAATGGGCCAAATTACTCTTATGCCATAGATCAGTGATTCCTAAACTGGGAGGGGCTTGGAGATATGGCAAGGGGCTCAGCCTTGAAATATTTCCAGGATATTCTCAGTCAGGGCCGCCATCAGGAGGGGAGAGGCGGGACAAGTGTCCCGGGCCCGGGGCTGAAGGGGGCCCGGCAGTGCTGCACTTTTCGAAGATCCGGGCCCCCCTTGACCGCTCCACAGCCGTGCCTCTGCTTGCGAAGTCCCGAACAGCCGAATGTGGAAGTGCCGAACATACTAAATCCTAAGCGGCGAAAAGACCTGAAGTCACGAAAGGAGCCGACACTGAAGTTCTGAAGCGGCGAAAAGACAGATGTCACGAAAACAGATATAATTGAAGTCCTGAAGCCACAAGTTCAATTCTACCAATGTGGGGTTTTTTGTTTTTTTTTAATCCCCTTGCCACCAATGTTTTATTTTAATAAACTATAAGCCCCTGCCACCGATTTTTTAAAAAAAATATTTTATGGGGCCCCAATTTTTTTCAAAATGTCGCAGACGCCCATTAAAGTCTATGGGCGTCAAAAACATTTTGTCGCGCGGCGAAATTATTTTTTTTTTTTTGGCCGCACGCCGCCATACAAGTCTATGGGCGTCATTTTTTTGGCAAAACGAGGCGAAAAAATTTGCCCATCCCTATCTGTGAACCATTAAGCTGCAAAACGTGCCTCACTAACCTCAAGTGCTGGTCCTCATTCATTCTCATGTCTATAACAAGTGATTAAAGCTTCTATTGAACGCACGATTTGTTTATTCCATTTTGACCACTTGTTCTGACTCTTGAAACAAGCCAGTTCTCCTGCAGGGCAGTCGATCAGCTGGCTTCTGCGACACTCTTTCGGAAGTTAGAACCAGCAGTACAGAAAATAGGAACAGCCTAACAAATATCACTTGTGAAAGCCATTACTTTTAAAAACCGAAATGCGACATGGGGCAGAATTCCCTTTCGACGCTGACCTCGCAACACTGATCTACAGCTCCCATGCTGTCCTAGTGAAGTACATAGAGTGCTTCTGTGGTACAACTACATCTCCCAGATACTTCCAATAGATTTTACAAAGGGGTCGGGCAAATGACAATACTGTTTGTCAGCTACACCTATACGTCCTAATGGTACGAGCTGTGGCGGAACAGCACCAGGAGGATGCCTAGAATACTTGGGGATAGTCGCGCTTCTTACACAGAATGATGAGAAGCAGAGAAACACTAAGCGCGAACCATTCCTTTCACTAAGGTTATATCCCCCAGCTGGCCTCTCCCGCTCACCGTCTCTAGTTCTACTGCCCACCCGGGCACTCGTTTCTTCTTCCAGTTCTCTCAGCCCGCGGTCTGTCATGCGCAAGCACTAATTTGGCGGGAACCTAGGAATCAGCACAACCTCTCTCCCAGCAAACAGCGCCACAGCCAGAGGGGACACGTGACGTCACCTCCAGCGCCGCACACCAAGCACAACGCGGGATGATGACGTCTGCATCACTTTCGACGCGTGGAACAGAGTGATGACGCATGGGTCTGTTTTCTTTCTGTCTACGTGCCTTGGGGATTCTTTCTCGAAGCCTAATTCGTTAACGAATTCCGGGAACAGGTCGTAGTAGTGACACGATATGTCAGCTTCGTTATTTGGTTCGAAGTGGCCGTAACTTGAAAACCATTGTGTGTCGCAGTTTGATGACGCCCTGGGTAGAGGCGGAGCTCCGGTTGTTGCGGAGAGATTCCGTGGAAGGAAGGGGCGGGTAGTGCTCGGATTTGCGGGGAGTGAGCGGTATTGATTGTAAAAAAGGAGGGCTTGGGAACATGCACAGCCTGGCCACGCCGGCGGTGAGTAGGTCCTCAGGGGCCACAGTAGGAGCTTCTTTGGGAGAGGAGGGAGGGTCAATTAAAACCGGTGGGAGCGGGGTCATTTCAGGAATATGTGTCAGTCCAGGTGTGAAGAGATTAAACGTTTTATACGTAAGCTGGACGGTCGTAGCATGTCTGGATATTATTATTGCTTCCGAGTTTGTAAAGGGAAAGTTCCTGAAAGTGATCTGTATTCTGTTACTTCATATTACCTCACTTTTACTTTCATTCCACGTTGGCATTGGCTACAAAGTTACTTGCAATTGTCATTAAAGGCAGTGTTTGTATCTTGTGCACTGCATAATGTTCAAGAAGCAAACTGATTACTGATAACCAGAATTCTGCTACGTTTTTTGGTATGAAAGGAAAGTCTCTCCTGTTGCATTATTTATTTCTATATAATATAAGCAAAAAATGCAATGTTCCAGGAAACGTTTTGTTCATTTACAATGGCTAAGCAGTCCTGTACAATATGTCTGCAGTTTCTTCCAGGATTCTGTATTATCCATTCAAAAATTAACATCAGGTGAATTCTGGTCAACTGAAGGCAACACAAATAATGCTTTTTATAAAAATGCCTCCTATTTGAATATACAAATTAGCTTTGGTTTTCAGCTCATTCTTTTATGTAGGAGTCAGTATTTGGCCAATCAAGCACATTGTGTGTGTGTGAATGTATGCATAAGCCATGTATACTTGTCATTTCTCATGCATGTTACTTTTTTATTAGCCTGTGCCGGCAGCTCTTGCTCAGGTGGATCGAGAGAAAATATATCAATGGATTAATGAATTGTCCAGCCCTGATACCCGTGAGAATGCCTTACTTGAGCTCAGCAAAAAGAGAGAATCCGTTCCCGACCTCGCGCCTATGTTGTGGCACTCTTTTGGCACAATCGCAGCACTTCTACAGGTTTGTTTTGAAGATATTGTATTTTAGCAGTCACATATGCCTTAAAAAGAACATTAAACATAATGATTACAAAATGTCTTTATATGAAACTACCGTCAGTAGTATGCACAGATTAATGTATGAATTTCACACACGTTTCAGATGTGACTTTATAATTTCACACTATGAGACTTTTCTGCACCAAGAAAAGTAATTCTGCATTTAACAGTGTTCACTTGGTGGTGCATAATGACTGTCAGGAGGGTCATCCAATAATCTGTGCCTTTCTACTAACTGCTGATCCTCTTGTCTATCTTAAAGGGGCAATATACCATGTACTTAATATGTGCAATGAATAAAACTTGTGCTGAACATACTATATAATATAATGAAAGAGTCATAACAAAGGAGAAAGGGAGGTAGTTACATACTGGTAATCTAATTATCTACCTTGCAAGGACCAAACACAGAGTAGCTTTTTGCCCTCCTTAGCTTAAAGGGTAAGGACACCTAGTTGGCGCAAAAACTCTCCCCCCTCCCGTGTGTTGCCCACCGTCCCTCCTCCCCCCTGGCCTGCCCGTCCCGCTGGGCAAATGCTCCTAACTTGTTACTTACCCTTCTGCGCAGGTCCAGTCCAGGGAGTTCACAGACGACATCTTCCACGCGATCTTCTTCCTGCTTTGAACGTATTTTGGCGCATGTGCAGTAGGAGCGTTTCGCCGGTACGGATCTACTGCACATGCGACACAAGTCACGAAGTACTTTGGCGCATGCGCAGTAGATCGTACCGGCGAAATGCTCCTACTGCGCATGCGCCGGTCAAAGCAGGAAGAAGATCGCATGGAAGAAGATGTCGTCTGTGAACTCCCTGGACTGGACCTGCGCAGAAGGGTAAGTAACAAGTTAGGGGCATTTGCCCAGCGGGTCGGGAAGGCCAGGGGGGAGGAGGGAGGGAGGGTTTTTGCGCCAACTAGGTTTCCTTCCCCTTTAAGTAATAACAAACACCATAGATTTTTTTTTTTAAAACTTAAAATAATAGCCAAAAAGTAATTTCAGCACAAGCACTCTTCAGAGATTACACAAATATCAGTCACTGCAAGTGGAATAACCAAGCACCAACCAGGTGCCTGGGACATCGAGACTTTGCTGAGGCTGCAACTCGAGTAGTTGACTGATTTATACTGCTTCATCTGGAATTCTTGACTGAAAGATTGTTTTGTCCACTTAAGTACCATTTCTGTCCTATCTTAAAATGGCCTTACATGAAGAGATCTGCTTGTCTGGCGACATAGCCAAACGAGCAGATCTTTCACCAATATGCCTACCAACGGCAGGGCTATATCGGGGTAGTGCTGAAGGATTGGATTACAATGAGGAGCAATGGGCTCCGATGGGTGGGTCGGCTTAAAACTTAAACCTTCCCAATCAATATTGTGGCCAGATATAGATCAGAAAGACCCGTCGGAAACCCCCATACACGGGAAAATACAGCTACCTATATTCATACCATCTGTTTTTTTATATTTTCCCTATGGTTACTAATTTTATCTTTTTCTGTCCATTCAACCACAGGAAATTGTTAATATCTATCCCTCAATAAATCCACCAACTTTAACCGCACATCAGTCTAACAGAGTTTGCAATGCTTTGGCACTACTTCAGTGTGTGGCATCACACCCAGAAACCAGGTAAATTACATGACCTGTATTGTATGATGTCAAATTAAAAAAAAGAAAATT
This sequence comes from Xenopus petersii, assembly GCA_038501925.1. Classification (NCBI taxonomy): domain Eukaryota; kingdom Metazoa; phylum Chordata; class Amphibia; order Anura; family Pipidae; genus Xenopus; species Xenopus petersii. Next base: position 76,605,452 of record CM076688.1, read on the forward strand.
GATAACTGCAGTAATTTGCTCAAGAGTTTGTTTACAGTGGATAAATGTTGCATGGAAAATGTGTGTGTGGGGGGGGACAAAAGAAATATTATATATATATATCTCTCCTAAGATGAAGACTGAAATGTTGGCCTGTTTTGGGGGCAGTATCAATCATAAGATAAGATCCTACTACTAAGATCCTACGACTACTGATCCCCTAACACCGAGATGGATAAAATCCGCACTAACAGCCTCAGCCCACATGAGAAATTTTTAGTAGAATATGGAACAGTATCTCCTTTTCTTCAAATGGCTTTTAATATCGGAAGTTGAAAACTCATCTGTTAGGCTCAGTAGTTAACATCACCGCATCCACGTGTGTGTCGATTCCTTGCGAACTACATGGGCCTCCAGCAGTTCACATTTGGCCCCTGTCACAGGTATTGTGGGCTCATTAATAAATAGGATTGCCTCATGAATGATTAATAACATTTAATGTAAAACATTAGGTTATCTATTATCTACACAGTTCTAACATAGGAATATGTGAATAGTTTAGTTAAGTTAAAGTTGGGCAGTGCAACGAAACTAAAGATAAACTGAAGCCAGAGGAGCATAGAATAAATCAGATATGAACGGCAGTATAAAGAAATGGAAATCGATAGAGTGGTAGTGGGACTAATGATAAATTAATTGTTAAGTTTTGGAGCCGTAGAGGTGGAACTGGAATGAAGCAAAACTAGTTAATAAGGTTTTAAGTGATAACAGAGGCAGTAACCACAGCGAATAGAGAGAAAAAAAGTAACAAGTGTATAATACTTATTGACAGAATGTTACTATGTTCCAAGACAGACCCGGAAACGTAGCTCAAAGATGGCTACATTAGTAACACAGGCAAGGTAATCAGCTTTCCCTATTGATTATATAATAGGATGTTACATAATGTTTTGGTTTTAACTATGTTTGATGTTAATCATTGTTGCCATACGTGTATAACCATTTGATGAAATGCTTGAATATGGATTGTAAGGGTTGGTAGAGACAGGAATATGCTTGAATGATGTCGCTTATTTCTGATGGTGATTACACATCGCCACAGCTGTTATTTTTCCCGCCAGTACGTATATTTAAAGGGGTTGTTCACCTTCCAAACACTTTTTTCAGTTCAGTTGTATTAAGGTTCTTCCCCATAAATAAAGACTATTTTCAATTATTTTCCATTATTTATTTTTTTTCCAAAATCTAAGTTTAAAGTGTAATGTTCATGTCAATGCTGTTTCAGTCTGGCAGCTCAGTAATTAAGGTGCACCCGGAACTGTTACAATTTTGCAACAGTTGATACATTTCTCAGCAGCTGGAATTAGCAACTATTCTATCAATTCTGACAGCTGCCTGTAATGAAACCCAGAGATTCTGCTCAGTAGGGATAAAGATAAGAAATGTTTTAACTAAATGTATCAATTTAGATCAGTTTACAAGGTCAGCGAACCCCCCTCCCAGAGCTGCTTTAGAAGGTGAAAAATTACACTTCAATATTAGAAAAACTGTGACACATAGAAAATAGAAAGTAATTGGAAAAAGCAGTTATTTCTGGTGATCTATCTGAGAACAACTAGTTGTGAAGGTGAACAACCCATTTAAAGCACTTCTGTAGACCAATAGGCACTTTGAGAAAGGCCTTGGGGTTGGCCGAAACGTTAGTCTTTTTCTTTTTATACAATAAATAATATTTTCAACTTTTAAGATCTGTGAGTGCGGATATATATATATATATATATATATATATATATAGATAGATAGATAGATAGATAGATAGATAGATAGATAGATAGATAGATAGATAGATAGATAGATATATTTTGATGGTTTTTAATAAACAATACCTTTTGTGTATGTGTATGGATATATATGGATATATATATATATATATATATATATATATATATATATATATATATATACACTCATATACTCGCACTCAAATCCAGTCTTAATCAACGCTGGGTGCTCGGTCAAAAGGTAGTAGATTAAGAAGGGCCTGCGCTCCATCTTTATAGTGAAGAATCAATGTTTATTCAAACTTGTTTGGGCCTTTATCCTTGATAACCTCTTGAGGATGGCTTAAGTTAGGAGCTGAAACGTTGAAATAAAGATATATTTTTTTTTTACACTTTAAAAAGACCTGGTTGTGCGGTTCTTTTGCTATTTTGCTATTCATTATTTAACCAGCACCTATATATATATATATATATATATATATATATATATATATATATATATATATATATACATATCCAAAAAGCGGTCCGCACTCTCAGGTCTTATAAATCACTTATATTCATTTGAAAAGGTTGGCTGACGTTTCGGCCTCCACCGAGGCCTTTCTCAAAGTACAGAAAGATGAAAAATGAACATGCTTAAATACAATCCTTGGCGCGAAAAAATCCCTAATTGGACTTGGCTACTTAATTACATCATCGCTATGCGCCCAAAAATTAGCATACCCTAACGGATATTTGCTCATTCAGTACTACGTATATACACAACCAGCAAAACTAACACACCCCCCTGTTAAAAAATCTGTTAGGATCATTAAAAACATACTTGTAACTGTTCCATGGCAAGGATACAATATAGCTATTTAAAATCCAGCCTCGGTGGAGGCCGAAACGTCAGCCAACCTTTTGAATTTTGACATTTGTGCACCCAAACCTTTAACCAACCTATTATACCTGGTCTGCTGCTATACTTAGAATTTGCAATGTTGCACTATCTTACTGTGCATCAGCTTTACTTTAACTTGCAGTTGTATAATTTGACCTAGAACCAAACCGCCTTTCTTTTCCATTGTTTAGTTTCAATGTATTTAGCTTGAAGTTTCCAAACAAGGCAATAAACCAGAATAATTTAACTCTAATAGGCATACACTCAGAATAAGGTATGGGAATGGGCATTTTTTTGCAGTGCAATACACTATAGCTAAAATTATTTTTGCATTTATGTTATTACATAGAACTGTTGTGTTCAATTTTTAAATTTGCTTCTAAAGTATGATATCCAGGTGACTTAATCTAGGCATTTTTATTTTAGATCTGCGTTTCTTGCTGCCCATATTCCTCTGTTCCTGTATCCTTTCTTGCACACAGTCAGCAAGACTCGACCCTTTGAGTACCTGCGACTTACCAGCCTAGGAGTCATTGGTAAGAAACCTTAAGTGTAAATATAAATGTTATGTTCTGGATTATTGCTGCTATTGAGAAGCTGAAACGTTAGGTTGGTGCAATAAGTTCCATATATAAAATATGGCATTTTTAGCCATATTCATTTTTAGGGTTTAGTTCTCCTTTAAAGGGCCTCTACACAACTTTTTATGCAACTTTGCAAGTATAATATTATTGTGTGTCTAGGTAAAAAGTTAGCAAATTTAAGGGGTTGTTTCTAGTTATGCCATGAATTATTAAATGGATTCTGTCATGATTTGTATGGTGTACTTTGTTACTAAATTCACTATTTACATTGAAAATAATTCACTCTACTATTTAAAATGTTATCCTTGAACTAACAAATGTAGTTTTTTTTAGCTGTAATTTTGGTGTATAGGCAGCTGTCTCAGTGCTTGCATTGTGCTTGATTCAGAGCTTTCAGAAAGACAGTAACACCAGAAAATTAAAGGGTTTTAAGTCCCTGCACTGGTAAAACTGCTGTTTACTTCAGAAATACTACTATAATTCATATAAACAAGCTGCTGTGTAGCTGCTTTGAAAAAGAGGCTAAATGGCACAGGTTAAATAGTGGAAAATAGTTAACACCATTATGTTCTACAGAGCTTATCTGCTGTGTAACCTGAGCCTTTTCTCGTTTGAATGGCCACCCTTATGACTACACAACAGCTTATTTATATAAACGATAAGAGCGTTTCTGAAGCAAACACAGCAGTTTTATCAGTGCAGGACAACACTGCATTATATTTTTATTACTTTAAAACATTCATTTTTTGATGTTACTGTTCCTTTAAAGCCAATAATAGCCTGCTTGGGTGCTATTCTCATGTCTATCACAAGGTGGGGCATAGGAGCAATGCAAATGATTTCTGAAATTCATTTTGATTTATACAATTTTGAAATATTATCCTGCCTTTGGGGAAACCTGCTTTTTGGAAGGGTATGGGAGTCTGGGTGTCAGAAATCATTGCCTCTCATTATATTTAATGTATTTGGAGCTAAAGTTCCCAGTGATTCACACTGTAATGTATTTTTAGTGCAATTACCCTCTGTCTTACTGTATTTAATGTATTTTGTGTGCCACTACTTCTGCCCTTTGCTGTATAATGTACTAAGGATCTGGAGTTATTGTTCACACAAATCAATGTGCCATTATTTACAAGTGCATACTGTGTGTACTTTAGCTGGCTGAAAAATGCCTGAAGCCATCCTAAATTGTTGGGAGGCATTATAGGCAGTTTTGCCTGTTCGCTCACTTGCTATAATTTGCCAACTGAATTCTTCAACAGTGTTGGGGAGCTGCTATCTGGCAAGCTGCCCATTTACATAATTACATAGTTAAATTGGGTTGAAAAAAGACAAAGTCCATCAAGTTCAACCCCTCTAAATGAAAACCCAGCATCCATACACACACCCCTCCCTACTTTTAATTAAAATTCTATATACCCATACCTATACTAACTATAGAGCTTAGTATCACAATAGCCTTTGATATTATGTCTGTCCAAAAAATCATCCAAGCCACTCTTAAAGGCATTAACTGAATCAGCCATCACAACATCACCTGGCAGTGCATTCCACAACCTCACTGTCCTGACTGTGAAGAACCCCCTACGTTGCTTCAAATGAAAGCTCTTTTCTTCTAGTCTAAAGGGGTGGCCTCTGGTACAATGATCCACTTTATGGGTAAAAAGGTCCCCTGCTATTTGTCTATAATGTCCTCTAATGTACTTGTAAAGTGTAATCATGTCCCCTCGCAAGCGCCCTTTTTCCAGAGAAAACAACCCCAACCTTGACAGTCTACCCTCATAATTTAAGTCTTCCATCCCTCTAACCAATTTAGCTGCACTTAGTCTCTGCACTCTCTCCAGCTCATTTATATCCCTCTTAAGGACTGGAGTCCAAAACTGCACTGCATACTCCAGATGAGGCCTTACCAGGGACCTATAAAGAGGCATAATTATGTTTTCATCCCTTGAGTTAATGCCCTTTTTTATGCAAGACAGAACTTTATTTGCTTTAGTAGCCACAGAATGACACTGCCCAAAATTAGACAACGTGTTATCTACAAAGACCCCTAGATCCTTTTCATTTAAGGAAACTCCCAACACATTGCCATTTAGTGTATAACTTGCATTTATATTATTTTTGCCAAAGTGCATAACCTTGCATTTATCAACATTGAACCTCATTTTCCAGTTTGCTGCCCAGTTTTCCAGTTTAGACAAATCACTTTGCAAAGTGGTAGCATCCTGCATGGAACCTATAGTTCTGCACAATTTAGTATCATCTGCAAAAATAGAAACAGTACTCTCAATGCCCACCTCCAGGTCATTAATAAACAAGTTGAAAAGCAAGGGACCTAGTACAGAGCCCTGCGGTACTCCACTAACAACACTGGTCCAATTAGAAAATGCTCCATTTACCACCACTCTTTGTAGTCTATCTTTTAGCCAGTTCCCTATCCAGGTACAAATACTATGTTCCAGGCCAACATTCCTTAATTTAACCAGTAACCTTTTGTGTGGCACTGTATCAAATGCTTTAGCAAAGTCTAAGTAAATCACATCCACTGCCATCCCAGAATCGAGGTCTCTACTTACATTCTCGTAAAAAGAAATTAAGTTAGTCTGGCAAGATCTATTACGCATAAAACCATGCTGGCACAAACTCATAGTATTATGATTTGCTATGAAGTCCAGTATCTTATCCTTTATTAACCCTTCGAAAAGCTTTCCTACCACTGACGTCAGACTAACTGGCCTATAGTTTATAGGCCCATTGTTCTGTTATATCATTCCAACTTGCAGTGCAGCAGTAAAAAGTGACTGAATTGTATCGGAGCACATGGCTGGGGGCACATGACAAACTGACAACATGTCTAGCCCAATGTCAAATTTCAAAATGAAATATAAAAAATCTTGTTTGCTCTTTTAAAAATGGATTTCAGTGCATAATTCTTCTGCAGCAGCACTATTAAATGATGTGTTTTGGGGAAAAACATGTTTCCTATGACAGAATCCCTTTGGTTTTATTCCAGAAAATTTTGGCTGGTGAATCTTTTACCCCCTACAGGCTACTTGTAAAGAAATTACAAAATGAAAGATAATGTTGTTGTCCCAATGTCTAATATTTGTGAATTATGCAAGCATGAAACTGCAGGCTGGGTCAGTAAAACTTTCCGCCGGGTTGAGTAAAACAAGCCAAAATAATTTCTTCTTAATATTTAGGGAAGCAGTGGCAGAAGTTTTTTAGGCAGGTAAAACACCACTAAGATGCAGGGAGACATTGGGGGGAATTCACAAAAGTGTCGGGAATGAAAAAATGTCTTTAAAATGTCGTAGAAAGTGTCGTAGCAACAGCCGACAAATTCACAGAGCATTTCTCCTCCAATTTTCGACATGTGCGACACTTTTGAATTAGTGTCGTTAAAAGTGGGCGTGGTTTTTTCGGCGCCACTTTTCCCGACATTTTTATGAATTACTCATAAACTAATTTTTTTTACCGACAATTTTTCAGACACTTTAGGCTCTCCAAAATGAAAATGTCAGAAAATTGTCGTTTAAAAAGTCTTGGTAAATGTCGTTTGTACGATGAAAAGATATACGACATTTTAGAAAATTGTCAGACTTACGAAACATTCAGAGATGGTAACATCTGCCTTTGTGAATTTGCCGTTCATACGACATTTTACAAATTTGTCGACCGCCACTTCTGGGTTACTTATTTTACCGACACTTTTGTGAATTCCCCCCATTGTGTTCACTGTTATAATGCAGGTTTTGTTGGAATATTTTCATAGCAAATTGGCTTGGTGTAGTTAGGATTCAGGAGTGGAGATACTGGCATGGGGGAACCGGCTATTATAGTCATGTGAGGCAAGTAGAAACCCAGTATAGGGCTTCTAAAACAATTAGCTATTCCCTATATGCTGTTTTTGTCTCTGGTTTTGTTGTTTTGATTCTTTGTGAATTAGCTTTTTTTCATTATCTTAATTCTTGCTAATAGGTGCACTTGTGAAAACTGATGAACAAGAAGTCATAAACTTCCTCCTTACCACAGAAATAATCCCATTGTGCCTACGTATTATGGAGTCCGGAAGTGAACTCTCCAAAACAGTATGTTCTCTATATTTATTTGTCTACTTTAGTTTGTGAGTTTAAAATTTCATGGAAGGGCTTATTCACATTTAAACCATCTACAGAGCATATTATACAGTGGCCTAACTCATTGTACTTACTGTCAATGCACTAGTTCTCTTAGGGTTCAGGAAAGGGACATTCTCTAGACAGATAGTGCTGTAGGGTGCTTGTGGGCCATGTCTGTAAGGTAATGCATGGTAAAATAGATTTCTTGCTACCACATTTGAAAACAACATGCATTGTCCTAGCAGATATAGGTTTAGTTTAAAGATTTTTTTGGACCCCTTGTGAACGGTACCTTATTGTTTTTCCACTGTCTTATTTACCAGCTTACTTAGTGTATTGTTAACTCTAAAACATCTATTTCTCTTTGATTACAAACTTTAGCAATGTGTTTTTTTTTTTGTTTTTTTATAAAAGGTTGCCACTTTTATCCTACAGAAGATTCTCCTAGATGATACAGGTTTGGCTTATATTTGCCAAACGTATGAGCGCTTTTCTCATGTTGCAATGATTTTGGTAAGTAGCCATGCTTCATATTGCATGTCATAAAACTGGAATTGCCTCCCATATGACTTTACCTGTACCATAATACATTGATTTAAATGCTAACAATCTGATGGCCTTAATCTTTTAATAGGGGAAAATGGTTCTACAACTTTCTAAGGAGCCATCAGCAAGGCTGCTGAAACATGTAGTTCGCTGTTACCTCCGCCTCTCAGATAATCCAAGGTATAACCAAAAAAAAATCTTTGACCTCTATTTACAGCTTAATACTATACTGTGTCTCTTCTCTTGCTTTCTGGAGGTAGATTGCTTGTTGGGTTCATATGAGGTGCTTTGTGCTCTATGTGATTATCTTTAATACATATTTAAAGGAGAAGGAAAGGTTAAAAGTAAGTAAGCTTTATGAGAAAGGTCTATATCAATACACCAGTAACCCCTCAAAGTAATGCTGCTCTGAGTCCTCTGTCAAAAGAAACACCACATTTCTTTCTTTCTATTTTGTACTCATGGGCTTCTGTATCAGACTTCCTGCCTTCAGCTTAAACCTCCAGGGCTAGGGCTTGAGCATGCTCAGTTTGCTCCTCTCCCCTCTCTACTGTAATCTGAGCCCACAGCTATGAGTGAGCAGGGAGAGACTCAGGCAGGAAGTGATGTCACACCAAGAAAATATGGCAGCTGCTATCCTAAACAAACAGAGAGCTTCTAGAGCTATTTACTCATGTATGGTAAAACATTCTACAGAGTAAATATAGCATTCTGGCTTGCACTATTGTGGCTAATCTATTGTCCATAAACTGCCTCGGTAGCTTTCCTTCTCCTTTAAAGGACACGGCAAGCCCAATGAACTTGTTTCTTTACATTAAAAGTCTTACTTTAATAACTTTAGCAGCGCTCTGTATTTCCTTCAAGTAATTTTCACACAGTACTGTATCATTTAAACAAAAAAAAAACACTGACTTGTTTCTACTCAATCTCCCATAAAGATGCGGTCTTAGAGCAAGACCAGGATTCTGTGCAGTGAGTCTCCCAGAGAAGTGGAATTTTCACAGAACTGGTCAAATAGCAGAGTAGGCGGATCGAGTAACCTAAAGAATTCCAAAATTAAACAACTTCACTGATCTGCAGGCTGTTTGTTAGTGTTCCACATCGGAGATTGATGATTGTTCCTTCCTTTGGCTGCCTCCCTACCTGCCAGCAGGGGCATTACCACTACACTACAGGTCTGAATCAATTATAGTGGGTCAGAGGAACGAGTCAAAAATTTCACATGTGCAGAGGTGGTGCATCCACCACATTCAAACGTCATCAAATGTAACATAGCTGCACAGAAAGCTCTTGAGGAGACATTAACATTTTGGCTGAATGCAAACAAATGAAGCGCTTTTCAGCCTTATAAAGTTAGAGATTCAGTGCATCAAAGGAGTATTTAACTGATGGACAAAAACAATACTAAAGGCTTGCCTTGTCCTTTAACCGTTGCTTTCCCATTTTCATTCATATCCATGTTTCCCCAAATATGTCCTCAACTTAATCCTTCCCGTGAAACCCAGGAAGTTGCATGTGGTGTATATTTTGTATCAGAATTACGCTTTTAATATTAATAGGCTTCCATTCCATAGTGTTTAATGAAGTGAAGTTTATTAGATAGTTCATATATAACTACATACATCTATTAAGCAAAATAATTATTATGTTATTGATTAAATATATATATATATACACTTTTGATTCCAGAGCACGAGAGGCATTGAGGCAGTGCTTACCTGACCAGCTGAAAGATACCACTTTTGCACAGGTACTCAAGGATGATACCACAACCAAGCGATGGCTGGCACAGCTTGTTAAGAACCTGCAAGAAGGTCAGGTCACTGACCCTAGAGGAATACCCCTGCCTCCCCAGTAATATCCTCACAAACAGGAGGAAAAATGTGAAGCAGCTTGTTCAGTTTGCAGAGCAAACAGCACGAGGAGAGGAATATAATGGGACAATTAAATGTTGGCACTGCTCTTGCTTGCCTCCTGGTATAGTCCTGCTGCATTGCGTCTAAAAGTAGGTGAACCACCAAACAAGTCAAGAAGGGTACAGAGCTCGGCACCAGCAACAAAATGGGACTGCTCCATAAACTAAGCAAATGGTATCATGAGGTCTAAGAGATGGCTGTTTTTTTGTCTGGTGTACCCTGTTGCCATGGTGCGGGATGTCATGGTCTGTCATGCTGGGTTCCCTAGAACCAGTCTTCTAGCTCTAATGGCCAGCGATAGATCAGTCCTCCACTGGTTGCCTTTTCTCCTCCTGTGCTTCAGCTTATTCCAAACACTAGGGCAAGTTCCGCTATTGAATATATGCTCTTTTTCATCAGATTTTTGTGCAGCACAAGCTTTTCCTGCAATACGGACTGTGAACCCATGCAAGTAACAATTTCTGCAAGATTTTGACTATAAGTCATAGAACAGCCTTGTTATTTTGAAGCATTTGTTCATTGGCCATTTAGGGACAAATTGTTTAATAAATGTATTTCTTAATGCAGCAGTGGCTTTTAAATTTCGTAAATGTAATGTTTTTCATGACCTCTTAACTCCTATACAACAGAGCTGTAGGAATTGCATCAAAAAGCTGGAGTCTATACAATGGGACAGTTAAAGGACACAATAGATGTCCACATCATTAACTATTCAAGGAAAGGGCTGAAGCAGTAATGCTAAATATTAGGGCTGACTGAATACAGTCTTCCATTGTTAATGAGTTAAAACTGTCATCAAGGAACATGTTTTGATTGATCAGATCTTCATTGTTCCAAGTAGTTGAATCCACTATGACCCAAGATGGGAGAGTTCTGATTGTCTGTACTTCTTGTTCCTGGGCTGCCCTCTTTCCTGTGGTCTGGCTGGAGTGGGGCTTGGACCCAAATGAAAAGACTGAGCATGGGCCTGGCCATAGAAAGTAGCTTTATCATCCTGTGTTATATTGGCCAGTGCCAAGCCATCACTGGTTTTTAACGCCAGAAGGATTTCCTTTCTTACAGCATTCTTGGAACCCTTATTAGTAACCCTGACAAGAACTGCCAATATTTTTTACTACCATGTTTAGTGGAATAAGGCCTAAATAGAAAAACTGTCAAAGATGACTTAAAAATGACTGACTGCAGATCTGTAAACAGGACTTTTTATACATATGTCTGGGTGTGTAGACTGATATCCTACATATTGGTGTAAATGTCCCCATGGTGTGCCAGCACCCAGCACTAAACAAACTGGGCGGATCCTACTATGTGTCTACTGATAACACTGGCATCACATGTAGTTAACACACATGCTGCCTGAATGAGTACAAACAGCACCATATTACTGCAGCACTTTAAGACTGATGATGATGAGGGTAGATACAAGTGGAATACCACGGTAAGACACTGATATCTCATTTGCCCTTAGAGGCTACAATATATTTTAGTGCAGTGGGCATGGCTCCCTGTCTTTTGGACAGGAACAGTCTTTACCCTGGAAGCAGAACTTGGAAGACTGGTGAGCATTTTGCTTAAAAGGATTTACTTTTTAATGGGGTGGGGGTGAGCAATTCCATATTTTATACTCAGTTCCAAAAGGTCAGCTTTTAACATTGATTTTTTTCCCCCCTTCTGCTAATATAACTGTGACACCAATCTCTATTGGGTTAGTGTTAATCTACTAAAGCATTTGGTGATTCCTAAGTGCATACAACAATCTACTGTTACCAGAAGCCTAAGTTCAGAGCGCCAGAACCAATTACTTGTGGTTCAGAAAAGATCTTATCTTTCATAAACTTAGAAGTTTATGAAAAATCTGTATATACTGTGTGTATGTGTATATATCTATATATCTATATATCTATATTATACATCTTGTGATTTTTCATAAATATATATATATATATATATATATATATATATATATATATATATATATATATATATATATATATATATATATATATATATATATATTTGTTTTATCCAAAGTAATTATTATGATCCCCAACTATAATATCAGGAGTCCAAATTTTGGCCTGTGGGTGCAGAACTCTGATAAGATGGTGCTTAAACAATGAAATCTGTTTTCTTTTTTTTTTTCCCATAAGTCAAACAATATATTTTATTTTTTGATGCTGATTGGACAGCTGAAAGGTCCTCATCTGGCACAGGTCTAAACTATCCTGTGCAATCAATATTGCTTTTTGGAGACTTGAAGGCTGTTTCTCAAGGCTAATAAATTTATTTTTCAGGGTTTAGGAAGCTGATGTTTCAGTGGGTTGCTCTATCCCTTGGGAATAAATAGTTTTATTGAGAGAAAATAAATTAAAACAGCACCAATGATTATCATCCTATAATTACGTATATTTGAGTGCTTTACAAGGGAGCTTACAAGTTAACGCTGTGGGCACATGGGATGAAGGCTCTGCAGCTCTCAGCCTGCGTATTTTTACAGGGTGAGAGAAGCTGCTTTGCTCCCTGCCCTGCTCCATCAACCTAAACCACTGCTGCCTGTGTGAGCACAAATTTAATGGAGTGGAGGTCGGCCCAGAGAAGTTTCTGCTCCACTGCATGTGTGCGCATGCAGGCAGATCAGATTCAAATTAAAAAAGTAGGGCACGTACTGGATCCTCTTCTCTCAGCCTGCAAAAATATGCAGACTGAGAGAGGCAGAGCCTTCAGCCCATGTGCCCATAGCCTAAGGTCTCTATCGTCTGTGTGTTTGATGAGAGGAAACCTACGGAGTCATGGGGAGAAACTACAAACTCCTACAGGTAGAGCCCTAGCTGTGCTTTAAATAATACAATCCTTAAGGAGACAAATTATGTAAAAATAAAAATCTGCAGAAGACCTTACTGTTCCCAACCATATGTTGCCCTTCCTGCGCCTCCTTTCCAGACTGTGCATTGTAGGAAACCAATCAGCATCTAGGTTGACCTTGTAGGTAACTGATGTCTGTCTTTGCTTGTGGGACAGTAGTGCTGTCTTACTCCTACTGCACTTCTGGCAGGGACCGTTAGGACACGCCCACCCTTCATAGGATGTATTTTTATTTATGCTATATGTCTCCTTTAACTTTGTCTTAGATTTTGACCAGATACCCACTCTCAGTACTATTATTCTTCCTCTCCTCACTCAACCTCTATTCTCCTAATCTCTTTAGTTATACATACTATAACCTATTATTCCATCTATTTAGCCTCTTTGTTCTCATAGAAATAGGGAATGGCCATGAAATAGGTCAAATGTTTAGCAGCAAAAGGGCCGACTGACACCTGGGCCCACCGGGAGTTTTCTTTGTATGCCAGTGGGCCAGTCCGACACTGTCAGTGCAAGGCAATGATTTGATTGGCTGTTCAGTTCTGATGGCATCAGACCTGTAACTTCTACCTCTCCAACTTCCAGCTTGTGCATTTAGTTCTGCTCTGCCATAATCCTGTCCTACTTTGATAGTGTCACCCTCTCTAATTACTTCACATCACCAAGTGCCCAAGAGTTGCAATGGATACTTTCTCTTGGCCTGTGTTCAGGGAAGTGTCACTTGCAAACTGACCACTGGTAAAAGTGATCAATAAACTAACCTTGTAATGCAACATAAGGCTTTGCAGGTTAGTGCATCCACCATGTTTCTGGAAGGAGTTTCACCTGCTCCCTCGCTTGTGATCATATTTCGTCCCCCTATAAATAATTCAGGGGAACAGCAGCCATTCAGGAGAGGGTTTCGGTTTTCAGGGAGAGAATGTTGTGTTGGTCTGCAGTGACATCTTTAGAGGAGGAAGTAAGGGACGTTTCTCTCCTAATCTCCATGAATTACTGAAATCTCTATTGTTGATCTTTAATAAAAGTTTTCTTATGTTTGCAGAATGTAACAAGCTGTTATCAGGGCTGGACTTAAAAAAGAGAGGGTCCCTGAAAATTGGGGAATATATATTTAAAAATGTCCAACCTGCATCAGCATAAAAAGCAACTCCTACTTCTGTTGCTTCCTTTGTCTCTGGCTTATACAAATGGTGGGGTTTGTTACACAAATTTAACTGGGAGGGAGAATTTGCTTAAATAACTTCTTATTTTGCCACAATAACAATGAAGAGCCAAAAGGAGGCATTAGCTTATCCAAGAGGTGCAAATACACACCCCTTACTGCTCACTTGCACCCAGGGGATGCTGTACTCTGCAGCATCAGGGGGAACAGGCCAAACAGCAGGCGGTAAGGGCAGGTCTCCATTGCTGTCTGTGCCCTCTGCCACTCCTAAACTTGCAAGTCTGATGACATCAGGGCCGGACTGGGAGGAAAAAGCAGCCCTGGCAAAAGTATAAAAGCAGCCCATGTATTCACACGCATGCAAAGCATGTTATATATTTCCAATCCCAAGGTTAACTGGAACTAGTGTTTATTAATAGATATTTTAAGAGTTCATTACCATATAATCCCCAGCAATATTATACACCCTATGTGCTGGAACTGGCCCTTACAACAAATATCTCACCCTAGTTTCTATCACAAACATTGTATCAGATGAATTAGTGGCCCTTTACTTACAGTAAATTCTAAATATTCCTTTGTGTGCCCCCAGCTAGGCCATGCACCCTGACAGATAAGGACTTTAATTACCATGTTTGTCACAGGGCCAAAGTGGGTCATACTTGGAAGAGACTAGGCTGCTTCATGCAACAGCTCATTTACATTTCTAAAGTGAGTGTCTCATTTACATATTAAAGGCAGACCTAGTTAGCATTTTTAGGTGAGCGGACCATTTACATTTTAAAAGGAGCGGCCCATCAGCATTTGCCCGAACCCACAGATTGCCAGTCTGGGCCTGGACTTCTACAGGTTTGAGACAGAGTATTTTCAGATTCTGGTTTTTAGCAGCTTCGGGTATAATAAATCTCTAAAAGTTCAAGTTTATTTTTTCCAATACAAATTAGAGTTTTCCGCTTTAGAAATTTGACCAGAAAAATTTGAGGTTTAATAAATGGGCCCCTTAATCCATCCATTTCTACCTACTTTTTTTGGTGCCAGTGAAGAATGAGTGAAATAGGGAAATATGTAACGGGGATGACTGCAGTTCAATGAAACAAGCAACATCATATAAATATTAGACCCAGAAAAAAAGATGTAACCACTGAAATTATATTTTATAATAATTTTTATTAATGGATATTTGTTACAATCCAGTTTATTCAAGGTGTTCTGCTTCTCGTAGAATGTTGCACACGATTCTATGTGTGTGGGTCTCTTGACTCTTCTCCAGTGCTGCTTCTATGTACCGAGAGCAACTTTTATCTTTGCTGTTCTTCTAGGCCTCAAAACAAGGCCTCTGGCAATTATGGCTGAGCTTTGCCAAGCCAACCTACCTTATTGCCTTTTCCTTCTCTTCAGCTTCTACTCTGTTGCTTGATAAACTGATGAACTCTATTTCTCTCTCCAAGAAAGTGTTTGCTTAGCCATGGGGATCTGTTTCTTTATTATCTAACAAATATGCCGCTTTTGTACTGGTATGGTGTGTATGTGTATAGCTGCCTTTAGCCTTCCCAAACAAAAAAGTCACCCTCCGCCTATGGGTGTATCCTACCTTATAGAAATTAATAAAAGCAGCAAATTGACCATTTTTTCTTCTTCTTTTCACTCCCGTGCTCAGAAGCTGGAGCTGAGTTTGTTCTCCACGAGGAGCACATATATGAGAAACCTATGAAGAGCATTTAGTCCTTTTCTGCAATTGGAGGCTGATTTTCTTCTGAACATAATACCTGCTCATGTGGCAGTACTTCTTCACTTATCATGACTTTGGGCTAAAAAAACAAAGAATTAAAGAATTAGCCAAAGTCTCTCACCTTTTTAATGATATATTTTTACTTATTTATTTTGGTATATACTGTATGTATACAGGTATGGGATCTGTTAACCAGAATGCATAGGACCTGGTGCCTTCCAGATAAGGGATCTTTCTGTAATTTAGATCTATATATGTCTACTAAAATATCATTTAAACATTAAATAAACCCAATAGGCTGCAATAAGGATTAATTTTATCTTAGTTGGGATCAGCACTTCTTTTAAATCTTTATTCCCTCCATCTATCCTCCATATTGATCTCTAACTGTAAAGTGCTGTACCTCAATTCCCTGTTCTTACCTGTGTGATGAGATCCTTTCTAATTTCCTTAAACATTTGAGTTTACCTTTTGGGATAAATTTAAATGTTTTTTTTCCAGTTACCATCTCATACAGTATAATCCCAAAAGATCACCAGTCGACAGCTGCATTGTGTTTCCTGGTTCCTGTCATCTGTAAAAACAAATGCAGGAAAATTATATTTATCCAACACATAAGAATTATTGACAGTATTAAATTGAAATATGGGCAGGCGAAGCAAAAATGGTTTTATTCAGTTTGAACTGAACGTTTTTACCTCTGGGGCAATGTACCCTGGGGTCCCAGCATATTCTGTTGCTGTGTGTCCTTCAAACATCTTCTTTAGAGCAAGACCAAAGTCTGCTATACGGATATGACCGTCAGGGTCCAGTTGGATATTTTCAGATCACTGAGGAAAACATTATTAACCACATTAGACACTGCACATCGTTTAGTTCATCATGGCCTTTGTTACAAACATAGTATCCAGGGTCGAACTGGTCCAGCAGGACACTGGAAACAAACCCGGTTACACATAGCCCTCGTGGACCCACCAACCTAGACCCACTCCCTACCTGAAACCCTGCACTGCCCCCATCCCCAATCACTGTTGCATGAAGAGATAATAAGGTGCACAGGGGGTTGCGCCTGGAGTGGATGGCCCAAGGGGGCGGAGGTGAGGCTGGGGTGGGAATTTTATGCGGGCCCCTGAGGAGGCAGCCCCAATGGGGCTTTATTCGTGCAAATTTTCATCATCTGGACTGGAGCAATGGGGATTAGTGCACGGGAAATTTAAAAAATTATTGTATATCCAGCGCATGTGGGTGTGATTGTGCAGCATGCCACCCCCCCCTAAAGTCCTGCCACCCTAGGCCCGGGCCTAGGTGGCCTGCCACAAATCCAGGCCTGAGTCTCGCTAACGTCCTACAGCATCACAGAAAGGGATATGATCATCTATAGTTTGTACCATTGGTACCATACCACAATCCCCAGTGCTCTCAGATACACACAATCAAAAGAATAATTATAACACTATATCAATAATGAAGACTTCAGTCTAAAAAAGATTTTCCAATGTGGGAGCCTTGTGTGACCTGGGCAAGACTTAAAGATTTGGCAATTGTTATTATTAATTAGCGTTGACCAAGTCTATTCTTCCAGCTTCTGGGCAGGTTCAGAAGTTTGGCCTACCTTATAGAGTCAATATCCAGTGGTCCTCTTGCTTCCAGCATTTGTGCTAATGTTCCATAGAAGACATAATTCTATTTAGGAAAGAAGAGAGTTAGGTAACATCACAGAAACAAATAATAATAATAGAAAAAACGGGGTTGTTCATCTTTAAATTCACTTTTTAGTATAATGTAGAGAGTGATATTATTATGATATACTGTATGAATAGGAAAGAGGCTGAATAGAAAGATGATTAATAAAAAGTAACAATATATTTGTAGTCTTACAGAGCATTTGCAGGGAAACACAGTACATGATATTTAAATTACTTTAAAATGCTTTAATTCTTTGGTGTTACTGTCCCTTTAAATTGTTCCTCTTCGTTAGGGGATTACAGTGAATATGGAACTATGAGACATAAATGCAGACTGGTACTTACCTTATTATAGAATGCAGTATATAAACCAGTCAGGAACTTGCATTGATTTCCTAACTGCAATACCCGGTGTTCCACCATAATGTTCTCAGGCTCATCTTCTTCCAGGAGCTTCCTCTTCTTTAGAATCTTTACGGCTACCATCTGGGATGTGACTGTGTCCTTGGCCAACATCACCTAAAGAAGGCAATATGGAGAAGATAGAGGTGCGGGTTACAGGATCAGGGGCATCGTGTGTGGAATGAGGAGGTAAATAAGAAGATTTCATGGGTTTGTTAAATAAGAAAACCCCATTTCCATGAATGTTCACACTTACCTTGCCATAGCTCCCGCTTCCTAAGTGCTGGTGGAAAATAAATCTATAATCTCTTGTAGGGGAAACCAAGAAAAGTCATTGCCATAGCTCCCGCTTCCTAAGTGCTGGTGAAAAATAAATCTATATTCTCTTGTAGGGGAAACCAAGAAAAGTCATTGACATTTTTATCATACACTATACTATAGTCTTTCCCCTTCTTCCTTAGTCAGGATCAGAATAATGAGATAGGGGACCCTTTAAATCTACTCATCCCTTTCTGCCCCCAACAACTGACCTGCTTGTTCGTTGGTTTGTTCAGACTTCATCTTTTTCACTTTATTCTGTTGTGTCATCATCTGAATCTCGGCAACGTTTCTTCCCAATGATACCTGCTTCAGGTTGGGTAATGGGGGTCTTCTCTATATTCCTCATTTTCTGGCCTCATTCTTTTCATGGTACCCTGTGTTTCTTCATCGTCTGACTGATGCTAATTATCATCATCACTACTTTTCTTTCGTTTCTTTTGATTTTCTAACATTTTTGTAGCTTTATTTATCAGATGAAAACCAGCGCGGATCACGATGTCAAGAAACATCTTCAGGGACATCTGCCACTGACTTCTTGACATGCAAGTTGGAGATACCTACGTGCCACACACTAATGCAGTCAGCGCTGTCTTTGTGGGGAAAGCAGCTGGTCTCTGCACCCAAAAACACAGCACAGAGACCTGCAGCGATTCATAAAGGGTAGAATGATCAAGTCTTTTTTGCATTATGCACACATACATGACCCCCTAAGGAGGTGGTCATAATCTTTATAACCGAACTGCGCTTTAACTGCACCATTTAGCAATACAGTAGAACCCCCATTTTAATTTTTAAAATGGGGAAATCCAGTAAAATGTAAAATCAGGGTACTGATTAACCAATTAGCTATGTTTTTCATGGCAACAAACTTGTGTTGCCCTAAGACACTGTCCCTTTAAATAAGCTTGCCTCGATAATATATCTGACTCACTCACCCATTATTTTTGTATGATACTAAACATTAATATAAATCAAGTCTTGTTTGTCACAATCCCCTCCAGTTAAGCCAGGTCACCTTTCGTCTAACCAACCTCCAGATTAAATAAAATTCCTGTCTCATTCCATTAGCAGCCGGTTTGTTTGTTCCTTCCCTGACCTGATTAATCTGCCCTGGTCAGGCTTTTATACTAATGAAATCAAACCACAGATTCCTACTCCCCATAATCTGGAATTATTTTACATGCAATCAAGATGATAAACCGGGCTGTCAAGTATTAAATAAAGACAGGGATATACAGTAGATAAATATATATACAATCACTGCAAAAGGATCCGCACTCTCAAGACTTAAGGTTGAAAAATATTTTTTATTTTAAAGCTAAAGACTGACGTATCGGCCCAACCCAACTCCTTTCTTAAAGTGCTAAAACAACAGTGAACATGCCTTAAATCTACTTTTTTTGTCCATATAATTTACAGCAGGGGACACGTTATCCATTATCCCTGACCTGTATAGCCTAACTCAAACCACAATGGTTTTAAAAGTACAGGTGTGGGATCCATTATCCGGAAACTCACTATCCAGAAAGCTCTGAATTACAGAAAGGCTGTCTCCCATAGACTCCATTATAATCAAATAATCCAAATATTTAAAAATGATTTCCTTTTTCTTTGTAATAATAACAGTACCTCATACTTGATCCCAACTAACATATAACTAATCCTTATTGGAAGCAAAACCAGCTTCTTGGGTTTACTTAATGTTTAAATTATTTTTTAATAGCCTTAAGGTATGATGATCCAAACTACGGAAAGATCTGTTATCAGGAATACCCCAGGTCCCAAGCATTCTGAATAACAGGTCCCACACCTGTATGATCTCAGTGCAACGTTAAATATCCCATAAGAAAAGGAACCAAGTCTTGTGAGCACTCAGATATGAATAACACATACTGATAACACATTAAGAGATTCACAAACAACTCTCAGTGCTAAAGATAGATGCAGCCTGCACAGTAAATCTAATAGACAGCAATTTGGTTACTATAGCATTAGCGGTCGCTGGAGGAGCCAGTTTTGTCTTATTGGGGTCCCTTTAGTGGGCTATACTTGATGTGGATGTGATGTTTATTAAACAAGTTTTTCCCTACTACAGTGTGTGACTAAGTGTTTCACTAGAGCATGATTGCATAATTAGCTGCCAAAATTTCATTAGACCATCAGCCCTTTGCCAAAGATACTTTGGTACATACAGTATGTGGCCTGGTCTTGTTTCAGCAAGTACGTCTATGTAAAGAAACAATGCCAGTTTTAGAGTAAGGCTGAAGGGACATAAAGTTCTAATATACATTCAATAAATTGCCATTGCAAGTGCAAATGTAATTGCTATGGAAAGCTTTTATCTATCTGTCCCTTTCTATTCTCTGAGTTTTTGAAACAATGTAGCAGAAGCCAGCTGATATGTCTGAAAGTAGAATAACATTTTCTTTCATTAGACAAAAATACAATTTTGGCTTTACATCTCCTATAAAATATGTTGTCAATACATGAGAGTTGGCAGAGAAGTCACATTGATCCTAAATAATGGTGTTTTTTGGAAGAGCATGCTTTTAGGCACGCTGAGCACCCCCCACCCTCAAGTACAAAACAGAAAATCCTCCTGGAACAGTTAGCAGATGTACAATGGGTTCTACTCTAGAATAATTTTTCGGCTTACGTCCTGGAACAGCGTTAGCAGATGTACAATGGGTTCTACTCTAGAATAATTTTTCGGCTTATGTCAATACCAAGACTGCTAATAGCTAATGTGAAATTATTTGTATTCATTAACAGGTTACTTAAAAACAGCCACAATATTAATTGCAGTAACATTAGTAACAGGTGGCTTTTTTGTAATTCTTATTTAAGGAATATTTCCCAAGCTACGCCAGTACCTAAAGTGCATGCAGGGCCATATTTTCAATATAGGCATCTAAGGGCCAAACTGAAGAGTTAGGTGATACAGAGTGCGGTAGTTTTACAGTCCAGCTCTACTTAAACCTACTGTATATTCTACATTTCTTGTCTCTGTGTAACTCTATACTAGCCGTGAGTTCTTTTGGCAGAGTTCTGGAACATGATGTCCAAATCTTAACATTCCCATATCTATGAAAGTGCTTGTCCTTCTGAGTTGTATGTTTATGTCTGAAATTTGAATTATTCATGCGGCTGGTGCTGCCATTACGTTAGGGGCAAGTGCTTTCACTAATCTGCAGTCTCGCTGTAATGCACTAATGGAATGGGAAATCCAGGAACCCCCCAGTGTAAATCCAGTTTGTATTAGCGATAATGATTGTTGGTATCATTTATTTATAACGCAATCACTGATTAGAGATTAGAGATTTTCAAGATCAGAAATTGTCATTTTCTATTATTTCTATTATTTAATTATTTATTTATTTATTTATTTATTTATTTATTTAGTGCCAACATATTCTGCAGCACTTTACAGACATTATATAAAATGTATTTCCCCAGTGGAGCTTACCATCTAAGGTCCCTACATTAAGACACATTATAGTCAATCAAATAAGGAGCAAATAAGCTCGATAAAACCAAATTGGATGCTTTTGATATACAATAATGTCTCAGTTCTGTGTAACACAAGATACAACTTGACAAAAAGTGGACCTGTCACCCAGACACAAAAAGCTGTATAATAAAATTCCTTTTCAAATTAAACGTGAAATCCAGTTAAATAGCATTCATAGTTGTTGTATACTCATTAAAAAATCTCAGCTGTCAATCAAATATTACCTGCCCTCCTCTACGCCTTCGGCAGACAATTACTTTCAGTTTCCATTCAGCACTTCCTAGATGTCACTGCTCTCCCCACATTCCCCAGTTCTCTTCACCATTTAATTGTGTAACCAGGGCATGGGGATGGACATCAGGTCCCCCATTCTGGTGCACAAATAAGATTCTAAAATGATGATGCAAGGCTTGCCTTAATAATACTGTCCACAAAATGGCTCCTGCCTGCTTGTTATAATTATGAATTCCCAGACTGCAGGCAGTAATGTAACTAGAGGGGGGCGGGCCCTAGCGCAGGACGTGCAGCCGGGCCCCCGCCCCTCTCCGTATGCTTTTTTTCTGCCCGCAATTCTGCTGGAGTCAGTGGGGAGCGAGTTGCCAGGGGGCCCTGAGGGGGAGCGGGCCCTGGCCCAATTGCACCCCCTGCTCCCCGGGTAGTTACCCCACTGACTGCAGGAAACAAGATTCAGATAATTTATATAGTGTAATTAAAGTTCATTTTGCTTGACTAATGTGATAAAATAAGATTTTCAATCATTATTCTGGGTGATGGGTCCCCTTTAGAGCTCTTATATTGGCCTCTATGGAAGTACACTTTCCTATTGGAAATTATTATCGCCTTACAATCCACAAAAACAAAGCAAGGTGATACTCAGAGCCTTTATATGGTCACAGAACTCCTCAGTGACTTCTAATATCCTAATGTACTGTAGGGAATACATTATGCCTTATAATACATGAGTGATACTCAGAGTTACTTGTATAATTCAGCCTGCAGCTTTGAACCTTTCTATGGTGACAGAAATCTTCATTTACTTGAAATATCCTTATAATTGATTGTAGGGTATACATTTTTCCCTATATAAAGTGTATACTGATGTCATTATTTATCATCACGTCACAGGAGCATAAGATCAGAAGCATAACAGGGTGTGGTCAGGGTGATCTGGGGAGATATCCTGAACTACTGTTTGTGACTTCTGGGCATGTTGTTGGTGGATTCTGCCAGCTTTGCAGCTAACAATTTAAACTTATTCTTTAAATAAGAAATCTGGTTAGGTTCTTTATTAATTTGGCAGGAATGATCCAAAATGGTTTAAACAGATATGCCAATCTTAAATAGAGACGTTTTGTCAAATATATCCTATTTTTGCCCTATTTATAAATAGGGCAGTGAATGTCTGTATGGTCAGGAACCAATTTACAGTAATTCATTTTCTGCTGCAGCCATTGATCGTTGGAATGAGCCTGTTTATTTCTTACCATATTTATCAAAGGAAGAGGCGACATATTGCCATAGTTGGTCAACTCTAAAAATTCTGTATAAGCAAAAAGAATAGGCATTCTCTGGTGAACTGTTGATTCACCCATTGATGAATATGCCACATAGTGCCATCAGCCAGTGAGATCAGCCCATCTATAGACAGACTGTCTGCATGATAGATAGGGAGGGTGACATCCACACCACCAGGCAGAGTGCATCTTTAAGAGTGCAGCCAAGGAAGGGGTAGGGCTTGGATGTAACAGATAATAATGATGCCTCTGGCCCCAGCCACACACTCTGACAGGAGGCAGCTGGAGAGGATCAGGGCTGGAATACTGAGCTGCTCCTTGGCCAGGAGACAGAGGATGCTTCTGGGGCAGGTAGGGTATTGCTCATTTAACTGTGCTCATTTAACTGTTTGTGCAGTGCAGCACTGTCTGCTGAATATCCACATGCTAAACTTTATCCTCCCTACTCTGTGTCCCCCTTAGTCCGTATGGCTTGTGTCTCTGGTTACTCTCAGCCCTGCCTACCCGTGTATTTTTAGGGATTGGGTCCCATGCACATATTCTTGATTCTGGCAGGGAGGGTGTCTGGCTGTGGTAACTGGGTTACTGGGGGATAAGGAAGAGATTTCTGTACAGCCCCAGGGGGAGATTAATACATAAGAGGGTTAGATGCTCATGTGAGTTGAGATTGTTTGTGCTGGGGCATTCACTTTTTACTCTACAGCTCTCTAGACTGTACTGAACTGCAACTGGGATTTGATGTAAAGCATCTGGAGAGCCAAAGGCTGCCCAAACCTCTTTATATTCTAATTTATTACTATCCAGCGGTGCTGCACTCTGGCACTCAGGTACTCTTTCTGCTTCTCAATTTTCTGCTGTCTGAAAAAATCCCAGAAGCCATTCATGTATATACTGTATATATATATAGAAATGCCGGTACAAAACGTAAGGTGCCTGGGTGCAGAGCTATGTATTAGTATTTACAATGGCTCAAAATAAGCTAGCACACACAGGACTTATAGAGAAAAAAAGGTTTTTATTTTAACAGAAAAAAACTAACGTTTTGGCTAGGACCTTTTTTTCTCCATAAGTCCTGTGTGTGCTAGCTTCTTTTGAGACATTATATATATATATATATATATATATATATATATATATATATATATATATTATATATATATATATATATATATATATATATATATATATATATATTTTATATATATATATATATATGTTTTTCTCTTTTGTCTCTTGCACATTTTAATTGCTTAAATGACTTAATATCTACCCAGAGCATTTATCCTTCACTGTGTTTCTCCCCTGGATTGCATGCCTGGTTCTCTGTATCAGTCCTTCCATGTAGAGTGTCACACCCACCCTGCAGCCTGTTATTTCAGGGCAGCCTCTCCTACTTGTATCTTGATTCAGAATAATTTTCCAGAAGTCTAAGTAGCAGTCCTATAGGACAGAAAGGTAAGCGACTGAGTATAGATCAGTAGAGAGATATAAATTACACACTGATAAGTATACTGTATGTATCATGGGTTTAGACTGAAACTAAGAGAGTGTTGTTATTTCCCTTTATAAAAGCACAGGATCCTACTGTATGTCCAAAATAATTAACAGACAGTATGACAGTTAAAAGATAGGAAAACTTGTAGGTAGGTTCTATGTATGTTCACAATTAAATCCCCCATTGTTGTTCATCTATTGTCTGACAGCAGAAAATCCAAGGTCTAAAACATATCCATGGAATAGATATCTATGGAAAACAACCATAGTGGGTGGTGGCTTTTGATTAAATGAGACTCTAGGGATGTGGTGCATCTGTGTGATAGAAGTCTAGATCAGTCTGTCCAACTAGCTGAATTATCATGCAACTTGTTTGCTTGGCAAGTAACAATGAAATGGGGGGCATTTACAAAAGGGTGCCATATCTGATGTGTGAGGTACAGTATGTTAGTACTAAAGATAGTACTATTAGTACTAAAGCTGACCCATGTGTGGGTCAGCTCTGCAGCAACTATATGCTATAATTAAACATATTGGACTGGTGCAGATTTTGGCAGTAAGTGTACATTATGTTGCTTGTGGGGGAGAAGTGGAAGAAAGCATATTAAAAGTGGTGAAGTTTTTGTGGGCTTAGATCGGCATCTTGGAATAGAAACAGCTGTGCTAGCTGGTCTGTAAGTTCTAGTTATGCCACTGGCTGGAAAGCCATAGGTTTTCTTTCTTTGCATGGTGCACCTGGCATTTATATTCTTTACTGCATTATGAAGTACATTTTTGTAAATGGCTACATGGGTATAGTAGGTAATATCCAACATAAAGCACCTTCCATATCAACATCCCCTTTGGCACTACAGACATCATACATCTCCCAATTGGGCATCTTCTTCTATACCCCTGGCTAAACGTCCACAACCATCCTTGTTCTTTTATAGTCTCTAAGGACTCTCTCAGCCAGTCTGTCCAGTATTTTTTAACATGACCACCCCTAAAAAATGGGAATATAAGCATGTTTTTAATATAGTTTGTATCTTTGTTTTATTTTGGTAGTTACAGTATGTTCATCTGAAAATATATTTCCCTCTAAGCTGGCATTAACATTAAAGCATTAAATAACTTGATACTTCTAACTTTTACTTTAAAAGTGGAGTGCCACCTAGCCTATTTCTATGGGAGATTACTGCATAATTTTTCACCATATTGCCTTAATGCCTTACCGAATAACCTGTGACCAGTGTGTAAATAGTAAGAAAATTCACCAGTGGGGTATGGTGTCCCAGTGGCATAAGGCACAACATGGGTGAGTTTCAGGAGATCATAAGGCTTAAAGCACATAAGCAGGTGTCAGGAGAGAGCGTAAGGCACATGAGTGTGTCAGGAGAGCATTCAAGGCACATGAGTGAGTGTAAGTAGAGAGAAAGGCCCATAAACAAGTTCTGGAGAGAGAAAGGCATGTGATCAAGAGCATAAGAACAAGCATAGAGTAAGGCAATGAGTGAATGTCAGTAAGTACTGTGAGTTCCAGTAAGGAAGCCAAGTGAGTTTCAGTATAGGAGTATAGGAATGTGTGGAGATGGTACAGCACAATAGCACACGTGTAATTGCTAAGAGAGAGAAAGGCACCTGAATAAGTTTCAGGAGAGTGAAAGTGTCAGGAGAGAGAAACACCAAAGAGATACTAAGAAAATAAGGCATATGTCAGCAGGCAGAGGTTTCTCTTGTTTGACCTAACTTTGAAATGCTTAAACCTTCACCTGAATTGACTGTGAAGATTTTCATTCATCCAAGTCATGGTACAGTATATCTAGTATAAGTAATTCTAAAACAACTGGACTTGCTAAGTAATCATTGAAGATGTTTCACTACTCATCTGAGAGCTTCCTCAGTTCAACCGACTGTTATGGGAAGTCCTCAGCAAATAAACTCTTCCACTAATCCAATCACAATGGCACATTGTAACTCTTCAGAGAGTTACCTAATTTCGTTATTAGGACTGAGAGTTACATGTGATGGATCCCTGGCAATCAGTAGAATACAGTTGGTCAAGACAATCTTGAAGGTAGTATCTAATTATGTCCTCATTAGAAAGGCAGCCCTTCCCTGTGGGTGTCAGAGGCTGCCGGGAGTTGCAGTTATTAACAACATTAAGGTGGCCATAGATGCAAAGATCCGCTCGTTTGGCGATGTTGCCAAACGAGCGGATCTTTCCCCGATATGCCATTAACAGGCACGGCCGAACGATCAGATTACGATGTGCCATGAGCTCCGGCGGGATCGGTCGGGTCAAAATCAAACCTGACCGATAGACCAAACGACCGATCTCCGCCGGACGAAAGAAGTCGGCACATGCCACACACGATCCGAAAATCGTACGAATCCTCGATTCGTACGATCGGATCTGTGTGTCTATGGCCACCATTAGCAATTCAGATTGAATACAACACTGCTGTAGTCTGCTGAGGCCAGGAGTACTGGAGACCAGTCTGGCAGCTAATCTTGTTAGCAAAGCACTATGACATCAGAAACATTTACTGCACAGTGTACTCAGCTGCCCAGATATATGGCTCTCACTGCACTCAGAATTATTATTATTAAAAGCTTGACAGCATCTCTTGCTTCATTCTGAAAGGCCTCATTCCATGATTAGATTATTGCTGCAGTGCATTCTGCAAGTGCTCTGTTTATTTTGTGCTTCTTCATTACGCCACTGGAACAGCAATGTCATGACTCCAAGCCCCAACTCCCCATCTTGTGTGCTAAATATAATATGCATATTCACTAAATGTGTTGGACAAAAGAGGATAATTCTGTAAAACTACTTTATTATCACTATAAATCCTTTTTGGCTTAGAATACATATATATAGATATATATATATACACACTAGAACTGTGCACTATGGGGGCATAGTGTGTGTAGTAATTTTATGAAGGAAGGTATATATATATGCAGTGACTATATGGAAGAGGGACTGCAGGTGTATATACAGTGATTATATGAAACAGACTGTAGGTGGTGATGTGTGTGCAGTGATTATATGAAAGAAGGGATGTGGGCTTGGGTATATGTGCAGTGATTATATGAAGGAAGGGCTTTGGGTAGGGGTATATGTACAGTCATCATAAGATGGAGAGACTGTAGGTGTGTTATATGCAGTTACTATATGAAAGAAAGGATGTGGGTAGGGGTAGATGTGCAATATTGATGTGAAGGGGCTGTGGGTGGAGTATGGGTGTAGTAAGTATAAGATGAAGGGGGTGTGGGTGGGGAATGGGTGCAGTGATTATATGAATTAGAGGTTGTGGGTGGGGATATATTGCAGTCATTATATGAAGGTCCTGTTTTATTGTTATATATTTAATGTTTGTTAATTTAAAGCTTTGATTCCGTTTATTATTCATAATCTGCCCCAATGTTAATAGGAATAATTCATTCAGACCTTGGGGTGAGGAAAGACCACTCCAAAATACACCACTCTGTTTGTATTCATTAAGATCTTGGCATCACACAACGCTATTGCCAATGCAATGTCTTTTTTCCAGCAACCCTTACTGTGTTACGGTGTAACCAGATAGCAGCACAATGAGCGCAGGAGTCAGTGATTCCCTACATTCACTTTGTTTGGGAAACTTCATGTATAAAACATTGCAGATTCACGGCTGCGCCAGTAACAGTCACTAACAATAGTATTTTCTTCTTCTCCCTAGGAAACTGCTCAATGCCAGGACCTATCCTAATTAAATGGCACACAAAGATGGAATTGATGCAGAAAACTCATTAACACCCTGAGTTATTAAAGAGGCAGACATGTGATCTGGGTGGAATCCTGAGACTTGGGAGGCAGCCAGCTCCCCTTTCTGTGCAGGTCAGCTCTTGTGTTTGCTGTAGAAAGTGATAAGCAATAAGGCTCAACACTAATAGACCTGAATGTGGGCCAACCTGTGCATCATACAATAGCTCCTGGTTACTTGTGATTCAAAGAACCCCAATGTACAAAGATGTTCTTTCCTACAGATGGGGCAAATTCTACCTAGACATCTCTAGACCAGGGATCCCCAACCTTTTGACCCTGTGAGCAACATTCAGAAGTAAAAGGAGTTGGAGAGCAACACTAGCCTGAAAAATGTTCTTGGGTGCTGTGATTGGCCATTTGGTAGCCCCTATTTGGATTGGCAGCCTACAGGAGGCTCTGTTTGGCAGTACCCCTGGTTTTTATACAACCAAAACTTGTCTCCAAGCCAGGAATTCAAAAATAAGCACCTGCTTTGAGGCCACTGGGAGCAACATCCAAGGGGTTGGAGAGCAACATGTTACTCACAAGCTACTGGTTGGGGATCACTGCTCTAGACTCTTCTGAGATAGGATATTAGCACCCCATTTTGTCCATTGAAATTAATGCTGCACTATTGTGCTTCACTGTACATGCCATGTGTGCTGTGTGATGTACAAATAATGTTGGCTCCATCTGTATGGTAGAGCAATCTTCAACCTTCTCAAATGTAAGTGTGATTGAGCCCTTATTCTAAGTGATTACTATATACTAGGTGACTTATCTTCCTCTTGCTTTGTCTTCTCTACCCTTTCTTAAAGGAAAACTATACCCCCAAAATGAATACTTAAGCAACAGATAGTTTATATCAAATTGAATGACATATTAAAGAATCTTACTAAACTGGAATATATATTTACATAAATATTGCCCTTTTACATCTCTTGCCTTGAACCACCATTTCGTGACTCTATCTGTGCTGCCTCAGAGATCACCTGACCAGAAATACTACAACACTAACTGTAACAGGAAGAAGTGAGGAAGCAAAAGGCAGAACTCTGTCTGTTAATTGGCTCATGTGACCTTACATGTGGTTTGTATATATGCACAGTGAATCTTACGATCTCAGGGGGCGGCCCTTATTTTTTAAAATGGCAATTTTCTATTTATGATTACCCAATGGCACATACTACTAAAAAAGTATATTATTATGATAATGGTTCATTTACATGAAGCAGGGTTTTACACATGAGCTGTTTTACTCAGTATCTTTTAATAGAGACCTACATTGTTTGGGGGGTATAGTTTTCCTTTAAGGGTTTCATCACTCACCTATTACTGTCAGTCTTCCATAGTCTCCCATTGTTTGCTGGCTTACTATTCTCCTTATGTATCTACCACATGTAATGTGATAATCTCCTGACAAGAGACCAGAAGGGTGCATGGTTTAGCAGCCTATGGGCTTTGATTGATTATTTCTAAGGTATGGCTTGTCAAGAAGGCAGGCAATGGAATGCTCTAGATCTGTATAGATGTATACCAAAAATATTTGCAAGACTAGGCATTCCCTTGTGTCAAGCACAATTCAGAAGGAACGGCCCCCTTGTCTTTTGTCATAGCCTGTATAGAGAGACACCATAAAAGCATGCCAACATAGATATTGCCCTGGTCCTCTTCTCTTATGTCTCTTTATCTTTCCTCTATCATTCCCACTACCCAGTTTAGTTATACAATGTGACACATTCAAACAGAATTATGGGTATGTAAGTAATTTACTAGACTTACATACCCCCAGACAGAATCTAGATTCTTTGTATTTATTCATTTCATTTCGCTATACTAAGCAGGCCAGTGAGGTATATGAAATGATCTGCTTGGTGTGCTTTGTCGTTACTGTTATACCATGTGACATTTTCAAACAGAATGATGACATGGAAGGGGGTGGGGCATGTTTAGTGAGAAGACAGCCATGACAACTAATTTCAATATATGGTTTAGACCTAAACATCTGGTAAGAAAGAGAGGACTGGGGAAAAGAAGCACAACAGGATTGTAGTTGGTGGTGGTTGGGCAGGAGGCAAATAGTCTGTGTTGACATATAAAGCAAAAATGCACAACTCATTGGTCTCTACTTGTTTGTAGATTTAAAACCTACATAAACAAGCTGCTTACTATACTGACAATTATAGCTCAACAACATCTGGGGGCTGCAGGATGAACATCCACTGTTTGCATATCTGCTAAGGTACTACTCTTACTCTCGTTCCTACACCCAACTCTGCATATGGTATTCACTCTCCCACACCCACCTCTGCCTAAGGTATTGACTCTTTCACACTCACCTCTGCTTGGTACTCACTCTCCCACACCCACCTCTGCCTATAGTACTCACTCTCCCACACCCACCTCTGCCTATAGTACTCACTCTCCCACACCCTCCTCTGCCTAAGGTACTCACTCTCCTACACCCACCTCAGCATATGGTACTCACTCTCCTACACCCACCTCAGCATATGGTACTCATGCTTCTACACCCACCTCAGCATATGGTACTCATGCTCCTACACCTAACTCTGCATATAGTTAGTTACATACATAGTTAAATTGGGTTGAAAAAAAGACAAAGTCCATCAAGTTCAACCCCTCCAAATGAAAACCCAGCATCCATACATACACCCATGGTACTCACTCTCTTACACCCACCTCTGTCTATGGTACTGACTCTTTCACACCCACCTCTGCCTATGATACTCACTCTCCCACACCCACCTCTGCCTATGGTACTCACTCTCCCACACCCACCTCTGCCTATGGTACTCACTCTCCTACACCCAACTCTGCATATGGTACTCACGCTCCTACACCCAACTCTGCATATGGTACTCACTCTGCTACACCCACCTCTGTCCATGGTACTCACTCTCCTACACCCACCTCTGCATATGGTACTCACTCTCTTACACCCACCTCTGTCTACGGTACTCACTCTCCTACACCCAACTCTGCATATGGTACACACTCTCTACTACACCCACCTCAGCATATGGTACTCACACTTCTACACCCAACTCTGTCTATGGTACTCACTCTCCTACACCCACCTCTGTCTCTGGTACTCACTCTCCTACACCCACCTCTGCATATGGTACTCACTCTCCTACACCCACCTCTGTCTATGGTGCTCACTCTCTCACACCCACCTCTGCCTATGATACTCACTCTCCTACACCTACCTTTACCTAAAGTACTGACACTTTCACACTCACCTCGGCCTATGGTACTGACTCCAACACCCACCTCTGCCTATGGTACCGACTCTGTTAAACCCACCTCACTCTGTTTTACTCACACAAGCATAAGAAAAGTTCCTGGGGATGCCACATAAGGGCTGTGACTGGCTATTTGGTAGCCCTTTATGTGGCAGCCGACAGGAGGCTGGTTTTTATGCACCCAAAACTTGCCTCCAAGCCAGAAACTAAAAAAAATAAGCACCTGCTTTGAGGCCACTGGCTGCAACATCCAAGGGGTAGGTGAGCAACATGTTGGGAATCATGGACCTAGACTATGAAACTAAAGGGATACTGTCATGGGAAAAAAAAAATTTTCAAAATGAATCAGTCAATAGTGCTGCTCCAGCAGAATTCTGCACTGAAATCCATTTCTCAAAAGAGCAAACAGATTTTTTTATATTCAATTTTGAAATCTGACATGGGGCTAGACATATTGTCAATTTCCTAGCTGCCCCAAGTCATGTGACTTGTGCTCTGATAAACTTCAATCACTCTTTACTGCTGTACTGCAAGTTAGAGTGATATCACCCCCCTCTCTTTTTCCCCCCAGCAGCCAAACAAAAGAACAATGGTAAGGTAACCAGATAGCAGCTCCCTAACACAAGATAACAGCTGCCTGGTAGATCTAAGAACAATACTCAATAGTAAAAACCCATGTCCCACTGAGACATATTTAGTTACATTGAGAAGGAAAAACAGCAGCCTGCCAGAAAGCATTTCTCTCTTAAAGTGCAGGCACAAGTCACATGACTGGGGGCAGCTGGGAAATTGACAAAATGTCTAGCCTCATGTCAGATTTCAAAATTGAATATAAAAAAATCTGTTTGCTCTTTTGAGAAATGGATTTCAGTGCAAAATTCTGCTGGAGTAGCTCTATTAACTGATGTGTTTTTAAAAAAACATGTTTTCCGATGACAGTATCCCTTTAAATTACCTTTACGTTGCCTCCACCACCACTACTGCTTTGGGCCTCTCTATGGGACCAGCCACACATTTTGGCAATCCTTGCTCTCTAGACAGCTGCATGTATTTCGGACTACTGATACTGTCAAATTCAAGTGTATATTTATGATTGTTCCAAGTCATTTTGTGAAAAAAACAAATAGTATGACAGGCAGCCAACTACATTCGCTTACTGCTGCCGAGAGCAGGATAATATTTAGTTGTTACTTATCTATTATTCATAGGAGTTTAGGTTAATGAGCAACACTGACAACTGCAGCCAGGGAACAAGACTCTTCATGTGCTGTATTAGGCGGCAATTTGTCCAACAATGACTTTCCAATTCTTCTTCTGCAGGTGCCATCACAAGTGAGGGCATCAAACAGCACCATGACATCTCCATGCTCTGCCCGTAAGTACCTTATCCACGTTAATGCACAAGAGGGCACTGTGGCCAATTTCATACACAATAGGAAAGTAAATTCAAAGTTTATTTGTTTATAAGTTTGGTTTTCTTCCCTGTCTTATTGAAGCAAAAGCCTCCATATCTTGCTTGTATACATATGTATGAGAGACAGTACCACGTTGCATTTGTGTACATCAATAAATTCTTTATATACTGTATATAGAAAAGCAAAAACACTATATCATTATTACTTCACTTGGTTTTCGCCTACTGAATGATATAACTCTGTTTCCTGCCAGGCCTACAGCTGGATGAGAACCTGCAGCTCATGCAGGCTGGGTCCCTTATGAGAAAAGTAAAATCCCGAAGCTGGAAGAAACAGAGATATTTCAAACTGCAGGAGGACTGCATGACTATCTGGTACAACTCAAAAAAAACTGGGAACACAAAGTCCACATGTGAGTAGCATGTTGGGGGAAGGGGAGAGAAGTGTAGCAGAATAAGTATGGTGTGGACTCTTCATAGTCAGTGCCTAGGGCTTTACTCATAATATAATACAATTTTCTTACTGAGTAACCTAAAATCTATATAATGTTAAAATAAGGTAAAGCCAGTGCACTTTATTTTGTTTTTGTATATTGCTCATTTTGGGGGTAATGTAATAAAAGGCACTAAGTTGGCCCAGGAGCAGTAACCCATAGCAACCAATCAACAGGTATAATTTACTGGTCACCTTTTTAAAAGCAAATATCTTATTGGTTGCTATGGGTTACTACTCCTGGGCAAACTTAGTGCCTTTTAATACACATGGGGGTTTGTTTTTACCCTTTCTAACATTTACTGTAATTGGGAAAGTATGTTAAATAGAGATAATAAAATCAACCCATGTCTTCACCCAACTGTGGCATGTTTACTAGGTTTACAAATAAGGAAGGGTTTCATTGGGCTCTAAAGAACCAGGAAGTTGGAAATTTTAATTATATTCTATATCACTAGTATCACTTTTTAGGGCATGTAGATATTTATGTATGCTTCCTGTTTAACTGAGGTCTATGCAAGCCCTGTTATTGAACTTGGCAAATGTATATGACCAGACAACTGGTAAGGAATGCCACTTGGGGTTATAGCAATCATAAGCTTCCCAGAAATCCATTCTCTTGTGGCAGTCACTAGCAGTGCAAATAAATGAGATGCCTAAAAGCTGCCCATTTTACACAACCAGTTTGGTAACTCACATCAGTGAATTCAAGTTAGAGACAGAATGATAGGGTTGTTGACCACGAGCCTCCCCAGTTCCTGTAATGTACTATCTGCAGCAAAAAGATGAAGTCATTAACTAGGGGAGAGTCTGAAGGCACTGGTTTTGACCCCACAGGAGTTAATGGATAAGGGGACAGGAGAATATTGCACTCATGTATTTGTCTTATTGACTTATTCCTGAGGCCTGTGGTTTCCTATGGCAAAACAGCCAGATATGCTTCTCCCCTACCCAGTGTCTATTAATAGATTTCTGTACAAATCAGTTAGTTTAGCAGCCATAACCCCCTCCCTATTGATATTAATAGAGATTATCCTATATGGACCTATCTACAGACCTATCATCTATCTATCTGTCTAACCTCAAGGAAAATTAATTCAGTGACAGAATTTCTGAAGTTTACACAGTTTCTACATTTGTGCATTTTCTATTTCTGCCTGTTTATTCTGTTGTTTCTCTCTCTCCTCTTTCTGTTGTTGCCACTTTTCTTACATTATCTCATTAATCCCTTCTTACTCTGTTAGTTTCCATCAGTGACATTGAGACGGTGAGGGAAGGACATCAGTCAGAAGTTCTGCAGAGTATCGCAGAGGAGTTCAAGCCTGAGCTCTGCTTTACCATTGTGTTCCATGGTCGTCGAGCGAACCTCGACTTGGTGGCAAATACCCCAGAGGAGGCTCAATGCTGGATTCAAGGCCTGGAGAAACTGATAGAGACAGTGACAAATATGGACCGGAAGGACTTGATGGATCAGTATCCTTTTAACCCTTGAAAAAAAATTTCCACATTACTTGTGGAAATCTAACATGAATTACCTAATATGGGTGCCATAACTTTGCAAATGTAGGAATTGGCATGTAACCAGGTAATAGGGAAATGGGCAAAAAGAAGCCAAAATGCCCTTGTATGTCTCTGTCCATTAGACCACCCCCTATGGTTAATCTCTGATAACAGCGGGAAATTGCAGCCCAGAGCTGCATTTGTGGTTTCTAATTGATTCACATATTTTTTGAAAAAAAGAAGAAAAGCCATATAGATCAATTAAGGCACATGATATTCCACATTACCCTGATTTTTAAAGAGAGAAGAGAAGCCATAACCTGATGGATTTCTACTTCAGTGATTTGTGGCGAGAACATCTTGTATTTGGTGAAGATTGAAAAACATTAGAACAGGTCAGCAACTAATAGCTCTTAACAGTATAAATCTATCCCCAGTGCTCCATTAGAAGTTCAGTTTTGTAGATATTGGACTAAAAGCTAAATTTAAGACATTTTCCAACACTATAATCTTTGAATGAGGGATAGTTGACCTTAAGCAATCCAAACAGACCCAAATCTTATCATTCGTTAGTCATTCATAAGTCTCTTTATTGGTGCTCTTCTTTAAATAACGAACCAACATAAATCTGAGTATAACACTAGAATAATCCTCTTGTTTCTTCCCTCAGATCTACTTGATTTTGCTCCTGTCTGTCTAACAAACAACCTTTCCCACTGTTTGTCATGGGCAAAATAACAGTTATTACATAGATGACCAGCGAATGAACATGGTGTTGGACTGGGGCGCCCACCAGAGAAATAACCTCCATGTTCATCCAACACTTAAATGGAAACATTAAATACTACTTTTTCTGCTTGTTACAGTTGTGTTGCCCTGTTCTATTCCCTCACCCTTAAAAGGTCATTTATCCATCTCTCCCCTTGAAGGGTGCTATCCTTAGGATTCCTGGCTATCACAGGTTAAAAAGTGCCCACCGAGATTGGGACCCACCATTATATTTCCTGGTAACCTGAAAGGCCAGTCCAACCCTACATGGACTCCATAATCTTCATAGACATGAAATGCTGCTTCTACACCTTCTTACACAACATACACAAACATCTAGGTATTCCCTGTGTTTCCTAAACATCCTTTCCTAGATGGATCTGTGACTGGTTCCAAAAGGCTGACAAGAACAAAGATGGAAGAATGAACTTTAAAGAAGTACAGGATCTGCTAAAGATGATGAATGTGGACATGAGTGAGCACCATGCTTTTCGTCTGTTCCAGGTGCAGAAATTTATGGAACAAAATGGGGTGGGAGAACACCTAGCTTGGTTAGCGCCAGCACTTTAATTGCTTTAACCTTAAAGATGAAGAAATACAATCAAAATACAAAAATACATGTACTGATTATTCATGAAATTTGGTCAAATTCCAACCAAACTGTAATCATCTGTTATCTATTTGGCCTCTATGTAATTGCACCAAACTTGACCTGCTCTACCTAAATTTTTTCATGTGCCTTTCTAGCTTACTTTTTCTTGGTCTTCTTGCAGATGGCAGATAAGTCAAAGTCAGGAACCTTAGAAGGAGAGGAGTTTGTGTTGTTTTACAAAGCTCTGACACAGCGTGACGAGGTGCTAAAGATATTTCAAGACTTCTCCAAGGATGGAAAGAAGCTAGCCCTATTGGAGTTTGTGGACTTTTTACAGCAGGGCCAACTAGAGGAAGAAAACACAGAGGAGATAGCAATGGACCTTATTGCCCGTTATGAGCCGTCAGATACTGGTGAGCTGCTGTTTGGGTGTTCAAATGAAGATTATGGTTTAAGGGAATTGAAGATCAATATACAGTAAATGGAGTAGACCATGGTGTTGACACAGAATTCCTAGTGAGGCAGCACTGTAGATTCTATATTCATGGGTTCCTTTATTTTCAGTGCAGATTGCAAGTTTTATGGAGGTTTACTGTTAAATCAGGATTACAAATCCCCCAGTTCGTAGCACTGTGATGACCTGCAGTTAGTTGAAATCTCCGTTGCTAAGCAGCACCTTGATGGGAAAATACCTTCATTACATAATGTACACAGACTCCTTTGTTCTGTGTAATGCTTACCCTATACTTTTCCTTTGGAAAGTGAAAGCTATATCCAACATGGCAACCTCTGCTAATCAATGCATTGAAACAAAAGGGCCGTGAACAGTGGGTTGTTATTTCAATTGAGTAGTAAATTATTTAGCCTCATTGTGATGTAATTGCTTGTAAACTGTTATATAATCAGGCGGTATTTTCTCCCTTTCTCCTTCATGTTGTTGTACTTTCCTAATTATACATAATGCAAATGCCTAGGAAATAAAAGCAAGAATGTGTTCCTTACCAGGGAAGGTTGTAGGGCAATGCAACCTGGTGTTGGTATTACTTAGTCAAGCTCAAGGGTTTCCTAAGCCAAAAAGCATTACTGGGTAATGTAACGGGTAGAAATTATTCCCTCTGTTTAATATTTATTTGTAGAATGAATTACCTTCTTTTGTTTCCACTCCCCTCTAAGATTAACTTTAAGCACTCATCTCTGCTACATTGTTTCATGAGTCAGACAGATACTGCTTACAATTGCAGTTACATTCACAAAAAACCATTAAAAGTTTAAATGGATATTTTGAAGTTGCTATTATACCAATACATTTGAACTGATTATAGCACCACAGCAAATAACTAAATATGATATTGATCCTTGTGCTTGATTTCTAGCACAGAAACTTCACGCTATGAGTATAGATGGCTTTCTCGTGTACCTGTGCTCCCCAGAGGGATCCATTTTCAACGTGGCTCATGAGCAGCTCTATCAGGATATGATGCAGCCATTGTGCCATTACTTCATCTCATCATCTCACAACACCTACCTGATGGAGGACCAGATCCGAGGACAGAGTAGCATTGAGGGATACATCAGGTGCATGACTCATTATTCCACCAATAATGCAATGGGCCACTTGTCTTGACCCCTGTCCAATAACTCTCAGCAGGTCTTTAGAATAAGGATGCCAATCTTGATATTTCTCTTCTAAAATGTCGAAGTTGAGCTGAAATATATCCTTTTATTCTGGCTTTCCCAGGGCACTAAAACGAGGCTGTCGTTGTGTGGAAGTGGACACCTGGGATGGGCCGAATGGAGAACCCATTGTGTATCACGGGCGCACCTTCACATCTAAAATCCTCTTCAAAGATGTCATTTCAGCCATCGACAAGTATGCCTTCAGGGTAAATTGCTGATTATGACTCATTACTCTTCCTATTATATGATTAGAACTATGGTGCTCTTGCAGATGCAAATGGCAGCCTACAGTTTAACAGGTAGTTTGGCAGGAATGGGACAATGTAATAAAAGGTGCAAAGTTTTTAATTGTCTAGTAACCTATAGCAACCAGTCAGCAGGTAGGATTTAATGGCTGGGGAATACCAGCGGGAGCATACCAAACTGCAAGTGTATTGCTCTTTAGGCTGCCACTCAATAATAGAGGGGCTGCCCAGGTTCACCATTCTGCCCGTAACTGCTCTGTGTGCACCTGCCAGGGTGAATTTTCATTATGTAAGGAATGGAGAGTGAAGCCTGAATTACTCCGCTGGGAGATCAGTTTCTTGACCCATTGCTCATGCTCAGCCATAAAAGAATAAAAGTGATATAAAAGACTTTTATATTACCAATAAATATTACATTAGCTGCACAGAGAGCACAGACAATAAAGCAGCAGCTGGCGGAACAATAATCTCAGGCAAGGTCAGATTCTTATGGCTGCACGGAGTTGGCAGCTGGACAGGAAAATGTTACTCCACTAGTATCGACTTGGGTAACTTTATGTTTTTCTTTCCACAGGTATCTGACTACCCAGTCATCTTGTCCTTGGAGAATCACTGTGGGGTGGAACAACAGGATGCCATGGCTCAGCACCTGAAAAGCATTCTGGGAAATAAACTTGTCATGAGCACCCTAGATGGTCGAATTCCTGTCCGTTTGCCATCTCCCGATGTGAGTAGCACATATGGGGGCATATTTACTTACGTGTGAATTTTTGCCTTGGAAGGCTCCGCCATACTTTGTGCACTACGCCAGATGTTATTTTATGGTTAATACACGTATTTAGCAAAATGCAAAACTTTGTCTCAGCAAATGAATGCTGGTGTACTTTCGCACAAATACTATCAGCACAAAGGTTTTTTAGCAAATTTTCTTTAGCGTTACTTTCTTCCTAGCTAAACTTCGTCAACATACATGCTTACATCAATTTAAATATGGTGGGTATACAAAGTTCATATGCATGTATTTATTAGAAATCCTCTATTGCCCTATACATGAGCCTACCCTAAGCATGAGCTTCAAGTATAAACAAACAAATTGTAAACATAATCCCACATTAATATATAAAAAAAACGCCAGCGTTTTGCCTTTTTTATGACTTTTTAGGAATACAGGATATGATGTCACTGACATAATAATGTTGAGGATGTAGCTTCATCTTATCAATTCGCCAGGCAGAACCTGGCAAAACAGACTTTGGTGAAAAGTAGGGATGCACCGAATCCACTTTTTTGGATTCGGCCGAACCACCGAATCCTTCGTGAAAGATTCGGCCGAATACCGAACCGAATCCGAACCCTAATTTGCATATGCAAATTAGGAGTGGTAAGGGGAAAGCATTTTTTACTTCCTTGTTTTCTGACAAAAAGTCATGCAATTTCCCTCCCGCCCCTAATTTGCATATGCAAATTAGGATTTGGATTCGGTTCGGCTGGGCAGAAGGATTCGGCCGAATCCGAATCCTGCTAAAAAAGTCCGAATCCTGTCCGAATCCCGAACCGAATCCTGGATTCGGTGCATCCCTAGTGAAAAGTGTCATGAATAGAAACTTTCACACTTTGATCAATTTGCGGTGAAATGGAGCAAAACGTCTCTAATGCAGAGCTTTTTTTGCTTGTGAAATATGTTCTACGCCTTTTAGTAAATTGGCAATGTCCCTGCGAATTGTCATTGTCAACTGACATGTTTGAATAAGGCATACATACATAACTGAGCTAACTGCTATTAATTAAAAGGTAACTTCCCCCACCCACAAAACTTAAAATGCCCTCCTGAGCACTTTTGCAATTTACATTATTATTTTTTCAATAAGTTATTCAATAAGTCATTATATCAGCAGTTTAATACTGCAACAAGATCACCCCCCTCTTGTTCTTACTTATGCAGGATGCATCTTGCTGCTTCTCTGCTGGCTCTTATTTCTCATTGTAGCAGGAGCAATAAACTGAGAACCTCATATACACTACATGAGACAGGCCACCCACTTAACCTTAAATTCAATGTAAAGCAAGCTGAGATCATGGGTGAAACCTCACTGAAAATGGGTATGGTCTTGTGTTGCTATAGGAACTGCGAGGCAAGATCCTACTAAAGGGGAAGAAAATTGGTCGATTGGAAGACAGCCTGGAGGAGCAGCCTGATGATTCATTGGGTGAGGTGTCAGACGAGGAAGAGAACATTGAGGTGGAAGAGGAGAGAAATGAGGATAAAAAAAGGGCAAAAGTAGGTCCAGAGTTCCCTTCCTTGACCTATAACACAAACAGATAAACATATAAACCAGGTGAATTGCTTATCTTCTCCTTCCTCTAGAAGTCCAAAGAACGCCTCTCTCAGGAGCTTTCGGACTGTGTCATTTACTGTAAGAGTGTGCCATTTGTAAGCTTCCAGCATTCCAGAGCCCACTACATACTTTACGAGATGTCATCAGTCACAGAGTACAAGGCTAGGAAGCTTGTACGAGAACCAGGTGTGTTTGTATGCTGTACTAAATTAGATAGAAACTGTGAAAAATTTAAAATCCTGACATTTCTTTTTCAATTTCTGCCAGGCTAGACCCAGAACACAAACTACTACTCAAGTCAAGGTTTTTAGCCCTGCAATTAGGGCTATAAAAAGAAATGTATTGAGTTCTGGGGATGGCTTAGCAGAAATCTTTAAATGGCTCCTCACTTCAATCCTCACAATCCTGTAGCTGTCCAGGAACTGCTCTGCAAATGGATGGGGTTCATGGCTGATTGCTGTGCCTGGGCTCCATCTGTGATATTTCTGTTGGCTAGCTTGCCAAAATTGTCCACCCCCTTGAGCAACAAATTCAGCTTGATATAGTAATGTCAATGTTCCTTGCTGATGGATCTTATGCTTCCTCTAGGGAATGATTTTGTCCGGCACAACGCCTGGCAGCTGATGCGTATTTACCCCACAGGACTCAGGACAGATTCTTCCAATTACAACCCCCAAGATATGTGGAATGTCGGGTGCCAAATGAGTATGTTTCCCCTCTTACAGACAGGGAACTAATTTATACTAATTTATAAATTAGAAATTACATTTCATGATAGCAAAAATCTGCCAAGGCTAGGCCTCGGGAGCAAAGGGTCCAGATGCTGCTGGCCCCCAGACTGAAAGGGCCCCCTTTGTCATGGTAACCCTAACCTAATACAAATGATAGATTATTAAATATATACTCGAGCAGGGTTTGGCTACATATAGTATGCCATTACCATTTATAAGGAGAGGTGGGCCTGCTTTATGAACCCCAATAATATGTAGATCAATTAAACAGGGCACAAACTGTCCCTCTCTCTTGGTTCGTCTCAGCGGCACTAAACTTCCAGACAGCCGGAGTAGAGATGGATCTGAATGATGGTCTCTTCCGTCAGAACGCTCGCTGTGGCTACGTGCTGAAGCCTTCATTCATGAGACATGTGGAGACTACGTTCAATCCAGATCAACCACAAGGCACGGAAGGATACTCACCTGTCAATCTGTCCATACTAGTAAGTACTCTTTTCGATCACAGGCTGATGTGGGCTGCTAAGCTGTAGTTTAATAGCATCAATAACTACAAGTTCTTAACAAACCTATCCGATGCCTTTACAGGTTATCAGTGCCCAGCAACTGCCTAAGGTTGAAAACAGCAAAGAAGGTTCCATTGTGGATCCTTTGGTGAGAGTGGAGATATTTGGGGTTCCCATTGACCAAACAAAGCAGGAGACAAAATATATAGAAAATAATGGTATGTACATGTGCAGGGGGTTGCACTGGGGTAATAATGCTTAATATGTTTGCACATCAATAAATAAATAATCAATAAAAATGATTCCTGGGCCCCCTCTCTACCCATACATCTTGGATGGATTGTAGATCTGCATGTGACCATTTCTCCATACAGCTGCAGAATCTGCTTCCCATGTTGTTACACCACTGGTCCTGCTGGCCTACCCTACAAACATTGAAATAAACCATCTTCCTATTGAGCTGTCTGTTCCATTTCTATACGCAGGGTTTAACCCAATGTGGTATGAGACACTGCACTTCAAAATCCACGTTCCTG
Organism: Xenopus petersii; assembly: GCA_038501925.1. Classification (NCBI taxonomy): domain Eukaryota; kingdom Metazoa; phylum Chordata; class Amphibia; order Anura; family Pipidae; genus Xenopus; species Xenopus petersii. Next base: position 76,647,778 of record CM076688.1, read on the forward strand.
AACTGGCGCTTGTTAGGTTTGTGGTAGAAGATTACGACAAAACATCAAGAAACGACTTTGTCGGACAGTATACTCTCCCGTTCAAGAGCATAAAATCCGGTGAGTGGTTGCGTTGGCCAAGTCTGTGCATAGCCCTATCAGTTTATGAAAATTCACCAACACAGTACAACAACATGAAGGGCATTATTTACCCTTCTTCCCTCATTGTTGCCACCAATTACACATGCCTACAGTTACTGAATATAATATGATGGTGAGAAGATGGGGCTTGGTCCTAACTGGGAAGCTCATTGAACAAGGTGGGTGGTTCCAGATGTAGAGATCCCTTTGAGCAGTGCAGAGCAGGTAAATTGTCACTAGAGGGAGATCTTATTTTGCAAATTCACCATACAGAAGATGCAGAACTGGCTACTTCTAACTGAGTCTACAGCTTTTTGGCCATCTATGAGACCAAAATGATGACAGCAGGGCAAAGTAAAACTTTATTAAGCACAATTTCACATTTTCCATGAAACAATGGTGCTCACCAAGCCCCAAAGCTTCTCAAAGCCATAGTCCACTGCCGCACAAAAAAAAAGATGGCGTAACATAGATTCCTCTGAGTAGCTGAGCACCAGGAACAGCAGACTTGCACTTCCCATCAGGAACCTGTATACCTTCATGATTTTTTGTACTGTAGCTGCTCTCAACAAGGCATAGTCAGATATTGATAAATAAAGTTGAGATATCCTGTCGATCGAGGTCCACATCAGTCTATGTACTGTATGTAGTTCTCGCCCAAAAGGTCGTCATGGGTTCTTACTGTGATCCACCTCCTGGCCAAACACGATGATCCTTCAGTGTATGGCCAGATGTACAGTTCTGGCTGATTATGTTATTCAAAGGCCAGAAAATAGTAAAATGGAAACCGTCATAGTGAAGTTGTATGGAGGCCTTGAGAAGACTGTGGCTTTTCAAGGGATATTAATGGCCCCAGTAAACCCACAGACCTTTAGATGGACAGGCCTGTCCTCAAATAACAATTTATTCTTCTCTTTCCCCCCTAGGATATCGCCATATCCACCTCCTCTCACGAGATGGCACAAAGATTCCTCCTGCCTCTTTGTTTGTTCACATCCGAGTTACAGATGCATCACAGCCAGAGCAAGACACGTAGATGGAACCTTTCCAATAAAGGATCTGAATATTAGATGCCTGACTCTTTTATTGTTTTGCAGATTATTCTGCTGTAAATTGCACGATCCTTAGCAAAAGGGGAATATATATATATATATAAAACTATAAATATATTTATTTTTACATGGTATAAACTGTACAGTTGTATTTCTCGGTGCTATTCTGTTCCAGATGCTGCTCTGTGACTGCTGCATCTGGAAGGCCAAGCAGTGTTATATTTCCGGCAATATTAAAGCTAATTACTTCCTTAGAGACTGTCCCAGCCACAATAACCATAATCTGACCTTTCTTGCTTTCGCCTTGTGAGCTCCTAGCTGCAAATGTTTAATAGATTTTGCTTCTTGTATACAGAGGTGGGCCCTAGCCCTCAATGGTTCACTTATGCTTCAGTCCTTACAATAAAGAATAGATTTAAAAATGTGTACTTTGTGGAACATGGATTTTTCTCTCGTGGGCAGACTTACTCTTGCTTTACTCTTCACAATGGAGGGTAATTCCTTGGGCCTCACTTTCTAAGAGTAAACAAGTTGTGATTTCCACCGCAGCCCTCTAATGAGCAAATGACCAGTCCAGGATAGCAACTTCCATTGTACCAGGACAAGAAATATGGCTGCACATTTCAGCTCCCAACCAGCAGTAGATAATTAGGATTTACAATACAAGTTCTTGGGAGTAGTGGCCAAAATAAAGGAAGTGACTGAAGTCAGGCAGGGTTGTTCTGAATAACTAATGAATAGTAAATAGGTTTTACTAAATTTGTCCTAAATTGATACCTCTTATATATATCATATATATATATAAATACATAAAATGTTGCCACAAAAGCTTTATAGCTTTACTATAGGCTTGAGATTAGATTGCGACCAAGACCACCATTCCTTGGGACATGCAGGGGGCCAGGATCCATTCCTTATTCTTGTCACACTCAGGTCACACATCCAAAAGAGAGTGGAGTTGAAAGCTGAACAATACAATCATGTTGTAACAGTACAGCCATGTGGCCAAGGAGGTCCGTACCCTCCACAGAGGTTGAAGTCTGGGCAACTAGTCAGAAGAGGGCTACCTTGCTCTGTTTGCACAGTGGGGTTGCAATCAGTGTGACAATATTTCATTATATACTACAAGAACATACCATTATACTAAAAGTTAGTAATCAGAGTCATGTGACATTTCTCCAGCCACTTCTAAACAGAGCTAAATCACAAGACTCATTTTTTCACTACCTTCATTTTTTGCCAAATGCGACTTAAATGAACAGCAGGTGGCACTGTTTCAAATTAATTATATTAGCAGTGGAAAAAATGCCAAATAACTTGATAACTCGAACAATATAATTATATTGATTGCTAATGTTCTCAAAATACCACTCTGATCAATGTTTTAATTAATTTGTTTCAGAGGTTTAAATCTTCATTTAAATGCTTACCAGTCATTTATCAGTCAACTCTGCAATAAAAGCAGAACACGCATCAATGTCCATATTTCCATTTGCATTGTTATTTATTCATGTGCTAATGGCTGTGGGAGCTTCTCAGGGCAGCAGTTTGGGAACTAAACACTAATCAATAATCTAATTATAAGAAATACAGAAAGACATGTATTATTAATACAGAAATGCACAATAACTATCACCTAATGTTTCCATTTCTCGCAAATACTTATCTTATCTTGTTCTCAAATACTTATCATCAATGTCCTCACATTTGATCACTTGACTTATTTACATTGCTCCACCAGGAATGCTTGTAATCATATAAAGGGATTTGTACAATTAACTATTCAAAAATAAGCAAAATCTTCACAGCTGAAAAAGTGGTTGAAGTCTGAAAATTTAATTCACCCCCCCCTAAAAACCAGTGTTTAGTTGTGATTGGCCTTTAACTCTTTTCACTTTGCCAATTTCCTTCAGTCTGGCCAAGAAATCAGTGGAATAATATGATTTAACTAACATTTTCCTACTTTGACTCTCTTTCCTTTGCTGAACCAACAGCTACTTTTAGTTGGGGACCCTGTGTTTACAAGAATGGTTTAGTTCTCCTTAAGCTTTGTTAAAATGTTGTCATAATAGGGGTGCTGCTAGTAACCGGGGGTATAATAGCCCTAATGACAAAAGCTATCCCAATACATTTAAAGGGAGAACTAAAGCTTAACTACAGAAGTATGCTAGAAATGTTGTACATTATGTATTGTGCTTCTGTGCCACCCCAAAGCATCCACAGCCCTTTAGCAATAAAGATTTGTGCCTCCAAAGATGCCCCAGTAGCTCCCCATCTTCTTTTCTGCTGATTCACTGTACATGCTCTGTGCTGCTGTCGGTTACTGAACTTAGGGACTGTCTCAAAATATACAGTGCACATAGAATACAAATGTAATATAGGGTTGATTAGTAATTAATACAGATAATTACTATATGGCAGCACAGAAACCAGTGCAACTAGCATCAGAATTTAATACTCTGCTCTGCAGCATCAGCTTATGTTACAGACAAACCTAATTTTCTGCTTGATAATTTGCACCAAACCCCTAAGCTTATCTTATCAACAGCTGCTAAGTGCCGACGTAGCATGTGAGTGTTGCAATATTTTCCAAGATCGTGACCCGCTGTAACATGTTTCAGTTCCTGGATCATTGCTGCTATTGAGAAGCTGAAATGTTAGGCTAGTGCAATAAGGTCATTATATAAAGTATGGCATTTTTAGACAATTTCATTTTTATGGTTTAGTTCTCCTTTAACAGTGTGACATCTTTCCCCTTAGGGGTTGCCCCATATACAGACAACATGCAAAAGCTCATAGAAAGCTGGGTCAGCATGGGTAAAACAACGCATATATATCCATGATGTCAGAACCCAATAGAGGCCACATACATGATGGGGGTAAACTGTAATAGCTCAGCTTGAGCTCATTAATACCTGTTTTACTAGATGTCTATTGTGACATTAAAAGTCACAATGGACAAATTAATAATAGGCACAAGGAATGTGTTTTGTGTCTGTTAATAGTAATGTGCCCCACTGTGTTGGTTATTAATTCTCAACAGCCCATAAAGTAGTGTGCAAAATATGGATATAACTGTCAGAACCTACTAATGCCCAAATAGTGTTCAGAAATGAATCACACTCTAGCTAGCAGTTACTTAGTATTGACATTTTTATTATTTACAGAGCATGAGTCTAAGCCAGCATTTGCTAGTTCAAAAGGGCATTGCTGGGCTCATAAAGGCTTTCAGTATGCACTGGGCACACCTCATTTCGCAGAACATGGGCAAGAAAAGAAAAACCTGGTTATCAACATATTATTAAATTCTTAAAGGGATACTGTCATCAGAAAACATGTTTTTTTAAAAAACGCATCAGTTTATGGTGCTACTCAGCAGACATATGCACTGAAATCCATTTCTCAAAAGAGCAAACAGATTTTTTTATATTCAATTTTGAAATCTGATATGGGGCTAGACATTTTGTAAATTTTCCAGCTGCCCCTGGTCATGTGACTTGTGCCTGCACTTTAGGAGAGAAATGCTTTCTGGCAGGCTGCTGTTTTTTCTTCTCAATGTAACTGAATGTGTCTCAGTGAGACATGGGTTTTTGCTATTGAGTGTTGTTCTTAGATCTACCAGGCAGCTGTTATCTTGTGTTAGGGAGCTGCTATCTGGTTACCTTCCCATTGTTCTTTTGTTTGGCTGCTGGGGGGGGTGATATCACTCCAACTTGCAGTACAGCAGTAAAGAGTGATTGAAGTTTATCAGAGCACAAGTCACATGACTTGGGGCAGCTGGGAAATTGACAATATGTCTAGCCCCATGTCAGATTTCAAAATTGAATATAAAAAAATCTGTTTGCTCTTTTGAGAAATGGATTTCAGTGCAGAATTCTGCTGGAGCAGCACTATTAACTTATTCATTTTGAAATTTTTTTTTTCCCCGTGACAGTATCCCTTTAAGGATATTAATAGGTAGCACCAATAATAGGGAGTCATGATACATGTCAACAGGTTTATGAAGTAACTGACCTTTAAAATAACTTTTAGTGTAATATAGACATCGATATTCTGAGACAATCTGAAAATGGACTTTATTTATTATGGATTTTGCTTTATGTTCATTAGCTTTCCAGTTTGGAATTTCAGCAGCTAGGGTCACATTTAGACTGGAAGAGGACTAGACTAGGGCCTGAACAAAAAGATAAAATGTAATAACAATTAAATTGCAGCCTCACAGGAAACGTTTTTCGGCTGCCAGGTTCAGTGACTCTCATGTGAAAGCTGGAAAACTGGAAAGAGGAAGAAGAGATAAGCAAAATATAAAAAAATGAAGACCAATTGAAAAGTTGAGTATAAGACATTGTATAACTTACTAGGTGACCTACTCCTTTGGATATAAAGAATCAGTGCACTCATGTTATTGACTACAGACTATGGGTAAAGCTCCACTGTATTTGAGGGGTAAAATTGTCAAAAATCAGTACAATCTTTCTTTTTGTTTCTTTAAAAGACGTTTTACTATTTTTCCACCAGGTAAAAAACATTTTCATCTGCTTATATAAATAATAAGGTGCATATAGTCTGTGTGGCGCCAGGTCTGTCTTCACTACAGCCTCCCAGATAGCACAGCAATATGGAACACATTTGGGTCTCTTTTCAGTAACGGTTTCTGTAAATAGGGCTCAAATAGCAATCATAACGGACAGTTACCTATGCAGCTATTTGATGTTTCTTGGATAAGACACCCTTCATAACACTTTCTTATTTAAGACACTGAAGGGAAGGTTAACTTTTAGTATGAGACCAATGGTTCTCAAACTGTCAGATTGGCCACTCTTAGGGGGCCTGCAGCAGTAACCACATGGTCAAGCCTGATGGGCAGTTTCTCTTCGCAACAGGGAAATAGATTGAATGACAGACTGAAGGATGAATAGGAGAGAGAAATAAATACAAAGTAATAATAAAAGCCTCACAACCGCTCACCTTTCTGGGTGCCAGTCATTCAAAAAGCATTAAAATTTCAGGTTTATAGAAAGGCAGACCAGAGAAGGGCAAAAATGTTTAAAAACAACCAGAAAATAAAGAAATAAGACCAACTGCAAAATGTTTTAAAATGTCAATGCCTACAACATGCTAAAGTTGGTCTAAAGTATGTCCCCTTTATATAAAACTCTCTTCTTCTGTAACTACAACTCCCAGCATCACCTCACAACCGAGCTAGCAGGCATGGTTGATATCAGCAGGATGGCGGTGTGTTTCAATTGCTTTTCTTTATTATTAACGAACCTTTAGACAAATGACATGCCGTCTCATTCTACTGTGAGCAGCAGTGATAAAGCACATTGCAGCAGCTAAAGGTCCTTCATTAGCAATTTCTGATGGAAGCCCACAAAGAATAAAAGATAAATAAGAGTGGGGTTCAAGCAACGCAGGTTATGTAATTACTGTAAGTTCATTCCAGACAGGCTGCCCCCTTCACAATCAAGTGGCTGGTTGGCTTTTGCCTCAGCAGAATCACAAGTCTGTACAGAGGGCATGGATGGATCCTTCCCTATCCCTTTTGCAATGTCTGGCTGGTCAGGGTGATGCCTTTGTAGGTGCTTGACTACTTGGAACTTCTGCTTGGCCCGATATGTACAGTATTGGCAGAAGAAAGGGTGCTGGTTGGTGTGAGTGAGGTAGTGATGGCGTAGGCCAGCAGGCCAGCGGAAGCTGCTCTGGCACAAGTTACAAACATATGGCTTCTCCTCGCTGTGCTTCCTCATGTGAGTTTTAAGCAGGAAGCGAGTTTTGAAAGCTTTCCCACACTGTTCACATATAAAAGAGCGGACCTCACGGTGACGTGTCTCTCTGTGAACCCGAAGAGCGTCGGCACGATTAGTGCAGTAGTCACATTCCTCACATTGGTATGGCTTCAAACCTGGATGAAGCACAGGGGAAGGATTAGGTTACCTTTAAACTACCACAAATCAGAACTAAAACTTAAGAAAGGTGCAGAATAATGTGGGACATTAAGAGGACAAGCACTTGGGATGAAACCTGGACAGAGTTTAATTGGCCCCTCTTAGAACGTTCCCCACTTAAACAGTTACCCAGGTAGAAAGCTCTCAATCTCAGTTCCTGGGATGCCCAATTGTCCATGATCAGGACAGTGGGTGAGACTTAATCCTGGTCTGACTGTGATATACTGTATTAATATTGTTATGATTATTAAAAAAATAGGAAATCATTCTGGTCAGTTTATGAAGAAAAGGTTCCCCATTGAAATGCAGCTTTCTGTGCACATAAGCCAAGTTTCAGCATCTCACACCAGCTATCAAAGGCCTATCAGGGCAGTCTGTCCACACACACCTGTATGGATAAAGGATCACTGGAAGGACAAGAAAATGTACATCAGGACCAAGCAATGTTTCCATGCATGTGCTGAACTAGATGAGGGTTGTTCAAGTCCATTTTGACCATTAAGCTTTGGATGGCTTTTTTAGGGACCTCGTGAACATACCATGAAATAGATTGGTCAGAAATAGCCCGTATTGAAAAATATGTACCAACTACAAGTTTAATAAAGAAAATAATTGACCACTGGAAAGAGTGTAGCCCAGAAGCATTTGAATAAGTTTACATTTCTTTTCTATTGAGTTTAGATGCTCTTTAAATACACCGACTGTACCAGTCACACCTGACTTACCTGTATGTTTGGTCATATGATATTTTAGCTGGTTAACCCATTTGCACTTGTAGCCGCACTCGGGACAAAGGTACTTCTTCTCATCCTTGTGGATGCGCATATGGTACTAAAGGAAAATATATACAAAAGATAAGCAACCTATGTATGAAGCTCTGCAGTACTACAAAGCCAATCTGTGCATTAGAAAGATGACTGAATTCCTACCTTGAGGCGAGAAGGGTCAGCACATGCGTAGCTACAGAGGTGGCATTTGTAGGGCTTCTCACCAGTATGGATGCGACTATGCCAAGTGATTTTCTGCTTGTTCTTGGTGGTATAATCACAGTCTGAGCACTTGTAAACCCGTATGCCCCCATGGCCTTTAACATGATGGTCGTATACTAGTTGATGACGACAGGAAAAGGAACAGAAAGGGCAGCAGAGAAGCCCCAATTCTTGCTCAGAACCGGGCAAAGCTAGTGTCTCATGTTCCTCTATGTAATGATGCACAAGCTGTTGCCTATCTTTGGCCGCATACTGGCACAAATGGCAGTGATGGGCAAAATGAGATTTGCGGTGCTCTTCTAGATCTTTTCGGTGGCAGAATGTTTGCTTGCAGATGCTACAGTCCAGCTGCAGGTGATGCTTCTGAAGGTGGCACCTAAGAGTGGCAAGGCTGTGGCAAGAAAACTGGCATTGTAAACACTGTTGGGTGGCCTTCTCCTGGTGTTTGCGTATAGTGTGTTGCTTCAGTGCAGCCTCAGAACTGAAACTAGCCTGGCACACATCACATGGAAAGGCTAGCTCGCCATTATGGCAACTTCCCATGTGACGGGCAATATCATTTTGGCTGTAGCCACTATAATCGCAGAGACTGCAGAAATGTGTGGGTTTCTTCTCATGGACACGGCGTTGATGAAGTCGCAACTTGGAGTTTGTTCCAAAAGTACGTATGCAAGAATCACATGAAATTCGTCCAACCCCAGTGTGTAAGGACTCATGAGCATCCAGTCTATAGCGTCGTGTTGTACTAAAATCACAGTATCGACAGCGGTGGGGCTTAACACCCTCATGGTGGATATTTACATGCTGGTTCATGCACCGTGGTTGCTTGCAGGTGAAATCGCATTGCTTGCACTTCAGCTGGGCCTGGTTACGGCTATATTTCTGGTGCAGTACCTTGTGACGCTTCAGTGCTGCTGCTGACATGCAACGAAATGAGCACAAAGGGCACTGCAGCTCCCCTGGCTTTAAGCAGCCTTTTTTCACATGTGTCCTCATAGCTCGATTTTGGGAACATGTGAAAGGGCAACTGGGGCATGAAATTCTAGAGTCATTGCAAGGATCACTACTTATTTTATAAACAGATTCCTTTTTATGGTCATCATCTTCTTCTGTATTTTGGCTTTCATCATCCATAGAGCTCAAACTCCTTTCAGTGACTTCCATGAGCCCATGGTTCTGCTGCAGATGCCTTCTCAGAGCTGCTTCATTTGAGGTGCCCCTTAGCTCTCGGCAATTATCCCTCACATGACAGATTATGGTGCATTCCCTAGAGCAGACAAATGAACAAAATTTGCAACGGAACTTTCCATGCTCAAACTTGTATTTTTTACTGTCCTGGTATCCAGATGACATTAAAGGATCAGTGGCCAAGTCTTCAGAGGCAGATGAAAACTCAATAATTTGGTTTTCAACCTTGTCTAGAACATTGTTTTTTTCATTGATACTTCCTTTGAAATCCTCCAGAACAAGATCCTGGCATGACGACAGCACATGTTCCACGTGAATTTCTGATGTCAGTGATGCTTGGGATTCTTCCATTATGCCCTGATCCGAAGCAGGGGCCTCCAAACCTGTTTCTGGGATAGTTGCCTCTGTGGAGGATGCAGCCTGAGCAGAGGATTTTTTTCTCTTTAGCATGACTGGACACTTTTTTATGATATGAGTGTTTAGTCCCCTCTGTTGTTTGAAGCTGGCTCCGCATTCTTCACACACCAGAGAGGATTTACGTGTGTGACACCCCGATTTAGAGTGCTGCAGCATACAACCTTCCTTTCTTGTAATGTAGGGACACTTCTCACATCGGTATACTGGAGTGCTTGACTGCACCACCAGCATTTGCACTCTGCCTTCCAAAACAAGGGTTTCTGCCTGCTCTCTGTCCTGCTTCCGTAATGTTCTCAACATGGACTCTGGTCTAGAACTTTCCTCTACATTTCCTTGGAAGGTGGCAGAATTTTCCTCCTCAGCAGTACTGTCATCAGCAAGCTCAGTGGATTCACATATAATTGTCAGTTGCACACCATCCTTGACAACATGTGCCCAAGACTCATCAACTTCCAGTGGTATACCATTGTGCTGGAGGTCAAGATTAGCACCTACATGAACAGGAATATCTGCACATTTATCATTAAGATCACATAGCAATGGTTCTTGGTTGAACTTGGCCCTGGTCTCAGAAGAATCATCATTCATCTTATTGTTATCTTCCAGATTAGGATCTGTCTCTTCGTCATATACTTGACCACAGTTAATATTGTTTTCGACTTCCAGGTTCTCATTGAAGCACAGCAATTCTTCCCTTGTATTAAGAGAATCTTCACAAGGACCTAAAGCTTCCTCTGCTGTCTCTGAAAGCTGAATTTGAACAGGATAGTCTTCTATTTCTATGCTGCAAGTTTCTACTGGTTCTAGTGTGATGGTCGCAAGCAGAGACTCGTCTGTCACTGAAATGTTATTGTCTCCAGATGGTTCAGTCATATCTGCAACCTGCAGGCATCCGGCCTCTTGTACATTCAAACTGCTGTCTACTTTAGAACTTAACATCAGGGGATCAAGGCAAGAATTCTGTTCAGCACCAGAAGGTACTGGTTTCTCCGGTGATTTTGTAGAACTACTAGTGTATAGGAAAAGCAGGTCAGACTGGCTGATATCTTGTTTCATCCTAGCATATCGGGCCAGCCAGTCCTTATCCCCCGGTGTATAACCATGGGCCTTGCGCTTGTGGAAGAAGAGGCTTGTGTTGCTGAAAGTGCGGTATGGACAGAGAACACAGTGGAATTCTCGGTGCTTAGTGTGCTTGCAGTTCTCATGGTTATGCAGGGCTTGTTTGTATTTTGTCTGGTAGTTGCAATACCGGCACTGATACATTGGGATCTGACAAGTCTGTGAATGTTTGGACAGCATGTGTTTCTGCAGCTCGTATTTGCGCTTGCAGCCAAAGCCACAGACCTCACAGATAAGATTCTTGCCTTGGTGGCGCAATTTGTGGCTGCTCAGCTGATCAGCACGGTGACATCGATAAGCACACTGGTTGCAATGATACCTGTAATGAAAAAGCACATTGTAAGCTATGCTAGGTACAACTGGAATGCAAAATACTCATGTAAGGACTGGTATTAACTTGTGACATCCAACTGCATTAGCTTCATAAACATGACCCTCTATACAGGTAGAAGGGTCTACCTGAGTCTGAGCTAGCTGTAGGATGAGAAGCAGGAGCTACAGCTATTGGACACAGCCAAATACAGCTTTACAGGACCAGATACTATATCATACATACAGAAAGGGAGTTGCTGGAGTAAGAATGTACCTAATGCAGAATTCTAGAAGACATGGCATTAAACCACGCTGACTAGTGAATGTTTATACTGTTCTTTTTTGAAGGGGTTGTTCACCTTTAAAATTAACTTTTAGTATGATGTAGAAAGCCAACTTGCTTTTCATTTTTTTATTATTTGTAGGGTCCAAATTACCCTAGCAACCATGCAGTGGTTTGAATAAGAGACTGGCATATGAATAGGGGAAGGCCTGAATAGAAAGGTGAGTAACAAAAAGTAGAAATAACTATACATTTGTAGCCTTACAAGGCATTTGTTTTTATAGATGGAGTCAGTGAACCACATTTAAAATCTGGAAAAGCAAATAATTAAATAGCTATAAAAAAGAAAAAAATGAAAGTCAATTGAAAAGTTGTTTAGAAATAGCCATTCTATAACATAGTAAAAGTTAATGTAAAGGTGAACCACCCCTTTAAAGGGGAAGGAAACCTAGCCGGCGCAAACCCCCCACCCACCCTCCCGTTTGTTGCCCACCCTCCCTCCTCCCCCCTGGCCTACCCGTCCCGCTGGGCAAATGCCCCTAACTTGTTACTTACCCTTCTGTGCAGGTCCAGTCCAGGGAGTTCACCGACGACATCTTCTTCCACGCGATCTTCTTCCTGCTGTGAACGGCGTTTTGGCGCATGCGCAGTAGGATCATTTCGCCGGTACGGATCTACTGCGCATGTGCCAAAAGTCACGCGTGTGCGCAGTAGATCGTACCGGCGAAATGATCCTGCTGCGCATGCGCCAAAACGCCGTTCACAGCAGGAAGAAGATCGCGTGGAAGAAGATGACGTTGGTGGACTCCCTGGACTGGACCTGCGCAGAAGGGTAAGTAACAAGTTAGGGGCATTTGCCCAGCGGGACGGGTAGGCCATGGGGGAGGAGGGAGGGTGGGCAACAAACGGGAGGGGGGGTGGGGGGTTTGCGCTGGCTAGGTTTCCTTCCTCTTTAAGAGTAAAACAAGGTGACAAAATACAGTCAAGACTACTGTTCGGTGCAATCAGGAAAGGGTTAGTGTTCTGTAGGACTGACCGGAGGTCACCGCTGTGCTTGCGCATGTGTACATTGAGGTAGTGTTTCCATTTGGTGATGTATCCGCACTCAGTACACATGTAGTTCTTGTCACTGGAATGGGTCAGCATGTGTTTGGAGAGGTAGCTGATATCCCGACACATGAAGTCACACTGTGCACATTTGTGAGGTTTCTCCCCTGTACAGAAAGATAGAACAGCAATTTCATTATTGCCTGAATGACCAAAATTCACTTTTGCCCCGGACTCCCTATTATAGAAGAACAAAAAAAGGTATTGGAACACAGCAGATTGTATAGGGCAATGTTGAACAAAGGCCATTTCAGACACTTTTTCAGCAGGCCCAAGATTTGGGCCAAAATGTCAAAAGGTCTTATAGAGGTTAATGGAGGTCTTTTTGGTTCTTGTCAATGTAATAATCGTAACTTTTGGTATTGTTGATCCTTTTATTTTGTACAGCTGTAAGCAAAGTAACCCCAAGATTGTTTGAAGAAAAATTGAGAAATTAAGAAAGTTTACCCCTACCTGTGTGCAGCAACGTGTGACGGATCAGAACCCTCTTGTGAGCCGTGGCAAAATCACAATCCCCACATCGATGAATCTTCTCATTGGCATGCATCTTGCCTACATGGTCATTGTACTCTACTGGGTTAAAGCTCTTAAATGAACAGAAGGGACAAGACAGTTCCTCTTTGCCGGGGTGCCCACATTTCTTGTGTTTACGAAAAGTGTGTTTATTGGAGCAGACAAAGTCACACTCCTGACAATGAAAGGCATAATGGTTCTTACGGTGCTGCTCCATCTCCTCACGGCTCTTGAAAAGTAACGAGCAGGCGTGGTACCTACACTCAACTGCCTGAATTCCATGTGACTCTTTTAGATGCCGAAGGAACTCCTTCCTGTCTGACATGGCTTGGTTACAACCTTGTTCAAAGCACAGATGCAACTGTGGGTCAGATTTGTGCCCTTTCATGTGATCTTTCAAAGCCTGGCTCAGATTAAATGTCTCCTGACATACTGGGCAGGAATAGGTGTCTGAGTAAAAATTGGACACCCCCTCATGGATGCTTGCCATGTGGCGGTTGAGGGCATTTTTCTCTACAGAGCTGTAGTTGCAAAGTGGGCAGCGATGGGTCTTTTCACCCGCCTCTCTCATCATATGAATCTTCAATTTGCTACTGCTAGTAAAGAATTTGTGGCAATTGGGGCACTGCAGGTTGGGGTCAGGAAAATGCAAATGTAAATGATCTGCCAGGTGAGTCCGCTTCTTGAAGCAACGTTTGCACTCTGGGCACATGTGGGTCTTAAACAGGTGCTCCTTTCCATTCTCCACATCTCCTTTAATAAAAATGAGTATATAAGTGGCAGCAAAACAAAATGCAACACTGCTATACACTGACACTGCAAGAGCATTCTAACAAATAATAGGGTAACAAGCAAAACTGTTCTAATGGTTGCATCGGGCATCTCCAACTGAGACAACATCCCCACTCATCAGAAGATCAAATTACAAGCCAAGACTGATTGGAATTCAATAAGGTTAGAAGGGAAAACTGCCTATTTCCATGAAGGTATTGCCACATTCACACATTGCAGGATCTTACCTTTAAATGCCTTGCTCTTGTTTTTAACAGTGTGGCTATTTTTCACTTTTGTTGCATTATTTTTGAATGCAGTAAAAGTACTACTGTCTCCATCAGTGACGCACATAGGATTTTCTTTGGATATTCCATTCTTGGTGGTTTTGGCTCTTTTCATGGTTTGCTGAGGAGAAAGTGACGCATGCTCTGCTTTCTTATCTAAGAATAAATACATAAAATTATTCAAAATGATGTCAAATTCACTGGTAGAAATTATATCACTTTACATTAATCACTTTAACTATCCCATGCACCATCTCTGAGTTCAGTTACTAAAAATTATTCCCCCCGCTACTTACAGAGCTAGAATAGAGTGGATTCGACCAGACTGTTCAATCACTAAGCCTCCGTCCAATGAAGCCAATATCAAATAGAACAAAAAAGTGATGAATTTCAGTCCAACGCAGTGGGTTGCTGCAAAATCAGTGCTTTATTCGACACAACATGTTTCGAGCTAGGCTCTTTGTCAAGTGACAAAGAGCCTAGCTCGAAACATGTTGTGTCGAATAAAGCACTGATTTTGCAGCAACCCACTGCGTAGGACTGAAATTCATCACTTTTTTGTTCTACTTACAGAGCTACTGGCTCCACTATGTGGGCTTACTAGTAAGATGTGCCTTATTTCTGAAATTCAGCTCAAAGATTACAATGCTTCAACTATTCGACCATTCGATAATCGAAGTACTGTCTCTTTAAAAAACTTTGACTTCGACACCTGCCGAATTGCTATGTTAGCCTATGGGGACCTCCTAGAACATATAGCTAACATTTGGTTTTTAGAAGTCGAAGTGAAATCGTATGATCGTAAGATTAAATCGTTCAAATTGTTCGTTTCGAAGTACGATCGTACGATGTTAAAGATCCTACGAATTCAACTTCGAATGTCGAAATAGCCTATTCGATGGTCGAATTTTGACGTTTTTTGCACTTCAAAATTCGACAGATGGCACAGTCATTTCTGTGTATAATACCATCAGAACTCATAGTAGAATAACACAAAAGCCATTCCGAGTATAATACCCCAGAACTCATAGGAAGGAGGCACAAAGACAATTTCATATATATCACAGAATTTACAGCAGGGTGGCATAGTCCAGATGGCACAGTGGCAGTCCTATTTTTTTGAAGGTTAAAAATCAGAATGGCTATTTAAGGGAAGAAAAGAGTGAATGGTGTCACAGTGGGAAAACAGAGGAGAGCCAGCCAAATCCGGCAACAGTTTTGATAAGGGAATTTTGGGGAACTGAACATAGTAAAGTAACAAACACCATAAGGCAGAAGAAATTGAGGGGGGTTTGTATCCAGCATTCATCTGCACTGATTGTTGGGGGAGGGAGGGGAGAAAGGGAATCTGTAAATTAGGGAAGTACCAGCCTGCCTTTTGGTGTGTTATATAGTTAGATCAGGTTGAAAAAAGACAAAGTCCATCAAGTTCAACCCCTCCAAATGAAAACCCAGCATCCATACACACACCCCTCCCTACTTTCACATAAGTTATATATACCCATATCTATACTAACTATAGAGTTTATTATCGCAATAGCATTTGATATTATGTCTGTCCAAGAAATCATCCAAGTCCATCACAAAGTGGCAGCATCCTGCATGGAACCTATAGTTATGCCTAATATAATGGAACTTGTCCCTATCTCAAGTGACTCTAGACAGCACAGGTGACTGTCCCGAAAGGACAAGCAACCCCCAAGACAGCTGGGGGGGAGAAGGGGACAGGCAACCCCCCCCATACACACACACACAGCTCAGTAAACTGGCAGTTGTAGAAAAAACAGAAAAGGGCAGCCATGGAAGCAGACTAAGAGTCCTCAACCTGTAACACACACGATACATCCCAGCAGAAATCCCTGTAATTCTCGTTAGGAGGTCAGTCCCCCCAATTCATTCCCTGACCCCCCCCCCATATTCCTTCTGCCCAGAGACTGCCCTGTTACCAACATCCAGACAAATGACATACACCACACGACACAGACAGGAGCCTTTGCATTTCATGATAGCACCACTCACTAAAACAGATCTTTCTGCAGCTGTGCTGTCTCCTGTACTTCTCCTAACAATCGGCTCTCAGCTGGCAGGAGCAAACAGCATACGGTGCAATGTGGTGCTCACTCTGCAATCCACTGATCATGTCTGCTGTTTGCACTGCAGCCTGCTAGCCGAGAGCCGATTGTTAGGAGACTGTACAGGAGACAGCACAGCTGCAGAAAGATCTATGTCATTGTCCACATAGTCAGTACAAAGGGCTGGGGGAAGGGGACTTGGTCAGGCTTCTCAGAGTACTGAAAGTTACAAGTCCCCGACAGTAGATCGGAAGTGGCTCACTTAATAAAAAAACAGAGTGGCACCTCGGACATTTGCCCGTTTAGACAGATTATCAGTCTGGGCCTGCAATTATGGTACAATATTGGTCATATTGAATAAAAAGACACTAACAGCAAAAACTTAAATGGAATGCAAATATTTTTTGTCTGTACTCACTGGGCTTCAGGCTGTCATGGGGGATATCTTGCCTTGGTTGGGTGGTAGGAACCTGTAGTGGCTGTGTTGCCCCACCACCCAAACAATTATCTTTTTCTGCATTGTGTTCCTTTTTATGCTGTGAAAATAGCTTTGTGTTAGAACTAACAAAGTCGCACTGGCTGCAGTGAAAAGGAAAGTGATAGCGGAAATGCAGGTTCATTTCCTCACTGTTTGGAAATAGCCAACGACATGTACGATGAGCACAAGTAACCGGTGTTAAACAATGTTCTTTCCTCAGATGCAACTGAAATTTCTTGCGATCTTGTGTTCTAAATGGGCAAGAAACCTTCCAGCAGTTGAAGTCCTGACGGGGAGGCACGTGGCTTTTAAAATGTCCCTTCAATTCACTGGGTGCTTTATACTCATTGCTACAGACTGGGCAAAGAAAATGTTCTGACTTGGCAGAATAACCATTGTCACCTTTGCTTGTCTGTTTATATCCACATCTAACACCTCTAGCTGAAGGCCTGTTCTCATCACCGTGAGAATTGTTGGGAAGATTTGAAGCCTCATTGGGTAGAAGCTGAGAACACAAGTCCTGAGACAGCAGACTTGAATTTGAGAAAGTGGAATCATCTGGAGACAGATCTAATAATGAAAACAAGTAAACAGATGTTATTTACAAATGGATTATATCTCCAAAACAAATATATCAAATCATCACATACTTATGCA
This sequence comes from Xenopus petersii, assembly GCA_038501925.1. Taxonomy (NCBI): domain Eukaryota; kingdom Metazoa; phylum Chordata; class Amphibia; order Anura; family Pipidae; genus Xenopus; species Xenopus petersii. The sequence goes on from CM076688.1 coordinate 76,665,091, forward strand.
ATATATAAAAAAAATGTTGTCTATTAAAAAAAATATAATCCTAAGCAACTCTCCAATGTTAATTTATTACACAAATTACAATGGTTTTATATTTATTTGTAAATCTGTCAATTTACTATTAAAAGTATATGTCTACCCTTTGCTATTCTCTGCGATGGTGGGTCTGACTTATTTATTATTATTATTATTATTATTATGACTTTACAAACCTGTCATGGCTGGAGAAGGCTCTGTTAAACAGTTTCAAGGGTCATAACTAGGAATGCAGAAGGACATATATTGGTTTCAGTAGCAATTACATTTACAAATAACTTTAAAACCATTAAACGTTTGTAATTAGTTTATTTTGGGAAGCTGTTTAGAATGCACTTTTCTTTCTTTAGGAAAAATTACATTTAACCATGATGGCTACAAACCTGTCATGGCTGGAGAAGGCTCTGTTAAACAGTTTCAAGGGTCATAACTAGGAATGCAGAAGGACATATATTGGTTTCAGTAGCAATTACATTTACAAATAACTTTAAAACCATTAAACGTTTGTAATTAGTTTATTTTGGGAAGCTGTTTAGAATGCACTTTTCTTTCTTTAGGAAAAATTACATTTAACCATGATGGCTAGCGAGGACAAAGTGAAAAAAATTCAGAGCTGGCACTTACCTCTAAGATCACTTGAGTTTCCTTTAAGCATCTCCGGCCCAGTAACATTTAAAGCAACCGTTTTCATATCAGATGCAATGCCAGATTGTATGACATTGGAAGAGTGCAATGCCTCATGTATCTGTGCAGGAACAGTGCAAGGTGGTTCCTCCCTTTGTTTCCCAGGGATATCTGATTGGAGCAACAAGTGCTCACTTGACTTTTCTGTCCAGTCACATGACTTTGAGAGTTCCAACTTTGCCATCTCCCTTGATCAGAGGGCAGCATTTCTTGTTACTGCTGGTCATCTACATTCAAATTTACTGCTGAAACAACAAAGCAAACAACACTTTAATGTTCAACTGTGCTGGGGATTGCAGTAATTCTTTAAATTGTATTTTATTTTGCTCCCTACAGTTCAGTATTTCTTTTCCGCGTCTCCCCTTACAAAATACCCAGAGTTTGGGCAGAGTAAAAAGGTGTGCAAAAAATAAGTATTTCCCCTAAGGCTAACCTAGTACATAATCTATTGTCCTGCACCTTACTTCAAACTTTTTGGCAGGAGGTGGTCTTGCATGGGACACAGATGGCTCGAAAACCTCTACAAAAACGAATAGAATGGGCTTTATTTAGCAATACCGCATCATATACACAATTAACAAAAGCAGAAAAAACTTCATGGGAAGACTAGCGACAGCAGCTAGGAAAAACAATACTTCAGCAATGGCTAGACACTGATCCCCCACCCATAACGTTGGTTAAAAGAAAACAACATCATATCTTTCATTTGGACTTGTTGGAAGCAACAATCTGAAAAGAGCAAAACACAACAAAATTCTTTAACACATGGACAATATACATAAAATCTCTTCCAACTCAAATTAAGACACCTCACAGTTTATACTTTTTGATACACAACATGGTACAATCTGGAATCATTAAGAAACCACCCACTGGTTGTGGATACGTCCCAATACCTCAGAACTTTACAGCAGTGACGGGAACAACCAAACTAGGCACCCCCCAGGAGCCATCAAATTAACAGAATGTTGACCTCTTATCAGACATAAGGTCTTTAAATAGTTTAAAATAGCTGACTGTTAGAAATGTTGTTACAATATTACCTTTATATTGTTGATGTAACTAATCTTTATTGAAAATTTGTACATTGGAAATAGAAAGATTATTATGTTATAAAACAAAATAAAAACAAGTTATTGAAAAAAAATTGGTATTTACAGCTCCCAGGGTATTACTCGCAGAGTGCCTTGCACTGCGTGTTGGCAAGTTACCCAGGGTAACAACAGGTAAGCGATTGCAATCACCGGGGGGGGGACCCTTAGCACCTCCAGTTATTTTAACCTTACCTTCTTCTTTACCTTAATCTTTAACTATGATGCAATAATTTGTATTTTAAAAGACACTCTGCAATTGCCCTTAGTTTTCCTTATTTCTTTTTGCGTATGATTTTTGCTATATATATCTAATTTGTGTTTGTATCAGTACAGTAGGAGAGAATCTGCATCACAGTGAAGATAAAATGTATGTACAAATAATGCCCCTAATTCTCCAACCCCCCCCCCCCCCCCCCCCCCCACACACACACAGTAACAACTAAATATGCCCCACACACAGGCCCGGACTGATAATCTGTCTAAAAGGGCAAATGCCCAAGGGGCCGCTCTGTTTTTTATTAAGTGAGCCGCTCCCGATCTACTGTCCGGGACTTGCAACTTTCAGTACTCTGAGAAGCCTGACCAAGTCCCCTTCCCCCAGCCCTTTGTACTGACTTTGTGGACAGTGACATAGATCTTTCTGCAGCTGTGCTGTCTCCTGTACGTCTCCTAACAATCGGCTCTCGGCTAGCAGGCTGCAGTGCAAACAGCAGACATGATCAGTGGATTGCAGAGTGAGCACCACATTGGACCGTATGCTGTTTGCTCCTGCCAGCTGAGAGCCGATTGTTAGGAGAAGTACAGGAGACAGCACAGCTGCAGAAAGATCTGTTTTAGTGAGTGGTGCTATCATGAAATGCAAAGGCTCCTGCCTGTGGTGTGGTGTATGTCATTTGTCTGGATGTTGGTAACAGGGCAGTCTCTGGGCAGAAGGAATATGGGGGGTCAGGGAATGAAGTGGGAGGACTGACCTCCTCATGAGAATTACAGGGGTTTCTGCTGGGATGTATCGTGTGTTACAGACTGGGTTGAGGATTCTTAGGGGCAAATTCACTACCATTCCGTAGTTTCGCCAGGCGCAACTTCGCCGCACTCTGAAAAATGCCACACACTAGCAAATTACCGGCACTCAGGACTCCATGCAAGCGGGCCAGGCCCTGCATGTTTATTAAACGTAACGTTTCAGGGTATACCCCTTTGTTAGACTGACAAAGGGGTACGCCCCCTGAAACATTATGTTTAATAAATACACAGGGCCTGGCCTGCTTGCATGGAGTCCTGAGTACCAGTAATTTTTAGGGATGCACCGAATCCACTATTTTGGATTTGGCCGAACCCCCGAATCCTTTGTGAAAGATTCGGCCGAATACCGAACCGAACCCTAATTTGCAAAACATTTTTTACTTCCTTGTTTTCTGACAAAAAGTCACGCGTTTTACATCCCTGCCCCTAATTTGCATATGCAAATTTGGTTCCGCAGGGCAGAAGGATTCGGCCGAATCCTGCTGAAAAAGGTTGAATCCCGAACGAATACTGGATTCGGTGCATCCCTAGTAATTTTCTTCTTATCACGCATTGCTGAGGGTGCAGATTCCCCTTTTTTTACTGAGCACTGGACCAATTTTGGCATGAGAGTCCAGGGTTTGCTGGTGGGTTTTGGAATTGGGCATAACTATATGTTCCATGCAGGATGCTGCCACTTTGTGTTTTCTCTAAGTTTGGAAACTGGGCAGAAAACTGGAAAATGAGATTCAATGTTAATAAATCCAAGGTTATGCACTTTGGCAGAAATGATATAAATGCAAGTTATACACTAAATGGCAGTGTGTTGGGAGTTTCCTTAAATTAGAAGGATCTAGGGGTTTTTGTAGATAACAAGTTGTCTAATTTTGGGCAGTGTCATTCTGTGGCTACTAAAGCAAATAAAGTTCTGTCTTGCATAAAAAAGGGCATTAACTCAAGGGATGAAAACACAATTATGCCTCTTTATAGGTCCCTGGTAAGGCCTCATCTGGAGTATGCAGTGCAGTTTTGGACTCCAGTCCTTAAAGGAGAATTCAACACATTTACAAAAATCCCCATACCCCCCACCCCACGTAGACCTCCCTCCCTCCTCCCCCCAGGCTAACTGCCCCCCCCCCGGGAAATGTCCCATACTTTATACTTACCCCTTGGTGCAGATTCTGGCAGTGGACTTCATGGCATTTGGCTGGCTCTCCTCTGTTTTCCCACTGTGACACCATTCACTCTTTTCTTCCCTTAAATAGCCATTCTGATTTTTAACCTTCAAAAAAATAGGACTGCCACTGTGCCATCTGGACTATGCCACCCTGCTGTGAATTCTGTGATATATATGAAATTGTCTTTGTGCCTCCTTCCTATGAGTTCTGGGGTATTATACTCGGAATGGCTTTTGTGTTATTCTGCCATGAGTTCTGATGGTATTATACACAGAAATGACTGTGCCATCTGTTATGAGTTCTGGGGTACATTATACATTATATGTGTGGATGAGTACAAAACCATTGTGTGTTTACATGTGGGCTGCTTTGATTTTTTAGCCTGGGCTGCTTTTTACTCCCAGTCCGGCCCTGGCCCCGCAAACCTGCAAAACCTGACCATGGAAGCTGGTGTCCACCTCCCGTCCCCCTTATCAAACCATACCATTCTGCTCTTGTCCGAATGCCTAATGTCAGCTTTGCGTTCTTGCCTAAAAGCAGGCACACACACCGTACACACACACAGAGCAGCAGAGGTAGCTTGAAACGCATCCGGAAGTAATCGTTGGAACACACAACTCTTTGGATGCGCAGAGAAGCGCAGTCTCTCCCACAGAGAGGCGTGAAACGCAAATAAAGTAGTTCTTGGACACGCAAGTAAGCTGTGTGATTAAGAGGTGTGGAACGCATAGTACATTGAACTGGTTTAGCATGCTGGGGACATGAGGATTGTGAGTGGGTGGTGTGTCCTCTGTGTGGAGGAAAAGTTATCCTGCCCCCCCCTTCAATGGAGGGAACAGTTTCAAAGTGCACATGAGGCCCTTGTAGAAAATGCTAATCTTTTGTCACTCAAATAAATGTCTAAGGAGGAACCTTCCGTATTGCCTGAATTACAATGTGTCTCAAGTGATTTGTGGGCTTTATCACCGACAGATGTCTGGTTGATGTCATCCATCCCACCTGTGTCGAAGTAGAACCAAGGGCCCCCCTGCCCAAAATCTCACAGCACCCACTTTTCAGGGTGCAAGTAGAAGGAATTCATCCAGTCATTCAAGGGTTACAGGGGAGTGTTAATTCACAGGATCAGCTCTGGAAACATGCCAATCTTGACAATTAAAAAGCCTGGCAAGAATGAGTGGCATTTTGTTTGGTAATGCTTATCAGACTACCAAAGCAGGTTGCAGGCATTAAGTACAAGCCCATACCGGGTCCTCTGACCCTGTAGCACAAGGTAATGCCCGTGCTGAAATAGCTTGAAAGCAGGCAGCGATGTATAAAAAAATGTTTAAAGCATGTGTTGTAAAAGAACCAACTCTACCTGTTCCCTCTAGTGCTGTTTTATCAGCCCTTCAGGACCAACCGGAACCTGAAGAGAAGGAACATTGGCTTAAAGCCGGATTTACACTCCAGATGGTGATGTTTCTTTTTAGTGCTTGGGTGATTGCCCTGTCGCACATTGTGCTCTGTTACCATATTTGGTTTCTGCCTCACATGGTCTCACCCACATTTCAAAAGGGGGAGGTGTGATGCAGTATCAAGAGTTTGGCTTGCCCCCAGGTTCTCGTCTATCGCAGCCAAATATGTACAATCATGTTTCATTTGTGCGCAACACTATCCAGTTAAGATAGTTCCAACACCTTCCTAAAGCAATGTACCCTTTTCAGATATTGCAGATAGATTACATACAGCTACCTAAATGTTGTACCTATGAATATGTACTTGTTTGTGTTGATTAATTCTCTGGTTGGCTGCAAGCCTGGCCCATTGTAAAAGCTTCAGCTGAAGCTACAGCTAAAAAGCTGATTGCAGAGATTGTTTGCAGATATACCTGAGGTATTATCCACCGATCAAGGTACACATTTCACAAGACAGGTAATGGAACTCATCTGTAAAAACACTGGGATACATCAAATGTTTCACACACCTTACCATCCCCAAGCTAGTGGGAAAGTGGAAAGACTTAATGGTGTTATTCAAAAAACAGACTAAGTAAAGTATGTGCAGAAACTAAACTTGCGTGGCCAGATGCCCTTGATATAGTGCTTATGTCTGTCAGGCACTCTCCCTACATGAATTATTGTTTGGGAGACCAGCACGCATGATCTTCTTTACATGAACTATGGAAGAATGACTCAATATGTTACTCGGTTACATAAAGAACTGACCATATTCTATTCTCGAGTTTATTCTTATTCTACCAGATCCAGTAGATGTTCTGGGATTGCATGCTCTCATTCCAGAAGATTGGGCCCTCGTAAAGAGACATGTTGCCAAAGTTCTTCAGCCTCGCTGGGAAGGACCATTCCAGGTACTCCTCACCACAGAAACAGCTGTAAAGGTTGAAGGGAAACCAAATTGGATCCACGCGTCTCACGGTAAGGAGACTCAACTTCCACTTGTTGTGTAAGTGGAGGAATTGCAGGACATAATAACGCCTCTTTCCCACCACCAAGTCCCAGGGACCCCAACATCCAGTGCTAAGTAAGTAGGTCCCCATCGGGTGAAGATTAAACACCAGGACAAATCTTCAGCAGCATCATCATGTCTTTGTGGACCAGATGTTTTGGTCCGAAGCCGGACAAGAGACTTATCATCTGTTTCTTCCTGCTGCACATCTTTATCTTCATTACTGTGCTGATTGCAGCACTCATAAAGTATGCCATTGATGACAAGTCACAAGTCAACACGACAGCAGCCTCGCCAGCATCTTCTGTACCTGAGGTTAATGTTTCATCAACAGCTCACGTTAAAGTTGTCAAAAGAGACATATGCACAACTGTTTGAGCCTAATAATAATGTTCTTGTTAAAATGCATGTTATAGTAGCATCCACACTCAATATTATTGATTGATGGATATGTACACACTCTGCCTTTACAGCTCGCAGTATGTCATACATAGCAGAACCTCTATCCCCTCAGGATATAGTTAACTTGCCACAAGGTAATTTTACACTTCTCCCATATAACACTACACTTATTCCTATGGCCATCTCAGTATTCAGCAAATCACCAGTCGTGTGTTTTAACAAAACCGTGTCGCCAGAGTTAATGCCAGAGCTCTCTTTGACACCCCCTGGGTTAATAGATGTTGCATTAAGTAAGCCTTTAGCCTCATGTCTGTTTTGTCGTTGTTGCTTGATAACATTACTAATGAATACGACGACACCTTCAAGATAGTCAGTCATGAACTGCAGCAGTTGATGAAGGAAGTTATGCAGCATCATTTAGTTTTAGATTATCTTACAGCTAGTCATGGAGGGTTATGTATAGTGGTAAAGACAGCCCATTGTAATTACATTGTTGATACATATGATGTAGAAGACGCTATTGACAAGCACCTAGTAAAGGTTCAGCAGATGAAGGACACTTTTCTAACCAATCACACGGAACAATCCATCTTCTCGTGGTTGTACCCATCCATATGGTTCCAAGGTATCAGTGCTTGGTGTGCAAAGATATTTCATACTATCCTGTATGTCCTTGTCTGTGTTGGTGTCATTCTTCAAATCATCTATTGTCTTCATAACATCATTTGTTGCTGTACCACCTTGTTGTCTTGTTTCCCTTCAAAGGCTAGTTCTTCTAAGCCTGTTCTTTTCTATCATAAGAACACTAAAGGTCAACAATGACTTCATTTAATCATCACCGTATATAAACATTATATTCCACGTGTATTCTCATACAGGTTGTAGCCACAGCATTTATAAGGTATGCTATATTTACTTGTTTGTTTTGTATTATTATTATTATTATTATTGTCAGACATACTGACAAACGGGGGAATTGTGGAGGAAAAGTTATCCTGCCCCCCCCCCAATGGAGGGAACAGTTTCAAAGTGCACATGAGGCCCTTGTAGAAACTGTTCCAAGATTATGTGTAACATCTGCCAAGTCGGTTCTTATCAGTATTCTGTTTTGTTATTGTATTTCTATAACTAGGTGAAGCGTCCTTGAAACTCACACACCCTTACTCCCTTAGTTTTCTCAAAACAAGAATCTCACACTGACGTGTATCCCTCATTACTCCCTAAAACTCCCTTTTACTCCTTTTACACACCTTTCCTATGAAGTTTCGTACCAGAGGGTATATAATGTCTGGTCAGTCCTTTGTTCTGTATTCTGTCTTACTTGAGTACAGGATCCATGTAGCTCGTGTATGTTTATTATATAATTAATAAACATGGTTAACCCTTTGTACCTCAAGTGATCTCTTGTTTTTGGATTTTTCCCCAACATCTGGAACAGGATAATGTACTTGTAACCTGTAGGCGGGTAATAGCCCCGTGTGCACCTTCTCTGTTGGTATATATACCTGCAAATATTCCTTTTTAAAGCGGTAGAAATTGTACAAGGAGTTATAGAAGAAATCCCTGCAGCCCCACATTCATTACTCACTTTTTCTCTTTATATACACAATTACCTTAGATCATATACTTTGCATGGTACTGATTTTACTGGCCTTCAATAATATACACAAACATAGCAAATCCGAAGGCATAATTCGGTTTTATTTTTGGAATAATTAAAGGGGAACCAAAGGCTTTGGAGAAAAATGAAAGCAAATATTCTGAGAGTACTCCCATTAGATTTGTTTTGCTGTTACATCCTTTTTTTTAAAAAAAAAAAAGTCTTTACAAGCCAATTGTAGCACTGCAGGTTCTATTACAGTCACCTACTGGGGAAACAGTAATAAATCTGTAGTCTTACAGTGCATTGCTTTTTATATGGGGTCAGTGACCTCCATTTGAAAGCTGGAAAGACTCAGAAGTCGTCAAATAATTAAAAAAACATTAAAAAAAAAAAAGAGAAAATGAAAGGCAACTGAAAAGATGCTAGGAATTAGCTATTCTATAACATACTAAAAATTAACGTTAAGGTGCACCACTCCTTTAACGCTTGGGCTGCTGGCCCTGCTATTATTCTTGAATCACAGGGAAGCACTTGCATATTTATTAGCTGAGCTTTTTACTTTTCCCTTTAACTGATCCCCTTTGTTCATTTCGATTAATGATTGGAGATTTATTAGGAATAATATAAAACATTATACATATGACAGATGTATTATTAGATGCCCCCTTTCTTCTGACTGGCAGATCAGGCCTCTAACCCAAAATGTGTTGTTCGTACATGGTAGCAATTGCAGGTTATGTAGCAGTATATATAATTCTTGGTGATACACCAGTTGCCCATTTGCCAGAAAAATACAATGGCTAGTGGCAAAATAATTGTGTCTGAATTCTGCACTTGAGAAATCATCAAAAACAAATTGTGCTGTTTCTTTGCTTATTTCTCACAGAACCATAAATTGAAGGACGGACCACATCTTGCAGAAGGTGCACTCACGGCAGCAATGCCTTTTGCTGATTTTTTAGCAGCTCTCAAGGACAATCCCTATTTTGGGGCAGGGTTTGGACTGGTTGGCGTGGGAACAGCGCTAGCTCTGACCCGTAAAGGTGCCCAGTTTGGCATGATTGCCTTTCGGAGGCATTACATGATCACTTTAGAAGTGCCAAGCAAAGACAAGAGCTACCAATGGTTACTGAGCTGGATCTCTCACTATGCCAAAAATACGCAGCACTTGAGTGTGGAGACATCCTATCTACAGCATGAGAGTGGTCGGATCAGCACTAAGTTTGACTTTGTTCCGAGCCCTGGGAACCATTTCATCTGGTACAAGCTATAAATATCTTCCCACTTTGTCACAGAATTATGTAATCCATAGCTTTAAAATGTCCCTAAAAAATACTTTTTGGCTTTTTGGCTCTGTTTTATAACCGTTTGTTAACTGAGGTCCAGATTAAGCCTGGGCTTTTAATTTGAGATTTTGTATAGCATTAAATGTTCCTTTTCAGTACTATTAGAGAAGAAAATTCATTGTATTAAAGCAGATCATGGAGACCCACTCTAAACAGCATGGACGTCTAATTTGGAGGTTAATTAGTCATTTCCATATCTTACTGGGCTCTTTTCTCGGCACCTCAAGGTACAGAAGCAAATGGATCAGAATTGAAAGGAACAGAGAGAAACAGATGATTGACCTGCATACTGGAACTCCCTGGGAATCTGTGACCTTCACTGCCCTGGGAACCAATCGGAATATCTTCTTCAACATCCTGCAAGAAGGTAAGATCTGAGTAACCGGATCATATGACAATGCTGTGTATCTCCTTTTTTACAGGCTTAATTTCCTTGATACTTTTCAACATACTATTATATATTGGTCAAGATTGAAGACTCTGAATTCATTTTGTATCAGTTCCCTGTTTTAAGCATTTGATTGGCTTTACAGCTAGGGAACTGGCACTGAAGCAGCAGGTTGGGAAGACTGTTATGTACAATGCTGTAGGTGCAGAATGGAGGCAGTTTGGATTTCCTCGACGCAGGCGACCATTGAGTTCTGTTGTGCTTGAACAAGGAATTTCGGAAAAGATTGTTCAGGATGTTAAAGGTTTCATTGACAACCCCAAATGGTACAGTGACAGAGGTAAGAGAGAAACTTTAGGTCTGTTTCTAATTGATTACACAGTTACAATTTGGGCAAAATAAAACCAGTTTTCTTTCTCATTTTGTTGAATGTTATAACAGTTTTTGATATTCCATATGGTTTGCTGCAGGGATTCCCTACCGTAGAGGTTATCTGCTGTACGGGCCACCAGGTTGTGGGAAGAGCAGCTTTATGTAAGTAGTTCTGAAGTTCAGCTATGGAGTAGTAATTCTTTATTTTTATATTTTTGGGTACTATTTTCATTCCCATTGCCAGTCTTGGGGTTCCCCTAGTACTTTGATCTCCATTTTGGTATTGCTGTGGCCACTAGAAGGGGCATTTGAGATTTTATTTTCATGTATAGTGTACTGACTTTTCTTGTCATTCTTGCTTTTCTGTCTCTCAGAACAGCTCTTGCTGGGGAGTTGGAATACAGTATCTGCTTGATGAGTCTCAGTGACAGCAGCCTCTCAGATGACCGACTCAACCACCTCCTCAGTGTCGCTCCCCAGCAGAGCATTATTCTACTAGAAGATGTGGATGCTGCGTTTGTGAGTCGTGACCTTAACAAGCAAAGTTAGTATCTAGTGTCTGTTTGCACCAATACACTGATTGTGTAGACTATATCTAATAAATCTGCTCATCTGGTGCAGTGAAGGTGTCATACAACTATTCCACCCACTAACTTATGGAAGTCTAGAACCAGTTTTCTGCCCTATCCCTTGTGCTTTTTTTCCATATCTGTTGCATTTGTTGTTATTCTAAACAGAAACATTTTTTAGTAAAAGTGTAATAAGACCATCTGTCCTTCCTTCTTTCTAGACCCGACTGCATACCAAGGAATGGGCCGCTTGACTTTTAGTGGGCTGCTAAACGCACTGGATGGTGTAGCATCTACTGAAGCTCGGATAGTGTTCATGACAACAAATCATATTGACAGGTAATCAACAGAGCAGAGACAGCCAGGTGATTAGGGAAATGGCAGATGGCAGAAGTTTTTCTGGCAGCAGGCAGAGCAAGCAGTTTGGAAAAGATGCGGCTTGTGGTGTACAGCTATTGAGCACCTTCAATTCTGTTAGAGGGTAAATCCAGTTTGGAAAAATCCTGGACATATTTCTATTATCCTCAGTACCAGTCGCTGTGTGTAAGAAAATCAGAAATCCCCCAGTTCTTGCTCTGTACTTCCTGTGCCTACTCTGCTTTCTTTTCTTTGATTAGTTGGGGGACTTACCACAGAAAAGAAAGCAGCACAGGAAATAAGGAGAATAAAAAAAGGTTTGTAAGGGTAGGTACAGGGATAGTGGCTACATAAAGGTGAATTGGTCCAGAATTCATACCAAGTGAACTTAATGCTTAAATTAATTGTTTATGAAGTAACAATGAACGTCATATAATTAACGGTTCTATCCCCTTTTCACAGGTTAGACCCAGCACTGATACGCCCAGGCCGTGTGGATGTGAAACAGTATGTGGGACATTGCACCAACTGGCAGCTTTCTCAGATGTTTTTGCGCTTCTACCCTGACCAGACGGCCTTACAATCCGAGGCATTTGCAAGTGCAGCCCTGTCCTCCTCTGATAAAATCAGTGCTGCCCAAGTGCAGGGTCATTTCATGATGCACAAAACTGACCCTGATGGGGCCATTCAGAATGTTCGCTTGGCTACTATGTGACATGCCTCAAAACCAGAGATATTGTACGGTCATACATGTATATGTGTGTACAGCTCCGGGAGCCAGCCAGAATATCTATTTTGCTACCATGTGATATTCTTGCACTTGGAGTTCAGAACTTGATTTTTTCTGTGCATTCAAAAAATGGACACCACTCAGAGGCATTCCATGCAACAGTCAAGCTTGTGCACCCATAAATCCTGAACTGTGAGCTTTGACTCAGCAACCAAACAGAGAAATGTGTTGATAGAGAAATCATTTCCTCATACTGAGGTCAGATTTAAAGAGGGAGATGGACAATCTATTTTCTAAATAAATTCAAGTCTGTTTTAAAAAGATTGATGGTTTTGCTGCTTTGTGCTAGTTTCAGGCTCTTAGATCATCAATCATCTCTGACCCGGGATGCCCGAATGAAGTGGGTCAGAAATCAGAAGAATGTCCAACCTGTGGTTTGTAAGCCAATAAGGGTGGTTGCAGGAATGGTATTTTAGCCGGAGGGCTACATTCATGACTGCATTTGTCAAAATAATATGTGTGTAGGGGTCACAATGAAATATAGTGAAATAATTACAGTCCCAAGAAGACAGTGTAGTCAAATTGCAAACTCAAAGGCAGGCATCAGGTAAGGTATGTCTTGGAATAGTACTTTGCTATCCTAGTGCTAACAGAGGCTCCACTCCAGACTTTGTTGTGTGGTCTTAGAAAAGGAGCCATGACTTTTCAGTGGCTGCAAAACCTTCCTTATGGGGAACTCCACCCAAAACTTACTTTGCATAATGAAATGATGACATTGTGATGCTTCTGGACACATGCATACCATAGGGAGCTCAGGGAGTGTGACTGGGAAAACCAGTACATGTGATTGAGGAAGATGCACTTCTCTACCAGTTACTAAGAATTACATTTCTTTTCATTATGCTGAAACAGTGTTCTGATGGTTTCCTTTAAAATAATGTCCTGCAAAAGGTATTAGCTTCCTTGTTTTTTTGCCCCTTTACATAATCTCAATAAAGATGCTCCATTGTTTTAAATATCTGGTCCATATTTGCTTGCTCCCACAAAATACAAAAAAATGCAAATATAGCCACCATGAAAATAGTACCAAAAACCCAGTTTTATTTTCAAATACAATTAATTATTTTCAAGGTAAGTCTAGTTTTTTCTTTATTCACTGCCATCAGGGTGGCCTTTGAGGGCACCTCCTGGAAACCAATTATCTCCCTTATGTCTGTTTTTTTGTAATTATACAACATCTTTTGTCAATTGGATATGATTCAACACCAGCTTGTAAGAATGCACTGAAATGTCCATATTGCTCTTTAGCAATCTTTATATTGGTTTGGTCCTTGCGGAATAGAGCAAATGTGTGACATTTACCCTTACTCTGGCCTCTGCCTCTCAATAAACTGAAGGTTGACTGGTCGGTTTGGTACCAGTGTTGCTCGGTTTATGGCCAACACCTCTCCCAGATCTGGGTCAGGTATTACCTTGAACATCTTAATGATCTGTAATGGGAGAAGAATGGATTAGAATAGAAGTATTTTAGAGATCAATTTATTAACCTGGGATCATGGAGGTTTTTAATGTTGGTGGTACCCACAATGAAGATGTTATGGGGGTCTATAGCTACTGTACATTTCTCACCCTGGATAAAGCCAGCTGCATCTCCAGCTCAGCAATCCGTCGTCCCACGCAGGCACGCACCCCATATCCAAAGGGAATAGAGCCGAAGGGATGGTGCTTTATCCCAGATTCCCTCAGCCATCTCTCAGGAAGAAATCTATCAGGTTCAGGGAAGGTGGTTTCATCTTGAGCGATGACATAGTGGCCCAGGACAAATTGAGTCTGCAGTGATGACAAGACAACAGAGTATAGCATAGTCTTAGATCATATTTGTTGGCAAAGTACTGGAAAATGTCATTGTACTGTATATGTTATTTATAAAATAAAAGCCAAAGAAGGACCTACCATTACTGGGAAAACATAGTCATTTATAATCACTTCTTTCTCATTTATCATTCTAGCATTTTCTGGTACCACGGGGTACAGACTAGAAAAAAAGGCAAAAAACAACTTAATAACATTGGTTATACTGAATCGATGTTGACACTGACTACTGTCAGTATCGGGCTCATAAACGTCTCTGTTCCCATCGTCCTCACTCCATGATACCTTTAGGTGTAACCTTCAGTCACTCTTCCCCTATGCTAGAGTTAAACATCCCACCCTCTCAGTAGTTAGTGGTAGAGGTGGTTAGCATTGCTATCTGCAAGAATTTCTCCCTGTGTTTGTGACTCTGGTAAACATTCAGGCAGGTTAATAGGTTCCATAATTTGACCCTACTGTGTGTGTGAATGGTATCAGGACCTTAGATTGCAAGCTTCAACTAGGGTTGCCACCTTTTCTGGAAAAATATACCGGCCTTCCTATGATTTATCTTTTTCCTCTATTAATAACATTGGGATCAACCATCATTTTTACCGGCCAGGTTGCAACCCTGTCTTCAACAGGTCAGGGACTGGTGCGAATGATGTATAATCTCTGTATAATGCTGCAGCCTGGCATCTGGTGGACATTCTGATGTTGTAAAACTACAATACCCCAAATGATAGTGGCTAGTTGATGCAATTCCAAGTTCCTTACCGGAGGGTCTCCTTGATCACAGCCTTCAGCAGGGGCATTCTGGCAATAGCCTCACTGCTTGGGGTGGTTTCTCCAGGAATAACATTGATCACCTCCTGGTAAAGGTTGTTCTGAATTTTGGGGTTTCTTGAGAGCTCGTACAGAGCCCAGGTCAGTGTGTTGGATGTCTAAAGAGATGGAAGAAAATAAAAAAACAGTAGCATCAAAGCAATAAACAAAGATATTACATTGTGGCAGCTGGGTTAACCATAGAATCTACACTTTTTACTGTTTTGAAGCAATGTATAGAGGGCTGTTCTCTGCCCTGACATTTAATATTGTAAAATAATACACAAAAGCCATGAATATCCTGTAAATGATATCCTTATAAACGGTGAGTTCTGATGTCATCAGTTATAAACGGTGAGTTCTGATGTCATTTCTGTCACATGACTCATTGAAATTTGTGTATTATAATAAATAAAGTACCCCCTCTTGTAAAATTTAAGGATATTATAAGTTACCGAGGGGTTTCATGACCTGTATAAAAACACTCGTCCTTCGGCCTCGTGTTTTTATATGGTCATGAAACCCCTCGGTAACTTATAATATCCTTAAATTTTACAAGAGGGGGTACTTTATTCACTATTTATTAGATACATTTTCACCTAAAGAGGTTTTGCTGTTGTTGTAGCAATCTATTGCAACCAATCATCAGGTACAAAGGTCAGCCTTGGCAGTAGTGTTTGGAGTCTGTATTTAAACTTTTCCTCTGAAAAATTAGGTCTAGATATCAGCCCTGTGAGGAAAGCATTGGCCATGTCCTGGGGATGGAAAATAATATCTTAAGGCATCACACATTATAAAAGACAGCTCTTTATAGTTGTACTACTCCTACATACCGTGTCTACTCCGCCCTGGAGCATTTCCCCCACACTCCCATAGATCTCCTTCATGCTCAGTTTCCCACTGGAGAGAAGGTAAGTCAGATACTCTCCCTCAACCTCTTCTCCTCGTTTCAAACGATCATCAATTTCTTTCATTTTGTTGTCTATCAATTTCTTACCTATGGGAGGAGAATAGAAATATAACAGACAGGGATCTACCCTTTTATTCAACTGAACCCTCCTCTTCAGTAACCACTATAAAGTCTACAGAAAGGAAGGTTCCACTATAATCCTATGTATGTTGTTTCCTTAGGGCAATCAAGCTGATTCCAAGAAAAGAAAGCTTAAAGTGGTAGCATCAAACAGAGCGAGGCGTAAAGCTGACATTTTCTAGGTGCTTGACCGATTGTGTTAGGAAAAGGGGAATGGAGAAAGGGTTTGTGCGAATAATAATAGACTGTACTCCACTATGACTTTAGTCTTCTCTTCATCCATATCTGTACAGGGATAATGTGACTGAGCTGTATGTTGCACTGCTTCAACATTCATCTCTTACTGGCTACATATATGTCAGATATACAAATGCTTATAGGCCCAGCTCAAGGATGTGGGACTTGGGATGCTCAAAACCCCATTTGGTTTTGTATTTGTAAGTTAAATTTAATCTTCAGTACAGCCTGCTGTGCTCATGCATTTAAAGTATCCTTTCATGAGATGTTATGGTTGGGTTAGAGTTTATATTATAAGGCTAGCAGCTTGCTCACCATATTCAAAAATGGTATCCCATGCCTCTATATAGCGCCCCCAGTAGGGCAGAATGCTCTTGGTCCACTGTGGAAGTCTCATCACCACCATTAAGTATTTCAGCATGTTTCCAATGGAGTCAATGAACTTCTGTGTTTCTGGGAGGATTTCCTTATTCAGACAGCCGATCCGAGTCTCAAATAAAACTGTACAGATACCTGTGCAAAGGAGAAGGTAGAGCTAGTTTTAAAATACATTCTACAGAGACTGAACAATTTCATTCATTTGTCACCTGTTTTGAGACTGATAGTAATGTGTCATACCAGTTAAGACTTATCTGCTAAATTTAAAGACTTCAGGACATTTATTTGCACAGCCTGGCAGTTATCGGAGGTGATGGACTTACTTTCAAAAGCAAATTTGTACATGAGGTCGGCTACACCATTCACTGTTGTTCCACTTGAACTCTGAGCAGTAATTTCCTTTATCTTGACCAGCAGGTCGGATACCACCTGATTCATGGATTCTGCATAGACCATGGATTCTTTCGGCTTTAGCATCCTTTGGTTCAGAACTGTGCGAAGTCTGTGCCATTTATGTCCCTCTCTGTGAATGGAAACAATGGAAACAAAATGGTTCAGCGATCACAAAGAAGCCTTACTTTTAATATTTCCAAGTGAGTTTATTGAGTGAGGACTTGCCACGATGGGGCTCAGGATTAGTATTTATAGTTTCTTAGACTAGAGCCTGAGTTAGCAAAGTTCAAAATGTATTTAATTCTCAATTAAAAACATAGCTTTTCTCCTACAGGTAAAATGTTTCAGCGTCTTCTTGCCTGTGGTTTTTCAAAGGAAAAAATCAGGAAATGAAAGCTACCGAGAGCCATTCAAACCAGTAAGAACATAGAATGAGTCTGTAGAATTCACAAAATGTAACTATGACTTGAGATTGCTATACACTGTGAGATCTATATTTTTGTCTGAGATGGTGGGCTTAATCAAAATCTGATTGTTTTGCCCCCTGACCAATGGCCAGATTGTAACTGGGGTCTATTAATACACTTTAGGAGAGGATTGCATTGATATGCCACTGCAGCTGTCAGTTTAAAAAATTTTCAAACCTGTCCACAGACCTGGATTTGTGGGCAGGCCACAAAGGCCCAGGCCTATGGTGGCAAAAAGCGGGGAAAGTTGGTACGAGGATTGTGAACTGCAGGGGGTACGAGTGGTGGGATGTCAGATGCACTCAGGGGGAGATCGGTGTCAGTGATGAGGGGGCCTAGGGGTACAGTAACTTGGAATCTGCCCCTGCCTGTCCAGTAGATATCTGGTCAGTCCCCAGCCTTTTCAGACAAGCTCTTGGTTTGGACTGTATGTCTAGCCTACATAGCATTGTAGACAGATAGGTTTTTTTCTTATTAAAGGTGTGCAATGTTGTACTAGAAACACATTTATCTTTTTATCCTAAATAATGCATAGCATAAGCGTTAAATAATGTATATCAGTAATGTATTACCTAGTAGGACCCTCAGGGTTATATCTCCCTTGAAAACCATTAGGTAGAAACACTGTACATTTGTGTAAAAGGTTTCCCATTGTGTTTCATTAAGTGTAAGGTTTGTCTTTCACCAGCAGGTAAATACCCTGAGTATAATTCCAAACAATATGGTACAACCATTCCTATATCTAAATACAAATAATATGTGTATATAATGAGCTATGCCCTTGTTTTGGGCCATGCAATTAAAAACTTAGTAGTTTTCAAGTCACTCACTCAGTTACAGGCCCATATGAATGACCCCTAAGGTCCCGGTGTTCTCTCATTATAAACATGTCTCGTCTTGTGGGATATTTCCCCTCGTTTCTTAATACGCTTTCTAGGACGTCTGGGCTTGCCACATACACCATGTCTTGCTGTCCATCGGAAATTTTCCACATAGGCCCATAAGTCTTCTTGAAAATTACCTACAATTAGCATTACCAACATGAATTTCTGCAGAACTAGAGGAATGTAATCATTTAGAATTTGAAGTTGGTTCAACCTCTGAGTTAAATGGGAATGAATTAAGTAAACTGAATTGTTATGCCAACCTGACGTACATTTTCTAATGCTAAAAGACTACTGCTCCTGCACAATATGGCAGCCCCCTCATAGAGAAACATGGGATCAGATAGGTAATGTAAAAGCATTGGGCAAATACATTTATGGCAAAATTAATGAATAACATGAAAAGCCCCCAGGTGTCATCATATCGACCAAATGCTATCTTCAATTTGAGGTACTTTAAATAACCTTAGAAAGTGTCAGAGGCAAAAGATACCATTGTATTGAATACTAGTGATATCTTATTGATATCAATGTTATTATGACTATGCATTGCTCAGACTGTTCAACATGTATATAAATAGTTATATTACTGCTTCCGGATTTTTCTTCCCCTTTCCTTCTTTTGTTTTCCTTATTGATTTGTAAAAAATCAATAAATATAGTTATTAAAAAAAAGAATAACATGCAAATACAGTGTTGTATGAGATGTAAAAAAATAATTGATGGTGTCAGTATCTCTTTAAGAACCACTTACCGTAATGTCAGAAAGCAATTTGTTGAAGCTTTTTGTGTCTATTTGCATTGGCATGTGGAAAGTTTGTGCACAACTTTTACAGAAGCTTAATATTCTAACTGTGTGCAGGGTTGTGAATACTGTGTGCCCTTCTCCTACTGGTACATACTGTTATGGCCCTGCAGTACACAAGACTGAGACAATCTATCAGTACACAAAATCAAGAAAAGAGACCACCTTCAACAGTACACAAGACAAGAAATAATGCAATACTATACAAGCCCATGGCAAGACTTAAGGACTAATAATTTGGTATACATGACCTACGAAAGGAAAATATAACATTAGACAAGAGGAGGCAAAAGTGAATGCAACAGAACAGAGAACAGAGGCAAGACTGAATATAACAGCAGGGTACCTTTGGGGGCCACATTTTTTTACACCCCACCTGCTGAAATCATGCGTCACCCAAACATTACCTATTATTCTGCACCCACAGCCCCCCACTGAGGAAGTAGACCTGGGCCATTCTGTGGCCACAGGGTTTGTCTCCTCTGTATTTATACCACTGAACATGACCCAGGACAACAAAGAATATTTTTGTATAAAAGATGGTGAAATGTGTCAGGATGCAACAGTACACTGGACCAAGCAGAACAGCACACAAGACCTAAACAAATCCAAACAGAATAGTGCACAAAACTAAAAGAGCTCAAACAATATACATCGCTAGTACACAAGACAAGGTCAACTAAAGCAGTACATATTGGGGGTTATTTACTAAAATACAAATTTATCTTATATTTTATTAAAAAAAAAACACAACCAAAGTACCATGGCCAATTTTAGCTTAAATATTAATAAAAGCACTCAAATTAATCAGATTGTGGAACAACTCGAAAAAAAAAAAATCAACTGAAAACCGAAATCGCTCATTTTTTTTGCCCAAAGCCCCCCAAAAAGTCAGATTTTTGGGCTAAACCTACCGCAGACCACGAAAACGTGGCTCTCCCATTGACTTGTACAGGACTTCAACAAGTCTGAGGTGGCGGATTTGGGCTTTATGCAGCATCGGTGCATATTAAATCTTGAAAAATCTGCGTTTTTTCCCCTCTAAACTTACATTTTTTGAGATTTTAACATTCGGATTTTGATAAATAACCCCCATAGTGTTGGACTGGGTGTCCTAGGGCCTTCAGAAAACCTAACATCAATAACCCATTCTTGTCGGCCTGGGCCCACTGGGAAATCTTCTGGTACTCTGACAGGCCAGCAAATACTAATACCAAACAGAACCACACACAAACCATATAGAACAGAACCCATAAAGAATGATCAGATCTTCTTATTCCTTATATGACTAAAGCATTTAAAGGAACAGTAACATCAAAAAAATTTTTTAAAAAAATTAGTTTGTATACAACGATAAATAAACACCAAGACAAATTAAACTTTAATATAGCAAAGCCTTATTAAGAAATAAAAAGGTGACAGGGCGACCATCCATGCTGCAATGTTTTATTTCTCCTCCCTGGCTACTGACAGCATGTGAAGGAGGCTGTGGGGGCTGCTGCTGGACATGCTGCTGCTGTCTGGACTCTATCTGGGCACGGTGTTGAGTGCAGGAGACATGGTCTGCGGAGGAGAAGATATCCTCCTTCTTAAGCCAAATAAGAACCCAGACGACCCTGGCCGTTACAGGCCTATATCTCTAATAAGGAAAGCAAATTGAATCAAGCAGCTCCAGGCAGTATTTTCAACTGCAATGTGTTTATTTAGCAGTGTAGGCACACTACATGTTTCGGGCGTAGCCCTTTATCAAGTGTATCAAGTACACTTGATAAAGGGCTACGCCCGAAACATGTAGTGTGCTTTCCAGATATCGTATCCCAAGGTGTGACACAGACACCAGAACCTGCAGCCGTAAGGAACTGAACATTGGGGTCTGAATCAGAAAAACTTCTTTATTATATCTCTAATAAACACTGATGTGAAGATCCTGGCCAAGATTTTAGCATCCAGAATGCAAACTGTCCTAAAACTGGCTTTATCCCTGGTAGGGAAACCAGAGATAACACTAACAAGCTGATCAATATCATGCATTTTGCAAAGTATAAGAAAATCCCGAAAAGTCCTTTGACAGGGTCAACTAGACTTACATGTTCTCTTGCCTTGAAAAATTTGGATTTGGGGAACGCTTATGCCAATGGATCAAGTCACTGTATTCAGGCCCAATAGCCAAAATTAGGGTGAACAGAATATTATCAGACTACATAACGATTTAAAACTGTACCCGGCAAGGTTGCCCCCTATCACCCACCCTATTCGCCATAGCCATAGCCATGGAGCTTCTCCTTATACAGATCAGATTGTACCCAGACATATCTGGGATCATGATCAGAGACCGACACTATAAGATTTCAGCGTATGTTCACGACTTGCTATTGTTTCTAACTAATCCACTCTTTACGATTCCAAACCTTAAAACCCTTTTTGAAAATTACAGCCAAAACGGTCTCTTCAAAATCAACTTTTCCAAGTCCCAAGCTATGAATATTTCTATACCACTCCCAACAATCCAAAATCATTGAAGTTCCCATATAGCTGGGTCGGCAGCTATAACCTATCTAGGAATAACGATCACTAAAGATTATGATGATTGGTTAGAAGTGAATTTCAAAACTTTACATACCAAAATACTTAAGGATTTAAGAAACTGGACAACACAACCTATATCCTGGATTGGAAGAATCAATGTCGTCAAGATGAACATTATGCCATGCCTCCTATATATGTTTCAGTTCCAATCCCTTATAATCAAATTCATATGGAACAATCATCCTCCCAGATTGAGGTCTACAATTCTGTATAAGACAAAGATAGACGGTGGTCTGGCTCTTCCAGATTGTGTCAGATACCTAAGGGCGGCAATCCTTGGTAGGGTAATAGATTGGCCTTTCCACTTAGATGACAAAGGCTGGATCGAAATAGAGCAACAATCTACAGCCACACACCTGATGATCCTGATCCACCTATCGTGGATAGACAAATTATACCACAGGATTATACATAAATCCCATCCTTTACTTAAAAACACTCTGGCAATCTGGGATCTGGTCCATCGACACCCACAAGTTTCAGCCTGGCCTTCACGGCTAACTCCAATCACAAATTCCCTGCAGCACTCCTCTCTACGGAATTCAAGGACTGGCTGGTAGATGGACATGTGCAATTTTTCCATCTATTAGAGAACAGGCAATTGGCTGATCTGCCACTCCTCAGGAAGGCTATACCTACAGCAGTTTTACAGGACTATCAATATATCAATATAGGAACCTCTTTCATATTTTTATGCCCAACTGATCAGGGTCGGTAGTCCCTCACTCACTAAACTGCTAGCTAGATGGCAACAGGATATCCCTGGGCTTACTTCGGAGGAATGGGAGGAGATTCTGGAATTGAGTTTTGATGGGATTATCTGCAGTAGAGATAGAATGACCCAATTGAATTACCTGCATAGAATATATCTTACTCCCTACAGGCTGAATAAAATGAACCATGATTTGAGAGATGAATGCCCCAGATGTGCTAACTCGCCAGCAAACTTTATGCACATGATTTGGAATTGCCCGGTTATGCAGTCGTTTTGGGGTGAGGTCAGTCAAATCATTAGTGCTAAAACTGGTATCCCAGTGCCACTGCATCCTAAGGTGTTGATATTGAATCTGTTAGGGGAGATCTCCCAAAACAGGGCACAGAGGACGCTTTTGATCACTTTATGTATGTACGCAAAAAAAGCTATAGCTTTGAAATGGAAATCTAGAGGGGGCCCAACGGTACAGGGCTGGGAGCAACTCATTAACAGCGCGCTCCCCCTGCATAAACTCACATATATGAGAAGGGGCTGTCTGGAGAAATTCAATAAAATTTGGGCACCTTGGTCAGAGGAGGTTGAGAGTCTGGGCTTACTGCAGTAGATGAACATATCTGTCTATTGTAATGTTTTTTTTTTATTTTTTTATTTATTTTATTATTTTTCTAAGTATATGTAATTGGAATGAACCTGTGTATATTAACCTGAATGTGAAGGATGACATCAAGCTGGTTAATGTTTGTAATGATTGTTTATTTGGATAATGAGCAGGAAGATTGAGATGCAATGCTATTATACAACTGTATTTCTGTATTGCTATGTTTGCTCAATAAAAGAATTGTTAAAAAAAAAAATATATCAATATAGGGCAAAGCTGGTTACCAGGAGAGCTAAAGCCCAGAAGACCGGTGGAGGGCGTGGACACAGACTGGAGAAGTATGTAGACTTTTATAGAAACAAATATCTGACTCCTTTTTTTCCATATTCCCATCATTTAGATAAATGTCTAATTTCACCTTTAGCATTTCACTTCTTTGGTAAAATATTGCTCCTGTTTTGCATTAGAGGAGTTTCTTGTGCTTTTCTTTACAGTTTGCTGTTTGTTTATTACTAGTTATTAAGTGCAGCTGTAACATGGACAAAATGGCAACCATTTCTTTATTAACCATTTCCCCAATATAGCACTAATGTTTAGAAACTGTATTAAAGGGGTGGTTCACCTTTAAGCTAACTTTTAAGTATGTTATAGAATGGCCAAGTTTACGCAACTTTTCAGTTGTCCTTCATTATTTATTTAGTATATTTTTAAAATTAAATGACTCTTTCCAGCTTTAAAATGTGGGTCTAGAAAGAACGGCTATGTAAGATTACACGTGATGTTATTGTGAGTTTTTATTACTCATATTACTAATCAGACCATCCCCTAAATATATTCCAGTCTCTTTTTCAGATGAATGCATGGTTGCTATGCTAATTTGGACCCTAGCATCCAGATTGCTGAGATTGCAAAGTGTAGATCTGCTGAATAAAAATCTAAATAACTCAAAAACCACAAGTATTGTCATATATTACATTCTCCCCTGCTCGCATCATTACAAATGTATTTAAGTTTTAACCATTCCATCTTGCTTGCTGTACCATTCCATTGGAGTTAGTATTTGGAATGAGAAATAAAATAGATGTCCAGCATGTGGGAGGTCTCTACATCAGGCTACTAGCCAAATATACTTGTAATTCCATATGATTTTGTCTTTTAATACCTTTTTGCTTTCTTTATTCACAATTTGCAGGAATGCCGCAAACATCGCGGCCTGACTCGGACAGTAACCAGGATGACGCCGCTCGGCAACCCCAGGAAGAGGGTGAGGCTGAAGAGCCAGAGCCCCGGGAGCTCAAGGTACAGACATGTTCAATGTTGTGACCAATGTAGTTGCTCCCTCAACTTTTTAGAGCATTACTAATGTCCAATTTCACATTACAGAACACCGAGCTGAACGCCACACCCAGTCACCAGCCGTGATTCCTGTGGTGCCCCCCAGACGTAAGAGCGATGTTTATAACTAATAACCCCTTCCTTTATTTGTCTGTGTGTCACCAAAGATGCCATGTAATGGTTAAGCTGAGCTCAGGAGAGGTGGTTAGGAGAACAAAATAAGATCAGACAGCTAGAGCAGAGTTTCTATGGGAACCAGTAATGATATCTCCTTAGTGGCTGTTAGACTGGAGGGTGTGTTTAATAATCTGAGCTGGGAAGAACTGAGGCTCATGAGCAAACAGCCAAAGCAAATTCCTGAGGGAGGGGCAGAGTGAGTTAGAAGAGGAGAAGGAATTCTACATGATTAAGGGGATACTGCAGACTTTACTGTTAATCTTTTAAAAACCAGTGGCAGGTATCTGAAGCTTTAAAAGAGGCCGTTCACTGGGAGGGAGGGTTTACATGTCCTTTAAAACAATCTTTTTTTTGTCTAAAAAAACATGTTTTGAAAGCCACAGACTGGTGTGAAATCTCCACTCTAATGTTGTGTTTATGCCACCCCCCCCAAACGAAACCACCCCCAATCTAACTTGGAACCTTTTCTAAACTTTTGTTTGTTGTGGGCTATGCACATGTCCAATATATATATTTACATTGGATTTTTCTTCTAGGTCGTGCTGCTGCCACTGCTGCTGCTGCAGCAATTGGGGGACCACAACAGGAGGAAGGACGGCAACTGGGTGATCAACCTGTGGCACAACTGTGGCTCATTGACGCAATGGTGGTTGCAATGCAGCCTATGCTCCCTCAGCAGCGCCGTCAGGAACTCTGGATGAGGCGGTGGATGGCCCAAATCCATGATGATATTCGGGAGACCGGGATGACCGTCCATCGTGGATTCCAGGACCTGGTGACAACCATGGCAGCCCAGCCTCACCGACCAGGGGCTCTGCTAAGGGTAAAGTCCCTGGTCCATCTGCTGCTCCCCCTCCACCCCCTGAAGCTCCTCAACATCGGAGGGAAAAGGGGGAATGAAAGGGGACATGGTCCTGTCCGAGGGGACAAACGTCCGTAGCTCCAGTCTGTGTCATTTTCCATCTGACACTGGCCTCTTTGCCTATTTTCTCCTGGTAACAAACTTTGCCCTATTGACGCTTCAGGTATCAATTTGTTCATTACCCAGCAATGGGACTGACTCCCAAACAACACATCCCATTGTTTACACTGTGCTCCATTCTCATCACTGAGGGGTGCCATTTTAACATCTATTGGCACCTTTTCCAGTAACATCTAGAAAAGCACTTACAAACATCAAAAAGTGCATTTGCTCTAACATTTTTCTATGGCGATGCTGCAGTGTTGCCTAACACATTCACTTGGCCAAAAAATGTTACATGTAAGGGGTCAATGAATTCCAAACATTGCAAGCATATGACTACACTTTTTAATTGCATATTTATCACTAATGCAGTGTTGCTTCAAAGGTAACATATGCTAATCAAGTTCTGTATTTATGTGGTTTACATGTTATGTGCATTCATATAACAATGGCCTATGTTCTGCAATTGTCAAAGTGAAAACAGTGTACCTTGTGCTTTGCACTATGAAGTATTGTTGGCTACCTATGGCCTACATTGGCTACCTATTGCCTACTACTACCTCCTCCTCCTCCACCTGTGGTTCTTAAAGAGCAAGTCCCAGGTATATTATATGCCTTAAAGGCACAAAGTGTTGGTTGTTACTTTGCACTATAAAGTACTGTTGGCTACCTATGGCCTACATTGGCTACCCAGCACTCATAATATGTGCTATTGCCAATTACTACCTCCTCCTCCACCACCTCCTCCATCTGTGGTACTTAAAGAGCAAGTCCCAAGTATATAGTATGCCTTAAAGGCACAAAGCATTGCTTTTTACATTGAACTTGTAACTATTCCAACACATTACCTGGCCAGCACTAACCTCATATGTGCTGATACTTTCAAACATCCCATATTGTCATATATTGACAAGTGTCATTTGTAAATCATATTGATTGTTATATTCTTGTTTTGTACACAGGGCTCCTCAATGCCAAACTTTTTTTGTCTTCTTTAATTTATGTTAACTTGCCCAGCATGGACACAGGGGTGCATTATGAATCTCATACAAGAAAAGGTTGCCCGTAACCCACTAAACCCTTTGTAAATCTCTGGCCTTTAGTGCTCAATTGGGGCTGCTATATATTGAAATGAATGTTGAGACCGCATTCCTCCGGTCTGTTACAGCTAGGCTACATGTTTAATTGGTTTTAAAACAAACAAACAAACAAACAAATAAACTGTTGTCACAAATCAGTAAACCTACAAAACCAAAAACGGTGTCTGTTTCTTTTTTCACTTTTGCTAAGGTGCTTTCCAAAAATGCAATACACATGGATAATGTCATTTGAAACACTCAGAACAGGTAACACATTTTTTAAGGTATATACCTATCCCCCTTTTTTGCAGTGTTAACACTTCAGTTCCAAGTTGGACAACAGAAGAAGGGGTTAAATAGGACCAAAAGCCTCATGAACTGACATATAACCCCCATGACAAGACCAACATATTAAGGCAGACCTAGGTATTAGTGCATTTCAGTCATTAAGTTGAGTTAATATCGATGAAGGCTCATAGATAAGCATTGATAAGCCTCTCACACACTCTTCTCTGTGGTTGATTAGCCCTCCATCTGCCAATATACCCCACAATCCTGGAGTTGAAGATCCTCATCAATATCTTGTGTAAGGCCAGGCTGCACTGCAACATGACAAACACAATGCTAAGGTGCAAAACCTTCCAGGGCCAATAAAGCACAGCACCCCCAGTGTGTGAGAGGCATCGGAAGTGCAATTTGATCAACAACTTGGTAGGAGACCTCTTCCTTATTAGTTAATTGATTAACACACACCCAACCTCAAAGTCAATCAGGTGCCATTAATTACAATCCCTGCCAAAATCACTTAATTAAAGTAAAGTCCCAAGAAGTATAATGCATGTATTGTTACAAGATTGAAGGTAGTCTATGCCAAATACATGAACATTCCTTTAAAGGAATCTTTCAAATGGCTTTATAGAAAATATAACATATAACTCCACAAGCCAGCCCCTCTGGCGTTTTTTTGTTGAGTGAAGAAGTGATTGGGAGCTGAGTGAGGGAGGATAGAAGCATCCTGGACAATTCTAGGAAACAGTCTGTTGTAATGGGATCGCTTACAGTGACGTTAGTGCTCCTGTTCATGGGGAGGTTGTGTGTGATCAATAGATGAATATAATCAATACGTCATAAGTAATTAGGGAATTGTCCAATTTAGAAAAAGTCCTGCTTCAATGTTACCACTCTGCCTGGGTTGAGGGTAACAAAATGAGCCTAGGTGATGGCCTCTTTTAAAGTAAAATAGCATCAGGTGTAGGTTTTTATTGCTAATCCAATGTTTTCCCAGCATTCCATGGACCCATTAACCATTTATTGAAGCCTAAGGATAGATAGGCTCAATCGAATATTCAAATTAAAAACGTCGAATATCGAAGTAAAAAAACTTCAATATTCGATTATCGAAGTGGGAGATGGAGCTCGGCAGGTCAAAGTTGGGGAATAAATATTTTTTTTTTTTCTCCTAGTCTTTCCCTCATTCTTGTTAATTTTTGACTTATTTCTTACCAACTCTACAGTCAGGCTTGATTGCAACATCAAGAGTGTGCTCTACTTGCACTTACCACCTCCACTGGGAGGCTGTTCCAGCTAAGGTTGCCACATTTTCTGAAAAAAATACTGGCCTTTCTATATTATTGCAGATTTTTCCTATTAATAACATTGGCATCAAGCATTAATTTTACCGCCCAGGCCGGTAAAATACCGGCTAGGTGGCAACCCTAGTTCCAGCCCTTGTCTAATAACTCAGCACTTCACTTTTATTACCTGTAGCTCATGGGTACGAAACAAGTAGCCTCTCAGGAACATCCAGTAGAAAACCTTAAATGAATTGGGACCGGGGAGGTCATCTAGTGTCTTCAATGTATTCTTTTCAACGACGGTGGCTCCTGACACCCCCAAAGTGGTCTTTTTCTGCACAATTTGTACATTGGCCTGCCATGATTGCTGCAGCAGAGCCTGGGCCCCGGTCTGTAGCCTTTGAGCTATCATTGCACACAGGGCCGCCATCAGGGGGGGACTGGGGGGACACTTGTCCCGGGCTAAAGTGCTTTTTGGGTGTTGGGGGGGGCGATAGCTGTACGCATGCTGTGGCAGGGCCCCTGCTGCTATCAGCAAGCTGCAGAATCGGGTGGGGAGGAGGGACCTGTAGTGCCTGCAGGTTGCTTCCCTCTCCCCCGCTACAAGAAGAAGCTGCCAGGGAGAAAGCCAGGCTGAGAAAAGGAACAGTATAGAAGCAGGGGAGGGGAAAGAAATGTACAGGCACTACAGGTCCCTCCTTCCCACCGATTCTGCAGCTTGCTGACAGCAGCAGGGGCCCTGCCACAGTACAGCCACCTTGAAACACACTAATGCAAGTACTTTTTTCATTTTGACCCTGGACATATATTAATAATAAGGGAGGGGGTCAACAACTTTCCAGTTGGTCTTCATTATTTATTTTTATAGGTTTTTAATTATTTGCCTTCTTCTGGTCTTTTGATCTTTTGATCTTTTAAATGGGGGTCACTGACCCCATCTAAAAAAACAAATGCTCTGTAAGGCTACAAATGGATTGTTATTGCTACTTTTTATCACTATATTTAGGCCCTCTCCTATTCATATTCCAGTCTCTTCAAATCAACGTGTGGCTGCTAGGGGAATTTGTACCCTAGCAACCAGCTTGCTGAAATTTCTAACTGGAGAGCTACTGAATAAAAAAGCTAAATAACTAAAAATCCACAAATAATAAAAATCAAATGCATATTGTATCAGAATATCACTCTCTACATCATATTAAAATTTAATTCAAAGGTGAACAAACCCTTTAATTGATCTAAGCTACTTGTGCCCAAAAGAAACACCTCTGCTTATAGGTTTAAGGCTTAAGGTTCCTCAGGAGAGACAGTGCTGGTAGGGGCAGGGCCACCATCAGGGGGGCACAGGGGGTACTGCTGGCCCGGACCTAAAGGGGCCAAGCTGTGCTGCACTTTTCCAAATAGCTGGGCCCCTCTTGACAGCGGCCGAAGTCCTGAAGCCGCAAAAATACTCGCACTAACAAAAGGAGCCGAAGTTAAAGTCCGGAAGCCACGCATTCAGTTCTAATGAACACCAATGTGTGTCTTTTTATTTTTCAAACCCCTAGCCACCAATGTTTTATTTTAATACTCTATAGGCCCCTGCAACCAATGCTTTTTTTTTTTTTAATTCTCTGGGGCCCCAATGTTTTTTTTTTAACTTGTAAGGGGGGCCCTGGCTCCAATGTCATTTTTAACTTATAGGGGACCCTGGTCACCAATTATTTTTTTTAACTTTTAGGGGGGCCTTGACCAGGGGCGTAACTATAGAGGAAGCAGACCCTGCGGCTGCAGGGGGGCCCAGGAGGTATAGGGGCCCCACGAGGCCCTAATTCATATACAGTTTCAATAAATATTGGAGAAACAAGTCAACCTCTAAACATTTTGGGGGCCTGAAAAATAATTTGCTGTGGGGCCCAGTAATATCTAGTTACGCCACTGGCCTTGACCACCAATTTTCTAAAAAAAAAAACTT
Source organism: Xenopus petersii (assembly GCA_038501925.1). Lineage (NCBI taxonomy): Eukaryota > Metazoa > Chordata > Amphibia > Anura > Pipidae > Xenopus > Xenopus petersii. The sequence continues at coordinate 76,695,143 of CM076688.1, forward strand.
ATGGGGGGCCCTGGTGCCACAGTTTTTGTTTAATTTATAGGGGGCCCTGCCCATCAATGGCTTTTTATAACTTGTGTGTGTGGGAGGTTTACCGTTTTTAGCGCTGATGTCTGAGTGGTCTTTTAACTATGTTGTGGACTGGATCTGGGGTGGGGCTTGGGGTGGACAGGGCGAATGGGGCCCCAAAGATTTTGTTGTACGGGGCCTCGTGATTTCTAATGGCGGCCCTGATTGCAAAATACTGCCTGACTGATCTAAACTGCAGTATATAAAGGGAGTCAGCTGAGGTTACTTCGTGGCACCTCCCACCATAGGTAACAAGTCTATTTCATTCTCACTTACAGTACCTACAGAATAACCTTTGGAAGATCTGTTCACTTGATACACAGCAACGTTATATAGTCTGCTTTATCTGGACTTGTGTGAACCCCGCCCAGGTTGCATTTATTGTTTGTCTGAATTGTGCTGCATGCCAGTGTCCCTACAGTGTGGATTCAGAGTTATCTTTAATATTACTGAAAAACAGGAATATCCAGCTCTGTTTAGAGCTTTAGGGGGTTATGTAATAAAAGGTACTAAGCTTGCCCAGGTGCAGTAACCCATAGCAACCAATAAGCAGGTGGTCATCTGTTTAAAAGCAAACTTTTTGTTGGTTGCTATGGGTTACTGTTACCGGACAGATTTAGTGGGGCTCAGTCATTTATAAAGTTTGCACAATGCAAAACGATTCGCACATTGAAAATATTTGCCCTGCGCATGGTTATATTTATAAACCTGGATAAGAGTGGTGTATTTAATGTGCAAACAGAATTACAAATTTTTATTTGCACTGCAAATGTCCATAAGGGCTTTTTAAATATGGCAAAAATCGCAAATTACAAATATTTATACTCACAAATGCTGAGTAACACTTTGCTAGAACTCTTACATACTGTATAGAAGTAAGCTCCCCAGATATTAGTAGGGATGTAGCGAACGTCGGAAAAAAAGTTCGCGAACATATTCGCGAACTTGCGCAAAAATGCGAGCGGTTCGCGAACGGTTCGCGAACCCCATAGACTTCAATGGGAAGGCGAACTTTAACATCTAAAAAAGACATTTCTGGCCAGAAAAATGATTTTAAAGTTGTTTAAAGGGTGCAACGACCTGGACAGTGGCATGCCAGAGGGGGATCAAGGGCAAAAATGTATCTGAAAAATCTGCCTGTGTGTGCTTGGAAGAGATAGTGTAGGGGGAGAGCTGTTAGTGATTTCAGGGACAGATGATAGTAAGTTTGCTGGCTAGTAATCTGCTTGATACTGCTCTGTATTGGAACAAAAAAATAAATAAAAGCAGTCCTTACAAGGACTACTGTTATTGCAGCAGTCAGCAGATGAGATCAGAAGTAGGACAGCTGCCCACTGCAGCTACATACAGAGCACTGCAGTAGAAGGTAGATTACTAGCCAGCAAAGCTACCTAAGCTTAAATGTCCCTCAAACCCCTGCAGACTTCTGTCCCTCCAATAACAGAGCAGTATCAACACGATTACTAGCCAGCAAACTTTCAACTGTCCCTGAAATCACTAACAGGCAGCAGCTCTCTCCCTACACTATCTCTTCAGCACACACAGGCAGAGTGAAAAAAACGCTGCAGGGCTTCGGTTTTTATAGGGAAGGGGAGTGGTCCAGGGGAGAGCTTCCTGATTGGCTGCCATGTACCTGCTGGTCTGGGGTGAGAGGGCAAAAAAAAGCGCCAACAATGGCGAACCCAAAATGGCGAACGTCGCGCGACGTTCGCGAACTTCCGGCGAGCGCGAACACCCGATGTTCGCGCGAACAAGTTCGCCGGCGAACAGTTCGCGCCATCTCTAGATATTAGCTACAGTATCAATAACAATAAAATAAATCACCAAAAAATTGCATTAGCATTAAGTTGATTTTATGGCAATTTGCCTTAGTCATCTTCTTTAGTGAACACTACAAATTGAATATAGTGCCACTTTAAATAGAGCAAACTGAACATAATTATACATTATTCACTAAAAGGCAAAGGTCCCTTTCCCAGGACAGTCTCCTAGTCTTTCCCTCATTACTTTCTTGTTACTTTTTAAACTTATTTCTTAACAACTCTGTAGTCAGGCTTGTTTGCAACATCAAGGGGCAGATTCACTAAGGGTCGAATTTCGAAGTTAAAAATACTTCGAAATTCGACCCTAGAATTGAAATCCTTCGACTTCGAATATCGAAGTCGAAGGATTTAGCGCTAAACGTTCGATCGAACGATCAAAGGATTTTTCGTTCGATCGAACGATTAAATCCTTTGAATCGAACGATTCGAAGGATTTTAATCCAACGATCGAAGGAAAATCCTTTGATCAAAAAAAGCTTAGCAAGCCTATGGGGACCTTCCCCATAGGCTAACATTGACTTCGGTAGGTTTTATCTGCCGAAGTAGGGGGTCGAAGTTTTTTTTAAAGGGAAAGTACTTTGACTATCGAATGGTCGAATAGTCGAACGATTTTTAGTTCGAATCGTTCGAAGTCGAGGGTCGTAGTCGAAGGTCGAAGTAGCCCATTCGATGGTCGAAGTAGCCCAAAAATACTTCGAAATTCGAAGTTTTTTTTATTCTAACCCTTCACCCGAATTTAGTGAATCGGCCCCCAAGAGTGTGCTCTATTTGCACCTACCACCTCCACTGGGAGGCTGTTCCAGCCCTTGTCTAATAACTCAGCATTTCACTTCTATTACCTGTAGCTCATGGGTACGAAACAAGTAGCCTCTCAGGAAAATCCAGTAGAAAACCTTAAGTGAATTGGGACCGGGGAGGTCATCTAGTGTTTTCAATGTCTTCTTTTCAACGACGGTGGCTCCTGACACCCCCAAAGTGGTCTTTTTTCGCACAATTTGTACATTGGCCTGCCATGATTGCTGCAGCAGAGCCTGGGCCCCGGTCCGTAGCCTTTGAGCTATCATTGCACAGTACTGCCTGACTGATCTAAACTGCAGTATATAAAGGGAGTCAGCTGAGGCTACTTCGTGGCACCTCCCACCGTAGATAACAAGTATCACTTACAGTAGCTACAGAATATTCTTTGGAAGATCTGTTCACTTGATACACAGCAACGTTATAAAGTCTGCTTTATCTGGAATCATAGACTTGTGTGAACCCTGCCCAGGTTGCATTTATTGTTTGTTTGAATCGTGCTGCATGCCAGCGTCCCTAAAGTGTGGATTCAGAGTTATCTTTAATATTACTGAAAAACAGTAATATCCAGCTCTGTTTAGAGCTTTAGGGGGTTATGTAATAAAAGGCACTAAGCTTGCCCAGGCACAGTAACCCATAGCAACCAATAAGCAGGTAGAATTTACTGGTCATCTGTTTAAAAGCAAACTTTTTATTGGTTGCTATGGGTTACTGTTACCGGACAGATTTAGTGGGGCTCAGTCATTTATAAACTTTGCACAATGCAGAACGATTCACAAATTGAAAATATTTGCCCTGCGCATGGTTATATTTATAAACCTGGATAAGAGTGGTGTATTTAATGTGCAAACGGAATTTCAAATTTTTATTCACACTGCAAATGTCCATAAGGGCTTTTTACTGTAAATATGGCAAAAATTGTAAATTACAAATATTTATACTCACAAATGCTGAGTAACACTTTGCTGGAATTCTTACATACTGTATAGAAGTAAGCTCCCCAGATATTAGTTACAGTATCAATAACAATAACATAAATCACCAAAAAATTGCATTTGCATTAAGTTGATTTCATGGCAATTTGCCTTAGTAATCTTCTTTAGTGAACACTACAAATTGAATATAGTGCCACTTTAAATAAAGCAAACGGAACATAATTATACATTGTTCACTAAAAGGCAAAGGTCCCTTTTCCAGGACAGTCTCCTAGTCTTTCCCTCATTACTTTCTTGTTAATTTTTAAACTTATACAGTCAGGCTTGATTGCAACATCAAGAGTGTGCTCTATTTGCACCTACCACCTCCACTAGAAGGCTGTTCCAGCCCTTGTCTACTAACTCAGCACTTCACTTTTATTACCTGTAGCTCATGGGTACGAAACAAGTAGCCTCTCAGGAAAATCCAGTAGAAAACCTTAAGTGAATTGGGACCGGGGAGGTCATATAATGTCTTCAATGTCTTCTTTTCAATGACGGTGGCTCCTGACACCCACAAAGTGGTCTTTTTTCGCATAATTTGTACATTGGCCTGGCATGATTGCTGCAGCAGAGCCTGGGCCCCGGTACGTAGCTTTTGAGCTATCATTGCACAGTACTGCCTGACTGATCTAAACTGCAGTAAATAAAGGAAGTCAGCTGAGTTTGCTTCATTGCACCTCCCACTGTAGGCAGGCCACCATCAGGGGGGCACAGGGGGTACTCAGTAACAAGTCTATTTCAGTATCACTTACAGTACCTACAGAATAACTGTAACAACACCAGTCTGAGTGGTTTTGTGGAAACAATGGGCTGCTGGAAAAGGCAGTGAAATCAGTTTGGGGGTTTCTTGTTTCTAAGCAATGGGCTGGCTGCTGGGGGAGGTGGTGAGACCGGTCTGGGGGGGTTTCTGTTGGAAAACATTAGGCTGCTAGAGAGGAGGGAAATCTGTGGGTGGGACTAGGATAGCAAGGGTACTTAGAGTGGTAGTAAACAGAGAGGCATCATTACTAAAATGTGATTTTCATGCATCATTATGCCTGGACGAGTGTTGCAAAATATGTTGCTTTATACACACCTGTTGATAATAATAATAATAATAATAATAATTATAATGATAATGATAATAATAATATTTGTATTTTTATACACTGATCAGTGTATATAGTGTAGAATACTCAAGAGCTCAAGAGCGGGCAGGAGTATTATGGGAACTGTAGTTCTTTAATAGACGGCGCAGCAGTTAAATATTACAGCCACAACTGTATGAAAATGGTGCAGCTTCTGTTAAAATGTGTCATATATGTTGCATTATGCTGTCACCTATTGACCAAAGTCATAATTGCACATAGTGCTTAATCAGTAATATTCCCTATACTCTATCTTTGTGTGTGATGTAAGTTCCTCCTGAGCTCAATGTTACTTCCTGTCCTCCATGTGTTGGGAAGGATAAACTTTCTTTGACCGGCTGCATTTGTTCATCTTCCTGAGTCTGGAATGAACAGCATTTGTGAGTACTGGATGCCAGGGAAGGATTGATTCTACTCACCTGCAGGCATAGAGATTTCAGGGGAAAATAAAGCATTTTTATCACAACTGGAATCAGGCTAAATATCATAATGCATTGCTTGGACATGGCATGCTGTCATTTATAGCACTGAAAATTGTTTCTGATATTGCAAATTATTTGTTCATCTGTGGAGTGCGATGTGCAGAATTGCTGATATTACTGTATTTTTTTGTTATTTTCTGGATCTGGTCACTCTGTGCAGTAATTACTTTTATCTTGCTGTTTATAAGCAATTTGAATTTGAATTCCATGCATGTTCATTTCATTACCTCGGGCTTATAACCAGAGACTGAAATAGGCATTAATTCTATTATGGATGATGATTTAAATGCTGCAACTTAAGAACTGAAATAATTTATAAGACAATGCAAGTCGGAACCTCCTGATACTACTTACTGGTGAAAACTCATATTTGCATGTTGGAGCATGCTGGGAGTTGTAGTCCAATAACAGCTATGAAGCCAATGTTAAGAGCCAATGTTAAGAGGGTAAAGTGATTTGCTTTGCAATGTTTGCACTGGAGGCTGTTTTCCAACTGACTTTGGGATACACTTCTCAAACAATATGACCGGTTCTAAGGGTGTTGGAACATCAGTATAATCTGTAGATTGTGGAACATGCACATACCTCCCAACTGTCCCTTTTCCGGAGGGACAGTCCCTCTTTTCACAGCTCAACCCGCAGTCCCTCATTTGTACTGGAAAGTCCCTCTTTTCTATGCACTGAACAGCCAGTTAATTAATCTCACTTAATTGGCTTTTAGCAGAGAGCCCAGAACAGCTAACAGGTACAAATAAGATACTTTGTAACGATTTTGAGACACAAAAACACAGTTTACATAAGGAGAAATATTTTTAAACTTTCATAACCTGACAAATTTTGTAAAACAAACATGGTAATTAGGGGGTGTGGCCACAGAAAGGTGTGTGGTCAAAAATTGCTGCACTACGTGCGAAAAAAAATAATTTGTCCCTCTTTTTACTTCCAAAATGTTGGGAGGTATGCATGCATGCTACTAAATATAACAGGTTACTGCTCCTGTATTCACTTCTGTGACGTTTTCCTTCATATGAATAGAAAAATGTATTTATATGTTGGGTCATGAATTAAAGTGCTGTGGGGTGACAGACAATTTGTGTGCCCATACTCCTGAGATATAAGTGTTATGGTTCCATTAGAAGCCAAAAATGGTAGAAATTACGTAGAACCACTAGGTTAAAGATGTGTCCCCTTTGGGGGAGTGGGGGTGCCCAACATCGCGCTGTGCCCTAGAAGAGGGTACAATGGAACTGTGTTATTTTAAATAGAATACCAGCCCAAGCCACAAGTTGTCAGAATGTAAAGAATAGATAAAGACTAGAAGTAGCTTGCATGAAAATAGCAATGACCGGTCTCCATCACTGCACGTCTTAAAACACGTTCCTGTTGCAGATGGGTAAAAAATCTCCCTGACTTCACTGGCTGGATTGGTACTGGGACATTCTTAACATGGCCGGGAGCTGCAGGCTTCTCACCGCCTCAATATCTCAGCTGCTGCTGAGGAGAAAAGGCCGGGGGGCCGTGCTGCTCTTGTGGGGCAGGAGGAGCTGCGGGGGGCAGGCAGGGAGAGAGTGGAGCAGAGTGCAGGAAAACAGGAGATGGCTGGAGAGGTCATACTGTAGCGGTCAGGTAATGGATCTTTATACTGTGTAATGTGCTACATACACCTTAAGTGCACAATTGATAGATGCTTAATCCACCCCGGCTGTGAGGGAATTTCGTAACCTGTGCTTCAGTGTTTGCAGGAGAATGATAGTTTGCGGACCCCAGTTATTACACAGTGTGAGTCTGTTCATGCCTCAGTAATGATGCATAGCGATAGTAATATGTAGTATTTAGCAATATGAAGGTGCGTGGCTGTGATAAGATATGTAACATTGTTTTTACTAAATTTCCAAAAACATCTTATTATTAACATGTATTTTTAAAGCTCCAACGTAATCCTCAGTGCTGTACCATGAATGGGTTTATACAAAACATACAGAATTACATGCATAGCAACCAATAACCGATGCAAGAGGTGAACAATCTTGGAGCCATGATATTTGCTGTCTTTTTCAAACAATCAAGTTTTTTGCACTTCACTGTAACTTGTATGAGCACAGCGTCGGACTGGGGTGCCCCAGGGCTCTATAGATTAAAAATTGCTTGCCAATATGATATTTTACCTGAAAATGCTTTTACTGTGGTGAAAAAAAGGGAAATACCTTTATCCCAAAAAAGACTGATGCAGGATGTTCAGGTGCAGACACATAGAAGGCTCACAAAAATCTAATTATGGTCACTTTTCCATATAACTTGAACATGACAGGAAATTCAACTTTAAACCTTTCTATACTTTTACAATCTTGCCATATTGGGGCAAGGTCAGACGTGGCGTTTTTAACGTTGTGTTTTTAAAAAAGCTCAGTCGGGCGCAAATACGCATAAACTGCATTACCGATGAAACTAATGCAAAACGCACTATGGCAATTCTCACAGGGCGCTTGCAAGCCGAAATCCGCCATGGGACGCCAGTATTGGCGTTTTTCTGCAGAAACGCCAATATGTCAAGAAACTACCAAATTCTCGTGAGATACATGATGCATATAAGTTTTTGCGGCTTATTAGGCCAGTGACGAAATGACGTTGCGTATTGACAATCATTCTGCCTCCATTTTGCATGTAAATAGCTTTTCTACTTTGCTTAAATTCTTTTGAAACATGAGGATTGAGAGCGGGCGGTATGTCCTCTGGAACAGGATAATGTACTTGTATCCTGTAGGCAGGAAATAACTCTGTGTGCCCCTTCTCTGTTGGTATATATACCTGCAAAGATTCCTTTTTAAAGCAGTAGAAAATGTACAAGGAGTTATGGAAGAAATCCCTGCAGCCCCACATTCATTACTCACTTTTTCTCTTTATATATAAAATTACCTTAGATCTTATACTTTGCATGGTACTGGTTTTACTGGCCTTCAATAACATCCACACGCATAGCAAATCCGATTTTATTTTTGGAATAATTAAAGGGGAACCACAGGCTTTGGAGAAAAATTAAAGCAAATATTCTGAGATTGCTCCCATTACATTTGTTTTGCTGTTACATCAATTTTTAAAATTCTAAATTCTAAAAATAGTCTTTAGAACAGACCTCCCAACATTTTGGAAAGAAAAAGAGTGATAATAAAGTTGCCGCGTGTAGAGGATTTTTTTTGACCACGACCATTTTTGTGCCCACATCCCCTAATTACCATGTTCATTTTACAAAATTTTGCAGGTTATGAAAGTTTGAACATATTTCTGTGTTTTTTTTTCAGTTATTACAGTTTTGCTAATGAAGGTGAATTGCCCTTTAAGCTGTGTGTCTAACTTTTCCCAATGGACCTGTTATTGTTACAATTACTTATTTGCTTATCTTGAAATTGTAACAAAGTATCTTATCTGCTGCTGTGACTGTTCTGGGCTCTCTGCCAAAAGCCAATTAAGTTAGAAACTTTGTTTCTTTTTCTGGCTGTTCAGTGCAGATAAAAACCGGGCTTTCCAGTACAAACAAGGGACTGCGGGTTGAGCAGTCAATAGAGGGACTGTCCCTCTAAAAACGGGACAGTTGGGAGGTATGCTTTACAAGCCAATCGTAGCACTGCAGGTTCTATTACAGTCACCTACTAGGGAAACGGTAATACATCTGTAGTCTTACTGTGCATTGCTTTTTATATGGGGTCAGTGACCTCCATTTGAAAGCTGGAAAGACTCAGAAGAAGTCACATAATTAAAAAAAAATAAAAAAAAGAAGAAATGAAAGGCAACTGAAAATATGCTAGGAACTAGCTATTCTATAACATACTAAAAGTTAACTCAAAGATGAACCACCCTTTAATCCTTGGGCTGCTGGCCCTGTATACAGGAAAGCACTTCCATATCTATTAGCTGAGCTTTTTTCTTTTCCCTTTAACTGATCCCCTTTGTTCATTTCCATTAATGATTGGAGATTTATTATGGATAATATAAAACATTATACATATGACAAATGTATTATTAGATGCCCCCTTTCTTTTGACTGGCAGATCAGGCCTCTAACCCAAAATGTGTTGTTCATACATGGTAGCAATTGTAGGTTATGAAACTGTAGCAGTATATATAATTCTTGGTTTTGTGTGATACACCGATTGCCCATTTGCCAGAAAAATACAATGGCTATTGGCAAAATAATTGTGTCTGAATTTTGCACTTGAGAAATCATCAAAAACATACAAATTGTGCTGTTTCCTTGCTTATTTCTCACAGAACCATAAATTGAAGGACGGACCACATCTTGCAGAAGGTGCACTCACGGCAGCAATGCCTTTTGCTGATTTTGTAGCAGCTCTCAAGGACAATCCCTATTTTGGGGCAGGGTTTGGACTGGTTGGCGTGGGAACAGCGCTAGCTCTGGCCCGTAAAGGTGCCCAGTTTGGCATGATTGCCTTTCGGAGGCATTACATGATCACTTTAGAAGTACCAAGCAAAGACAAGAGCTACCAATGGTTACTGAGCTGGATTTCTCACTATGCCAAAAATACGCAGCACTTGAGTGTGGAGACATCCTATCTACAGCATGAGAGTGGTCGGATCAGCACTAAGTTTGACTTTGTTCCAAGCCCTGGGAACCATTTCATCTGGTACAAGCTATAAATATCTTCCCACTTTGTCACAGAATTATGTAATCCATAGCTTTAAGGCAAAAATGTCCGAAAAAAAGACTTTTTGGCTGTAAAACTTTTCTAAATGACCAGCACAGTTATCTTGTGATCCCAGTTCATACATCTAGAGCAAACATTTTTGAAATTCTTTGCTTTCAGTTACCCTTTGTGGTCCAAAATCTTCCTAAAGCTCTGTTTTATAACCATTTGTTAAATGAAGTCATTGTATTAAAGCGGACCATAGAGACCCACTCTGAACAGCATGGACGTCTAATTTTGAAGGTTAATTAGTCATTTCCATATCTTACTGGGCTCTATTCTCGGCACCTCAAGGTACAGAAGCAAATGGATCAGAATTGAAAGGAACAGAGAGAAACAGATGATTGACCTGCATACTGGAACTCCCTGGGAATCTGTGACCTTCACTGCCCTGGGAACCAATCGGAATATCTTCTTCAACATCCTGCAAGAAGGTAAGATCTGAGTACCCGGATCATATGACAATGCTGTGTATCTCCTCTTTTACCAGGCTTAATTTCCTTAATACTTTTCAACATACTTTTATATATTGGTCGAGATTGAAGACTCTGAATTTGTTTTGTATCATTTCCGTTTTAAGCATTTGATTGGCTTCTCTTGCTTTACAGCTAGGGAACTGGCACTAAAGCAGCAGGTTGGGAAGACTGTTATGTACAATGCTGTAGGTGCAGAATGGAGGCAGTTTGGATTTCCTCGACGCAGGCGACCATTGAGTTCTGTTGTGCTTGAACAAGGAATTTCGGAAAAGATTGTTCAGGATGTTAAAGGTTTCATTGACAACCCCAAATGGTACAGTGACAGAGGTAAGATAGAAACTTTACGTATTTTTCTAATTGACTACACAGTAACAATTTGGGCAAAATATAAACCAGTTTTCTTTCCCAACTTGTTGAATGTTATAACACTTTTTGATATTCCATATGGTTTGCTGCAGGGATTCCCTACCGTAGAGGTTATCTGCTGTATGGGCCACCAGGTTGTGGGAAGAGCAGCTTTATGTAAGTAGTTATGAAGAAGTTTGTATATAGATATCTCTCATTTATTTTTTCACAGTATTAAAACTTAATTTCTCCAGCTATGGAGTGCTAATTCTCTATATTTATTTTTTGTGCCCTCTTTTCATTCCCATTGTCTGGGGGTTCCCCAGTACTTTGATCTCCATTTTGGTATTGCTGTGGCCACTAGAAGGGGCATTTGAGATTTTATTTTCATGTATAGTGTACTGACTTTTCTTGTCATTCTTGCTTTTCTGTCTCTCAGAACAGCTCTTGCTGGGGAGTTGGAATACAGTATCTGCTTGATGAGTCTCAGTGACAGCAGCCTCTCAGATGACCGACTCAACCACCTCCTCAGTGTCGCTCCCCAGCAGAGCATTATTCTACTAGAAGATGTGGATGCTGCGTTTCTGAGTCGTGACCTTAACAAGCAAAGTTAGTATCTAGTGTCTGTATTCACCAATACACTGATTGTGTAGACTATATCTAATAAACCTGCTCGTCTGTTGCAGTGAAGGTGTCGTACACCTATTCCATCCACTAACTTATGGAAGTCTAGAACCCATTTTCTGCCCTATCCCTTGTGGATTTTTTCCATATCTGTTGCATTTGTTGTTATTCTACAAAGAAACATTTTTTAGTAAAAGTGTAATAAAACCATTTCTGTCCTTCCTTCTTTCTAGACCCGACTGCATACCAAGGAATGGGCCGCTTGACTTTTAGTGGGCTGCTAAACGCACTGGATGGTGTAGCATCTACTGAAGCTCGGATAGTGTTCATGACAACAAATCATATTGACAGGTAATCAACAGAGCAGAGACAGCCAGGTGATTAGGGAAATGGCAGATGCTAAGTTTTTCTGGCAGCAGGCCGAGCAAGCAGTTTGGAAAAGATGTGGCTTGTAGTGTACAGCTATTGAGCACCCTAATGATCACCTTCAATTCTGTTAGAGGGTAAATCCAATCCTGGACATATTTGTATTATCCTCAGTACCAGTCGCTGTGTGTAAGAAAATCAGAAATCCCCCAGTTCTTGCTCTGTACTTCCTGTGCCTGCTCTGTTTCTTTTCTGTGGTTAGTTGGGGACTTGCCACAGAAAAGAAAGCAGCACAGGAAATAAGGAGAATCAAAGGTCTGTAAGGGTAGTACAGGCATAGTGGCTACATAAAGGTGAATTGGTCCAGATTTCATACCAAGTGAACTTAATGCTTAATTGTTTATGAAGTAACCATGAACGTCATATAATTAGCGGTTCTATCCCCTTTTCACAGGTTAGACCCAGCACTGATACGCCCAGGCCGTGTGGATGTGAAACAGTATGTGGGACATTGCACCAACTGGCAGCTTTCTCAGATGTTTTTGCGCTTCTACCCTGACCAGACGGCCGTACAATCCGAGGCATTTGCAAGTGCAGCCCTGTCCTCCTCTGATAAAATCAGTGCTGCCCAAGTGCAGGGTCATTTCATGATGCACAAAACTGACCCTGATGGAGCCATTCAGAATGTTTGCTTGGCTACTATGTGACATGCCTCAAAACCAGAGATATTGTACGGTCATACAGCAATATGTGTGTACAGCTCCGGGAGCCAGTCAGAATATCTGTTTTGCTACCATGTGATATCCTTGCACTTGAAGTTGTGAGAGTTCAGAACTTGATTTTGTCTGTGCATTCAAAAACCGGACACCACTCAGAGGCATTCCATGCAACAGTCAAGCTTGTGCACCCATAAATCCTGAACTGTGAGCTTTGACTCAGCAACCAAACAGAGAAATGTGTTGATAGAGAAATCATTTCCTCATACTGAGGTCAGATTTAAAGAGGAAGAAGGACAATCTATTGTCGAAATAAATTCAAGTCCTTTTTAAAAAGATTGATGGTTTTGCTGCTTTGTGCTAGTTTCAGGCTCTTAGATCATCAATCATCTCTGACCTGGGATGCCCAAATGAAGTGTCAGAAATGACTGGCTCACAATCAGAGGGATGTCCAACCTGTGGTTTGTAAGCCAACAAGGGTGGTTGCAGGAATTGGATTTTAGAAGGAGCCTGAGGGCTACATTCATGCCTTCATTTGTCAAAATAATATGTGTGTAGGGGTCACAATGAAATATAGTGAAATAATTACAGTCCCAAAAAGACAGTGTAGTCAAATTGCAAACTCAAAGGCAGGCATCAGTTAAGGTATGTCTTGGAATAGTACTTTGCTATCCCAGTGCTAACAGAGGCTCCACTCCAGACTTTGGTGTGTGGTCTTAGAAAAGGAGCCATGACTTTTCAGTGGCTGCAAAACCTTACTTATGGGGAACTCCACCAAAAACATACTTTGCATAATGAAAAGATATTGGGGTGCCTCTGAACACATGCATGCAAACATAGTGAGCTCAGGGAGTGCAACTGGGAAACCAGTACATGTGAGTGAGGAAGATGCACTGGTCTCCCAGTTACTAAGAATTACATTTTCTTTCATTATGCTGAAACAGTGTTTGGGTGGTTTCCCTTAAAACAATGTTGTGCAAAAGGTATTAGCTTCCATGTTTTTTTTTTGCCCCTTTAGATAGTCTCAATAAAGATGCTCCATTCTCATAAATATCTGGTCCATTTTTGCTTGCTCCCACAAAATACAGAAAAATGCAAATATGATAGCCACCTTGAAAATACAAGATTACCAAAAACCCAGTTTTCTTTTCAATTACATAAATTTAATTATTTTCATGGTAAATCTAGTTTCCTTCTTTAATCACTGCCATCAAGGTGACCTTTGAGGGCACCTCCTGGAAATCAATTATCTCCCTTATGTCTGTTCTTTTGTAAATATACATCTTTTGTCAATTGAATATGATTCAACACCAGCTTGTAAGAATGCACTGAAATGTCCATATTGCTCTTTAGCAATTTTTATATTGGTTTGGTCCCTGTAGAATAGCACAAAGGTGTGACGTTTACCGTTACTCTGGCCTCTGCCTCTCAATAAACTGAAGGTTGACTGGTCGGTTTGGTACCAGTGTTGCTCGGTTTATGGCCCCCACCTCTCCCAGCTCTGGGTCAGGTATTACCTTGAACATCTTAATGATCTGTAATGGGAGAAGAATGGATTAGAATAGAAGTATTTTAGAGATCAATTTATTAACCTGGGATCATGATCATGGAGGTTTTTAATGTTGGTGGTACCCACAATGAAGATGTTATGGGGGTCTATAGCTACTGTACATTTCTCACCCTGGATAAAGCCAGCTGCATCTCCAGCTCAGCAATCCGTCGTCCAACGCAGGCACGCACCCCATATCCAAAGGGAATAGAGCCGAAGGGATGGTGCTTTATCCCAGAGTCCCTCAGCCACCTCTCAGGAAGAAATCTATCAGGTTCAGGGTAGGTGGTTTCATCTCGAGAGATGGCATAGTGGGCCAGGATAAATTGAGTCTGCAGTGATAACAAGACAACAGAGTATAGCATAGTCTTTTCATAATTGTTGGCAACGTAGTGGAATATGTCATTGTATTGTATATGTCATTTATAAAATATAAGCCAAAGAAGGACCTACCATTACTGGGAAAACCTAGTCATTTATAATCACTTCTTTCTCATTTATTATTCTGGCATTTTGTGGTACCACAGGGTACAGACTAGAAAAAAAGGCAAAAAACATCTTAATAACATTGGTTACACTGATCAATGTTGACACTGACTACTATAAAAGACAGCCCGTATCGGGCTCATAAACGTCTCTGTTCCCATCATCCTCACTCCATGATACCTTTAGGTGTAACCTTCAGTCACTCTTCCATAATTGGACCTTACTGTGTGTGAATGGTATCAGGACCTTAGATTGCAAGCTTCAAGAGGTCATGGACTGGTGTGAATGATGTATAATCTCTGTATAGGGCTTGGCTTGTAGCCTGACATCTGGTGGATATTCTGATGTTGTTAAACTACAATACCCCAAATCATAGTGGCTAGTTGATACAATTCCAAGTTCCTTACCGGAGGGTCTCCTTGATCACAGCCTTCAGCAGGGGCATTCTGGCAATAACCTCATTGCTTGGGGTGGTTTCTCCAGGAATAACTCTGATCACCTCCTGGTAAAGGTTGTTCTGGATTTCGGGGTTTCTTGAGAGCTGGTACAGAGCCCAGGTCAGTGTGTTGGATGTCTAAAGAGATGGAAGAAAATAAAAGTAAAAGGACAGTAGCATCACAGAAATAAACAAAGGTATTACATTATGGCAGCTGGTTTAATCATAGGAACCTCATCAATGTAAAGAGGGCGAAACAAAATGTGGCAATAAATGGTCAAATGCAGGTCGTTGCTGCAAAAGTGCTTTTATTTTGAACACAACATGTTTTGAGCAAGAGCTCTTAAAGTTTACTTTAAGACCATTTATTGCCACATTTTGTTTAGCTGACAGTAGTGTTTGGAGTCTGTATTTAAACTTTTCCTCTGAAAAATTAGGTCTAGATATCAGCCCAGTGAGGAAAGCATTGGCCATGTCCTGGGGATGGAAAATAATATCTCAAGGCATCACACATTATAAAAGACAGCTCTTTATAGCTGTACTACTCCTACATACCGTGTCTACTCCGCCCTGGAGCATTTCCCCCACACTCCCATATATCTCCTTCATGCTCAGTTTCCCACTGGAGAGAAGGTAAGTCAGATACTCTCCCTCAACCTCTTCTCCTCGTTTCAAACGATCATCAATTTCTTTCATTTTGTTGTCTATCATTTTCTTACCTATGGGAGGAGAATAGAAATGTAACAGACAGGGATCTACCTTTTTATTCAACTGAACCCTCCTCTTCAGTGACCACTATAAAGTCTACAGAAAGGAAGGTTCCAATATAATCCTATGTATGTTGTTTCCTTAGGGCAATCAAGCTGATTCCAAGAAAAGAAAGCTTAAAGTGGTAGCAGCAGACAGAGCGAGGCGTAAAGCTGACATTTTCTAGGTGCTTGACCGATTGTGTTAGGAAAAGGGAAATGGAGAAAGGGTGTGTGGGAATAATAATAGACTGTACTCCACTATGCCTTTAGTCTTCATCCATATCTGTCCAGGAATAATGTGACTGAGCTGTATGCTGCACCGCTCCAGCATTCATCCCATACTGGCTACATATGTGTCAGATATACAAATGCTTATAGGCCCAGCTCAAGGATATGGGACTTGGAATGCTCAAAACCCCATTAGGTTTTGTATTTGTAAGCCTGCTGTGCTCATGCATTTAAAGTATTCTTTCATGAAATGTTAGGGTTGGGTTAGAGTTTATATTATAAGGCTAGCAGCTTGCTCACCATATTCGAAAATGGTATCCCATGCCTCTATATAGCGCCCCCAGTAGGGCAGAATGCCCTTGGTCCACTGTGGAAGTCTCATCACCACAGTTAAGTATTTCAGCATGTTTCCAATGGAGTCAATGAACTTCTGTATTTCTGGGAGGATTTCCTTATTCAGACAGCCGATCCGAGTCTCAAATAACACTGTACAGATACCTGTGCAAAGGAGAAGGTAGAGCTAGTTTTAAAATACATTCTACAGAGACTGAACAATTTCATTCATTTGTCACCTGTTTTGAGACTATGATAGTAATGTGTCATACCAGTTAAGACTTATCTGCTAAATTTAAAGACTTCAGGACATTTATTTGCACAGCCTGGCAGTTATTGGAGGTGATAGACTTACTTTCAAAAGCAAATTTGTACATGAGGTCGGCTACACCATTCACTGTTGTTCCACTTGAACTCTGAGCAGTAATTTCCTTTATCTTGACCAGCAGGTCGGATACCACCTGATTCATGGATTCTGCATAGACCATGGATTCTTTCGGCTTTAGCATCCTTTGGTTCAGAACTGTGCGAAGTCTGTGCCATTGATGTCCCTCTCTTTGAATGGAAACAATGGAAACAAAATGGTTCAGCGATCACAAAGAAGCCTTACTTTTGATATTTCCAAGTGAGTTTGTTGAGTGAGGACTTGCCATGATGGGGCTCAGGATTAGTATTTATAGTTTCTTAGACTAGAACCTAAGTTAGCAAAGTTCAAAATGTATTTAATCTTCAATTAAAAAATAGCTTTTCTCCTGCAGGTAAAATGTTTCAGCGTCTTCTTGCCTATGGTTTTTAAAAGGAAAAAATCAGGAAATGAAAGTTACCGAGAGCCATTCTTATTAAAGGAGAAGGAAACCCAGTGGGCGCAAAAAACCTCCCCCTCCCCCCTGGCCTACCTGTCCCGCTGGGCAAATGCCCCTAACTTGTTACTTACCCTTCTGTGCAGGTCCAGTCCACAGAGTTCACAGGCACCATCTTCTTCCACGCGATCTTCTTCCTGCTTTGACCGGCGTTTTGGCGCATGCGCAGTAGGAGCATTTCGCCGGTACGGATCTACTGCGCATGCGCCAAAAGTCTCGAAGTTTTCCAATTTCACTTTGTGACTTTTGGCGCATGCGCAGTAGATCCGTACTGGCGAAATGCTCCTACTGCGCATGCGCCGAAGAAGATCGCTTGGAAGAGGATGGCGCCTGTGAACTCCGTGGACTGGACCTGCGCAGAAGGGTAAGTAACAAGTTAGGGGCATTTGCCCAGCAACCATTCCTATATATAAATACAAATACTATGTGTTTATAATAAGCTATGCCCTTGTTTTTGGCCATGCAATTAAAAACTTAGTAGTTTTCCACTCACTCAGTTACGGGCCCATATGAATGACCCCTAAGGTCCCGGTGTTCTCTCATTATAAACACGTATCCTCTTGTGGGATATTTCCCCTCTTTTCTTAATACGCTTTCTAGGATTTCTGGGCTTGCCACATTCACCGTCTGTTGCTGTCCATCGGAGAGTTTCCACATAGGCCCATAAGTCTTCTTGAAAATTACCTACAATTAGCATTACCAAAATGAATTTCTGCAGAACTAGAGGTATGGAAACATTAAGAATTTGAAGTTGGTTCAACCTCTGAGTTAAATGGGAATGAATTAAGTAAACTTAACTGTTAAGCCAACCTGACTTACATTTTCTAATGCTAAAAGACTACTGCTCTTGCACAATATGGCAGCCCCCCTCATAGATAAAAATGGGATTAGATAGGTAATGTTAAAGCATTGGGCAAATACTTTTATGGCAAAATTAATGAATAACATGAAAAGCCCCCAGGTGTCATCATATAGACCAAATGCTATCTTCAATTTGAGGTACTTTAAATAACCTTAGAAAGTGTCAGAGGCGAAAGATACCATTGTATTGAATATTAATGATATCTTATTGATATCAATGTTATTATGACTATGCATTGCTCAGACTGTTTACCATGTATATAACAGTTATATTACTACTTCCTGATTTTTCTTCTCCTTTCCTTCCTTTGTTTTCCTTATTGATTTGGAAAAACTCAATAAATATAGTTATTAAAAAAAGAATAACATGCAAAGACAGTGTTGTATTAGATGTAAAAAAATAATTGATGGTGTCAGTATCTCTTTAAGAACCACTTACTGTAATGTCAGAAAGCAATTTGTTGAAGCTTTTTGTGACTATTTGCATTGGCAGGTGGCAAGTTTGTGCACAACTTTTACAGAAGCAGAAGGGATACTGTCATGGGAAAAAAAATTTTTTCCAAAATGAATCAGTTAATAGTGCTGCTCCAGCAGAATTCTGCACTGAAATCCATTTCTCAAAAGAGCAAACAGATTTTTTTATATTCAATTTTGAAATCTGACATGGGGCTAGACATTTTGTCAATTTCCCAGCTGCCCCTGGTCATGTGACTTGTGCCTGCACTTTAGGAGAGAAATGCTATGGAACTGTTATCTGGTTACCTTCCCATTGTTCTTTTGTTTGGCTGCGGGGGGGGAAAAGGGAGGGGGGTGATATCACTCCAACTTGCAGTATAGCAGTAAAGAGTGATTGAAGTTTATCAGAGCACAAGTCACATGACTTGGGGCAGCTGGGAAATTGACAATATGTCTAGCCCCATGTCAGATTTCAAAATTGAATATCAAAAAATCTATTTGCTCTTTTGAGAAATGGATTTCAGTGCAGAATTCTGCTGGAGCAGGACTATTAACTGATTCATTTTGAAAGAATTAATGCGACAGTTGTCGGATGTAGCAACTTACCAACCCTTAAAGAGTGATCTGCTGTTTGATATTCAGTTAAAAATAAAGTGGTTGGTGTCGGATGCATTAGAATCGAAAGTGATAGATACACATCTGGCACAGTTATTGCAGACCAACAATCCGGTCACCCCTGTATTCTATGTATTGCCAAAAATTCATAAGAGACTTGAATCTCCCCCTGGCCGACCCATTGTATCATGCACAAATTCAGTGATGTCCCCGATCTCAATATTTGTGGACCGGTTGATTAATCCATACGTGATCCAACACAAGTCTTATCTGAAAGACTTAAAGATTAAATCTTTGGGGAATATCCCGGAAGGGACACTGTTGGTGACGCTTGATGTGGAGAGCCTCTACACCTCCATCCCACATGATGGGGGTGTGGAGGCTGTCCGGCCTCGTGTTGTTACAAGAGCCTGCTATGGATGGGGCCCAAAAGAATTTTACACTTCAGTGTCTTCAATTAGTGTTGAAGAACAACTATTTTTTATTTCAGGATGATTTTTTTCTACAGATAAGGGGTACGGCGTTGGGCTCCAATGTGGCCCCCTCCTATGTGAATATTTATATGCATAACTTTGAGACATGTCATGTATATTTGAGGGAATTATTTGGGAGATACTGTTGTCTTTGGGTACACTTTATTGATGACATCTTCGCAGTATGGACGGGGCCACGTTGGACACTTGATAAGGATATCAATTCAGCTTCTCCTTTTATAAAATTTACTATGAATGTGAGTGTGGAGATCCTCTCTTTTTTAGACACCACGATCACTCTAAGAGAGGGGGTCCTTTGGTCAGACCTAAAGGTGAAACCCACTGATAAGAATACTTTGTTGCATTTTGATTTTTTTCATCCCCCACACATTAAGAAATCTTTACCAAAATCTCAATTTACACGAGTGAAACGTATAGTGTCTGACCAGGGTACCCTTCAAGGGAGATTGGATGAAATGTCAGTGAAATTCCAGGAAAGAGGATACCCCTTACCTCTATTAAGGGAACAACGATCCCAAGTGGAAACCCCAGATAGGGGACACATTGACAGACGACACAGAAATGAATATAAACGCTTAGCCTTTGTTTCAAAATATATTTCTCATATCTCGAAGATTTTATATAAACATTGGGGACTCCTCAAGGATGGGATACCTAGTATGCAGGAGTTTCAGGTACCACCAACAATGTCCTATAAATCTGATATGGGGGGTAACAGTAAGACACAGCAGGTATTGAGACCAGTGAAACAGGGAACTTTTCCTTGTTTGACATGCAATTGCTGTTATAACTGTCAGCGAGGTGATGTCATTTTTCATTCACATAAGGGCACCCCTATAAAGATTAAGGGCCACTTTACCTGTTCCTCTTCTTTTGTCATGTATGCCCTTGTGGTTTTCAATATATTGGGCAGACTACACGCATGGTGAAGGAGCGAATACGCGAGCATAAGTCGGTCATTAACACAAAGAAGGTGGAACAGGCTGTAGCCTGTCAGTTTGTTGAAAAGGGATATGGTGTGCACCAATTGAAATATGAGGTGGTTGATGGAGTCCCTAAAATACATCGCCGGGATGACAGAGTAAAGGAACTATTGAAAAAGGAGGCTAGGTGGATACGATTGCTAGGTACCTTGACACCATCAGGTTTAAATAGGGAATATGAATTACACAAAATTTTCCAGTAAATTGTTTTTTAATCACTTTTAGTAAAATATTTTAAACGTTCTTTTTCAGACATTGATTCATTGGACTGATGTATTATGCATGGCTATGCATCAAACAACATAAAGGACGAGAATGGCTATAAGATATTAAAATGTATATAATGTCAATTTGCAACATTGTTGCAATTAATTACTTTAGGTTTTAATTAATTTACTTTAGGAAGTGCACCTATGTGTGTTAGAGTTTAAGCAGGCAATAGTGTATAAAATATGTTCACTAACTTGTGCCCAGTAGCTTGAGGAAAGGCTACTGTAAGCCTGAAATGTTGCTGAGCTGTATGTCTGTCTGAAAAAAAGCCCTCTAAATAAAGGCTTTTTAAGAAAAAAAAGTTTCGGTGCTGTCTAATCCAAATAGAGTTTAATACTTCGGCTGTGAGTGGCTGCCAGAGACGTGCACCTGATGTAAATCTTATCCTGTTGGTGAGTGCTGACTTCTTATCCTGTGTACCCTTCTCCTACTGGTACATACTGTTATGGCCCTGCAGTACACAAGACTGAGACATAATATACCAGTACACAAAATCAAGAAAAGAGACCACCTTCAACAGTACACAAGATAAGAAATAATGCAATACTATACAAGCCCTTGCCAAGACTAAAGGACTAATAATTTGTGTGATATGGTAAAAGGAAAATGCATGTTGGTTCAGGGGTTAAGGGCCCTGGATGAAGGATATTGCAGTTAAGAAACTGCATTGTTATTCTTCTTTAGGGTATCCAGGGCTGGAATGGAGGGAAGGATCTGGGCGGGCCTTCCATTCCACTCCAGACTGACCTGGGTGTGGTGTTAGCTACCTGCCCATAAATTAATCAGGTGTCTAATTTCAGTGTGTGTGAGGGGCTGAGGAGCCTGCTGTGAACTAAAGCTGAGAGTGACACAGAGAGATCACTACAGATTTGCCTGTTTAAACTACAAGCCTGGAGTTCTTGCTTTGTACACCAGACACTGGGGAAACTGAGCTGAATCAGTAAGTGCTGGACTGTGATACGTTTTGTTTGATTTATTTCAACCTGCTGAAACCTTCTGTTTATGCTGTCTGTCTGAACGGCTTCAAATAAAGCAGCCCAGGCTGAATTGGACTGAATTAAGGCTCTGTATGTTGATTCTGTGCTACAAAAGTGCCATGGTCAAGATTCATGCTACCTGAAATCTCACAATTGGTGGAGTTTGCACTGGCACAAAAACAGTTAAGCACAGAATCTTAAAGGGCCAGTAATATTGGACTGTGTTTGGAAAGGTTTCTCGCTACAACATGGAGAAAGTTTTGGAGCAGCTAATTGTTGCTAATGCAGCACAGCAGCAAGCCAATGCTGCCCAGCGAGAAACAAATTCTTATTTGCAACAAGCTGTTGTACAGATCAGTGAGGATCACAAGCGTGCAAACAAGTTGCTGGCTGAACAGCTACAAGCAGAGAGGGAGTCTACTGTTACACAGGTGTCGGCCTTGAAAGATTCCCTGATGGCCCAGCAGGAGTTGGTGCAGCAGCTCACACTGAGGGCCCAAGCTGTTCCGGTAGTATCCCAGCATAATTTGAGTGGTACTATCAGAGCCAGTCATTTTCTACAAAAATTGACACCGCAAGATGATGTGGAAGCGTTCTTACACACATTTGAACGTACAGCTGCGAGAGAAGCTTGGCCCAAGGAGCAGTGGGCGGGGCTGTTGGCTCCATTCCTCTCAGGTGAACCCCAAAAAGCATATTTTGATCTGCCAGCCGAGGATGCCGAGGACTATGAGAAGTTGAAGCTGGAAATTGTTACATGCGTGGGGGTTAACACGTCTGTACGGGCTCAGCGGGTACAGAGTTGGATTTACGTTGCTGACAAGTCGCCCCGGTCTCAAATGCATGACTTAATATACCTGGCAAAAAAGTGGCTGCAGCCGGACACACTGTCTAATCCCCAAATCGTGGAAAGGGTTGTCATGGATCGTTTCCTGAGGTCCCTCCTGGTGAAAGTGCAAAAGCGGGTAAGTCATGCAGACCCCAGGTCAGCTGACCACCTAGTGGAAATGGTGGAGAGGTACCTGGCAGCTCAGGATTTGGCTGACCCTAAATCTTCTCAGCAACATTCACCCATTAGACCGAGATCTCCCATGGCACTCGGTAGGAACAGTTCAAGAGAGAAGGTCGGTACTGGGGTCAAAGATTGAAAACCCAAATTGCTCAATTCTATTTGACCAAAGCCCCCCAAAAAGTCAGATTTTTGAACTAAACCAAGCGCAGACCACAAAAACTGCAAATTGAGATAGGTGCCTCTCCAATTGACTTATACAGGACCTCAATAGGTCTGAGGCGGCGGATTTGGTCTTTATGCAGCATCGCTGTATATTAAATCTCGAAAAAATGTGCGTTTTTTCCCCTCTAAACTTAAATTCGGCCTGGGCCCACTGGGAAATCTTCTGGTACCACAGGCCAGCAAAGACTAATACCAAACAAAACCACACATAAACCATATAGAACAGAACCCATAAAGAATGCTCGGATCTATTGTTTCTAACTAATCCACTCTTTACGATTCCAAACCTTAATACCCTTTTCGAAAAATACAGCCAAATCGGTAACTTCAAAATCAACTTTACCAAGTCCCAAGCTATAAATATTTCTATACCACTCCCAACAATCCAAGATCGATCGTTGAAGTTCCCATATAGTCGGCAGTTTACCTATCTAGGAATAACGATCACTAAAGATTATGATGATTGGGTAGAAGTGAATTTCAAAACTTTACATACCAAAATACTTAAGGACTTAAGAAACTGGACAACACAACCTATATCCGTGATTGGAAGAATCAATGTCGTCAAGATGAACATTATGCCACGCAGGTCCGGACTGAGAATTAAAATAGGCCCTGGCATCTCAGGTACACAGAGGCCCAATCAGCCCACACAGAGGCCCAAACAGCCCCCACCAGCCCACTAAATACTGACTTTCTATGGCACCTTATAGCAGCCCCTCTGGCATTTGCCAGAACCCCCAGATTGCCGGTCTGGGCCCGATGCCACGCCTCCTATATATGTTTCAGTGCATCCCCATATCATACCCTACCACCTGGTTGAAATCCTTCCAATCCCTTATAATCAAATTCATATGGAACAATCATCCTCCCAGATTGAGGTCTACAATTCTGTATAAGACAAAGATAGATGGTGGTCTGGCTCTTCCAGATTGTGTCAGATACCTAAGGGCGGCAATCCTTGCAAGGAAATAGATTGGTCTAGACTCTTTCCACTTAGATGACAAAGGCTGGATCGAAATAGAGCAACAATCTACAGCCACACACCTGATGATCCTGATCCACCTACCGTGGATAGACAAATTATACCGCAGGATAATACATAAATCCCATCCTTTACTTAAAAGCACTCTGGCAATCTGGGATCTGGTTTATTGACACCCACAAGTTTCAACCTGGCCTTCGCTGCTAACTCCAATCACAAATAATCCTGCATTCCCTGCAGCACTCCACTCTACGGGATTCAAGGACTGTCTGGTAGATGGACATCTGCAATTTTTCCATCTATTGGAGAACGGGTAATTGGCTGATCTGCCACTCCTCAGGAAGGCTATACCTACAGCAGTTTTACAGGACTATCAATATTGCCAGATTGAACATTTCTACGGATATTTAGGCGGACCTAGCAAGCTAAGCAGACCTCTCATCCCATTTGAAAAGATGTGTAGCAGTAATACACCACCGAAACATGTTATATCTGCTTTAGATAGTATACTTGACAGTAATAGCGGTAAAGACCAATTAGCTTTTTTACAAGCCTGGGAACATGACTTAGGTATAGAAATCCTGGAAAATCTTTACAAGGAATTGATTGCCAATGTAATATACATCTCAAGATGTTGCAAGATTCAGGAGCTTAACTCCTCGACTAGGTTACATAGGATATATACAGCTACAAGCAATACCTGTTGGAGGTTTAAACAGAGGTGAGAATGCAAATGCATTCTCTCGATTTTGGCCAGTAATCACACACGCTAGCTCTCAGAACTTAGGTAGAGATATACCAGCCTCCGCAGCCCGCACGTTGCTTTTTTGGGACGCAGAAACTAAGGAAGGTGTCCCTGACTTCACCTTGGAATTGCATTTACTCAATGCGGCTAAAATACTTATCTCTAAGCTTTGGAAATCTTCTAATCCCCCGACTCTTAAAGGGATACTGTCATCGGAAAACATGTTTTTTTCAAAACACACCAGTTAATAGTGCTACTCCAGCAGACTTCTGCACTGAAATCCATTTCTCAAAAGAGCAAACAGATTTTTTTATATTCAATTTTGAAATCAGACATGGGGCTAGACATTTTGTCAATTTCCCAGCTGCCCCTGGTCATGTGACTTGTGCCTGCACTTTAGGAGAGAAATGCTTTCTGGCAGGCTGCTGTTTTTCCTTCTCAATGTAACTGAAGGAGTCTCAGTGGGACATGAGTTTTTACTATTGAGTGTTGTTCTTATATCTACCAGGCAGCTGTTATCTTGTGTTAGGGAGCTGTTATCTGGTTATCTTCCCATTGTTCTTTTGTTTGGGTGCTGGGGGGGAAAAGGGAGGGGGTGATATCACTCTAACTTGCAGTATAGCAGTAAAGAGTGATTAAAGTTTATCAGAGCAGAAGTCACATGACTTGGGGCAGCTGGGAAATTGACAATATGTCTAGCCCCATGTCAGATTTCAAAATTGAATATAAAAAAATCTGTTTGCTCTTTTGAGAAATGGATTTCAGTGCAGAAGAAAATTTTTCTTTTCCCATGACAGTATCCCTTTAAGAACTGGATAGATAAAGTCAATGAAATTGCTAAATATGAGGAACTATCCACCGTCACAGGCAAACAACACTCTAATTTTAGGGACACTTGGCTACGATGGTTCCTGTAATTACATCTTGTAGTAATAAAGTCCATCTGTAGAGGGTCTCCTTTTTTAGACGTGGCATCCACAGTTTCTTCCTCTCTGACTAGAGTTGATTACAAGGTTCAGCTACAAACTTACAGGTACATCTTTTCACCTTACACTTAGGGGTGGATTTATCTAAGGTCTAAGTTAAAAAAAACTTCGAAATTCGACCATCGAATTTGAGTACTTCAATAGTCGAAGTAATTTCAGATCTGCTGAATAAAAATCTAAATAACTCAAAAACCACAAGTATTGTCATATATTACATTCTCCCCTGCTCACATCATTACAAATGTATTTAAGTTTTAACCATTCCATCTCGCTTGCTGTACCATTTCATTGGAGTTAGTATTTGGAATGTGAAATAAAATAGATGTGCAGCATGTGGGAGGTCTCTACACCAGGCTACTAGCCAAGTACACTTGCAATTCCATATGATTTTGTATTTTAATACCTTTTTGCTTTCTTTATTCACAATTGCAGGAACGCCGCAAACATTGCGGCCTGACTCAGACAGTGACCAGGATGACGCCGCTCAGCAACCCCAGGAAGAGGGTGAGGCTGAAGAGCCAGAGCCCTGGGAGCTCAAGGTACAGACATGTTCAATGTTGTGACCAACGTAGTTGCTCCCTCAACTTGTTTAGAGCATTACTAATGTCCTATTTCACATTACAGAACACCGAGCTGAACGTCGTGCCCAGTCACCAGCCATAATTCTTGTGGTGCCCCCCAGACGTAAGAGCGATGTTTATAACTAATAACCCCTTCCTTTATTTGTCTGTGTGTCACCAAAGATGCCATGTAATGGTTAAGCTAAGCTCAGGAGAGGTGATTAGGAGAGCAAAATAGGATCAGACAGCTAGAGCAGAGTTTCTATGGGAATGATATCTCCTTAGTGGCTGTTAGACTGGAGGGTGTGTTTAATAATCTGAGCTGGGAAGAACTGAGGCTCATGAGCAAACAGCCAAAGCAAATTCCTGAGGGAGGGGCAGAGTGAGTTAGAAGAGTAGAAGGAATTCTAAGTGATTAAAGGGATACTGCAGACTTTACTGTTAATCTTTTAAAAACCAGTGGCAGGTATCTGAAGCTTTAAAGAGGCCGTTCACTGGGAGGGAGGGTTTACATGTTCTTTAAAACAACCTCTTTTTTTTGTATAAAAAAAACATGTTTTCAAAGCTACAGACTGGTGTGAAATTACTACTACTACCTTCACCTGTGGTTCTTAAAGAGCAAGTCCCAGGTATATGATATGCCTTAAAGGCACAAAGCGTTGGTTGTTACTTTGCACTATAAAGTATTGTTGGCTACCTATGGCCTACTTTGGCTACCCAGCACTCATAATATGTGCTATTGCCAACTCCTCCTCCTCCACCACCTCCTCCATCTGTGGTACTTAAAGAGCAAGTCCCAAGTATATAGTATGCCTTAAAGGCACAAAGCATTGCTTTTTACATTGAACTTGCAACTATTCCAACACATTACCTGGCCAGCACTAACCTCATATGTGCTGATACTTTCAAACATCCCATATTGTCATATATTGACAAGTGTCATTTGTAAATCATATTGATTGTTATATTCTTGTTTTTTACACAGGGCTCCTGTAAGAATACCTGTGCGGCGGGGTCGTCCGCCGCGCCATCGGCGGGGACGCCCGCTGCACTGCTCTTCCCTCTAGCCGCGCCAGCGTGTTTTCACTGGCGCCGGCTCCTCTCTAGGGCGCGTAAGACGTCAGCACGCAAAGGCGTGAAATTCAAATATTATTTAAAGCCCAGTCTGTCTGTTGGGACTTGCCCGTGATAGAACTTGTTCTAAGTGGTTTTCCTGAGCTTTGTGCGTTTGTCTTGAAAATTCTGATTATCTGTGTTTGACCCTGCCTGTTCCTGACTACTCTCCAATCTGTATCCTGACCCTTGCCTGCCTACGACAACTCTCCTGCTTAACCCCTTGATTGACTATCCATTTTCGACCCTTGCCTGCCTGACGATTCTGATATCCGCCTGCCTCGACCCAGCCTGTCTGACCATCCGCTTGCCTAATCCTCTTGTGCTTTGACCTTCGGCCCAAAAGACTCTGCTTCCAGCCGTGCTCCTTTGCCAGCCAGAACATCTCGCCTTGTACCTCTCGTTAAGTCCAGGTGGCACCCAAGTAAGCTGAGGGCTCCTCCCGAAGCCCAACGTTGGTCACACTACTGGTGAAGCCGAGCCGAGACCAGGGTGCTTGGCACTTGTTCTGGTATTGGGTGCCGGCCGTGACAGCTCCTCAATGCCAAACTTTTTTTGTCTTCTTTAATGTTAATGTTAACTTGCCCAGCATGGACACAGGGGTGCATTATGAATCTCATGCAAGAAAAGGTTGCCCGTAACCCACTAAACCCTTTGTAAAGCTCTGGCCTTTAGTGCTCAATGGGGGCTGCTATATATTGAAATGAATGTTGAGACCGCATTCCTCCTGTCTGTTACAGCTAGGCTACATGTTTAGTTGGTTGTAAAAATGCTTATGTGGTGTTCAACAAACAAACAAACAAACTTTTGTCACAAATCCATATTGTCATTTTATTCTTATAAAAATGTTTGAGCTTTTGAAGAAGATTTTATCAGTAAACCTACAAAACCAAAAACGGTGTCTGTTTCTTTTTTCACTTTTGCTAAGGTGGTTTCCAAAAATGCAATACACATGGATAATGTCATTTGAAACACACAGAGCAGGTACACCATTTTTCAAGGTATATACCTAACCCCCTTTTTTGCAGCGTTAACACTTCAGTTCCAAGTTGGACAACAGAAGAAGGGGTTAAATAGGACCAAAAGCCTCATGAACTGACATATAACCCCCATGACAAGACCAACATATTAAGGCAAACAACAGACCTAGGTATTAGTGCATTTCAGTCATTATTTAGTTAATATCGATGAAGGCTCCTAGATAAGCATTAATAAGCCTCTCACATACTCTTCTCTGTGGTTGATTAGCCCTTTATCTGCCAATATACCCCACAATCCTGGAGTTGAAGATCCTCATCAATATCTTGTGCAAGGCCAGGCTGTACTGCAACATGACATACACAATGCTAAGGTGCAAAACCTTCCAGGGCCAATAAAGCACAGCATCAACAACTTGGTAGGAGACATGCCTTCCCTTCCTTATTAGTTAATTGATTAACACACACCCAACCTCAAAGTCAATCAGGTGCCATTAATTAAAATCCCTGCCAAAATCACTTAATTAAAGTAAAGTCAGGACTGCCATCAGAAATCGCAGGGCCCCATACGACAAAATTTCCTGGGCCCCCTGGGCTACGACCACCGCAAGCCCCACCTACAGGTCCGCCCTCCCCACCACACAGTAAAAAAAAAAATTTTTGATGGCTAGGGTTCCCATATGTTAATAAAAAATAAAAAGATATTGGTGGTCAGGGCCCCCCATAAAAAAAACATTTGTGGCCAGGGCCCCCCATTAAAAAATATTGGTGGCTAGGACCCCACATGAGAAAAAAATTTGGTGGCCAAAATTGGTGGCCAGGGTCCCCCCCACATTATAAGAAAATTGGTGGCCAGGGCCCCTTAAACGTCCATGCCTTCCTGAAGTCAGCAGCTCTCAGAAAGATGGGGGGCCCGGGTAATCAAGTAAGTGTGGCGTGGCCGGAGCCCCCCTTGCCCTCGGGCCCCCTACAACTCTCCCCCCTGTCCCCCCCTGTCCCCCCCTGATGGCTGCCCTGAGTAAAGTACAAGTCCCAAGAAGTATAATGCATGTATTGTTACAAGATTGTAGCTAGTCTATGCCAAATACATGCACATTCCTTTAAAGGAATCTTTCAAATGGCTTTATAGAAAAAATAACATATAACTCCATAAGCCAGCCCCTCTGGCATTTTTTGTTGAGTGAAGAGGTGATTGGGAGCTGAGTGAGGGAGGATAGAAGCATCCTGGACAATTCTAGGAAACAGTCTGTTGTAATGGGATCGCTTACAGTGACGTTAGTGCTCCTGTTGATGGGGAGGTGGTGTGTGATCAATAGATGAATATAATCAATGCGTCATAAGTAATTAGGGAATTGTCCAATTTAGAAAAAGTCCTGCTTCAATGTTATCCACTCTGCCTGGGTTGAGGGTAACAAAATGAGCCTAGGTTATGGCCTCTTTTAAAGTAAAATAGCATCAGGTGTAGGTTTTTATTGCTAATTCAATGTTTTCCCAGCATTCCATGGACCCATTAACCATTTACTGAAGCCTAAGGATAGTTAGGCTCAATCGAATATTCAAATTAAAAACTTCGAATATCTAAAAAAATGAATATTCGATTATTGAAGTGGGAGATGGAGCTCGGCAGGTCAAAGTTGGGGAATAAATACATTTCTAAAAAAACTTTGAGTGAAGACTGATAAATTTCGATATTCTAATTCGATAGTCGAATAGAAGGCTCGGTTAGTCGAAGGAAAAACCCACTTCGACAGTCGAAGTTTCCAACTTCAAATCGAAGTTGGACTATTCCCTAGTCGAAGTACATAAAAATAGCTAGAAATTCAACGTTTTTTTTACTTTGAAAATTCACTCGAACCTTAGTAAATCTGCCCCTTAGTGTAGTTTGGCTTTACAGATCTTTAATTATATTTCATTGTGTAAATTCATGCAGATGTGTGGTTCAAAACTAATGTAACGTATCGATGGAATGCACTACTTTCTACCATTCCCTCGCCATCAACTTTACAAAATTAATAAAAACATTTAAAAAAAAAAAAAACCCAAGCCTGGAATGAGATGAAACAAGATGAATTTGAATGCATTCATACATGAACCATGAAAATTTGGTGGGGAGACTATTCTTGAAACGGATACCCAACTCCTGTACTACAACACTTTGCTGGAACTCTTACATACTGTATAGAAGTAAGCTCCCCAGATATTAGCTACAGTATCAATAACAATAACACAAATCACAAAAAATTTGCATTAGCAATAACATTGAGTTGATTTTATGGCAATTTGCCTTAGTCATCTTCTTTAGTGAACACTACAAATTGCATATAGTGCCACTTTAAATATAGCAAACTGAACATAATTATACATTCTTCACTAAAAGGCAAAGGTCCCTTTCCCGGGACAGTCTCCTAGTCTTTCCCTTATTACTTTCTTGTTAATTTTTAAACTTATTTCTTAACAACTCTGTAGTCAGGCTTGATTGCAACATCAAGAGTGTGCTCTATTTGCACCTACCACCTCCACTGGAAGGCTGTTCCAGCCCTTGTCTACTAACTCAGCACTTCACTTTTATTACCTGTAGCTCATGGGTACGAAACAAGTAGCCTCTCAGGAAAATCCAGTACAAAGCCTTAAGTGAATTGGGACCAGGGAGGTCATCTAATGTCTTCAATGTCTTCTTTTCAACCACAGTGGCTCTTGACACCCCCAAAGTGGTATTTTTTCGCACAGTTTGTACATTGGCCTGCCATGATTGCTGCAGCAGAGCCTGGGCCCCGGTCCGTAGCCTTTGAGCTATCATTGCAGAATACTGCCTGACTGATCTAAACTGCAGTAAATAAAGGAAGTCGGCTGAGTTTGCTTCATTGCACCTCCCACTGTAGGCAGGCCACCATCAGGGGGGCATAGGGGGTACTCAGTAACAAGTCTATTTCAGTATCACTTACAGTACCTACGGAATAACTGTACCAACACCAGTCTGAGTGGTTTTGTGGAAACAATGGGCTGCTGGAAAAGGCAGTGAAATCATTTTGGGGGTTTCTTGTTTCTAAGCAATGGGCTGGCTGCTGGGGGAGGTGGTGAGACCAGTCTGGGGGGGTTTCTGTTGGAAAACAATAGGCTGCTAGAGAGGAGGGAAAATCTGTGGGTGGGACTAGGATAGCAAGAGAGGCATCATTACTAAAATGTGATTTTCATGCACCATTATGCCTGGACAAGTGCTGCAGAATATGTTGCTTTATACACACTGTTAATAATAATAATAATAATAATAATAATGATAATATTTGTATTTTTATACACTGATCAGTTTTTTTAACAAATATCTATAATAAGATTATAGCTGCAATCTGAACAGTCAGGCTGCTGTTATGCACTTGAAAATCATGATTGATAGTGTAGAAGCTGTAGAGCAGGTAGGAGCATTATGGGAACTGTAGTTCTTTAACAGACGGCGCAGCAGTTAAATATTACATCCACAACTGTATGAAAATGATGCAGCTTCTGTTAAAATGTGTCATATATGTTGCATTATGCTGTCACCTATTGACCAAAGTCATAATTGCAGATAGTGTTGTTCTGCTTAATCAGTAATTTCCCCCATACTCCATCTTTGTGTGTGATGTAAGTTCCTCCTGAGCTCAATGTTACTTCCTGTCCTCCATGTGTTGGGAGGTGCTGGGAAGGATATACTTTCTTTGACCGGCTGCATTTGTTCATCTTCCTGAGTCTGGAATAAACAGCATTTGTGAGTACTGGATGCCAGGGAAGGATTGATTCTACTCACCTGCAGGCATAGAGATTTCAGGGGAAAATAAACCACTTTTATCACAACTGGAATCAGGCTAAATATAATGCATTGCTTGGACATGGCATGCTGTCGTTTATAGCACTGAAAACTGTTTTTGATATTGCAAATTATTTGTTCATCTGTGGAGTACAATATTACTGTATTTTTTTTATGGGTTATTTACTGGATCTGGTCACACTGTGAAGTAATTACTTTTATCTTGCTGTTTAAAAGCGTTGATATTGTGTGCAATTTAAATTTGATTTATTCCATGCATGTTCATTTCATTACCTAGGCTTTTATTCAGAGACTGCAATAGGCACTAATTCTATTATGATGATTTAAATACTGCAACTTAAGAGCTGAAATAATTTATAAGACAATGCAAGTCGGAACCTCCTACTACTTTCTGATAACTCATATCTGCATGTTGGAGCATGCTGGGAGTTGTAGTCCAACAACAGCTATGAAGCCAAGGTTAAGAGCCAATGTTAAGAGGTGAAAGTCATTTGCTTTGAAATGTTTGCACTGGTGGCAGTTTTCCAACTGACTTTGGGATACACTTCCCAAACAATATGACCCGTTCTAAGGGTGTTGGAACATCAGTATAATCTGTAGATTGTGCACCATGCATGCTACTAAATATAACAGGTTACTGCTCCCTTATTCGGTAATAAAGTTCATTCACTTGTGTGACGTTCCTTCATAGAACAAATAAAAAAATGTATTTATATGTTGGGTCATGAACTAAAGTGCTGTGGGGTGGCAGACAATTTGTGTGTCCATACTCCTGAGATATAAGTGTTATGGTTCCATTAGAAGCCGAAAATGGTAGAAATGATGTAGAACCACTAGGTTAAAGATGTGTCCCCTTTGGGGGAGTGGGGGTGCCCAACATGGCGCTGTGCCCTAGAAGAGGGTAGAATGGAACTGTGTTATTTTAAATAGAATACCAGTCCAGGCCACAAGAATGTCAGAATGTAAAGAATAGATAAAGACTAGAAGTAGCTTGCATGAAAATAGCAATGACCGGTCTCCATCACTGCACGTCTTAAAACACGTCCTTGTTCCTGTTGCAGATGGGTAAAAAATCTCTCTGACTTCAATGGCTGGATTGGTACTGGGACATTCTTAACATGGCCGGGAGCTGCAGGCTTCTCACCGCCTCAATATCTCAGCTGCTGCTGAGGAGAAAAGGCCGGGGGGCCGCGCTGCTCTTGTGGGGCAGGAGGAGCTGCCCGGAGAGCTGCGGGGGGCAGGCAGGGAGAGAGTGGAGCAGAGTGCAGGAAAACAGGAGATGGCTGGAGAGGTCATACTGTAGCGGTCAGGTAATGGATCTTTATACTGTGTAATGTGCTACATACACCTTAAGTGCACAATTGATAGATGCTTAATCCACCCCGGCTGTGAGGGAATTGTAACCTGTGCTTCAGTGTTTGCAGGAGAATGATAGTTTGCGGACCCCAGTTATTACACAGTGTGAGTCTGTTCATGCCTCAGTAATGATGCATAGTGATAGTAGTATTTAAAAACATGAAGGTGCGTGGCTGAGATAAGATATGTTACATTATTTTTACTAAATTTCCAAAAACATCTTATTATTAACATGTATTTTTAAAGCTCCAACGTATTCCTCAGTGCTGTAGCATGAATGGGTTTATACAAAGAACTATTACATGCATAGCAACCAATAACCGATACAAGAGGTGAACAATCTTGGAGCCATGATATTTGCTGTCTTTTTCAAACATTCAAGTTTTTTGCACTTCACTGTAACTTGTATGAGCTCAGCGTCGGACTGGGGTGCGCACGGCTCTTTGGATTAAAAATTGCTTGCCAATATGTCATTTTACCTGCAAACGGCAAACGCTTTTACTGTGGTGAAAAAAAGGGAAATGCTTTTATTCCAAAAAAAAGACTGATGTAGGATGTTCAGGTGCAGACACATAGAGGGCTCACAAAAATCTCATTATGCTCACTTTTCCATATAACTTGAACATGACAGGAAATTCAACTTTAAACCTCCTTAGGGTTGCCACCTTTTCTAGAAAAAAATATCAACCCTCCTATACTTTTATAATATTGCCCTATTAATAACACTGGTGTCAAGCAGCATTTTTACCTCCCAGGCCAGTAAATCACCAGCCAGATGTCAACCCTAAACCTTCTGCTTATTTTCCAGTGGCCTTTTGGCTCATTCCTGTTCGTGCTGGAGCTTAAAACATCATTGAATGAATATAGTGTATGCAAAATTACTACAAACACAGACAAAAAGGTTGTGATATTTAGGGTTCCTGAAATCACTCTTGTCAACGTCATTGCTGCTTGACGTTGGCTTCTGAAATGGTTAAACTGTATCTATTTCTGTAGCCATGGCAGACTAACTTTATAGTTCACTGGTTATAGATTCAGAGAAACCCTCTCCTTCTTCATGTGTGAAAATGTGCCTAGAAACACCAGACCTGAGATATCATGATTTATTGAATGACATAATATAGGTGCGGTGGCCATGTTCTTGGTGGGCAAAAAAGGATTCACAAAAGAGGCTTAAAGAAATTATAGGCAATAACAGCTTCCAAGAAAAAAACACATAAAATGTGTTATAACGTGGGGACCATTGATAAGGATTCCCAAATCTATTCATTGATAATCGACTTGTTTATTACATTAACAGCCTTTCTCGACATTTGTTATCCCTAAGGTTCAGTCATTTCAATTGAACCATAGATAGGGAAGTAGAGATTGCACGGCAATGACATAATCGTTACTAATAGCAACTACTGCTAGTGACTCATCCCCCTCTGACAAGGGAAACTACATTCCCCACAATGCATTGTGCTCCCGCTGGGCTTGTGTAATTCGATCTCTTTCTCTCTCTTTTGACACAAAAACCTGTGCCATTTTGACTTACTGCTGTCTGATCGTTCAAGTGACAAGGTTAGTTTGTTACCCAGCCATATATCTGCTCCAGTCGTCTTGCCCCACTCCTGAAACATTTAACTCCCTTCTAAACTTTTTTTCAGAGCTCCGTTTCCGGCTGTTTCCTTGTGCTGGTGCATTCCTGGCCCCCTCTCCGCTCTGTGCTACAAACTCCGCGTCTTATTTACTGCTCTGTTTCTGATTTTCTTTAGTTCAAGTTCTGTTACACCCTGGCCTTCACGCACGTTCTGACCTTCTCCCAGCCTCTTCTTACTGTGTCTATAATCTGTCAAAGAAGCCCCAATACACGCCGCTGTAGCCCTAGCCCACACATACATATATACTGCTAGTGGTCTGCTACATTCCAGTCACTCAGTTGCTCTGTTCCCAGTCTATTACCTCCTTTGTGCATGCTCATAACTTCTCTATACAACTTCACCCTGACCTCTCACCTCTATATGTCCTTTGTAACCCCCTACTTTTCATTTGCACTCATTGTGCACATAACCCACCTCATGTCCCTGATAAGTCATAACCATCACCTCTCTCATTACTGCGCACACCCCTCATAACCCCATGCCCACCTCACCCCCACTGTACACGTTGCTGATAACTCATTCCTTGTCCTATCCCATAACTGCAGATTCCTCATAACACCCCACGTCCACATAACCCCTTACTAGAGTTGCCACCTTTTCTGGAAAAAAATACCGGCCTTCCTATATATTTATCTTTTTTTTTCTATTAATAACATTGGGATCAGCCATCATTTTTACCAGCCAGGTGGCAACCCAACCCCTTACAGTGCTCATCCCTCATAACCTCTTTATCTTCTCCCATAGGGCAGGGGCACACGTGCAGATTCGGGGAGATTTAGTTGCCTGGTCGAATAATCGGGCGACACTCTCCTTAAGCTGCCTTCCTCATGTTAAATGAAAAATCGCCTGCGGCAATGCACTCGTGGCGCTTCGATTTCCGAACTCGGCTGATGTTTCCTTGTGAGACAACTTCAGAAATCGAAGCGCCGCGAGTGCCATTATGCTGGCGTTTTCTCATTATAGCAGGGGGAAGGCAGTTTGAGGAGATTGTCGCCCGGAAGAAAAGACGATTAGTCGTCAGGCGACTAAATCTCCCCGAATCTGCCCATGTGCCCCTGCCCATAACCAATCTTCCTTATCCTCTCCCACCACTGTCTAAATTCCTCATTCTTTCACCTCTCTGTTAGAGAGACCTCCCTTCCCCAGTTCTCTCCTCACTTTGCCAATCTGTCATAATGCTCTTCCTATACCTCACTATACATACCAAGCGTAACTTATTTCCTTACCTTTTTTTTCTCACTGTGCACATCACTTATAACCATCCCTTTCTTACATCTCTGCACATCCTTTATAACCCAGCTGGCCCTCTTACTGTTGATTCGGGTTCGGGATTCGGCAGTCAGCTGAATCCTAGTGCCTGGCCGAACTGGATCCTAATTTGCATATGCAAATTGTGGGCAGGACGGAATTTCACGTGACTTTGTCACAAAACATGCGAGCAAAGGTGGCCATATACGGGCAGATAAAGCTGCCGATATCAGTCGTTTAGACCAATTTGACAGCTAATCTGCCTGTGTATGGAGGCTTCCGGCGGGTTCTTTCCGATTGATGTTGATATCGAACGGGAAGGTTTGATTTTTCTCCCGACCTACCTATCATAGCCCATTGCGCTCGTCGTAATCCGATCATTCGGCCATAGGGCCAAACGATCAGATTACCCCGATATATCCCTGCCGTTGGCATATTGGCGAAAAGATCCGCTCGTTTGACGATGTCGCCAAACGAGCGATCCTATAGTGTATGGCCACAGTAAACCATTTTTTTCCACTTTTTCCTTTCCCGCCCCTAATTTACATATGCCAATTAGGATTCAGTTTGGTATTCAGCCGAATATTCCACAAAGGATTCGGGGATTGGGCGAAATCCAAAATAGTGGATTCGGTGCATCCCTACTTACAAACTGCTTTCCATATCCCTAATTGCACATACTTCATCCCCCTTCCTTATGCTGTACCTGGGTGTGTGCATCCCTCTCAACACCCCTTGCACACATCTTTACTTTTTCCATACCCACACTGTTACACTATCATGACATCTTCATTAATTATTGTCATATGATTTGTCCCACATACCCATCTTCTGCTCTTCTCATTTATTGCTTATGATCTAAAACTGCTGGCTAGATATATCCAAAAAGGCAACATACAATCCAAGTTAACTTTACACTGTAAAACTTCGCTATTTCTGTATTTTGCATCAGTGTCTCTATCTTGATAAAGCTGTTGAAAAAAAAAAAGCAGGCAGGCTGCATTGTGTTGGTCACACCCCCACGTCTCTAGCAGAAGGGGTACAGCTGCTGAACTGGGAGTCCCCTCCAGCTCCGTGCTGCTCTCCCTGCTGCTGCTGACGGCCTGGCACGGAGATGAACTACTTGCTGTGAGTGTCATTGTGTGATCCCTTGGCCTTAGCCCCCAGCAGTGTATAGTCCCCAGCACGGTATACATTAGAGCAGTATTTCCCCTTCCAATCCATCAGTCTTTGCAGAGTGATTTCGCAATAGACACCATGAGTTAATTCTGCTGTTGGCCAGTGTACTTGCTTCTTTTTGTTTGTGTTGAAACCTTGTATTTTGACAACATACCTATATAATGTTTATTCATACAAGGCCTTGTCCTGCATGCAAATATGATGCACAGGTTTTATTTATATCTGTAAGGTCTCCTTCAAATTAGTATGTTCATTGTGATTTCAGTGCAACTGTTTGCTACGTCTGGGCATATCTGTCACCACTATGGGAATTGCATGACTCCATAAATATCTAGCGTCCCAACTGTGTGTGTGTGTAGCAAGATGTTTGCACAAGCTGCACAAGGTTCCACTCCATAGCATTGCTAGTCACGTTCAGTTCTTCAGACTCGCATGGAAGTTAAATTGCTTTGCAACTACCCTGTAATTAATTGCATGTGATTCAGGGTTACTTCCAACCTGGAGTACTGAATTTCCTACATGAAGTACTAAAGTGTTACTCCCTACCTGACGTACTGTGAAGTGTTACTTCCTACCTGAAGTACTGAAGTGTTACTTTTTCAGACGAAAAGAGAATCTAATCACATTGCACAGCGTTTGCGCTAGGCAATTTAAATGTTCAGCTATGGTGAGTGATCAGAATCCCTAGTATAACTATGTATTTATGAGTCATTCTCTCTGGATAAAGTAACTCTATACGGTAATTACTGTGATGAAAAAAATTGGCATGCATGCCCACAGCTAATTTACATCCTGAGTCACTGCACTTAAGTATTAGAAAGGGCTCTCAGTTGGGGAAGTAAGTTGTTTTGCTGGTTTGGATGCTGTCGTTTCCAGCTTAGGGATAGACTTCTTTTAATAGTGTTGGAATGGCACAATGTCATTTTGTATTGTATTGCTTGTTATTTTTTCCTTTTTGTAATAAATTACATTTCTTTCAACTGGGTGTGCTATCCGGTACTTTCAATATTTACGAATGGCACACGGCAAATTTGCCGGTATGTTATGGTAATTGTCTTGACCCTATTGTTGCCCGAATGGTTCAGGGGTTTAGGACTCTGAAACATGCTGCGTGTTTCTGTATTGTTGGAAAGATTAGAAAATATTGTTGGTTAAAAGAGTAAGTAACACAAATCTCGTCTTTGCAAGTGTAGGCAAAGAGTTGCAGGGAAGAAATGGTGAGAGCAGTAAGGAAAATGATTTCAGAGATTTGAAGGGAATGTTCATCTTTAAAAGATGTACTGCAGTTGTAGTACTTTACAATCTGTTAAATAAAATGCTTTCTTTATATTATTTGGTTGAAATCTCGTCTCGTGCTATGATTTCTGTTTTTTTGGCAAAGTACAGGTATGGGATGCGTTATCTGGAAACCCATTATTCAGAAAGCGTCGAATTACGGAAAGGCCGTCTCCCATAGACTCCAGTTAATGAAATAATTAAAATTTAAAAAAATGATTTCCTTTTTCTCTGTAATAATAAAACAGTACCTTGTACTGATATATAATTCTTATTGGAGGCAAAATTAGCTTACCTTATTTGGTTTACTTAATGTTTACATGATGTTCTAGTAGACTTAAGGTATGAAGACCCAAAGTCCCATTCCTGTACAATACAAAAATGTCCCATGTCCTTATTTACTTACAGCTTACCTGCCATTAGTAAGTAACAAAAAATAATAAGAGAAATTTTAACTTTTTCTTTAATTACAAAGTATTTGTGTGCAGCTCAAGGAGGTAACTAAAATGGCTGAAGTTAAGCTGCTTGTAATTTAGAAACCAAATAAGACTCCATTCAGGGAGAAAGGTATGTTATTTTCGGGGATGCTTAAAAATTAAGAAGGGACTGTATGTTTAGTTATTTTCTGTTTGCCATTTAGCTACTTATTCTTATTCTTTTTTCTTTTTTTTTATAGAAAAGCTACGGTTCATTTCAGAACAGTTGGTATCTGCGCTTACCAGAGTATGATCCTCAACCGCTAGCCAATCATTTAACCACGATGTTCATTGTGCGAGTTCGGGGTTTGCCATGGTCTTGCACTGCAGATGACGTGCTGAACTTTTTTGGTGGTATGTTTCACACCCTGCTGAATGTGTTTGCTGGCTACAAATGTCCAAATAAAATGTAACTGCTATATAACAAATTGCTTTTATACCATTTTCTTAAAAATAGATTGGGCATATAGTTACTGGATTGGTAGGCAGCTCCTTTAATTGACTTTGCAGAAGGGCGTTATCATTTTTACTCCAGGCTAGTGTAGGTTTGGGTCATGGGAAAAGTGAAGCAGTGTGGGTTAAAGGAGACATAGGATAAATTAAAAATCCCTAATGTTGTAGGCAATTATAATTAATATATGGTGTTGCTTTTACATGGTGCTTAAAATTAATATTATTTTTAAAATTAGCCCCTTTATTTGAGCTCCCTATAGATGTTCTCTGGTCCCTGTCCGTGTTTCAAATGAGGGGAGGCGTGTCCTAACGGCCCCTGCCAGAAGCACAGTAGGAGGGGGACAGCCAATCACAGCCCTACAGTCACACAAGCAAAGACAGGCTTCAGTTCCCTATCAGGTCCTGCTAGCTGCTGATTGGTTCCTATCCTAGAGTGCAGTGAGCTGAGAGCGGCCGGCTGCCCTGCACAGCCTGGGAATTCAGAGAGAAGGGAGGGATTATTAGGGTTTTTGCTGAAGTAATAAATCAGCCTGAAACACTACTTTTTAAAGCATAATTGTTCTATATCTAAATGGGACGTTCTTAAGTTTTTACACAAAATGTCTCCATTAAGGTGTGATAGAGGTGGGTGTGGATAACAGATTTTCTGACCAGCCACTTAGAACGCCCTGAAAAATAACCAAAGGACAATTTTTATTGAATTTAATAAGTGCAAAACAGGCACAAACCACCCTAATTTCAGTATGCCAAACACCCAATTCTACATACCTTCCAATGTGCTTTCCTTTTCATACATCTTAATATTGCACAGTTAAAATATTTATTTTATACTCCTATATGTTAACAGATGTTTTTGGTGGAAGGCAATAGTAGAATGTATGTCACTAACACTCAAGTACCAAAGTGCAGTTGCTGTAGATTCCTAGTTCTTGGAGTTCTCTGTTGTTTTCTGACAGTGGCAATACAAGAGTACTCTCTGAGCCACCATGGCTGACACTAAAGGGGTTAAAGGAGAACTAAAGCCTAACTAAAAAAGTAGGCTATAAATGTTGTACATTATGTTTTGGGCTTCTTTACCAGCCCAAGGCAACCACAGCCCTTCAGCAGTAAATATCTGTGCTTCCAAAGATGCCCCAGTAGCTCTCCATCTTCTTTTCTGCTGATTCACTGCATATGCTCTGTGCTGCTTACTGAGCTTAGTGACAAACTCACCATATACAGTACACATACTGTAAAATATAAATGTCACAATATAAGGCTTTCGTATAGATAATAACCAGTGCAATTAGCATGAGAATTTAATAATCAGCCTTGTAGCATCAGCTTATATTATAGTCCAACCTCATTTTCTGCTTGTAAATTTGCGATGATTGCTAAGCTTAACTTCTCAACAGCTGCTCAGAGCCCACTGAGCATGTGAGTATCACAGACACTTTCCAAGATGGTGACCCCCTGTGACATTTGAAGTCCTGGACCATTGCTGCTACTGAGAAGATGAAACTTTAAGCTGATGCAATACGTTTAGTATATTAAATATGGCATATTTAGACATATTCATTTTTAGGGTTTAGTTCTCCTTTAAAGGATACTTATGGAAATAAATGCCTTATGTTTCTTGCCAAGAATTATCAGACACTTAAATGTTATGCATCCCATAAGAACACCTAGCTGGTAACCTTTCAGATTCCAATGTAAGAAATGGCACAGAGGGAGTGCACTTCATATTCAATAGAGATGGCAAACCGAGAGGAGACGCTGTCATTGAGTTTGAGTCTGCTGAGGATGTGCAGAAAGCAGTGGAGCAGCATAAGAAGTACATGGGCCAACGATATGTGGAAGGTGAGTTTGGTTGCCGTGCTTGCATCCTCATTTGCCAGATCCATAACTAATGAAGCCTGTGTCTAATCGATATGTTGTTTGGTTTAAAGGGAAACTATCACCAATAACAATTAGTAAGTAAGACTTTTAAACATGTATCAGACTTTTCTTAACCTTTAAATGGTCCTATTATTTTCAAATATTTTTCTGCATGCCATTCAGAGGTGTCATATAGATCCCAGTGAGACATCAATTGCCCCAGTAGTAAGAGAGTTGGGCTTTATAACAGGTCACCGTATAGGCATGGTTACTGAAATCTTTTTTTTGTTTCAAAAAGCCAGTAATATGGCAAAAAATATCAGAGCACCTACCTGTTAACATACTGTATTACAAAACCATAGGAATTAATATGAAGTTGGTCTTTAGCTTTCTTGCTGTAACAACTTGCAGTAAAAAGAGCAGACCTTGTATAAGTAATTCATAGAGTGTTTCTGCCTGCTAACTGTTGCTTGTATGTTTACATTCGGTGCAGTATTTGAGATGAACCAGAAGGAGGCAGAGTCTCTGCTGAATCGAATGCATTCTGCATTGTCACCCACCAGGCCGTCCTCTATGTCCCTGTCTCCACAATCTTCAATGGCTTCTCCCTCTAGTGATGGTGTTGTGCGATTACGTGGACTCCCATACAGCTGCAGTGAACAGGACATAATACATTTTTTTTCAGGTGACATCCTTTTTATATTTTGCACTGGCTAAATTTCTCTTGGAGACACTAACAGTAAGGAACTTTGCACTGTTCTTTATCTACAGTAGAACTCTCATTTTACATTTTCAGGAGACCAGAAAAAAATCGTGTAAAATCCAGAAAAATGTAAAAACAGGGAAATTAATGTAAATTGTAAAAGTGCTCACAAAAACACCCTGAGAAAGTTTACTTGAAATGCTTCTGC
The DNA here is from genome assembly GCA_038501925.1 of Xenopus petersii. Lineage (NCBI taxonomy): Eukaryota > Metazoa > Chordata > Amphibia > Anura > Pipidae > Xenopus > Xenopus petersii. The sequence goes on from CM076688.1 coordinate 76,737,734, forward strand.
AAAGAATCTGTGTACCACCCACTGTGAAAAGCAGAAGGATTTTGGGAAGTTCCAGAATCCATCACTTCACAATAGAACATGGTTTGGGTGTGTGAGGGGTTTCATTACACTGTGGGGCCCATTTACTAAGTTCGAGTGAAGGAATAGAAGAAAAAAAACTTTGAATTTCGATATGTTTTTTTGGCTACTTCAACCATCGAATGGGCTACTTCGACCTTTGAATCGAACGAAAAATTGTTCGACTATTCGACCATTCAATAGTCGAAGTACTGTCTCTTTAACAAAAAACTTCGACCCCCTAGTTCGCCACCTAAAAGTCAGAAGTCCATGTTAGCCTATGGGGAAGGTCCCCATAGGCTTTCCAAGTTTTTTCTGATTGAAGGATAATCCTTCGATCGATGGATTAAAAAAAAATATTTTATATGAATATATACGAATTGCGCAAAATCCTTCGACTTCGATATTCAAAGTCGAAGGATTTTAATTCGCCAGTCGAATATCGAGGGTTAATTAACCCTCGATATTCGACTCTTAATACATCAGCCCCTGTGAGCTTAAGAGGGGTGGGAAATTGATGGCTGCACTCAAATAGACCTACTGTTGTGGTTTCCTTTCAGTATGTGGAATCAGGTATGTCTTGTAAATGTATTGATTTCTATAAATTCAGAAAGTGTTTATAAACCTTTTCTACATAAGCCCAATCAAATAAGCTGTTTTTATATATGTTACATTCCTTTGAAAACACTGATATGACCACATCGGTAAAATCCAGGATTTTGTTTCAAAGAAGCTTCTCAGTGATTATTCAGCATTGCACCAAAAATCAATAACATAACATATGGACTGGATAACTTTTAACATCTGTTTTATAGATCACTTATGTTTTTATGATTTGATCTAAATGACCTAATAGAATTATTTAATTGTCTGCTATTATAGGTTTGGACATACCAGATGAGGGGATAACATTTGTCTTGGACCAACGAGGGCGAAAATCTGGGGAAGCATTTGTACAGTTTCTATCACAAGAACATGCAGACCAGGCACTCCTCAAACACAAGCAGGAAATAGGCAGCAGGTACATAAAACTGCAGTAACTGCAGTGAGGAAACTGCTAGTGATTCTGAGAAATATGTTTGCCATGATTTTCTCTGAAAGATCAATACAATTCAACTGCCAAGCAGCGATAACTTGTGCTCAACAGGATTAATTTTAAACCGGGTTGTAGTGACCTTTTCTCTGTTGTCTCAAGGGGGACACAGGGACTATGGGGGTTAAGCTCCACCCTCCAGGAGGCAGGACACTTATTCAAATGAAAAAAGGGGGCGTGCCAGTACTGCAGCTTAACCCCAGGCTAGAGCCAATGTATTCAGTTTTTAAGTGTCCTGCTTACTAGGAGGATGGACATCCTGCAAGCTCCAAGTTTTCAAGCTTCAAGTAGACAGGGGTGCTACCACAATCAGGGCTACCTGTTTCTGTTGAGTACAACACTGGAGTCATTCCCTGGCCTCTAGGCTATACAGACTCGATTAGGCATACCTGCACTCCTTGAGGGAGAGCAGAGGGCCTTACAGTGCGGCTGCATGTGAGTACAAAGATTACTTTCATCTCACTTTGGTTGCTCTCCCCCCCTACCCTGCTAATCCTGCTCTGGCTGTTGTGCTGCGTGTGGGGCAGTTTTGTCTTTTCTCCCAGGTCGCCTGGTTGTGTCCTCCCCCTCTCCCTCTCATCCTTCCAAAGTCTGTTTTCCCCCTTACGCTGCTTCAGGGGGTGTTTTACTGGCGTCTCAATTCATTCTGCGCCATTAGCGCTTCAGCGCGCTTCCTCTGGAACGCATGGGTGAGAAGGGGGCGGAACCGCGTTCCAAGCCTCCCTTTCATGTCGCATCTCGCGCCCTTTTCAATGCGGCGGCCATTTCACCTGCGCACACTCCTCTTATCTCCCTGTTTTCTGCCTCAGCAGAGGCCGTTTTTGGAGCGCATCCCCTGGGCAGCAGTCTTTAGTTATTGGGGACTCAGCTGCTTGACTTCAGTGCGCACAGCCAGTGATTCAGCAGGTACCACAGACACTGCTCATGGCAGAAGGTAAGTCTGGGGGATTATTCCCCAGGGCGGGGGGGGGGGCAGAGCACCAGCAACAGCAGGACAGATCACCTTTTTTGCCTGCAAGAATTGCCAATCCAAAATACCAGGGGGGCAGGGGGATCCTCTCTGCAGATCTTGCTCCAGGGGTGCTGCTGTTGTACCTGTTTCAGGGGGCTCTAATTTCCCTCACACAGAACCACCGGGTCCCCCGTCAGGAGATGACACTCCTCAAGACAGCGCAGCTGGGCCCTCTTCTGAACCCCCTGCTCCTCTGTGGGCTCTACAACTCTCACAGTCTCTGGCCTCCCTTCAAAATCTCCCTGCCCTTGCAGATAATTTGGGTAAAGCCTTATCCAGACTGGGCCAAAGATCCAACGGAAAACGCAAGAGACCAGAGCCTTCCAAACCACACACTGGGACCCATACTCCCTCTGATGGTTCAACTGCAGGTGGGGACTCCTCTCATTCAGAGGGCGAACTTCTCCCCTCCGAGCTGTCGTCGGAGGATGAAGAGGAACTTGAGGATGAGGCTAAAGGCCACGATGTTCAACACGATATTGAACATATCATCAAAGGTGTGTCTGATGTGTTAAAAGTTTCTCAGTCAAAGGCGCAAGCTCAAACCTCCAGCTTGTTCAAAAGACAACACAAATCCTCCGTCTGTTTCCCATCACACGATCAGCTCCTAGCTATCATACAAGAAGAGTGGAATTATCCTGAACGAAAATTTCAAGCCACTCGCAAGTTCTCCAAATCCTACCCCTTTTCTAAGGAATTGGTTGACAAGTGGTCTATGCCTCCCACAGTTGATGCCCGTTTCTCGTTTGTCAAAATCAACTACACTTCCAGTCACAGACGCAGCGGCATTCAAAGACCCATCTGACCGACGTCTTGAAGGTTTTCTTAAAGCCGTTTACTCATCGGCCGGTTCTACCCTCCGTCCAGTCCTGGCATCGGCCTGGGTAGCCAGAGCGATTCAAGCATGGGCCGACTCTCTCCTTACTGATATTCAGGAGGGTGTTCCCAGAGTGGACCTAGTCTCGTCTGTTCAATCTATTGCTGAGGCATCGGCCTATCTTTCCGAAACCACTCTAGACACCGCACAGATCACCGCACGGACTTCAGCTCTATCAGTAGCCGCTAGGCGAACTCTCTGGTTGAAGAATTGGTCTTCTGACCTCAGTTCTAAGAAGTCCCTAACTTCTCTTCCCTTTAGGGGACAGAGACTTTTCGGTGAGGAACTCGAGAAAATTATTTCCCAAGCCACTGGGGGAAAGAGCACGTTCCTTCCACAAGCTAAGACTAGACCTACTCAGTCCTTTCGTCAAAGGAAATTTTTTCGTGGCCAATCTGGACGCTCCAATTTTCGCTCCAAACCTTCTGATAAGGGACGCCCAACTAGGAAAAATTCTAAATTGCAGAACAAATCTTCCTCCGACAAGCCAGTTTCAGGCTGACGGGCCATCCCCTCCGGAACCGCAGCAGTCCTTAGGGGGAAGACTTCTGCAATTCCGGGAGGTGTGGAGTCGACACTCCTCAGAAGCCTGGGTCAACGAGATCATCACAGAGGGTTATCATCTTGATTTTTGTCCCTTCCCCCAAGAAAGTTCCTCATGTCCAGAATTCCAACCAGCCCCACCAAGGGCCAGGCCTTCCTGGATTGCATCTCCATGATGGAACAAAGTGGGGTGATCGTACCAGTACCGCCATCAGAGACTTTCTCCGGTTTCTACTCCAACCTCTTTCTAGTCCCCAAGAAAGACGGGTCCTTCAGGCCGGTGCTAGACCTGAAATTCCTCAACAAGTACATCCGCTCCGTTCGCTTCAAAATGGAAACCCTGCGATCAGTCATTCGGGGCATGGAGTCGAAGGAATTTCTGATGTCCCTAGACATCAAGGATGCTTACCTTCACGTTCCTATTTGGCCTCATCATCGGTTTCTAAGGTTCGCTTTCAAGAATCGTCACTTCCAGTTTGTGGCGCTCCCCTTCGGTCTCACGTCAGCCCCCAGGGTGTTCACCAAACTCATGGTGGTGACGGCCGCAGCGTTGCGCCTTCAGGGGATTTCGGTGACCCCTTATCTGGACAATCTGCTACTCAAGGCCAGCACAGCGGAGAAGAGCGAGGAGAATCTCCGACGAGCGATTGTCCTTCTACAGGAATTCGGTTGGACCATCAACTGGAAGAAATCCAACCTCCTTCCCAGTCACCAGATGACCTTCCTGGGTCTCGAGTTCAATACTCTCACACAATGTGTCCTTCTCCCCCTCGACAAACAAGAGAAACTACGATCTCTGACCAGACTTCTCCTGCATTCTCAGTCGCCCACTGTCCACCTGGCCATGAAAGTCCTAGGTTCGATGGTGTCCACCATAGAGGCGGTACCCTTTGCTCAACTTCACCTACGCCCCCTTCAAACCAACATTCTCACTGCCTGGAAGGGAGGATATCTCCTTCAGAAGATGACTCTCCTGCCCTCCACCAGGCTATCTCTCCAGTGGTGGCTCAAGCCCAGCAATCTCGCCAGGGGTCAATCTTGGGCGACGCCAGATTGGACGATTCTCACGACCGACGCCAGTCTTCTAGGGTGGGGCGCAACATTCGACTCCCTATCCGCACAAGGTCTATGGTCTCCCGCGGAGTCCAAACTCTCCATAAACATCCTGGAACTCCGCGCTGTAAAGTTGGCGCTTTTTCACTGGTCCTCTCTTCTCCGGGCCAAAGCGATCAGAGTCCAAAGCGACAACTCCACCACAGTCGCATACATCAACCGCCAAGGAGGAACCCGCAGCAGAGCAGCGCTGGCGGAGGTGCAACAGATTCTAAGTTGGGCAGAATCCAATGCGGCAAGACTGTCAGCCATTCACATCCCGGGTGTCGACAACACAAGAGCTGATTTTCTCAGCTGCAATCTCCTGGACCCAGGGGAATGGGAACTTCACCCGGAAGTCTTTGCGGACCTCGTTCATCGTTGGGGGCGTCCTCAAATCGACCTGATGGCCTCCAGGAACAACCGCAAAGTGAACGCTTTCTTCACTCGCTCACGGGATCCTCTCGCTGCAGGGGTGGACGCCATGACACAATGTTGGCTGTTCGACCTGGCCTACGTCTTCCCGTCTCTTCCCATGCTACCACGAGTGTTAAAGAAGATCAAGCGGTCCCCGGCCACTGTCATTGTCATTGCTCCCTTCTGGCCCAGAAGAACGTGGTTCTCGGATATCCGCCCGTTCGCTTAGCCCTCAGGAACGACCTACTCCGCCAGGGCCCCATCTACCACCACAACCCGGGCCTCTTCGTTTTGACGGGATGGCTATTGCGGCGGCCATCTGGAAAAGACAGGGAATAGCGGAGGATGTCATTGCTACTATGCTGCAATCACGCAAACCTACGTCCTCTAAAGCTTATCACAGAGTTTGGCAACTATTGGAATTGGTGCAACGAGACTGCCATTCCCATCGCCAGCCCTTTTTCCTTCACTGACTGTAACATCCCTAGAGTACTGTCCTTTCTACATCGGGGTCTGCAGTTGGGCCTGAAGCTCAGTTCCTTGAAAGTTCAAGTCTCAGCTCTTTCTGTATTGTTTCAACACCGTTTGGCTCTGGATGATTCCGTCCGCACTTTTCTCCAAGGTGTAGCGCACATCAGTCCTCCCTTCCGTCCACCGGTTCCCGGCTGGGACCTGAATACTGTTTTGGATGCTCTGTTGGATCCCCCCTTCAAGCCTCTCGGGACTGTTTCTGAACAATGGCTGACCTGGAAAGTTGTCTTCCTTGTGGCAATCTCATCTACTCGGAGAGTCTCTGAACTCAGTGCCTTGTCTTGCGATCCTGCCTTCCTTGTTTTCCACAAAGACAAAGCGGTGCTTCGCACTTTACCGTCCTTCCTGCCTAAGGTGGTGTCATCCTTTCACATTAATCAGGAGATTGTGCTGCCATCTCTCTGCCCTGATCCCAAGAACGACAAAGAGCGCAGACTTCATGGTTTGGACGTTGTTCGAGCACTACGCTGGTATATTCAGAGATCCAAAGATTTTCGACTGTCTCAAAATATTTTCGTACTGCTTTCCGGAGCCTGCCGAGGTCTGGCAGCATCCAAGACTTCCATTGCTCGATGGTTACGGGAGACCATTCGTCAGGCTTACCTAGCCAAAGGTAAATCTCCACCAGAGGGCGTCCGAGCCCATTCCACGAGGTCGATGGGAGCCTCCTGGGCATGGCGCAATTCGGCTTCTTTGGACCAGATCTGCAGGGCGGCTACCTGGTCCTCCGTTCACACCTTCACAAAATTTTACAAAATTGACACGTTTTCCTCTGCGGAAGCCGCTTTTGGCTGCAAAGTGTTGCACTCTGTGGTGCAATCAGGGCCGCCATCAGGGGGGGACAGGGGGGACAAGTGTACCGGGCCCGGGCATGAAGGGGGGCCCGGCAGCGCTGCATTTTTTGAAGATCCGGGCCCCCCTTACGAGCGCCCGAGCCGTACGTCTTGCCTCTGTGCTGCCGAATGCGGAAGTGCCGAAAAGCCGAAGCCGATGCGCCGAAAAGACCCGAAGTCACGGAAAAAGCCGAAGTCACGAAGCGCCGAAAAGACCCGAAGTCACGAAAACAGCCGAAGTCCTGAATCAGCGCAAAGACCCGAAGTCACGAAAACAGCCGAAGCCGAAGTCCTGAAGCAGTGAAAAGACCCGAAGTCACGAAAGGAGGTGAAGTTGAAGTACTGAAGCCGTGAGTTCAATTCTACTGAACACCAGTTTGTGTATTTTTTTTTTTTTTTAATCTCCTGGCCACCAATGTATTATTTTAATATTCTATAGGCCCCTGCCGCCAATGTTTTTTTTTTTTTTTCAAAAAAATTTTTTTTTTTTTTCGGGGCCCCAATTTGTTTTTAACTTATAAGGGGGCCCCTGCGGCCAATGTTTTTTTTTTTTTTTTCAAAAAAATTTTTTTTTTTTTTTTAATTTTTTTTTGGGGCCCCAATTTGTTTTTAACTTATAAGGGGGCCCCTGCCGCCAATGTTTTTTTTTTTTTCAAAAAAAATTTTTTTTTTTTTTTAAATTTTTTTTTGGGGCCCCAATTTGTTTTTAACTTATAAGGGGGCCCCTGCCGCCAATGTTTTTTTTTTTTTCAAAAAAAATTTTTTTTTTTTTTAAATTTTTTTTTGGGGCCCCAATTTGTTTTTAACTTGTAAGGGGGCCCCTGCCACCAATGTTTGTTTATTTTTTAGTTTTTTTTACATTTTTTTTTGTTGGTGCCCCAAGTTTTTTTTTAACTTATAAGGGGGCCCCTGCCACCAATGTTTTTTTAAAAAAAAAAAAATTTTAATTTTTTTTTTTTTTGGGGCCCCAATTTTTTATAAGGGGGCCCTGACCATCAATAGCTTTTTACAACTTGTGTCGTGGGGGTTACTTTTTTAGCGCTGATGTCTGTGTGGTCTTTTAACTGCGATGTGGAGTGGGCGGGAAATGGGGTGGAGCTTGGTCGTCAGTGTGGGCGGGGCCCAGGGGGCCCCAAAAATTTTGTTGTACGGGGCCCCGTGATTTCTAATGGCGGCCCTGGGTGCAATAATGTGTCTCTCTTTTCTCGCTCCCACCCTGCTGTTCTGGGGCTGCTTTGTTAAGTCCCCATAGTCCCTGTGTCCCCCTTGAGACAACAGAGAAAACAGGATTTTTGATACTCACCCTTAAATCTGTTTCTCTGTGGTCGATAGGGGGACACAGGGCTTCCCGCCCTAAGCGAGTTTTGACCAGTTTGGTTTGTGTGGAATTTCTTCCTGAGTTATCTGTTCTGCCGTTAATATTTTATATGAGCATTACTTATGTTTTTTGGTTAGCAGGTCTTTGGTACCAACTGAATACATTGGCTCTAGCCTGGGGTTAAGCTGCAGTACTGGCACGCCCCCTTTTTTCATTTGAATAAGTGTCCTGCCTCCTGGAGGGTGGAGCTTAACCCCCATAGTCCCTGTGTCCCCCTATCGACCACAGAGAAACAGATTTAACGGTGAGTATCAAAAATCCTGTTTTTTCCTTTGTGATTTATTTTTGCTCTTATCCCTTTGTATTTTACCATTTCAGGGTGATCAATTGTATCTAAAATCAACTTTTGTATATATTAATTGCAATGCACTTCAAGTTACCCTGTGAATGTCCTTCATGTATGCTTAACATTCAACATACTTTGTGTTAAATGTTTTTCTTTCTCCTGCTTTCTTCTTACCAGGTACATTGAGATATTTCCAAGCAGGAGGAATGAAATTCAGACTGCACGTTTCCCCTTTAGAAGAAGGAAAGGAGTAACATTTGCACCCGGCATAAAAGACCTTTATGATCCAGACAACTGCATAAATAATACTAGTAAAGACTTGCTATCTGACATCCCTGAGAATGGTCACATAAATGGTAAATAAATGTTGTTGGTCCATCTGTTTTGAAGACCTTCCTTTCGATAGTAAAGATGACATATTGATGTTATTGATAAACTTGAACACTTTAGGATCTGGCTATAGTTGGAAATATGGGTAAGTATATATCTAAATCCCATCCTGATCCATTAGCCTATGAGCTGATTAGTAGAATAATCTGAACCCCAAAATTTATATATTTTTATATGACATAAGCAAAACTTTTGTAATGTTTTAAGCAGAAGATTGGCAACAATTAAAGTGCTTCATCAGAAAAAAGTGTGTACATTGGCCTGAAAACCTTGTGCAATATTATGTAAAAAAAAAAAACATTTAAAAAGGTCCTGTCATGTGACTCAGCAGAAGCTCTTTATATGTTTTATAAGAGTATAGAGTAAGCAGACTTTGTATCTGCTGCGGGGCCTAACAGTAGGTTTTGGTGTTTATGAAAAATGGCTTCTTTCCAACGTTTAGGAATGCCAGGCCAATAATAACTCATTATGCCACTGCCTGCTGTAGATATTCAAGATGTACATGGACTTACACTTTTTCTCATTTGCAGATTATGTCAAGGAGATGTCCGCTAAGTCTGTGGATGTTCATGACTTCACAGTTATGTCTCCAGTTCACGATATCCATATTCGAGGCCTCCCGTTCCATGCTTCAGGGCAGGATATTGCAAATGTATGTTTACTGCGCCCAACCTATGTTTGCCAACTAACAAGCATATCTGTTTTACTCTGTTATTTTTGTATATCTGTTTCCTAATGTTTCTGCAGATAATGTAATTTATTGTTAACCTGATGCCTTTGTGCCATTGTTCTTAGTTCTTCCATCCAATAATGCCTTTGAAGATCAGCATTGAGTACAGTGCAGATGCTGGTGGTGCTACTGGTGAAGCTGTTGTGAGATTTTTGACTCATGATGATGCTGTAGGTGCCATGGCCAAAAACAGATGCCATTCTCGTATGTATACCCACTTTAACCTACTTCAGTTTAAGGGACACATTTTACATTTTTTTTTTTTGCTTAATTGTAATTATTACTAAATTGCTTCAGACTCGAATGCATAACAATGTTAAAGCCAAGCATCCATAAAATGAAGTTATAACACATTTTTGCCAGAGAGTCTTATTCTGTCTTATTCTGACTGGTGATTTCCGCACTTAACACCACATAAAAACACTAAAAGAAAATAAAAGAACAAGCATACACTGCAGATTGGGCACATTTTTACAGCAATTACAGTTCCCCATTAAGAAGGTATGAGTCCTGCAGACTTCTAGCAATGAAGAATACTGTACTCTGCAAGATATATATATATATATACCCAAACGTATGTATATATATATATATATATATATATATATATATATATATATATACCCAACGTGTGTATGTGTGTATATATATATATATATATATATATATATATATATATATATATATATATATATATGCAAATACAGAGATCTGTTGTGTTTTCCACAAAAAAATGGCTGAACATTTATTGTCCAGACAATTGACCTTATTACTCTTTATTTCTGCAGAGCATGGGTATTTAGAACTTTATCTGAATTCATCTCAAGACAGTAAATGAGAGCAGTGTTTGATATTATGTTGCATGCATCTTTCTTAGAAAGGTAAGTGAAATTCTGATCATTATGAATATTACTAGTTTAAAAGTTAAAATAAGTCTTAAAATAAAACACAAATCAAGACATTTAGGCATTAAAGCAGACCAACTTAATTCTTACAGTATCTCAAAATAAAGGTGGGCAGTACTCTGCATAAATATCAGTACAATTTGGCCTTCCAAGTATGTGTGCAAACTCCATATCATCTAGTATGTTCGTTATCATATCATATTGTATAATTGCCCTGTAACTAAAACTGGTTTATAGTCACAGTTGAATGGAATATTCATTGTTTCATGCAGACAGAGTCATAATAAGAGGACAAGAAGGGTGCTTTACATATACTAGTGTTAGAAGCAATGACAGGTGGCAGACGAAACTCCTGGTGTTCTAGAGTAACTACTTTCCCTGGTTCTACATAGTAAATAGTTAGTTAGGTTTGAAAAAAGACAAGCCCATCATGTTCAACCTTTTAAGTCTATATAAAACCTGCCTAACTACTAGTTGATCCAGAGGATCCCCATTTGAAGCCACACCAATTTGCCTCAGAGGGGGAAACAATCTTTCTTGGCAATCTGACCAGTCCCTGGATCAACTCATACTATGATCTATCTTCCATAACCCTGTATTCCCTCATTTGCTAAAAAGCCATCCAACCCCTTTTTAAAGCTATCTAATGTATCTGCTAATACAACTAATTCAGAGGGAGAACTCCACAGCTCTCACTGTAAAAAAAAACAAATATTTAGATGGAACCTCCTTTCTTCTAACCAGAATGGATGCTCTCTTATCAGTTGGAAGGACCTACTGATAAATAAACATTACAGAGGTTATTGTACGATCCCCTTATATATTTATACATAGTTATACATAGCATGAACAACCCCAACTTGCTGAGATTTTTCATACCTTTTACAAGCTTAGTTACCCTTCTCTGGCAACTACAACGTATGTGTGTGTGTGTATTTATAGTCTGCCTCCGTCCCTGTTCCTAAGTAACTGACCGCAGTATGTGATGCACTTCAGATGAGGAGTTTTAGGGGGCCATTTCAGAGGCACACATCTTCACTGATAAAAGGCTGTGGTAGACTTGGACTGGTACAGAAACCCAAAACAAATTCCATATAGACTTCTTTGTAGTTGCCATTTAAGAGATGACACAAGAACATGTAGATTGACTTGTTTCTTTTACATAGGTTTACATATTAGTTATATATTTCATTCTTTTATGTACGCCAATAAAATTAAGATTTAACACTAATTTAATAACTAATTCAAAACTAATTCAAATATTCTAAAACTTCTCTAATTTTCTTTAATTCCCTTTTGTTTCAGGTCAAAGCAACAATCCTTTACCTCCAATGGACATTAGCCAGAGTGCATCCTCCTTACACAGCCATTCAACAGAAGTTTGTTTCTAACAAACTGGTATCTTTAGAAACACATTTTTTTGTTGTTGTTTTTTTGTGCCTGCTGATTCTAAAAATGTTAGTCCAGCAGGGATCAGATATTTCTTATTGGCTAATGCAGATTTGGCAGCAAATAAGAGGTTCAAAATGTTCCTTTCCTCTGTCGCCAATTCAGTCCTTTCTTATTTTGTGAACCAGCAATTTATCTCTTCCTTTTCTTTTTTTGTATCGAAGTGCCTAAGTTAATAATAATAATAAGAATGTGGTTTGTGATGCAGGACCTCTGAGCAGGTTTATGCGTGTATGTCATGTAAATATAAATTTGTGTTCAAAAAGTGGAAGGCAGAATGGATAGAAAGGGCCAGAGATGTTTTCACTGAACGGTAAAATCGTTAGACACTGGCTGGTGAGTTTGTACAGTGAACTCTCATTGTTTATTGTTTGTCTTCCAGAAGTAAAGTGTTTTGTTTCCTCTTCATTAAATTGGTAAACTGTGGTGGGTTTGTTCCTAACATATTTTGATTTGCATTGACTTTATTAAAGATGATTCATGTGAAGAGGAGTTTTGTTTTTTCTCTGGAATAAGTCATAGGAACAAATGGGAATTTCCTGTATTTTATTATTTCTTAACCTTTTTTTCAAGACCTAAAGTAAATGGCGGAATCGGCTTTGCAACCCAAAAATGTAAAGACCAGTATGCAACTTATTTTAATGATAGTTTTTTTTTTTTGGAAAATAGGTAACCATATTATGGGGGATGTCAGAAATTTACTTTAAACAGCTTCCCTATTAAAAATAAATGTACAAATACACACTTATTTTTCTAAGGCTTTAATACTCCCTTTAATGAGACTCCTTAATGGGCTCCTCAGTGTTTTTTATAGTAAATATATATATATATATTATTGATGTGCGAGTCGAGAATTTCTCAACCCGATCCTAACCTGCCTGCTCCCTACCAATATCTGGCCCGCTGCTCCCCTTTATTTATAGACCCACACCCGCCCCGCAGTGACGTCACAAAGGGGCGAGGCGGAAGTCTATAAATTCCGGCGCCGGAAGCTTTCAGGAGAAGAGCTCGACCCGCCCGCGACCCGCACATTTTGTTCCGGGGTCGGCCCGAATCCGCCCGACCTGCGGGTAAACCTGTGGGTCCCGTGGGCCTTGGGTCGGCCCGTACATCACTAATATATACATATATATATATATATATATATATATATATATATATATATATATATATATATATATATATATATATATATATATATGCACACACACATATATACATATACTGTATACACACATACGCTGTAGTTGCCAGAGATATCTATCTATCTATCTATATATATATATATATATATATATATATATATATATATATATACACACACACAAGGAAAAGAGTCTGCATGGACAGTATGTCATAAAACAATGCTTTTATTGCAGAATCATATACAGGAAGATAAATGAATATATTTGATTTTTTTTTTTTTTTTTAATATTTGAACAACTGAGGTAGTAAAACAATATTATCATGTGTATTTGTTCTGCATGGAAGTGAAAATCAGGCAGCTTACAAGGAAACAATGGGGGAGGGGGCACATTCAGAGAGATATTGCACTACGAGATTAAGGCAGGGGTTAGATACGGAGTTGCTGTCCATGCACTCAAGTATGTGCATGGTGCAAGTAGGTAAAAGCATTTTATATACAAAACTAGATAGAAGAATGCCTCATAGAAGCTATGTGTTATATTTTTCATTTTCACATGGTATCCGTGAAGGCAGTAAGGCTCCTTGTAAATAAAAATCACCAGGTTAAATCAAGTGCTATCTGTAATTATATATATATTATATATAAATTTTGACCCAAGTGTGATTTGCAATGTGTAGGTAGCATACACATTCACCACTTTCACAACAATTATATGAAGACAGTGCTAAATTTGTATAGACCTATGGTGGAAATAAGAAAAGGCTAATAAAAATTGTCCTTGGCTGGGAGGGGATAATTGGGTACTCTGACTAGTCCAGCCATGGTAAAATCAAAGTTAAGATTTTGTCTAAAGATAAAGTTGATTTTAAAATCCTTTCACTAAGACAGGTCAGAGGAGACTGACATCACGAGTCTAGATAGCTAGACAAGTGTACCATGATCATGCTGACGTCAACGGATTCCTCGGCAGGAACTGAAGGTTTATCGGTTTGTTTGGTGTCAGTACAATCCTTGCCATTGATTTTATTTCTGCTCCGCTAGGGTCTGGTCTCACCTCATACTTTTTTATTATCTGAGGAAGACAAAATGAAAAGATAATGCTTGCCACTCTAATAAAGGACCACGAGGCAAAGGCACACTGTGCTCTGTATTAGGTTAAGTTACGGTTATTTATCAATATGCCGCAGAGTGCAGTAGCCATATTGTTTAAGTGTGCAGGGCCTCCATCAGTAAACATGAAGCTTCCTGTATTAGCAGGAAGTTGATATAGAAAAGACCAAGCATGATAGATTCCTGTAATGTTTTAGTAATCATTTGGCGGTCTGACCTCTGCCAAACTTACCCGGGACAGGCACATGTGCATTTCCAGCTCAGCAATACGGCGTCCAACGCAGGCTCTAACCCCATATCCAAAGGGAATAGAACTGAAAGGGTTGTTCTTTGCCCGACTCTCTCTGAACCAGCGCTGAGGGATGAATTTATCTGGTTCTGGAAAATTGTTCTCATCCCGTGATATATGATAATGCATCAAAGCAAAGAGTGTCTGCAATAGAATTTGGATATAAGATGTTATTGTTTTTTTTTCTAATTAACATAGAAAAAGAGTGTGGAATGGATTTTTAGGAAACTAATCTTATTCTCAAATTGAATTTAGGTTAATCTGATTATAAGCCTCTGAACTGCCTTTAATTTCCATCATAGATTTTTACTTTCTTATTTCATTTTGTTCCAAACACTTTTTTCAATTCAGTTGTTTTTAGATTGTTCCCCAGAAATAAAGACCTTTTCCAATTACTTTCCATTATTTATTTTTTTACTGTTTTTCCAAAATCTAAGTTTAAAGTTGAATGTCCCTGTCTGTGGTGTTTGAGATTGGCAGCTCGGTAATTCAGGTGCAGACTCTGAACTATTGTATCAGCTCTAGTAGCTGCCCGTAATGAAACCCATGAGATTCTGCTCAGCAAGGACCAAATTATGAAATGTATCAACTAAATGTATCCATTTATAGAACAGTTTACAGGGTCGGCGACCCCCCCCTCCCAGGGCTGCTTCAGAAGGTGAAAAAAGACACTTGACGCTTCAATATTAGAAAACTGGTCACACACAGAAAATAGAAAGTCGGTGGAAAAAGTCATTATTTCTGGTGATCTATCTGAAAACAACTAGTTGTTTGAAGGTGAACCACCCCTTTAAGTCGGAATCCATGTTCATTGTCCCAGCTGAAGCTGGACCATTTATAAAATTTTACACTTTAGCAGTAACTCGTGAAATCCATGAGGTTTGTGTGCTTTTATTGTTCTACATGCAACTGAAAAAGCTAATAATGAAGGTTGCTAAGGGTTATTGACCTGCCCAGTGTTTATAAACGAGTCCTGTAGTTTTTCTATAACAGCAATATGTCCTCCCTCCTGATGACTGATAACTTTGTAATAGCATGAAACCAAAATTACAAGTTAACCTTTAAATGTAAGATAACAGCAAGATGGTTGTCAGTGCTGGAAAGCTGCATTCTCACTGGTCAGTTATCTTGCATCTGTTATAAAGTTTTTGGTAAATTACTTTAGAGAACTAGGGGGGGGGCAGATGGACAGATCTATGGAGAGTTAGGCAGGGGTGAAAGCAGGAGTCCCCAACCTTTTTTTTACTCATTCAAGTTGGGGAGCAAGACAAGCATGAAAAAAGTTCCTTGGGGATTGCAAATAAGGGCTGTAATTCGCTATTTGTTAGTCCACAAGTGGACTGACAGCCTACAGGAGGCTCTGTTTGGCAGTACACCTGGTTTTTATGCAACCAAAACTTGCATCCAAGCCTGGAATTTAAAAATAAGCACCTGCTTTGATGCCACTGGGAGCAACTCCCAAGGGGTTGGTGAGCCACATGTTGCTCATGAGCTACTGGTTGGGGATCACTGGGTAAGCCTGTGTGAGAGAAGCACTGTGCCAAAACAAGCTGGACAAACCTTAAACAAAGAATGAGGGGATCTAACATGGCTAAGACCATATGGCAGTGATTTCGATTGCAAGCTCTTGTGTGTAGGGCTCCTTCGATCTTCCACATATATTTAGTAACCCTTTTTTAGTTAGTTTATTTTATAACATGTCATAACATTATTGTAAAGCTCTACATAACTACATAAAATATAATAATGAGGTATATACCTCTGATGCAGTTAAAGGGGACATGAAATTTTGCTCCATTACACTGATTTACACTAATCATAGAGATAATGTGTCCTTTTCTACCCTACCAGCTCCAGTAATCTGACCTTCAAAAAAACATCCACCAATTAAATATAATAGCCAGAACACAACCTGCTTTGCGGCTCTCTTGGTATACACTGATTGGTTGCCAGGCAGTAACCAATCAATGACTTGGGGGGGGGGCACATGGGTCATAACTGTTTGCTTTTGAATCTGAGCTGAATGCCAAGGATCAATTAAAAACTCACTTAACAGATAAGTCCCATGTGGCCCCCCCTAAAGGCACTGACTAACTCAGAGTTAGAGAGCTGCAAAGTATTAGGAAGCAGTGTTCTGGCTATTAATAACCCTCGATATTCGACTGGGGAATGAAAGTCCTTCGAATATCGAAGTCGAAGGATTTTGCGCAAATACTTCGATCGAACGATCTAAGGAATAATCGTTCGACCAAAAAAAGTTAGCCAAGCTAACATTGAGTTCGGTAGCTTTTAGGTGGCGAACTAGGGGGTCGAAGTTTTTTCTTAAAGAGTCGTAGTCGAAGTAGCCCATTCGATGGTCGAAGTAGCCAAAAAAAACACGGAAATTCAAAGCATTTTTTTCTTCTATTCCTTCACTCGAACTTAATGAATGGGCCCCTAAATTTTTGGTTAACTAACTATATTAGAAACATTTTTTATTTTGCACATACTATCTATAAACCCAATTTTTATTTTTACACTGAACTGTCCTTTTAAAAAAATGAAATATGTGCCTTCTGAAACGAACCGGATACAAAGACCTTTGACAGCTGTGATTGGTGTGTAATGACAATATTGGTCTATCCCAGTACCAAATAAGCAAAGAATCAGAGGGCACTTGTGGGTTTCTAACATTATATAACCATATTTATACGAAAAGGATTTTGAGAAACCTATGGGAAATCATGGCTTAGTTTGGGAGGCTGTGCCAAGCCACATTTCCTTCTGACTTCTTAAGGTCAGGATGGTTTATCATTGGAGGATTCTTGTGCATTTTATTGGGTCCGATGCAGCCATGTAGAGCTGTAGATAGATAGCCATGTAGAGCTTAGGAAGAATAAAGCAAGAACACTATCACTGGGGGTGCCAAAATGTTTGGCACACCCAATCAGTTATAATTGCTTACCCGAGACACTGTGTCCATGTTCATGTTTAGTTAAAACTGCACCAGTCTGGGTACTTAAGTAGGAGCACCATCTTCAGTAGAGTGAAAAGCTCTTGCAGTATCTGGTGCAGTTTTCAGTGAACAGGAGCACCAGCCCAGGGTCTCAGGTAAGCAATTATATTTGCTGGGGGTTGCCTAACATTTTAGCACCCCCTCCACCAGTAATAGGCCTTTCCTTTTTTTAAGAGCAATATTACCTTATAGATACAACCATGATGTTGGTAGGCTATAGCCCCCAGCAAGCTCTAACCCATGGTAAACTTGGGTTGTAGTCCAGCAACAAAATAGTGGGTGAGCTGTTTTTAGATACTTTTAAATTCGACGACTTACATCTTTTGGGAAGTAATAATCTCCAATGGTGATGCTCTTCTCTACAGCCACTCTGGAATTGGTAGGTACAACAGGGTATAATCTACAGAAAAAAATTACATGGGTTCTGTGAATTCATTAGAGCATCTAAAACTAGTAACCATCCATTGTTCCACCAGGTGACAGTTGAGAAAAGACCCGATTTAACCTAAACAAATATCACATGTAGTACAGGTATGGTATCCGCTATCCGGAAAACCATTATTCAGAAAGCTCTGAATAATGGGATGGCCATCTCCCATGTTAGACTCCATTTTAATCAAATAATTCAGATTTTTAAAAATGCTTTCCTTTCTCTCTGTAATAACGTATGCATGCTCAGGAGAAGAACAGACAACTGCCACATTGTGTCACTGGTTTATGTAGACAGGACAAGCAGTGGAGGGAATAGCAAAGGACAGATAGTTTAATAACAGTTACTCAAGTCATGTTTAATAAACATGATCGATAAATAGCTATTTGCTTATAATTTAAAAAATGCTAAATTACTTAAGCATTGGTGAAACATTTGCAGTCCGACCCTAAATATTTTCTTTGGATTTGTACTTAGAATGTATCAAAAGTTTAACTACTTTCACAGGCCAGTTTCCTGGTTCCTGTGCAGTTTAGGGCATGAGTCCTACCGTAGTGTTTCTTTTATCACAGCCCGTAGTAGGGGCATTCCGGAGATATCCTCAGAAGTGGGAATATTCTGACCTGGAACCAGTCCAATCACCTCTTGGTACAGGGAGTTCTGAATCTCTGGCTGTCTAGCCAAGTGGTACAATGCCCAGGATAGTGTGTTGGATGTCTGTGAGAGGGAGAACATGCACTCCAATAAGCCATTGTCTATAACGAGAATGTACAAACTTTAGACTTTAAACTACAAATCCCAGAACACAGCCATTCAGCAGCATCTGGAGGTTCAAGTATAACCACATGGAAACTGTCTTACAGATAATAAAGAGAGAGTAGAATATATATATATATATATATATATATATATATATATATATATATATATATACATATATATATATATATATATATATATATATTTATGCATTTATACATTTTCTGTTAAATTACTTACTGTATCAACCCCAGCTAACAGCAGCTCTGCCACACTGCCATAAATGTCCTTATCAGTCAGTTTGCCACTGGAGATCAGATAGGTCAGGTATTCTCCCTGCACCTCCTCGCCCCTCTCAAGTCGAGCCTCAATCTTCTTCATCTTCTCATTAATCAGCTTATTCCCTGGGAATATGATACGTCAAATGATATGTGCCAACCACTAAATGGTATGTTAGTAACATAAAGCACATTTTTTTGTTTCATGCAGTAAATTCTTACCAAATGCAAATATATTGTCCCAGCTATCCATATAACGTTTATAGTATGGAAGTAAATGATTGGTCCATGGTGGAAAAATAGTCACAAAGATAGAGTTCTTTAACATGGCTCCGATAGAGTCTATGAACCTCTGAGTCTCCTTTGGTATTTGCTTCTCCAAACAGCCAATCCGGGTCTCAAACAGGATGTAGGAGATGCCTTAGAAGGAAAAATTACATCTCATATACTTGTGTATAGTCATCTGCAAAGCTCAGATCTGGCCATATAATTGATGGTGTCTAGGGAAGTCAGATGGCTAGAGCTGGGTTCCTGTGGTGGTACAGGTGACTAGGGAAGTCAGATGGCTAGAGCTGGGTTCATGTGGTGGTACAGGTGACTAGGGAAGTCAGATGGCTAGAGCTGGGTTCATGTGGTGGTACAGGTGACTAGGAAAGGCAGAAGGTTACAGCTAGGTTCCTTTAGAGGTGCAGGTGACTAGGGAAGTCAGAAGGCTAGAGCTGCGTTCGTGTGGTGGTACAGGTGACTAGGGAAGTCAGAAGGCTACAGTTGGGTTCATGTGGTGGTACAAGTGACTAGGGAAATCAGAAGGCTAGAGTTGTGTTCATATGGTGGTACAGGTGACTAGTGATGTCAGAAGGCTAGAGCTAGGTTCATGTGGTGGTACAGGTGACTAGGAAAGTCAGATGGCTAGAGCTGGGTTCATGTGGTGGTACAGGTGACTAGGGAAGGCAGATGGCTAGAGCTGGGTTCATGTGGTGGTACAGGTGACTAGGGAAGTCAGATGGCTAGAGCTGGGTTCATGTGGTGGTACAGGTGACTAGGGAAGGCAGATGGCTAGAGTTGGGTTCCTGTAGAGGTGCAAGTGACTGCGAAAGGCAGTTAGCCTCCAGTAAGGTGCGTGTGACTGGGGAAGTCAAGATACATGAGGCCATGAGTAGACTTCCAACAGAAATGAAGATTTCTGCAGAAGGCAGAAAGGAGATCTTAGGTAAAGGAACAGGTAGCAGGGGATGACAGACCTTCAGCAGAAACACGAGTTTCTGTGCAATGAAAAAAACAGGACATCTCTAGCACAATTATAAGGTGTCTAGTAGAGGTTACCCGATACCTTCAAAGGCAAATCTGTACAGCGCATTTGGAATGTCATTCACCATGTCACCAGATGGCGTTTCTGATCGCATCTCATCTAGTCTGACCAAAAAGTCAGTCACCACCTCATTTACCACCCCTGTGTAGAGCACAGCCTCTGCTGGCTTCAGCATCCTCTTGTTAAGCACTGAGCGAAGAGTGTGCCATTTATGGCCTTCCCTGGTGGGAGAAAAGGGACACGTGCTTTACTGCCTCACACAAGAACTATAACCAACAATTCAGTGGAAATGATAAGGCTCTCATATTTCAGCAATACAAATTTTAACAATTTGTATCTCTCCTGATCTCTTGAGTCAGCCATTATTTTATTCTGTCCCATTACCCATTCTCATATTGCCCTTAATTTTGTATTGTTTCATTTTTCATGTCTCACTTCTTTCCCTCTAAAGGTGGCCATAGACTCAAAAATCCACTTGTTTGGCGACATCGCCAAACAAGCGGATCTTTCCCCAATATGCCACTAACGGCATGGCTATATCGGGGGTAATTCGAACGATCGAATTACGATGCACCAAGGGGCTCCAACGGGTCGGTCGGTTAAAAATCAAACCTTCCCGATCGATATCGTGGCCAGCCCCCATACACGGGCAGATAAGCTGTCAAATTGGTACAAACGACCGATATCGGCAGCTTTATCTGCCCGTGTATGGCTACCTTAATATTATTAAAATATTGGCATGTAGTATACAGCACTAGCACATAAGCACATTCCTTAATATCTCAGCCATAAAGCAGGGCAGGACTGCTGCTTACAATGGGGATCAAAGAGCATCTGTCCCACTGTGATAGATTGCTTTGTTATAAAGATAAATAGAATCTCAGCCATAAAGCAGGGCAGGACTGCTGCTTACCATAGGGGATCAGAGAGGATTGCTCTGTTATAAAGATAGCTAGAATCTCAGCCATAAAGCAGCGTAGGACTGTTGCGTACCATTGATAGCAGATAGTATCTGTCCCATTGTGACAGAATGCTTTGTTATAAAGATAGCTAGAATCTCTGCCACAAAGTAGGGCAGAATTGCTGCTTACAACATGTATCAGAGCTGCATCTGATTACAGTGTGGGTCCTCTGGAACCCTTACCAACTAAGGAGATTGTGTTTTTGATACCCAGTACTGGTTTATGGAAAAACTAATAAACTAATAAACTAATAAAACTAAAAATTACTGCAGACTCACTCTGTGAAAGGGCCCAGGGAGAGGTCTCTTTGGCGTCTATGCTCTTTCCAGATCTCCATGTCACTCCTCATAGGGTACTTTCCCTCCTGCCTTAGTAACGTTTCCAAGATGTCGACGTCAGCAATATTCACTGTATTGTAGCGTCCCAGAGTAGATTTCCACATGGGTCCATACTTCTTTTTATAAATAG
The DNA here is from genome assembly GCA_038501925.1 of Xenopus petersii. NCBI lineage: Eukaryota > Metazoa > Chordata > Amphibia > Anura > Pipidae > Xenopus > Xenopus petersii. The sequence continues at coordinate 76,759,074 of CM076688.1, forward strand.
TCTTAATAGAAAAATCAGTGGGCAGATTACCATCTCATTTCTTACAGTAAACAGTAGTACTGCAATTTCTCTCCTACACATACTAACCCTACTATCTAGGGTGGCACAAAATAAGGGGAGGCATGTTGCTTAGTCCCATCTGCATCCAGAGCACTAGGGCCTAGGTGTGCTGTGTCAGGAGGAATGAACCAAGGAATAAGCAGACACGGAAAGTGTTGGTTTGCCGGTCATGCAGCATGGGTTGTGGCCAGCAGGAACATCCACTTTAGAAATCTGGGCCTGAGGAGTTGCTGGCATGGCTTTTCTGGGGCCTCTTTACCTCAAGCTGAACACCCTTTTTTCCCCATGAGAGCGTCCTGGAGATTGAACAAAATTCCTAATGCAGACAGTAACTTACACCATAGACTGGTGCTACCATAACCCCTACCACTATCTTGTACCCAGGGCTGCCTTAGGCACCATACCTCAGCCTGGTGGCACTGGCACAATTGCAGGACAGTGAAATGCGTACCCCGTCAGCTCTGCCGCTAGATATAGGTAAAAGTGTCACCCTAGGCACAGATTGATATAAGCGTCTATAGCAAATTCCACCCTGCTTGTACTTTAGGACCCCCCCAGAATAGGAAAGTTCCCCATCATCATTTCAATGAGAGAAAAAGTCAGACACCAGATTTCAGATTTTATCTTGTCGGATGGAGATGCAGCGTTCCCATCCGACAGTCGTGTCACGTCGGATGGTGTCAGATTTTTGTCTCAGTCCCATTCTATTTTGACCCATGCATCTGTAAGTGATGTGTTTTGTCGTTTCAACGCCATCCTACAAAGCCTCCCTTTGAGATAAGCCCTAATCTGTCATAGCTTTAGTGTGGGGATTATAAATAGAATGCCTAAAGGCAGATCAGTTACCAATGTCTGGAAGGCACCAGACCAGGGTCGGACTGGGCCAGCGGGACACTGGGAAAAAACCCAATGGACATCACCAGCCCAGACCCGCTCTACACAGACCTTGACCTCCACTCCCCCACCAGACGCGTTGGCGGGATGAGATGCAGAGGGAGGGAGGCCTGTGGGGGTGAGGTGAGGGCCTTGATGCTCCAGCCCACATGGGCCCTGCAGGCCCAGACCCACACCACACAGCCTATGCTTCTGACCTCCACCCCCCGCCTGATCAAAGAAATGACGTGCACAGGTACGCTCTGGTGGGGGGGTGGTCAGAGGGGCAAATGAGGATTTGTGGCTGGGGAGGGGGACCTAAAGGGGGCCCATGAGGGAAATATGATGCTCTAATTGCGCTTGTCACTGACTGAGGAACTTGCCTGCAGTTCAGGTGGATGAGAAGTGGGCAGGGCAGAGAGTAGGAAGAAGTAATGGAGGAGCAGGAAGTGCACAGCAGGTAATTGTTACACCTGTGAGGAAGAAGCAGCTCAATGGCAGGACAGAAGACAAAACACCATCACCACCATGTCAGGACCATAGCTCTAAATTTTACTAAACAGTGTAATTACAGTAAATGCCTGCCTGCACCACTACCCACACATGGACAACAATGCCAGTTACTGAAACTGACAGGACATACAGTAGCAGATATATTGTTTAGAACTGGATTTAACCCCATCTCTGTGTCAACCCTAGAAATAGACCAGACTGCCACCTCCCATATCCTGCACCTGTATTCATTTGGAAAAGTGCTAAAGGCTGAAATGACCTCAGACACAGACAAAGATGGGGGTTAGTGTTGCTCCCTTTTCTGGATACCAGTACTGGCCCCGCACAAACCAAAGTTTGTGTTACGTTGGGAAATGTGGTTAACAGTTTAGTAATGAGAGTATCATCAGCAAATAGCAAGCTTTATTGGTATTTGCCCAGGGTCACTCCATTGATGTCAACAAAGTAATATCTCAAATAAGGGGCAAGCAATATGATTGTAGCTTTATAGACAAAATCTCTTAATTTGATTAATACGGTGCAGAGGGGTTTTTTTTGTCTTTACATGGGTACCTCATAGCATGGCTTATTTCAGGGCATACTAACATCAAATGACATCAAATATCCAGTTTCTAATACCTGCAACTAGCAGAGCATTCTGGGATTTATAGTTCTATAGTTCATTCTGGGATTTTTAGTTCAAATAGACCCTCCAGATAATGGCAGACAGGTGGTTTCAAGCATTTTGTCACCCAAGCAATTTTAAGCCTTGTGGGATGGGGAAATGGTCATTCAAAGTGTGACAGAACAAAGAAGTCCCGAAATATTCCATGGGAGATCTTGCTAAGTATAAAAGGAAATGGAAGCAGGAGAAATGCAGAAGTTTCTGTTTCCTGCAAACAGGAAGGCAAGGATACAAATAGAACAGAGGACTTATCTATTTTGTGTTTGTATATTAGTCTAAAAGGGTTTAACACCTACCTGTAACTCGTGAGTGTAGAGCATGTACCCTCTTAGGAACACCCAGTATATATTGGTGAGAAGTGAAGGGCCAGGCAAGTCTTCAAATGTTTTCATTTTCTTTTCCTCTTCTACTGCTCCAAATGCAGCCCCTGCCCTCCCTTGGCTCACACTCACCCCCCTGACTGACTGTAGCAGCCAACAGCCCCTTCCCCTGACCAGGGGCAGAACGCAATGCCTGGACCTGGAAGCAGAGTTTATCATGGCTAAAGCCTGGATGTTCCTTCTCAGCCTTGAGTTCTGCATAAGACAAGAAAGCCTTGTCATGGCTGACTGTCAGTACAGAGTGTTATACAATATGGCCACGTAACTCCCCCTGCTGATTCCATATCACTCTAAAGGCTTCTGGCTGCACAGTGGTAACTCCCACATTCTTTGTCTGCACTCAGCTTGCTGTATATCTCTCCTGCATCCAGCACTGACTGCTAATGTGCTTTTTGTTTGTTAGATTTGCACGCATGCCTTTCCCTGTACTGGCTGAAATATAGACAGCTTGGTTAATAAGTATGTCTTATTAACACTAAAGCTTATCAAAGAGTAATGGCACACTGCACACATCATGTTTACTCTGATTCAGCCCCCCTCCTCACAAATTGTGTGTTCATTGTCATCAAGCAGATTTCAGTCACAAAATGGCTGCTTGTGCACATGGACAGGTGGACTCCAGTTCTGTCAGTGTGCACATTGGTCTGTTAATGTGGTTGTCTCCCGCCAGCCAGCATAGACACCTGCTATTATCTGATCGTTGTTTTGGGAGCTTCTGTGTTGGCCTGGCTGTGCACATAGGATTCAACAGGTGATTCATGGGAGAACTCACTAAAGTAGATGTCACAGCTCACAATGCAAGAAAATATGTTCCTTTTTCTTGAAACATACCAGCCATGAAGGCCATGCTTTAGTATTTAAGAGCTATATCTACAAAATGCCCCAAATCGATTCCTATTTTTTTGTGGATTCACAGCATATGCCACAGAGCTTACAGTCATTCTCAACATATGGTATAGAGTCAATTCATTCTGACTGAATTACATCTAAGTATGCACCAGCCTTGCAAAAGGTATGTTTTGTGCTGTTTTTTAAGGAGAGAATAGGAGTTTTATCTGTGGGACTGATATCTCCAGGGACATTTAAGACATATCACTGATCCGCCATGTTCTCAAACCTAGGTTATCCCTAAAATACCACCCAACTTTAGGTAAACCTTTCCTTTTTTGAGGTCTGTAAATCAAGACTGGCGTGTCCAACATGAATAGGGGCCACTGGGAATTATAAATACTGCCGTTCTCTCTTATTCTGTATTAAATTCACTGCTGTAATTATAGAGATGGTTACAGTGTCGGACTGGCCCACCTGGATACCAGGAAAACTCCCGGTGGGCCCAGGTGTCAGTGGGCCTCTTGCTACTAACCATTTGGCCTATTTCATGGTCATTACCTATTTCTTTATGGGAAAAAATAGGGTTAATAATGGAAGAATGGATTATAGTAAGTGGATATAAAAGACTAGGAGAATAAAGAGGTTAATTGAGGAAAAGAGGAATAATAGTTTGGATAATAGTTGGTCCAAAGTTTTTTGGTGGGCCCCTGGTATCCCAGTCCGACACTGTATGGTTAGGATTTAAAGAGCAACAAATCCTCGCATATATCTATGATGTCCCTTACCAAGAGGGAGGGGAATGCATTTTATCTGTAGACCCCCTAGACGTGCAGTTACTATATTGTTCTATATGTGTTTTACACACGTATTCAGCCTCATAGTTCTTAAAACCTAAAAACATCCAGGGCTACAATGGCCATCATTACAGCAATGCAAAGGGGATTTCTACCTAAAAACAATTTATCCTCATAATGAAAGAACTGTCATTCTAAGGAACTTCCCAATATACATTTCACCGGTTATTTAAAAATGCAAATTGTCTGCTTATATTCTCTGCATTTCTGCTAATGTAGCAGAACTCAACCCATTAACAGACCTGGAGAGGAACTTCTGCTACAGAAAGGGATAAACAAATGCTGCTTTCAGTAGCAATTATACCTACAAATAACTTTTAAACTATTGATAATGTGCAATGAATGAATATTGGAAAATTGCTTACAATGGTCCCCGTGCGTTATATATAATTGTAAAAGTCAAAGAGTAAATGATTGGGGAACACCGCCCATCAAACACAGATGCGCATTTTAGCTTCTGTTTAGGCAGGCGTCTGATAGGGACATAGAATTGGGTGACTGGGTGATCGGATCAGGAGGGGACCTCTGTGGGTGAAGGGGTTGGACAATTGAATGATCCGCGGGTCTGATACTTTTTGATACTTGTACCTTTGGTACATTTGAACTTCAAATGCACTTTAGCGCTTCAGGACTTCAGGGCTTTTGTTACCCTGGTTCTCACTCCTCTAACCTCATACCAGAAGGGAGGGATCCTCAAGTGGGTGAAGGGGTTGGTTTGGTGTGGGGCAGCTTCGGTTGTACTAGACAGATGTTGCTTGGCCGATGTGCTAAGTAATTACCAGTTGAGCTCCAACCGTAACTTCGTATTGATTCAAGTGCATTTTTGCACATTTCCCCTCGAACCCGGTGTTGCCGTGTCAATCAGTCTCCTATACCAAACCTTAATTTTAATGTTGCTTTCTAGACCTTGGTTTTAACGATTTATTAAAGGTTAAGTTTTAATAAAATTTTGCTTCACTGGAGTCTTGGTACTCAAGGATGGGAAGGTGCAGTTATGTGGGTCAGTTCTTTTTTCTTTCTGCAATTATAATTGTAAAAGTCAGTTACAAGTCACACAGTCTAAAATCACCAGTCCAAGGCCTCTCTCAGTTACAGAGTATCATAGTTATCAACTGAAGACTTTGGACTCCAAAATAAGACAAACGTCAGCTAGACACAAAAAAATGGTATGGGAGGGGTGGCTGTCAGCAGTTTAGCAGCGTCTGTAAAAGTGCTGGGGCCACAAACAATACCGATTATATTACTGTAACAGATGTGTCGCTTGGCATGATTACTGGGATTAGAAGTACGAGGGTCTCATTTTGCCCCAGAATTATTGCTCTGTATCTTAATGGTGTCATGTCAAAGGGTTTTATTAATCTTTATTATTTTCCTAGTTACACAAGATTTCATGTCATGTGTTTCAAGTCGTAAACTTTGTGACAACTGATTTAGGCCTTTTTAATGTCCGTCAACATTTACCCATGGCCTTCCTAATCTCCTACAAGATTACAAACTAGTGATATGAAGTCTTGCCCAAAACCTGTTGAACATGGGTGTTGGGGCAGATTAATGGTCCAAACTTGCTCACTCTGAAGTCATCCACTGTAACATCATTAGAGGAGGTCAGGCTGGGTAATATACCCCAGGCCAGTGCATTTTTCAGTGCAGAGGTGCAGTAGCCCAGTGTCCAAATTTAGCTATTGTTATTACTGGGGTTGTTTGACAAATTGGCCCCCAGTGATGTTTACTTTTCATGTCAGTTAAAGGCTAGAAATTCTGTATTTTATATAATAAACTTACTGTAGCATCCCAGAGGTTCTGCAGCCCAATAACAATGATGCAGGCTGTAGAAACCTTGTGTCAGTGACGCTGCACATGCTCAGTGTGGTGTTTATACAAATGGCCTGCGGGTGTCACTGTGCACACTCAGTATGCTGTGGGTGGCTGCTGAGATACTGAGCTTAGGAGCCGTCAGAAATCGTCAAGCAGAATATGAGGTTTGTTGACAGAAATGTACTGGTTTCTGAGCTGCTGTGTAATGTGAATGTGAATTAATTACTAACTAATTAGCATGTGCTGTGAATCAGCAGAAAAGAAGATGGAGAGATACATGTTAAGACTGCAGCAAGAGGAAAAATTGCTACAAAAAAAGAAAATTTGACAATAACGGTGTCGTCTACTAAATCGTTAGCATTAAACTTGGGACTAATACTCTTTATGTGTAGAGTTTATAATCTCCCCTTGTTCTTTTGTGGGTTTTGGACCCCTAATTAGCTGAAGTCAATTAATATTCTCACATTCATAGCTTATTAATCCATATGTAGTGTTCTATCATATGTGTGTGTGTGGGGGGGTCTTAGCACAAAAGCTAGAGCAGTGATCTCCAAACAGTGGCTCATGAGTAACATGTTGCTCTTCACTCCCATTGATGTTGCTTCCAGTAGCCTCATAGTATGTGGCCATTTTGAAAATCCTGGCTTATATTTAAGTTTTGGAGGCATAAAGGCATGGGTTTTCTTCAACAGAGCCTTTTCTTGGCTATCAGAACACATGGGGCTATCAATTATATCACAGCCCTTACTTTGTATTCCCAAGGAACTTTGTTATTTCTTGTGTGGCTCCCCAATCATTTTTACTTTTCATTTGAGTGTGGCTCATGGGAAAAAAATGTTGGGGACCCCTGGACTAGAGAACACAGTAGAGTTGGGCTAAGTTATAATGTCACCTAAAGTAATATTACTAGGCCAGTGACCCACCAGCAACTCTGCCGTATATACGTACCTATCCTGCCTACCCTTAGTTACAGCTCTGGGACATTAAGTCCTTATATTGCCAGACAGGGGCCATTTAGGCTTTGCAAATATGGGGGCCATGGCACACACTCTGGAAGAATGACAGGAAGCGCAGGCATTTATTTAAGTCACATTTTAGCCCACAAATGTTAACTTATGTATCTTTGGGCTAAAAGGAACCAGGCAATATCAACAGCAACTCAAAACTCGAGTACAGGTTTCAATGTGTTATGCCAACGGTTGGACTTTTGAGAATAACCTTACACTAAAAAAGAAACATACCATAAAGTACATACAGGTATGGGATACATTATCTGGAAACCCATTAACCAGAAAGCTCCTAATTATGGAGAGGCCATCTCCCATAGACTCAATTTTATCCAAATCTAAATTTTTAAAAATAATTTATTTTTCTCTGTAATAATAAAACAATACTTGATTCTCACTAAGATAAAATTAATCCTTATTGAAAGCAAAACTAACCTATTGGGTTTATTTAATGTTTACATTATTTTCAAGCAGAATCTGGAAAACCCCAGGTCCTCAGAATTCTGGATAACAGGTCCGATACCTGTACTACTATACTTATATACTTATACATATGTACATATGTCCCTGTATTGCGTGAACATGAGCTGGAAAAGTATTGCAGATGTTTAGCTCTTGGGATTCCTGGATAACATCCCTAAAACTAGCTTCACATACTACACAATACTCAGCAGGCTGCAGCTGCCCGCATTCCAGATGCCTCAATTGGACAACCTTGATATAGCCATAGTATAAACAATAACCTTTGGAAGCTATCATGTGTGTGTCAGTTAGTAACCACTCTGAATGAAAAGTCTCATCTTAGTTTTGACATTTCGGGGCCCAATTACTCACTTCGAGTGAAGGAATAGAATAGAAAACTTTGAATTTCAAATGTTTTTTTGGCTACTTCAACCATCGAATTGGCTACCTTCAACTACGACTTCGACTCGAACGATTCAAACTAAAACTCGTTCGACCATTCGATAGTCGAAGTACTGTCTCTTTAAAAAAAAAAAACCCCTAGTTCACCACCTAAAACCTACCGAAGTCAATGTTAGGCTTTGCAAGCTTTTTTTGGTCGAAGAAAAATCGTTCTATCAATGGATTAAAATCCTTCAAATCGAACGATTCGAAGGATTTAATCAATTGACAGTTCATTGATGAACCCCCGTTATAATGACCTCCTTTATATGCAGAGTAATATGCAGTGTAATATGCACCACCGTGTGAATAATGGACAAGGTCAGGTTGCAGCATTTATGAAAGATTTTATAGGTACTTTTGTAAATATAAAAATTACACGTGTGTTTAGTGATATTTACAAACCTCTATTTAAGGGTTAGGACACATGTTAGCTACTAGCTACAAAATGCCAATACAATACTGAGAATTGCCTCTGCTACAACACATGTAGTGTCTTAGCAAAGCCAATTATCACTATTTTGTAGCCATGACAAGTAGCTGCTACTAGTAAGAAATGCTACCGCCTGCACTAAAGGGTGTTGGTAGGCGTAGAGAGCAGACTCTAGACACGTGGCTTGGATAGTGAACCACATCCGATTATGGCAAACCCTTTTCCACTGAAAAAAAAAAAAAAATATATATATATATATATATATATATATATATATATATATATATATATATAAATTATAATTGTGTATCCAGGTCTGATGTAGTTTCCTGATAATTTCTCTTATATACTATAAGAGATGAAGGGCACGATGCATGCCCGAAATGTAGCCTGATGTTTTATATTTAATACACAACTTATGATCAAGTGAGTGCTGCCTTATCTGTGTTTTTTTTGTATGAGGAGGAGGAGAGAACCAGCAATCCCCCCAAAGGCTGTGCACCACAAACGTTTTTGCTTATAGGAGAGTGCTAATATCACTATATATATATATATATATATATATATATATATATATATATATATATATATATATATGTATATATATATATATATATGCTATTTGCTGATAGGTTGATATGCACCCATTCTATTTTAAAATGAAGAATAATGAAAATGTAGGGATGCTTAGATTACCCACAAATGGACCAGTTACTACATGTTAAAATTTCACCCTTGGACCCAAGAGGGAATTCAGTATAACAAGGAAATTTAGCTATTTCATGAAGACCACTGGCAGATCTGATTCTCCAGTAGAGTAAATATTGGTGATATTGGCCTCTTGTTGATGTACAGTTTGTCCCAGAGTAGCACAGGTTTAGGTGCTATCCCCTCAAGGCTTCTATCCAACTTCCTTGCTGTCTGAGCCACCACCTCATCCCTGATGGGCCTTTCTCTCCAGGAACTGCAAGTTAACTGGTTTGTTTGGTGTTAATAAAATGCGGGCAATCGTTTTGATATCTCCTCCCTTGGGATCCGGTCTTAACTCAAATATACGAATTATCTGGGGAAACAGAAAAAATACATTGGAATTCACATGAAAGTGATTGCCTTTGTAAAACAAAATAGGAACAATTATACATCCCTCTTTTAGGGCAAAATTAATGTTTTGTAAATCAGACAGAAAGTATAAAGCTTCTTTAGTAGCGTTGGGGCAGGATCCCAATAGATCTTAAACTCCCTCACACATCACTTAAGGGCACATAATCTAGTAGCTTGTTTCCTAGCATGCTACTAAAATCTCAGTCACTGAAAGTAATTTTGTACTTGTGAGTATAAGGATGAGCAGTTTGGGAGGGCTGTCGTATCTAACCACACTCACCCGAGACAAGGCCAGGTGCATCTCCAGTTGCGCAATGCGCTTCCCCACGCAAGCACGCACCCCATACCCAAAAGGAATTGAACTGAATGGATGATGCTTCATTCCTCCATCCCGCAGCCACCGCTGGGGCTGAAACTTCAGGGGGTCTTCAAAACTTTCCTCATCTCTGGCAATGGCAAAGTGACATAGAACAAAGAGAGTCTGCAAGAGATTACGGTAGGGTAACACAAAAATAAACAGGAGCCGGAAAAAATGCCCTCTGATTGGACAAACTAGTGAGAGTGAGAGTCTAAGGTTAAAAAAAATGAAGGCAGTAGAGAGAGTGATGAGTAACCTGACATATACAGTAAACAATAAAAGTCACAGTAAATGAAGGTGCACTTCCCCTTTACCAAAAGTTTAAACACGACACTGGGAACCAGTGCTAGGATCTTGTGGTAGGCAGTATGTAGGGATTGGAGGAATATATTAAACAGCACCAAGTGTCAACAGGATGATAGCAAACCAGGTATCACATACAGATATCAGATGCTATGCAATGTTATTACATCCAGTAATAACAAGTAATTGTACCTTTAAGCAATCTAATTTAGCTAAAAATAATGTATAGAAAAGGCCTCACATTTTTGGGGAAGCGATATTCTCCAATCTTAACCTCCTTCTCAGACACAATCCTTGCATTGGTGGGGACCACGGGATAAAGCCTGTAGGAAAGTAAGCTACTATTATTATGTGTTAATAAGCAACATAGTTGTTCAGTGGATTGCTATGTAATATGCAGGTGTGCCATAAAGGATAATAGCCTACCGCAGGGTCTCCTTGATTACACCTCTCAGCAGTGGCATTTTAGAAATGTCCTCAGCAACAGGGATCCGATCCATAGGTACAGCACTGCTCACCTCTTCATATACAGCTTGCTGAAGCTCTGGGTCTCTTGCCAGATGGTACATGGACCAGCACAATGTATTTGATGTCTACAGGAGAGAAGAACCACAACTGGGGCACATAAGAAGGCTGTATAAAGGGTACTGTTAAAGACTTAGAGCTGTATTTTGAACCATGTCAATCTTTGTCTGTTTTACTATATAAACCATTTAATATTAAATAAAAAAACAATTTGGGAAAACATCTTTTTGAAATAACAGTGCCACCAGCTGTTCATTTTGACAGACTGGAGAAAATTACGTTTCTGATGTAATGTCTTACTGTGATGTTGCTCTACTCAGAAAATGTAGTTAGTGAGGAGAGAACAGTCATGGCATTTCTCTGATCCGTTCTAAGCAGAGTAACATCACAAGAGTTTCCTCTTCTTAGCAATTTAATTATCTACCGACTGTAGTCAGGCAGCAGAACAAACAGCAGTTTTGTCTTAAATTCAGAGCAGGGAGTGCAGAGAATATGAACAGCCAGGCAGATGCTGCTTTCAATAACAATGTCAACAACTATTGGAAATGTTTCATTCATGTATATAGGAAACTTGCTCAGAATTACATTTTCTTTTATTATGCAACAAAAGAAATAAAGTACAGTTTTGGACGGAAGAACCCTACTGAACAAACAACTCTGAACTTTAATGCCCAGTACCTCATTTTAGCCTTAAACTGTTTTTTTCACATGTTCCTACTCTCACTGAGCCAAGCTTTCATAACTGTTAAATGCGACGGCATGTTTTTGGGCTGTAATTCTTGATTTAGGGCTACTTGCAGAACTTGGATGTCAACTGGAAGTGACCCGCTGCAAGTCATTGGCTGTATCAAAATACCTACTGGAATAAGACTTTTTAGAAGAAGGGTAATTGATCCTGCTTAGTGCTGTGTATTGCAAATACCCTGAGACTGAGTATTTAATTCTCTGCATAAATCAAGACAGTGCTGTAGTTTCTTGCTAAACAGGAAGCACAGGGAGTCAAATAAATATCAGGCAAGCACAACCATACTTGATGTAACAGACAAATCACTTGGAAAATGTAATAATAGGAGCAAAGTTTACCCAGGTCTAGTTACCCATAGCAACCAATCAGATGTTATTGGAAAACAATGGCCTAGTAAATACTACTTGCTGATTGGTTGCTTTGGGTTACTAGCCTTACAGAATACTTTGCAGCTTTTATTACATTCCCCCTAAGCCGTTTAGTTGAATTATTAACAGGGAAACACCTCATACATACCGTGTCCACACCAGCCAGGAGCAGTTCACATACACTGCCGTATACTTCTCCAATGTTCAGATTGGCACTGGACAGCAGATAGGTTAGGTATTCACCCTCCACCTCTTCCCCTCTATCCAGCCTGGACTGTATCTCACTCATCTTCTTATCAACGAGCTGCTTCCCTACATGTGAGACAAGGGTAGAGGGTTGGAAGGGATACTGCCTACTCTTCTTCTAATTCCCCTACAGAAATAGGGAGTGGTAATTCTAGATAGGTGACAAATATATAAAGTAAAAGAAAGTCTTGGAAGGGTTATTACTTTACAGACACTTACCAAAGTCAAAGATATTATCCCAGCCTTCTATATAACGATCCCAGTAGGGCAAGATACCTCTTGTCCACTGCGGCAGGAAGGTGACATAAACAGAATTCTTAAACATGTAACCAATGGAATCAATGAACTTTTGTGTCTCTGGGGGGGTCTGTTTTTCCAGACAGCCAATTCGGGTCTCAAATAGAATATTTGATATGCCTGTAATGGCACCAGAGGAGAAGCAACATTACCTCTTATTTTCCATTAAAACATCTACAGATTAATGTCGGAGAATTAAATGGAAACTGTTACATTATTGCCCATTACACATTGTATTTAGCAGGCTAGGCCACAGTCAGCAGAGCCTCATGTGCTTAAATAGTGAACCAAGGATACTGTATAGGTACATTCAATAAATTATTTTTTAACAGTATGATTTTATTTAAAAATAGAAAAAAATAATTTTATGGGCTCCATGTGCATTTATTATGTTATTTGGATAATGAGAACAGTTACCTTCAAAAGCAAACCTATACAGGGCATTAGCCACATCGTTCACCATGTCGCCAGAAGGACTGGCCTTACGCATGTACTGCAGTTTGTTCATGAAATCTGTCACCACCTCGTTGATGCCCCCTGCGTAGCTTGAGGCCTCTGATGGCTTTAGCATCTTCTTGTTCAGCACTGAGCGCATCCGGTACCACTGGTATCCTTCCCTGGATAGAGGCCACACATCAGTGGATCATATATATATATATATTTATTTGCGATAAAAGGGAATGGATTGCTTATTGCCTCACATGATTCTCTAGTGTGTTATGGAAACACTGTCCCTATTAATAAGCAGAAGCAATGCAGAAAGTTTCGGACACCTGGGGATCAATTATGTAACTCAACAAAGATGGGGCATTGTTCCCAGTGACCCCCAAAATTCAGTCATGATGGGATTTAAATAACAGCTGGAAGGTTGGACATCCCTGGTGAATATTCAGTAAATATCTAATGATAACATTACAGTTATATAATGCCCTATGTACTTTTATCTGTTCTTCTTATAGGAAGGGGGGGGGGGGCAGTCCGTGCATATCATGCTTCTTGTAGGCTTTTCTTGGGAGCAAATATCAAAGCTACATGGTTATATTTTGTGTCTCCACTACCACTCTGTATTAGGCATGTGTATCATGCAGTTGTGTGTTTGTGTGTGTGTGGGGGGCAAGATTTAAGGGCTAAAGTGATGAGCTAAAGGAGAACCAAGCCTAAAAAATATGGCTAGATATGCTATAATTTAAATACTGAACCTGCAGCTTTATAACGATAATGAGCCAAGCTATCAAATCTGTCCAGAGCAACTCCCCACCTTGTTAGGCCATTATTTGTGTCAATGGCACTGCACATGCTCAGTGTGCTCTGAGAAGCTGTTGAGATTCTAAGCTTACAGGTTGTTGGAAATCATCAAAACATCTGTCACAGAAGCCAATGCTACAGACTAGATTACAGACAGAGAATACATTGATTCTCTTGTGGACTGCGCTGCTTTTTATGCTGCCATTGCATATGAATCTGAATTATTTACAGCAGCCCAAAGCATGTGCTGGGAATCAACAGAAAAGAAGATGAGGAGCTACTGGAGGCATCATTGGGGGCACATATCATAGTTATACGATTGACAGTAATATACAACAATACAATATAATGACACAGTGCAAAAAAAAGGAAATAAAATTTTCTGTTAATAGTGGTTTATGTTGCCCTTTACACTAGCCTGTATGCCCTTATATCTTATTAACTTTAACTCACTCAGTAAAAGGCCCATAGGCGAGTTTGCGCTGGTCTCTGTGGGCTTTCCATATATCTTCTTTATTTCTCATTGGATATTTCCCCTCTTGCCTCAAAAGCTGCTGCAGGACTTCCGGATCCGCTATGTTCACCATTTTATACTTGCCAATTTCTGACCTCCACAGGGGCCCGTACATTTTTTTGTAGCTTAACTGGCAAAACACAAGAAGAAAATCTAGCATCAAAAATGTAGGTCTGATCCCAGGTTTCAGATTACAGAGAATTATATTTTCTATTTGAAGACCCCAGACATGCCAGTAAGATAAGTGCAGAAAATTGATTTGAAGCATTGCATATATCCCAGCCATGCCAGTAATTAAATGTATGCACATTTACTGTGCTGTAGATGGACACTGATTGAAGTGCCAGTTCACTTTTTTTCCTTGTTGTTGAACAGCAGCAGGAGGGCTCAAAAATGCATTTCAATGTATACTTCATGATTTACATAGAAACAGTGTACTGATAATTAGCCATGCAGGATGTGAATTTTATATGCGACCATTGAGGTTGATAAACCTACAAATCATACACAGCTAGTACAGAGGTTTCCACTTACCTGCAGTTCATGCGTGTGCAGAAGGTATCCCCGCAGGAAATAATAGTAGAGATTCTTAAGCAGAGATGGTCCTGGAAGGTCATCAAACTCCTTCATCTCTTTTCTCCCATCTGCTGTTTCCACTGCAGCCCCTGTCACTGCCCTTCCTTGGCTCACACTCACCCCTCTCCCTGCCTGCAGATAGCCACTGCCCTGGGGCACAGAGCGCAACCTGGAAGCAGGAGGACCCCCAGTCACTGCTCTTCCCTGACTCACTGCCACCCTGCATGTCTTCAGCAGCAAACCGCCCTTACTCATGTTTATTGGCAGAAAGCAAAGCCCAGCTGGTGGGGGGATCATGGCTGCAGCAGGACTGATACAAGTTTACTTAAAGCAGAAGCAGGAAACGGAGAACTTGTAGGAGCCACCCCCTCACTGGATACTCTGGTGCTGCTGGGAAATATTGGCACAGAGCAGGAAAGTTAAAGCATTTGTAGAGAACCTACTGTGTAATGTCTAAAGCTCAGGGTCAGTTGTTATGACCTGCAATAACCGCTCACAATTCTGCAACTGTTTTTTGTCTATGTTCCCAAGAGAGGAATCTTTATCATGTGTCTTGTGACACAAAACAGGTTATTTCTATAAAGTGTTTGTGTGCTCCTGGCTTTATACAAATAAGCTGTTTTTGTCACTTACAAGACATATGAGAAAGATTCCTCTCTTGGGACCACATATGCAATACATATATAACTCTTATATAATAATGAAAGCTTCTCCATTTGTTTGTTAATTTGCCCTTTATACATTCGGACACAGTATGACCAGATACAACAAAACTTCTCAGGGACCCTCCTCTCATCTTACGGGAACTCAAGAGCTACTTTTTGTGCAAATAACATTAGGCCCTTGAATGCGGTGGCTCCTTTACCTGCCTACCTATATGGCCAATGAAAATGAAGCATTCTATAATATTGGAGAATTACAGCCTAATCTGACATTAACCTAACAGTTATGAACTGACCATCCTGCAGTTATACTAAGAGCCCTAACATAATTCTGGGTGATGCTAGGTATAAATACACCATAGTGGTTATTTTCTGTTCCCCAGGGCGTAATCCTTAGCGCTCATGTTTGAAGAAATTCACTTAAATGTCATTTTCTCTCAGCAGAGCTCTCTCTATCATAGCATTTAGACCACAGCTTTGGGATCAACTCTGATACCCATTGTAAGCAGCATTTCTGCCCTGCTTTATGGCTGAGATTTGAGGTTTGTTTTTAAAGGAACAGTACACCACTGAACAGATGTAGGGTTGCTGCCTTGCCAGTATTTTATCAGTATTTACCAATACTCAAAGTATTTGCTTGTAAATTTGTAATAACTTGTCTATCCACACCTGGACTACCTCCTATTCTTCCTAATTTCTCCTCTCAGCTCCCAAAGAGACCTGCCATACTAACCCAATTGCCTCCAGATCCAGCTCTTTATGTGATGATATGGTCTATTTGCAGCACTTTGTTATAAAAGCATCATCTGCTGGTCAGTTGCAGAACATGAAGTAGTCATGGAAGTTGTCATGAGAAGAAAGAAGGCTGGTTTGATATTCTTCGGGCTAGGAAAGTTATCTGAGGTCTCTAATGTTTTTCTCCTCACAACTTTCTTGACTACTTCATGGTTCAAAACTGACCAGCAGCTGGCACTGTTGTAACAAAAATCAATCCCTTAAAAGAGAACTAAAGCCTTAAAATTAATATGGCTAAATATGCCATATTTTATATAATGAACTTATTGCACCAGCCTAAAGTTTCAGCTTCTCAATAGCAGCAATGACCCAGGACTTCAAACTTGTCACAGGGGGTCACCATCTTGGAATTCTATGTGTACTGTATATTATGAGTGGGTCCCTAAGCTCAGTAAGTGACAGCAGCACAGAGCATGTGCAGTGAATCAGCAGAAAAGAAGATGGGGAGCGACTGGGGCATCTTTGAAAGCAGAGATCTTTACTGCTAAAGGGCTGTGGTTTCTTTAGGATGGTACATGAGGGCAGCCATTCAAGCTTGGAAAAAAGAAGAAAAGGCACAGGTTACATAGCAGATAACAGAAATGACACTATTGTATTGGGCAAGGTTTAGCTGTTATGTGCTGTGTAAACTTGGCCTTTTATAAGTTTTTTTTCCAGCATGGCTGCCCCCATGGCTACACAGCAGTTTATTTATAAAAACTATAGTAGTCTTTCTTAAGCAAACACACCAGTTGTACCAGTGCAGGGCAACAGTATACAGTATAATATGTTAATTACTTTAAAAAACTTTAAATTTTTGGTGTTATTGTTTCTTTGATATCTTTGAAAAAAAATATTTAATGTAACTTACAAAAGTGCTTAGAAAAGCATGCTCGTCAATTTTCTATTCACTTAATTTAAAGGTTTACTTATGCTTTAAAGGAAACAGATAAAACAGCTACAGATCTTCTTTAAATTCGGTATAGCTTCCCTTTAAACAGTATAAGCCATGCTTCTGAGTATTTTGTTGCTGCAAGCGACCAATGTATAAAACAGATTAAAGGTCAGTGATAGATATGCATGGCTGAGGGTTAAAGGTAACTCTGATAATATCAGCATCCTGGCCTTGATCAGGCCTTGACATTCCCATAGACCTTGGGAAATAGAAGTAAAACCAATAATCACCTGTAATAAACATTATGAGCTCAGTGCGTCAAGGTTTTTTTAAGGGTCACTAACCCTTAGTGAGAATCCAGGAATTTTTAAATGTATCTTAGTCGTTAGTTTAGAGTGTAAAACAGGTGCCAGAGAAAATACATTACATTGCCCTGTTTTTGGATAATAAAAGAAAATGTAATTCGAAGCAACTTCCCAATATGCAGTACATTCTTTGCACATTTTCACTGGTTTTAAAATTATCTGTATATGTAAATGCCATTGAGGGCAGTACCTGGCTGTTAATATTCTCTTCGCTGCTGGCTCTGACTCCTGAAACAATGTAGCAGATTCCATCTGATTGAAGGAGAATGCACTTCTACTACATTGTTTCAAAAATCAGAAACACCGAAACATAAAGGAATAAACAAATACTGCTGGCAACAGCAATTACTTTAAATGTGTAATGAATGTACAGCTTAGAATTTCTTTACATTAGACAAAAACTATTCTTTGGTTGAGTTCATCTTCAAATAAACACTAAAATTTATTGGTTATTAGTTTTAATTACTTTGTTCTGTTACTGATATTTGCTGCAGAACCTGAAAAGTAACTAGAAAAACTGTTCTCTTATTGTCACCATATTGCTGTAAAATAGATTTCATGTATTTTACCAAAGTCACGCCATCACTGTCAAATAGATTGTCAGCTCTTGCTTCTTTGTCACCTGGCACTTGTGAAAAAAACAGTTCTACTGATAAAACCATTTTTCATATTTTTAGTTCTTCTCCTAATGTTCCTGTGCAAATCTCTATGTTCTCCTCCTACCCTTTGTTCCCTTATACATGAGAATCTGCATGCAGTGACGTAGCTACAGCGGGTCCAACCAGGGGCGATTCTTGCTATAATGCCGCCTGAGGCGGCCTTCTTTCGCCGCCCCCTTCTCTCCCCACGGCACTAACCTTTATAGTGCCGGAGAGGGCAGGGGCGCTCCGCGACGCTTGGTGCAGAGCTCTCTGCACTAGAATAGCCGAATTTCCGGTTTGAAAACCGGAAATTCGGCTCTTAGTTACCAGGTGCGGCATTTTTGCCGCCCCTGGCAACCAGGGGGGCGCTGCCGCCTGAGGCGAGTGTCTCAACTCGCCTCATTGGTGGAGCGCCCCTGGGTCCAACTAGGCCTGCCCCCAATAGGGCCCACCAGAGTCATTGAGCGCACTACAAGAAGAACCAATGCTAAAAGCATGGACATGCAGTGGGTCCTGTGGTGGTGGTGGTGGGTGGTTTGCAGGAACTGTGGTCCCCTAGTTACACCACTGTTTGAATGACACCTATGATATAAATTATCAGATCTTTACCTACTGTTCCTGTACTCCTGTAAAATGTTGTCAGCCATTGCCATCTTATGTAAGTGGAGTACAGACTGCCTTACATTTTCTAAATATATTTTAACAATGATGCAGTACACACACAGATACAGAAAACACACAGTATTTATTTTGTGTTCCAAAGATGTAGAGCACAGGTACATAGATATATTGGTATATGTGTGCCTAATTGCAGTGGGTGTGGTTACAGTGGAATTCTGGGAAAGAATGTTGGATTGTGTGCACAAAAGATGGGGGACTGTAAAGAATTTTGCGCCCCTTAGTAAATGAGCCCTAGTGTGTTTAAAGAAGAACTAAAACCTAAAAATTAATATGGCTAATAATGCCATATTTTATACACTGAACGTATTGCACCAGCATAAAGTTACAGCTTTTCAATAGCAGCAATAATCTAGGACTTCAAACCTGTCACAGGGGGTCACCATCTTAAAAAGTCTCTGCGAAACTCACATGCTCAGTGGGCTCTGAGCAGCTGTTGAGAAACTAAACTTAGGGGTCATTGGAAATGATCAAGCAGAAGATTAGGTTTGGCTGTTATATAAGCTGATGCAACAAGGCTGATTATTAAATTTTGAATGCTAATTGCAATGGTTTCTGTGCTGCCATGTAGTAATTATCTGTATTTATCAGCCTTATATTGTGAAATTTCTATTCTATGTGTACTGAATATAGTCTGTCAGTCCCTAAGCACAGTAAGTGACAGCAGCACAGAGCATGTGCAGTGAATCAGCAGAAAAGAAGATGGGGAGCTACTGGGGCATTTTTGAAGACACATATCTTTACTATTAAAGGGCTGTGGTTGCCTTGGGCCGGTACAGAAGCACAAAACATAATGTGCAATATTTCTACCCTACTTCTTTAGTTAAGCTATAGTTCTCCTTTAAACGAATAAATAGCCATCATTTATAAGTTTGAATTATCAACTCAATTAGGATAGGTATTGTTACCCATGTCCAAGAATGATCCCCTTGATCTCCTTCAATCATGTGAAGTTTGTTTCTGCAATGGAAAATAGTAATTAAAATGAGGTACATAAGTGGTGCTACACAAAGTGTTGGGTCTTATAGCAAATTTACTGAATTAATAACAAGCAATTAATAACAAACAAAACAATAGAAAGGGTTTAAATGACAATGAACCCCTTGGCCACAAGACTTTATTATGTTATAGGGAACCCTTTGATGTACCTAACTGCTAAACATTTTTGGCAAAATACCTTTTATTTTTCATTTCGTCACATCTCTTAAGTTATAGTAAGAAAGGTCCCTCTTGGGCGCCATTTTTGCTTATATTAAGAAATGAACATGGCCACTACAATTACTCTACGCATGTGTGTAGGGCATCATTGATTCTAGCCTAGAGCTTGATACAACATACCACAGGCAAGGCTGGACAGGAGGCACAAAAAAAGCTGGCACGCACAACCACACCGATAGCGATGAAAGAGCTAGCTGATCAGTGCATGTCTTACTACTGTGTCCTGTGTCACCATAGCAACCATGTGATTCGGTTGCTATTGGTGAGCACAGAACATCGATTTATAGGATTTCAAAACTGCTCACTTGCAGTTTATTTAAATGAACACATGGTGGCATTCTGACCTACAGAAATGTAACAAATTAATTTTCTTAGGTGATGTCTCTGTGCAAGAATAGAACATTTAAGAATAGAAAATTAACATGAAAATTGTAACTTATATATATATATATAGTAAAATATAAGGATATTTTAAGTTACCAAGGCCAAAAGCCGAGAGCTTTTATAAAGGTCATGGAACTCCGAGGTGACTTCTAATATCCTTATATTTTGCAACAGGGGGTACTTTAGTTATTATAATACACAAATTTCAGTGAGTCATGTGACAGAAATTCCATCACTAAGCTCCGATTATAACCAATGACATCACTATATCTATATATATATATATATATATATATATATATATATATATATATATATAATACACAAAAGCCATGAATATCTATTAAATTATATCCTTATAAACGGTGAGTTCTGATGTCATCAGTTATAAACAGTGAGTTCTGATGTCATTTCTGTTACATGACTCACTGGAACTTGTGTATTATTATATTACTAAAGTACCCCCTGTTGCAAAATATGAGGATATTAGAAGTCACCTCGGAGTTCCATGACCTATTTGTGCATAGATCTGCCATAAATGTATTCATGTTTAAGGGCACCTGTTACCCTAAAATATTTCCCCCACACCAAAAGTGCGGGCTAATACAGCCAAAACTCCAGTTGGGCTTAACAATAGTTTTTTTGAACACTTGCCCCCGGCCAGTGCTAGGACACCCGCACCAGGAGGGAGCTCCCAGCTCCAGTGGCCATGTTGCTCATTATGCGCTTGTGACGTCAGCCGCTCATTATGCACAAGCGCACTGCACAACATGGCCACTGTCTGGTAAATGCAGAAATGGCCATGGGAAGCAGTATTTCAGTAGTTGTACATATATCACTGCTGGCCGGGGCAGGATTCTGCCCATAGATACATTGGTTAGAGTTTCACACCCCGCAGGATTTGACAGCAGTTCAGTTTCTCGTCCTCCCAAGTTCAGGAAGATTAGCCGATGCTAGGAATTGACTTTTAATGAAACAGTTCCTCTTTGGATCTGATTTAATCTGTCCTTTAACTGTTTGTCACCCAAGGAGCTTGCGAGACACTGTTGTACAACATGTTCCCTGTTTCGTATGTATCACACTGGTTAAATAACAACAATTCAAAACCACCAAACTCCTCACAGGTCTTAAATGATTAAAGAAGGATTAGCACAATCCTGTAATCTCTTTACAAAGGTACAGATTGTATCGAGGCACTTGGCGTATGAGTCCTAACTGTTCATATGGAAAGAAAGCTTCCTGAAGTGTCACATTGTATCAAGTCTCAGGGTATCTCTATACATAGAGAGTCTCTGCAATACATACATTTGTATCAGGGATGCACCGAGATTCAGCAACTCCTTGTCCCCTCTACTGTGAAATGTGAACTGATAGGAATGATCTGGAGAAAAGCATTTTTTACTTTATTTCTAGTTCGGTCCTCTGCACCCCATATGTGTTGGCAACTACCAACTGTTACTGCCAGCAGGCAATGCGTTTTGCACAGGGTTGTATGTACCCTGGATATGTAGACAAGATATGGCATGCTGGAACTTCCCTGTGTCAGTGCCATGGAATCTACAATATATGGCACTTAAAGGTTTAATAAAAACATGGGGTGGACACAAGCTCTCAAGTGTAGCAACTCAGTTACCCAAAGCAACTAGTCAGTAATTAGTTTTAGGTTAGTCAGTTGAAAACACAGGTCTGATTGGCTGCCACAGATAACTGCACCAATGTTAGTGAATTAGCTGTTGTCTCACTGGCAATTTTACAAGACATGTACCCCTTAATGTAAATTATAAGGACAGTGGCATAACTAGATGTTACTGGGCCTCACTGCAACATTCAATTAAGGGCCCCAAAATATTGGCAAGCAGAGGCGGGCCAGGCTAGCCGGGCGCCCTAGGTGACCCAGCCGGCCAGCTCGCCCTCACTTCCCCCGTCGCTTGTGACGTCACATTCAACGCGCATGCTCATAGTCTACACAATCGTATGCGCTGACGCTCGCGTAAGTGAGAGTTAAGTCTGTCGATTAGTAGAGTCTGGTCTAGGGGTAGGCAGAAGAGGTAGCTGCCCAGCGCCCCTCAATTGTTGCGCCCTAGGCAGCTGCCTCTTCTGCCTAACCCTAGTTCCGGCCCTGTTGGCAAGTTGGCCTATTCTATAGATATATGTAAGATATATTAAAATTGCTCATTAATTAGGGCCTCACTGGCCCCCTATACTCCTGGGGCCACTACAACCGCATGGTCTGCTTCCTCTGTAGTTACACTCCTGTATAAAGTTTCAGAAGTCACAGAGGAGTTTTATGACCACATAAATGCACAAGCCTGCAGTCAGAGTTATACAGGGAACTCTGAAAAGCACTCATGTATTATAAGGGATAATGTAGCCCCCTACTGTAAATTATAAAGACATGATAAGTCACTGAGTGGTTCTGTTACCATGCAAAGCCAAGTAATGTAGAAAATCATATCGCACACACTCTGGAAATCGTGCTAAATATTTGCAATTTATTGAGATCTCCACACAACTTTTCTAAGGCTGCAGGCTGAGTTATACAGGGAACTCTATCACTCATCTATCATAAGGGATAATGTACCCCCTACTGTAAATTATAAGGATATTAGAAGGTTCTGTGGCCATATAAAGGCACAAGGCTGCAGGCTGAGTTATACAGGGTATCTGAGTATCACTCATGTATTATAAGGGATAATGTACCCCCTACTGTAAATTATAAGGACATTAGAAGTCACTGGGGGGGGGTTCTGTAACCACATAAAGGCACAAGGCTGTCGGTTGTGTCAAGGACATATGAGTTAATCCTCCATAATAAATGTCTGGTTGGAGGGGAGGCCATGAGAAGACAACCCCTTCTTGCTAAAAAGAAAGAGGCTGATGTTCTTCTGCTTAGGAATAAAATTAGAAACCTTTCTCACATCTTTCCTAAGCAGAAGAACATCAGCCTCTCTCTTTCTCCTGACAACTTCCTTGACTACTTGCTGGTCAGACTGGTGGGAAAATGACCAGCAGGTGGTTCTGTTGTAACAAAATTCATTCCCATTAACTGTACATGTATCCCTTAATATCTTGGAATTAAATAAAAATAAATGATGAATGTAAATGACAAAAGTGCCTAGAATAGCCCCCTCATCAATTTTACATTCACTTATTTTAAAGGTTTACTTATCCTTTCAGGTGAGTAGCCTGTCCTTACTAGACCTGACCTGTCTAGGTTCCACTGGAGCCCTGCCTGCCTGCTCAGGCCAGGGCTTACACAAAATGGACCCTGAGCACATGACTGCCCTGGACTTTATACTTGCACAGTGCAATCTACTGGTCACTGATAGAACACCAAGGGGCATAGCTTTAAGCAGGATAAGGAAAAAAACCCTCCTATCTATATTTTAGGACCCAGTTAGGCATCTATAACACTAGGAGACTGCCTGCTAAATAACACTGGGAGACTCATTTACCAGCCCCCTACACAAGGAAGGATCTGTCCGTGAAAACAAGTGCTTGGACTCCCAGTGTGATCCCAGTGTGTCTTTGCTCCTGTTCTTCTCCCAAACCTTGTGAGCTACAGCTAGAGAAATACTTCCCTTTAGGAGAACAATTTTCTGATTTATCTTTTCAGAGAGGAAACCTTTTTTTTTAAAACTAATTATTTAAACATTTCCTAGTGCCACCATGTTATCAAGGCTCCCCCTATATAAAATCTAAACACCAGAGGAATTTCTGGGTGGGAAGGGCAAATGTCTGTTGTGCCACAAATAACTGCTGTATCAGGACAATCTTTATGATTGTATCAGACTTTAGTATATGCCCGGCATTGTTTTAACTATTTCCTTATCAGTTTCAAGCAGAGATTATGGTAATCATGCATGATGGCTTCTTAATTCTAAGAGCTTGCAGTTTATATTTCTGAAGTCTGATTTAACAGCTGGGGTATACTGGTGCTATAAATGAGGATCTCCCATTAGTTTAGCAATTTGTCTAGAGATAGTAACCCCTTCTTCCCTTTGGGACTGTTATTATTGTAATTCTGCTATGCCACTTCTAAACAGCAGGTAGTGCTGTTCTGTTTGCTACATGCAACTGGTTATCGTATATGCCAGGGGTTCCCAAACATTTTTACATTTGAGCTACATTAAAATGTAAAAAGAAGTAACACAAGAATGCAAACAGTTCCTGGGATGCCAAATATGGGCTGTGATTAGCTATTGATAGCCCCTATGTGAACCTGCAGCGTACAGGAGGTTCTGTTTGGCAGTACACATGGTTTTTATGCAACTACATCTTGACTTCAAGCAAGGAATTAAAAAAAAGAACCTGTTTTGAGGCAACTAGGAGCAACATGTTGCTCTATACTCAATACATGCTCAATACTCAATACATGCTCAAGGATTCTCTTCTTAAAGGCGCGATTGGTCTTTCCAATGTACATTTTGTTACATGGGCAAGTCAGCATGTATATTACGTTGGTCGTGTTACAAGAAAAATAATGTGTGACCTTATGTGATTTACCAAATCTGTCCACGACTGACGATTTATTGCGTATGTACTTGCACGCTTTGCAATTTCCACATGGAAATGAGCCCGATCTTATGGGTTTAGTCTTCTGTCTTGAAAGATGACTTTTCACTAGGCGATCTTGTAAGTTAGGAGCTCTACGGCTACATAATTGTGGGCGAGAGCCTATTGATGTAGCTAAAACCGGGTCAGTAAGTAATATATGCCAGTGTTTCCTCAAAACAGAATTGATGTGTGACCACTGTCTGCAATATGTACCAATAAATCTTATCGGTTGTTCCGACTTATTGCCAGTGTCTTTTGTTTTGTTCAATAGATTATTTCTTTGTGTCTTAATCGCCCTATGATAGGCTTTCTGGATAATCGTATGGGAATAACCCCTTGCCCTGAGTCTCTCTGTAAGTTCATTGGCTCGAAATTTGAAGGTGGCCAAATCTGAACAATTCCGGCGTAATCTGAGAAATTCACCAACCGGAATTCCCCTTTTCCTTGAGATAGGGTGATGACTCTGAAAATGAAGTATAGAATTGGTAGCGGTAGATTTTCTGAATAAATCTGTAGATATTGTACCATCACTATTCAGAATTAGTGTAACATCTAGAAAATCCAGCTTATGATCACTGATTATGTGTGTTAATCTAATGTTAAGATCATTGTTATTCAATTCCAGCAGGAATTCATCTAGACATTCTCGGCTACCGGTCCATAAAAAGACCAGGTCATCAATATAGCGAAACCAGGTAGCTATATGTTGGGTAAATTGGGACATCAAATCACCAAATACCCAGGAGGCTTCCCACCAACCCATGAATAGGTTAGCATAGGTGGGCGCGAATGCAGCTCCCATAGCCACTCCTCTCATCTGCAGATAGAACTTGTCATTAAATACAAAAAAATTATGATTTAGACAGAACTGGGTTAATTCAGTTACAAAATCAATATATTGGCCATCCCAGTTACTTTCAGTCTCCATAAAGAATCGAACAGCCTGTAGGCCATGTTTGTGGGAAATAGATGAATACAAAGATTCTACATCGCAACCAACCAAAAAAGTTCCTTCCTCCGTTTTAATATCTTGCAGTTTTGAAAGCAAATCCCCTGTATCCCGAATATATGACGGGAGATTAGTTACAAAGTTCCTCAATTTAGTATCTATCTATTGGCTAGCTCTTTCACATAAGTTGCCATTACCTAATACAATCGGACGTCCAGGTGGTTTTCGTTTTTATGCACCTTCGGTAACATATAAAAAGTTGGGGTAGTAGAGGAAGTATTAAGCAAAGCTTTGTATTCACTTTTAGTGATAAGTCCTGTTTGAAAACCATCCTCAATCAGAGTATTGTATGTTATTCTGAATCTCTCAGTGGGATCGCAATGTAATCTATGGTAGCAAGAATAATCGTTGAGTTGTTTAAGGGCTTCTGTCATATACATTATGCGTGGCCAGATCACAACGTTACCACCTTTATCCGAGGGTTTGATAACAACATCTTCCCATTTCGAGATTTGTTGAATAGCCAATCGTTCATCTTTGGTGAGATTATCCTGGCCAAGCCTAGGTAAAGTGAGAAAATCACTCATAACTAACTCACAGAATACACTGACTGCTGAGCTTGTGTGTCTAGGTGGCATAAAACGACTTTTCGGTTTTATAGTGCCCATTGGTGTAATCTGTTCTATCATTAGATCATTAAGATCCAAGATAGCCTGATCGAATAGATCTTGATCATATGAATGTGATTCTCCCAGATCATGCGGATTTAATGAATTTGGTGTCCGTAATAGGGGATTGATTGTGGATTGTGTGGCTACATCCACATCCTTCTTGTTTTAAATTATTTTACTATACACTTTTTTGTTTCACATCAATTTTATGTGGTCAAGTAATAAAAGTTAAGTTTTACTTATATCTTTTGGGACCTCAGATTAAAAAGTGGGTAGGTGCAACACTATGGGTCGTACTTTTTCTTTTTTTTTTTTTTTTTTTTTTTTTTTTTCTTCTTCTTTTTGTTTAGCTATATATATCTTATGACCCTGCACACCACTGAATGTTATTAATCTTAATCAACGGAAGGTGCTACCTACCTCTCTTTTCGCATAGTTGGGAGGTATTGCTATATTAAAGCAACCCATGGGCCAGAGGTGGCTCTTCATTGAACTCTTATGGCTCCCAGTCTCAGCATTGGACTGGGGGGTCTGAGCCCACCGGGGCTGTCACGTCAGGGCCCCCCACCCCAGCCACAACAGCCTGGGTCCCTTGGCCCAACTGCAAGTGATCTGGCCAGGGCCCAACTGCAAAGCCCAGTCGCCCACCTTATATTCTCTTCTCGGGGAGGGACGGGAGGTCAGGGGGCAGTGCAAAATATTTCAGGAGGGGAGTAGGTCTGGGCCCACAAGGGCCAGGGCCCACTGGATTTTTTTCCTGTGTCGTACCAGCCCAGTCCAACCATGCCCAGTTTTCTGAAGGACTTCACAGACTTCTTTCTTTGGCATTATCATTTTATATTATTTTAATAACTGAGCCATTGGATACACAGTCTGATACATATTCTGCCCACTCCATGTAAAAAGATTCAACAGCTCTGTATGCTCTTTAGAATTCTATCACAAAAAGAGAACAGAACTCATACGTTGTACTTTCCACTTGCCATTAGATATTGCCTAAAACTGTGAAGTTGTTTCTGTTGCCGCCTACATAAACAAACCAACGTCATATCATCAACACCCCAGATAGCTTTACTTTGGCACATTCCGAGTTCTTGAATCCTAATGATGCCTTATTGGCCTGGAACGATAAAGTGTTTCCTGCTGTGCATGTGGGTGCGGAGCTGGGCTCAGGCTTTACTTCCCATGCTGCTAATGAGGCTGCTGAGATTAGGGGCCGGAGACAGATAAGGCCAAGACCTGCAGGATGATAAGTGGGGAGATGCCATGTCACTTGTTAGTCTTGATAAAGTCCTTCATGGGATAGTGTTCCCATCCAGGATATTAGAATCAGACTAAGGTATCTGAGAAGAGAGCAAAGGGTCCATGTATGTTCCCACATTCACACCTCTCGCTCACTG
This sequence comes from Xenopus petersii, assembly GCA_038501925.1. Lineage (NCBI taxonomy): Eukaryota > Metazoa > Chordata > Amphibia > Anura > Pipidae > Xenopus > Xenopus petersii. The sequence goes on from CM076688.1 coordinate 76,786,879, forward strand.
AATGGGCATAGAGATTACAGATACACTCAGGAACATCTGGGGTTGGGTTGGTTCCGGGACTATAGTGGCATGATATAGAGTTGGTGCCATTTTTGGCATGAGGCACTGAAGGAATTAGCACTGGGTCCTCACTAACAGAAGGAGCCCATAAGGCAGAAATATAAAAATACAAAGGACACACACACACATTATTTTGGGGTGTACATCAACCCTGTCCAACCTATAGTGTCAAGTTGTTTGATTGCAACCACTAGCATTCCTCCAAAGAGCCAAAGGTCACATTTTCAACATCCCGGATTTATGCAACTTTTCCTTGTCCTCTGGTAGGTGCCCCAGTCTTCTTGAATTGTATGGAATTCCTCTCCTCTCTAATTCATCCTGCTGAGTAAAACAAGTGTTTAAGGCACAATTACATGCCAGAGCCAGTAGGCAAGCGTTCTCTTATATATCTTGGTAATCAGGCCATAGACGGGCGCTCTGGTATTGGGACGTTGCTTAGTGCAGTTTATTATCCACCAGGTCCTTCCCCATTACAGATTTGCTACTAGCCCTTATTATTTCCCTGGTAGATGTTCTTTGTAGAGTCTGGTCTCACCCTTATCCTCCTGTCTGTCATGTAATTTACTAGCTTGTTGCTAGTGTCAGAACTTGCAGAGAAAAGTCTTGTGATGTTGGTGTACTCAGAAAATGAAGTAAGTGAGCAGAGAAGAGCAACGCCGATTCTTATTAAGAAGAAGAGCACATAATATTCCTGCACAATTGCGCTCTCTTACACTAGAAAAGCCTAATTTCTCATTTAAAAACTGGAAATTTGGCTCTTAAAGGTACCAGGAGCAGCTTTTTTGCCGCCCCTAGTACTAAGCTCTGTGCTGCCGCCTGAGGTGAGTTTTTCAAGACCCCTGTCAGAATCATGGAATCTGTGTAGATCATAAAAGGAAAATATTTTCATACAAGGATGGTGCTACTATCTTGGCTTGTCCTCATGTAAAAACCACAAGCTGAAAGGATGATTAGCAGTTCATTCAGATGCATTCTGTGTAACAGCACATAAATCAGTGCAGTCTGCATCAGGTGTGTAAATGACTTAGCCAGCACAAGGTTACATACAGTATGATAACAGTGTACACTAGCATGCACACGCACCTCACTATTGCTATAAGTGGTGCCTACTGTGCCCCACTCTCTCTCGCTCGTCTTTTTGTGATCCTCATGCTCAGCTTCCATCACAGCTTGGTTGGGTGCAAACATTTCATATATACTGAAGGTCACATACACCTGTCACAGTGTGTGCAAATAACTGAGGCAATAGGTATACGTATACATTAACCCCATTGCTACCAGATTAAACTGGAAACATAGAATCAATAGCTTTACTAACTTTAATTTGGTTAAAGGGATTCTGTCGTGATTTTTATGGTTTACTTTTGAGAATTACATGGTTACATTGAAAATAATTCACCGGTTAAAATTTTAGCTACTATCTGGTTAGCTACCCATTGTTCTGCTGATGAGCTGCTGGAGGGGTGATATCACATATCACTCAAACTTGCAGTGCAGCAGTAAAAAATGACTGATGTTTATCAGAGTCACATGGTTGGTGGCACCTGGGAAATAGACATCATGTCTAGCCCCATGTCAGCTTTCAAAGTTAAATATAAAAATATCTGTTTGCTCTTTTGCAAACTGGATTTCAATGTAGAAGTCACATGGTTGGTGGCACCTGGGAAATAGACATCATGTCTAGCCCCATGTCAGCTTTCAAAGTTAAATATAAAAATATCTGTTTGCTCTTTTGCAAACTGGATTTCAATGTAGAAGTCTGCTGGAGCAGCACTATTAACGGATGCGTTTTGAAAAAAAAAGTTTTCCCGCCACAGTATCCCTTTAAGGTACTTAACAGATTATCTAGCCAATTCAACACACATATATAGACAGTCTCTATATAGGGGGAACTGTACACATGCATGAAATGAATGATGAAATTGCCCCTAGACTACAGATTTTTCATAATATCTTAAATTCTGACTGAGCTCACCTCTACCCCCCCTCTATATTTCCCAGGTATTTGGTCCAGTTACAAGTCATGTAGCTGCACCCTGTAGGGAATAGTTTCCCTTTAAATGCAGCGAATGCACAGATGCACAAGGTTTAATTTCCTGGATCTGTCAGTTGCTGGCACACTGAGGTTATCAGAAGGGCAGGAATGGCACTCAGGCAGACAGTGTTGGACGAGTGTCAGGTTGTGAGCAGGAAGAATAAATACCTCCATGACCTTCATACACACAAGACCCCAAACTATCAGCAGCTCAACTAAATAAGTGCTGAGATGTCTGATGTCTGTGTGGTACATGGTGATGGCTATAGGGAACAAAACAAGGGTGTTACCAGCAGGGCAGAACATCACGGAGTACAGTACAGACTTTAGCATGCATAAATAAGATTTTAATAGGTGTGAACTCTAGTTGTAATTTTAGCCTTGTCCATGCCACAAGGCAAATTTTATTCTACACTTTGTGTGTGGTGCTAATATACATGCAGCCAGCAGGGCTCACTGTCTGTGCAGTCCAGCAGTAGCAAATAATTAATGGAATCATTTAAAGTACATACACCAAGGCACAGACACTGGAGATGCTCAGGATCGCTTGCCTCCATGGGCAGATCCAGCCCAGCCTCTACCTGGCCCAATTTACTGATGTTGCAGCACTTACATGTATACTAACACTTACCCCATCCCCTAAGATTGGGTTAATACAGGTACACAGAGGCCTCCACCAGCCAACTAAATAGTGGCTTTCTATGGCATCTTACAGCAGTCCCTCAGCATTTGCCAGAACCCACAAATTGCCAGTTTAGGCCTGATAACAAGGCCTAAATTTTATGTATATTTTATTTTGTGGTGGGCTCAAATTAAATTTTGATTGGTCACAGTATATCCAAAATGACATTAATTTGTACTGCTAACTACTAATGTTACAAAACAGACTGAAAGTATCTGTGTGATTCTGTTCTCTGGTTCTGACACTTGCAGCAGTGCAGCAGAAGTCACTTCTCCTCTGGGTCTGTAAATCAACTGGCTTCCAAGACATTGTTTCAGGAGTCAGAACAAGCAGTGCAGAGAACAGAGACATTCTGACATAGCCAGAGACACAGTGTTATAATTTTTTGGTGATTAACAGTCAGCTTAAAGGGATACTGTCATGGGAAAAATTTTTTTTCAAAATGAATCAGTTAATAGTACTGCTCCAGCAGAATTATGCACTGAAATCCATTTCTCAAAAGAGCAAACAGATTTTTTTTATATTTAATTTTGAAATCTGACATGGGGCTAGACATATTGTCAATTTCCCAGCTGCCCCAAGTCATGTGACTTGTGCTCTGATAAACTTCAATCACTCTTTACTGCTGTACTGCCCCCTCCCCCCCCCCAGCAGCCAAACAAAAGAACAATGGGAAGGTAACCAGATAGCAGCTCCTAACACAAGATAACAGCTGCCTGGTAGATCTAAGAACAACACTCAATAGTAAAAACCTATGTTTCATTCAGCTACATTGAGAAGGAAAAACAGCAGCCTGCCAGAAAGCATTTCTCTCCTAAAGTGCAGGCACAAGTCACATAATCAGATTTCAAAATTGAATATAAAAAAAAATCTGTTTGCGCTTTTGAGAAATGGATGTCAGTGCAGAATTCTGCTGGAGTAGCATTATTAACTGATGCGTTTTGAAAAAAACATGTTTTCCGATGACAGGATAATGAGGGTATCTGCAGACAGAGCTATTCCAGTAGGCAAGAAAGCATCCCCATTCCCCAGGTAGAGAGAAGGATTGTGCAACTCTGCTGAGTTGGTTCACCATTCCTGGAAATGTTCAGTATGAGCCGACCCTGGGGCTAGTGAAACTATCCCTCTCTGAGCCCTGCTCACACTTCCTATGTGATGATTCACCATTTGAACGAGTGTTGTTTTGGCCAGACTATATTTATAGGGGTCTCCTTACCTGAGCGTGCACTGTTAGTCAGAACAGACATCACTCATCTGGACTGACTGGCTCATTCATTAAGGGTTTCCCTCTCCTTAGCCAGACTGTGCTGCCGGGGTATGTGACTCCTCAATGTCTCACCCCAAAAACTTTCCTGTACCCCCATATCAATATTCCAGCATTGTCATCTTGTATCACAGAGTCGAATAAAGGAGGACATTTACTAACAAATCTTATTTTCTCCTTCCTTTTTCTTGGGGCCCCTAAAACTCCCAATATTAACGGTTAGATAAAGTAATGCATAATGAACTCATAGTGACCAAGATAGGTACACTATATAATCTACGTAACTCTTGCAAATCCATTAAATTTGTAAAAAGGTAGAAAAACATGTTTATGTAAACATGTGCAAGAGTTATGTTGGTTATGCTGGGAGTTGTAGTCCAACATCTAAATGCTTTGGATGTTGATTTTGTGTCCTGTATCCAAGCATGGGTATCAATCCCAATACTTTGAAAGGTAAATATACCTGGGTAGTAGAATCTGGTCTCATCCTCACTTATATTGCTGGAAGCTCTGATTCTGTGTGCTTTCGTTTCCTGGGCTGCTTTCTTCCCTGTGGCTACCTGGGTGTGTGGGGCTTGTATTTTCACTGATTTAATATCAGTGGGCCTAGGGAAGCTGCATATAGCAACCTGAAGGACTAAACATTTCTTTAAAACAGTATATAGACTCAGAAACACTTGCTCAGTGGATATATCTAATAATATAAATGAAATAGGCCAGGTATAAGCCGAAGCATACTTCCCCTTTAATGTTCCAAAACTTATGATTCATTTTTGACTGCTATCTATTCAGCCAACCCAAACTGATAGATCACGTGCAATACGTCTGGGCTAAAATCTTTCAGGGAGAAGCAGGATCTGTTGTGCATTCTCCCCGAGACAATGGTTACACACAGGCCTGGACTGGCAATCTGTGGGTTTTGGCAAATGCCAGAGGGGCTGCTGTAATTTGCCATAGACAGGCACTATTTATTGGGCTGGTGAGGTGTTGTTTGGGCCTCTGTGTTGCTGAAATGCCAGGGCCTATTTTGAATCTCAGTCCAGACCTGGTTACACAAGTACTTGTCACACTTTGAGCAATTTCTTCCCAAATGCTTTCATGCCACATGTCTGTGTCTCTCAGCACTGTGTCTAGCCTGCCATACCTGTTAGCATGCAAACATAGCATTCGTATGAGCTCACCAGGTGCACACGCAGAATTCCCTGCAGTATGTGGACCTGAAAGACCTGCCATAATTCTGCAAAGATATTGGTCTAGATCCCTAAAGGGTAACAGTGCCCATTTGGTTGCTTTTATGGGGAAAGGTATGTCAGTTGGGCAGACACATCACAAAGCAATATAGATAGGGCCAGAGACAGAGAAGGAGCTGCACTGAGCCCCTGAATCTCCTACAAGGCCAAGATAGAAAGTTTATTTCCAGGGACAAAAAGAAATTGGAGTCAATGGTGCCGAAGGTGCCCCTGAGCTGCGTAGGAGTATCATATTTTGACAGCCAGGGAGAGTGTAATTAGTGGAGCTCTGGCTTAATTGTGGGAAATTGTCTAAAATAATGTGAGATTTCCCTCCCCACCCCTAATTTGCATATGCAAATTAGGATTCGGATTCATTTCAGTCTGCCAGAAGGATTCGGCCGAATCAAAATCCTGCTGAAAAAGGCTGAATTCAAATCTCTACAGGTTTTACTTGCGACATAGAAAATCTCTTTGGGGGGGATTAGTCTCGGGGGTAGCAACGATTTAACTGTGGGCAACAAATCTCCCTGATTGCCCTCACCCTAAGAATCCAGTCAGCAGGGATGTCAAACCTGCACCCCAGTTTATTCCCAGGTTATTCCTGAAACATAGCACATCACGTATTACCCCCATTAGATTCCCATTGTTCCCACTCAGTCCTCACTTAGCCCTCATGTGCAGAATTTCCTGGGTCAGATATGTAACCAATTTACAAACTAGAAAATTCCCAGCACCCCCCTCCCATAAGCGTGTGAGTAAATGGAAGAGACAGGAGTTGTCCTGTGAGTGCTTCTCGGCAGCTCAGCCACAGGATGTTCCGTCCCTCTCACCCAGCAGTCCTCAAAAATAAATACATTAAAATTCTTCTGCTGGGCTAAAGAATGCAGTGAGGCTGGGGAATAATGGCTTTATAATTTATAATAACATTGTAACAAAGAGGGGAGCGGCAGGTTATGGAAGCAAAGCAAGGAACTACAGACACTGGGCTACGCAAAATAAGGGGTCATCCTCGCTTAACTGCTTTCCTGTCAGAGGGGTGCTATACAAGGGGCTCCAAATGGCTGTCCAAAGTGCAGTGTTGCCACTGCAGCACCCATGTTAGTACAGACCACATGAAGCCAACAGCAGGCATCAAAATAGCAATTTTACTATGCAGGTATTTAATTTAGCATTTTTTTAATTTGAAAGGGGGAAAGTGGCCACTCTACAGCAAGGGCAGGGATTGTCAGATATAAAGTGCCAGAGCTGCATATGGCTCTCCAAAATGCTGCAGGGAATGCAAATATGTCATCATGCATGAACCATCAATTTCTTATATGCATGTGTTAAACAGTCCCTGAAACTGCTTGGCGCCAAGCAAGGAATAGTGGTCCCAGTGGGGCACTGACTGATAAGAAGTACCCTCCTACAAGCTTGTGCCTTATTCCCAAAATTTACAGGGGATTTCACTGTGAGGCCCAGTAAAACACTTTATTCCCTTTGATGTTAAAGCTTCAGCACAACCACATGGCACATTATTACTTTATGGAACCTCATTAAAGGAGTCATCTTCTACTAATAAAGCTTAGCACAGCTTGGGAGGCTGTGCCTTTTACCTAACTGAACAGCATAAAGCATCAGATCATCATGAGGATGAGATTCTAGAAAAGGTCATTAGGGGGCAGCAGTACAGCTCTTCTGCAGTTTCTTGCATTGTCCCATTTTAAAAGCTTAGATATGTTTTCACCCTCTTGTCCCCTTCTTATAGAGGTGCTTACAGGACATGCCATGTATACCATTATACATATGCACAGGGCCGGATTTACATAGTTGGCGCCCCTAGGCCGACTGCCGTTCGCCGCCCCTGTCCCCTTCTCTTTATTTGTGCAAATTTTCATTATCTTGACTTTGGGAAATTTTGTTTGTAAAAATGATTGTTTCTCCAGCACATCCCCAGTGTTTTTGAACCAATGTGGGTGTGGTTGGGCAGCATGCCGCCCCCCTAAAATCCTGCCGCCCTAGGCCCGGGCCTAGGTGGCCTTTCCACAAATCCAGGCCTGCATATGCACGATTATCTCCCATCATATCAGATGCCGATTCAATGTGATAAATAGGATTAAATAGGATAGATATGCGTTGCCCCTGCTGCTATGAGCAGTACAGGTGTGGTCCCCACTATTTCACCCCCTATCTGCATTGTGCTATGCTTTGCCTCATACTCTGGGCACATACAGGAAAAGAGACAAAACAGAGATTCCTGTTCATACCCCGAGCAAGACGGGTGGCAGGAATGAGATAATTTAGGCAGCAGCACGGCATGGGTTGTAAGGAATTGGCAAGCCCTGTTATTTTCTCTCTCCTGTTTACCTTGGATGGCTCCTTCCCCTCCCACTTACTGATTATTATACAAAGAATCTATGTTAACCCCTTATTCTTCTCAGTCCGGCATATGGTGATCAGTGTTGTATCTAGAGTTACCACCTTTTCTGGAAAAAAATACCGGCCTTCCTATATATGTATCTTTTTTCCCTTTTAATAACATTGGGATCAACCATTATTTTAAAATATCGGCCGGGCGGCAACACTAGTTGTATCTGCTATACTGGCTTGCAGGGGCTAGTGACTTGGCTTGCAACTTTATGGGCATCTCACTTCTCCACGATGCTTGCCCCAGTCTGTTTAAGGCAAAATATTGTGACAAAACTGCACAGCACATGATTGCATCAAGCCAGTAGTACAGAAGTGGATCATAAGATAACTTGTCTATGGCAGAGCAGTAATCACCATATATTAAGCACAATTCAGCAGGAACAGTCACCTAAGTCTGCTCTTAGCCTGTACAGATCGAGACTATAAAACTATGGCAGCACAGGTATTCCCCTGTACTAGGTACAATTCAGTAGGAACAACCCCCTTAGTTTGTTCATATCCTGCAGTAAGCAGGCCCAGACACCATTATGGGGTACATAGGTACTGCCGTCAGTGACCCCATGGCAGCGGTAGGGTTGCAAGCTGGCTGGTAAAAATGATGGTTGATCGCAATGTTATTAATAGGGAAAAATGATAAATATATAGGAAGGTTGGTATTTTTTTTCCAGAAAAGGTAACAACTCTAGGCAGCAGTTGGCTTCAAGATGATTTGAGGGTAGCGAAAGTGATAAAAACTTACAGGTGAATGGGTGGGTTTCGGTAGATTGTGGGTGGAGTTTTTTCATTATTGAGGAGTAGATAAGGGGTGCAGCCGTGTGGCAAGTAGGCCCTGCCAGTCAAGACCCGCTCCACAGAGCTGGCGCTCCTGACCTCCCCGTGACCGATTGCATAAAGATGATGCGAAACAGGTATGCAAGGGGGGGAGAGACAGAGGGTGCACTTGTGACTGGGGAGAGGGGCCCTTTGGGTGGTGGGGGCCCTGATGTGGACCCCGGTGGGCCCCGAACCCCCAGTCTGACCCTGTGTGCAAGGGGCATTTTTTTCACTGGGGTTCCCATATTTATTTGGCAGAGCCCACCATTCATGTGGCTCAGGTGAACAGTGGGCTAATAATTGGGTACCTCTTGGGGGGTGGCCCTGCTAACTAGTTGTATGGGTAAGATTACTCATGGTTGCCTCGGTACAGAGAGATATCAGATGTAACATACAGCCTAGATGGTCCAGCTGGCTATTTTCTTTTTGTCAAATTCTGTTTCCCTGCACAGGTTTATTTGGCGAAAAAAAGATGATAGTTGCCTTTTAGGGGCAGGCCACACTGGGTGTTTTGGGGAGATTTGGTCGCCTGGCGACTAATCACCTCGTTTGCACCGGCTAAAATGAAAAAACGCTGGCGCTAATCACACGTGGTGATTCATTTTCCTAAGTCGCCCGTCCTCCCCAAAACGCCCAGTGTGGCCTGACCCTAAGAAAGCCCCGTAGCACATAAGTGAATTTATTTCATTGGTGATGCTTGGCTCCCTAGCAAACTAGCAGCACCATAGTCAAAGGAGAATCACATAGGGATCATGGTTCCAAGCCGAGTAACGAGACTCAGTCATGCTCTCTGGCTCCACCCAGTGTTCTGGCTGCAGAAGTGACATATTATTAGCACAATGTTTCTTGCAGAGTCTGACTTGGAGCAGGCAGTTCCCGCACAATCTGGAACGGATTTGTAAAAAAATTCCAATAACCCATTGGTGACTAAATTCTCCCTGACACTGTGCAGATAAGAGCTCAGCTGCTCATAGCAAGTGTCACACACCATCTAATCTCTCCTGATAAATACATCAACAAAGTGGCTAGAACTGAGTTAAACTGGCCACACACATGCCGTTGACCATGTCATGTGCAGTTTGGCAGGTTGGAAACACACACATGCACAGCCCACACTGATCCTGTTGGCCCAAAATTTTGGTAAAGGACTGCTTGCTCTGGTATGTGATCTCACAGATGAGTGAATTAAAAACAATCAACTGGCCACCCATCTGTATTATACATGGCCAGTTTTTAATTGCACATTGGGCTTCCAAGATTTCAGTCATCAATGTTACTGCCAAAGGACACGAGAACATTTTGGGATGACGGAAGTTGTAGTTCCACAATACAGCTAGTGCCTGGTTTGCTTTCTCCTATATCAGGATCCACTGACTGCTCATAGATTGGGATGGGCGAATTTGACTTGTTTCGCTTTGACGACAAATATTTGCCAAAATTCTATGGGCGACAAAATGCGAATTTTTTGGACGCTAGTCATTTTTTTTCTCCCATTGGATTCTGTGGGTGTCATTTTGCAAGCAAAGCTTGCCGAAAAAAATCGTTCATCCAAACACAGAGATTATGAGGTATTCCCATCAGTTTCTGCCCCAGTGGAGCTTACAATCTAAGGTCCCTATCATACGCTATAGCCAATTAACTCATCGGTATGATCTGGAGTCTAAGAATGGCTCCTTCCTCTGTTTAAACTAGACCCCTGAGAAAACCTTACTTTTGGATGCCAGAAGATGGAGCGATGTTTCTTGTTCATGGGCTACACTCAGTTGAGCAGTTCTATGCAGCATAGCAGAATTATATGTGAATATGGAACTTGCAAATGTCTGTGTTTACCCATGTTTTGTTTTCCCAGGCTCAACATTCCCCCTCCTCCTGTCTAAACCTTGCAGAACAGAAAAGAATCCTTTTTGGAACAAATCAAAGGGCCTGTTTGATCTCACCCCATTGTAGGTCTCTCCATCTGATAAAGATTTACACCTGCCCCTCTCTCCTTCCAGTGCCGGGCCCTCCTCCCAGGGAAGAAGCCACAGCCAAAGATCTTGGCATTTCAGCACCATCTGCCCTGACACCATGACAAGGTTATCTGACAGCCGAGGACAGATTGCTTCTCAGGTGCACTGAGGATTCCACACAAGGGCAAGGGGAGTGCGGCCCACCCGTACCTTTAATAATTTACTGTGTGATATTCTTGCCATTGTAAACAACGTTCTGCACAGGGAACTCACAGGCAAAAGTGTCGGCCATTTATCAGTGGGGGAAAATGAGGCCCCAGCTGCAAGGGGGTTTGGGTTAAATTTAGCTTACGGCAGTCACACACACATCCTACTCAGTGTTGTGCTTATAAAGGGAACATATTCCCTGTTTTATAAGTAGGGTTTGTATTGTCTCTATTTTACTATAAATGCTTGTTAAAACACTGAACCTTAATTATCTGTTTGGGATGATAATAACCTCTGGGAAGGGACTGTGGCATAGCAGGAACAGTAGGGAGAGATGGTGCCTATAGTAGCAGTGGGATAATAGTCTCTGGGAAGGGACTGTGGGATAGCAAGTATAGTAGGGAGAGATGGTGCCTATAGTAGCAGTGGGATAAAAGTCTCTGGGAAGGGACTGTGACTGTGGAATAGCAGAAATAGTAGGGAGAGATGGTACCTATAGTAGCAGTGGGATAATAGTTTCTGGGAAGGGACTGTAGCTGTGGGATAGCAAGTATAGTAGGATGAGATGGTACCTATAGTAGCAGTGGGGATAATAGCCTCTGGGAAAGGATGTGGCTGTGGGATAGCAGGTATAGTAGGGAGAGATGGTGCCTATAGTAGCAGTGGGATAATAGCCCCTGGGAAGGGACTGTGGCTGTGGGATATCATAGCAGGTATAGTAGGGAGAGATGATGCCTATAGTAACAGTGGGATAATAGTTTCTGGGAAGGGACTGTGGGATAGCAGGTATAGTAGGGAGAGATGGTGCCTATAGTAGCAGTGGGGATAATAGTCTCTGGGAAGGGACTGTGGCTGTGGGACAGCAGGTATAGTAGGAAGAGATGGGGTCTATAGTAACAGTGGGGATAATAGTCTCTAGGAAGGGACTCATTGCACACAAAATAGTATTAATATTATTTGGTGCAAGTCATGTGGATGTGTAGGTGCAGCAAAAAAGCTATTCAAGAAAGTAGTTAAATAGTTTCTTTTTGACATTTCTTACCAATGCAAAGACGTATTTACCAACTTCAGAAATCTGTATTTTGCCTGGGAGATTTGTTTCCAAAACACACACTCACACAAGGAATTCTCACGCTTCGTAAGTCAGGTGACATGGCATCCCGTCTGCTTATCAGTTGCAAAGACCTGATCTATCAAATAACGCCTCAGCGCTTCCGCCAACAGACATGCAACCTCTAACCCCATAGTAGTGTCCCCAGTACTCAGCCAGTTCTAGCCCCTGGGGGCAGGTCTGGACTGGGGGTCAAATCAGGCTTTGGCATTCCAAGTACACAGAGGCCCAAACATCTCCCCACCAGCCCACTAAATAGTGACTTTCTATGGCAACTTACTGCAGGCCGTCTGGCATTTGCAAGAATCCACAGATTGCCAGTCCGGGCCTGCCTGGATGGGACTTGTTACAGCGGTGCCATGGGATATACTGGCCTACAGCTCCTCGGAAGCAGAAATGTGGTTTAGTAAGACATTTTCAAAAATGGGAAAACAAATTAGTCCCTAATGAGTTTTCATACTGTATGTAAAAAAATATGTATATTCTCAGTAGCAGGCAATGTATTTGCTATGAAAGCAGCATCTGTCTGGCTCTTATTCTCTGCACTTTCAGCTGATTTAGAGTGAGAACCAGAGAACAGGATTGGACAACTTTAATATATATCTTAATTAGATTGTAAGCTCCACAGGTAAGCAACTTATAGTGTTTAGACAATTGGAATTGCAATGGCCTGACAAATGTACTCTAGTGGTACAAGAACCTGTATTAGAGTAAAGGTAATAACACTTAATTACAGTATTAACTCATTATACTGGCCTGTTCTCGCACTCACAGAACAACTTACTAATTGCTCCATTTAGGCTGCTGTTTGAGTCTGTGACCAGTAGAGGGAGCACTCTAATCTGCCTGCCCTGTCTGTAACTTTACAGTCCTGAGAGGATTATATTTTTTTATGGAAGTCTAATTTGTTTTATAGAATCTATAGAAAGGGATGACAGTTTAACCATGCCTTTAAGTGTTAATTACTGTACCTGTTATTTCCATGTGCAGTAAATTAAAGGATTGTGATAGAAATTGCCCTTTAGAGAAAGGAGGCGATGTAGCGCTTCACAAGAAGCAGTTTCTGGGTACAGACCACTCATATAATGGTTTTATGACAGTGGTCCATAGACCCCCCCCCCAATCTTCCTTATCAGGGAATCTGTGCTGCCATGGCTTCTGGCTGCAGAGGACTTTCTGGCCACACAAGTAAACATCATGAATGTCTATGGAGCATTCTAAGTGATGAATGGCTTGTCTTGCAATTATTCCGTTATGGACTTGTGCTTATGTGGGCCTAGGTAACTCCAGAAACAGAAGTCAATTGGCTTGGCAGTAGAAAGTATAATGTGGCACGCACTCATACTCAGTTCCACTCATACTAGGGGGAATCCAGGGAATATAATGAGCCAATTTATCAACCACAGACCCAATGGCATAACTGTAGAGAATGCAGACCCTGTGGTCACAGTGGTGGGCAGACAGCTTTTTCTCTATAGTTTTCCAACTTAAAAGAGTGTGGGTGGTGCAAGCAGGGTGGGTAGTGGGGCGTGGGTTGTTGTGCGCACCAGATTTTTGGTTGGGGCAGCATGGGTTATTTATGCCGCTGCCCAGTCCAAGTGAAAGGGTGGCAGTCTGGATGTGGTGCCCATTCATTTACATAACTACATGTATCAGTGTTAAAAAGTATCCTGAGAGGTTTGTGGGGGGGGGGGGGGGTTGGATCCCACTGTCCTTGTCCTGTTGCCCAGCAGACCAGATTATAGGTATAAGAGTTTGTTGTTTTGGAGTTATTAGGGTGATATGCCTATGATCTGCCACATTCACACACAAACACACCCCCCCAATCCCACCAAATCCAGATTTAATTGTGATGTGCCTCATTATTTATATGGACTTGCATGGTCCAATCCATGACTCTTCAGCGCTTTCGGCTGATGGTAGGGGCATAGGCTGGGCACCACTGATAAAGTTACTGCCACCATCTTTCCCTATTTCCCACACTCTTACTTCTTCTGTATTCTCTACTTTCTCTCCCTTCTGTTTTATGTACCTTCCTGTTACCTACATTCTCTTCTGCTTTACCTTCCCATATTTATTTTTTTCATACCCTTTACCTCTCCCTTTTCATTTTGTCTGATTCCTTCTGCTCTCTACATCCCCATTTCCAGCATGCAATATGCTGATCCTTATTGTATAGCCTACTCAAAGTGCTTCCCATTATACTAGTAGGCCCCTTATGGGAAGAAACTGCTAGGAAAGGGCTGACGTTGCACAAGAGCCTCTGTACCACAACACAGGAGCCCCCAGCACTCCCCTATTTGAGTAAGCAATCCTGAATGGGAAGTGGCATTCTGACCCCTGGCACAAATAGTGGCAATCAAGCCCTGGCATGTGCCATAGCCCTGAAAGGAGTATATTTTCCTTTTCCATCACAGTAGAATAAAACTTCGATAAGAGATTTTGTTTTTTTCTGTGCACTGCAAATAGACTCCAGGCCACTCTCTTGTTATCTGCCTGATTTTCCCGGGATCATAGGAACAGAAGGAGAACGCGCTGCTGCCCATAAAAGCTGCTGGGGAGTTAAAATAAGAAATCACAAGTGTTCCTAAAATATATACTGAAGGCACCAGCATTAAACAATTTATATTAATATTTCGTAATCTGAGCGAGTGCACCATAAATCTCCTCCACTGAGAAATACTGTGCACCATGGGCTGGAATTTACTGCTATTCTCCTGACTGTTTGGGTTAGGGAGGCTGCACAATTCTGTTTTTTAAACGGATTCAAAGAGAAACGCATATCCCAGAAGATTGTGAATATGAAAGTCTATATTGTATCAACATGATAGTGAGGGATGGGTGCTGCTACCCGGAGGTACAGAGCTAAGCTGGACAGCTTGATTTCATTTCAATAACCCTTTTTCTATAACCTCCCCCCAACACACACCCATGGAAAAAAGGCAAGAGAGAAAGAAACAATTGAATATCTGGACTTTATATTATATGGTCATTATATATCTGTATATTTCAGACAATGCGCTGGTGCACTTCAAAAACAAAAGCAAATGCCTGGGTGCTGGTTAAAACATAGAAAGATATCAAAATAAACAAATAAACCACACTCACAGGTCTTTTCCTAGTGCAAAAAAATTATAGTATTTATTTCAACGTGTCGGCCGAGGACGACTTGCGTTAGAAGCCGAAACCAGTGCCCCAGGCAACCTGGCCAACTACGTCGCCCCCTGCTTTATTGAAGAGTGCATGCGCCAATGAAACGCGGGAATGCGCATGCGCCAATGAAACGCGGGAATGGGCATGCGCCAATGAGACGTTTGAATGCGCATGTGCATGTGCCGATGACGCTCACACTAGGAAAAGGAGAAAAACTGCTGCCACAGCTTCTGGAACTAGGGGTAGGCGTCAGAAGAGGTACGTGCCTGGCGCCCCTCCACCTTTGCGCCCTAGGCACGTGCCTGTTCTGCCTACCCCTAGTTCCGGCCCTGGCCGAAACGTTGAAATAAAAACAATGAGGCCTAAGGCAGAGTGTTTTTATATGTTCATGGAACTCCTGGGTAACTTATTATATCCTTATATTTTAAAAGGGGGGGTACTTTATTCACTATATAATCGGTAACTAGTGATGTTATAATCAGGGCTTAGTGATGTGATTTCTGTCACATGACTCCCACAAAATTATGTATTATAATAAATAATGTACCCCCCTGGTGTAAAACATTAGGATATTAGAAATCACCTTGTTGTTCAGTGACCTGTAAAAAAGCACTCGTACCTTTTATATGGTCCTGAAATATGTATCCTCTCTCCCTACTATACCTGCTATCCAATAGCCACAGTCCCTTCCCAGAGACTATTATCCCACTGCTACTATAGTTACCATCTCTCCCTACTATACCTGCTATCCCACAGTCACAGTCCCTTCCCAGAGACTATTATCCCACTGCTACTATAGACACCACCTCTCCCTACTATACCTGCTATGCCACAGTCACACTTCCTTCCCAGAGACTATTATCCCACTGCTACTATAGACACCATCTCTCCCTACTATACCTGCTATTGCACAGTCACAGTGTCTTGCCAAAGGTTTTATCCCCCGGGCTAAAATAGGCATCAGCTCTTCCTTTACAAAACAATGTGGATCCTCATAACTATCTATTTCAGGTTTGTCCAGTGATAATGATATGGACCCTCCTGTAAAGAAGCTTGGCAGCAGTGAATCCTTCATAATAATAATAATAATAATAATAATAATAATAAAAACCAAACCCACATACCAGAGTTGCTTGGGAATCAACAGCAGAGAGCATTGAAAGGGTTACATGAAAAACAGACTGGAAATCCTGGAACATACCTCGGTCTAATTGTTTGTAATTATATTGTGACTAATCTGAGCAATTATTAAAAAAAAATGTTGCCCAGTAAATGTTTTGGAATGAGATCAAATCACAAAGTAACACTGACCAATAAAGCATTTTCTGATTGGGAAAGCTGGACGTTTTAGGCAACACCCCAATCTGCCCTGGCTATACCTGGCCACACCCATATCCACCCTTATTTTAAATAAGCACAGCCCTTTCCAAATATATGAACTGGAAACCATGTAAATAGGGAGAGCTGGGGGAAGGTGATGCAGAGATACACAGGCACTAAACACTATAATAAACTCAATATTTGTGTTTATCATTTCCGTAATCATTATTAGTTATACAACAACATTACGTCTCATTTATTCCTCGTCCATGTAGATCAGTGATCCCCAAACAGTGACTCGCAGGCAACAGCCCCATTGATGTTGCTCCCAGTGGCCCCAAAATAAGTGCCCATTTTCAGACATCTTGGAGGCAAGTAATAGATGCACAAAAACACAGTCTTACTCCATGCAATGCCTCCTATAGGCTAGCAGTCCACAAATAGCCAATCACACCACTTATTTGGCATCCCCAACCCGAAGGAACTATTTTCATGCTTGCGTGGCACCAGCACTTTTTTACATCATTTGGGGTTTCTCTGTATAACTATAAGTTACTGGACCCTACAGCAATATCATTTTAGAGGCCACCCAAACTTTGGGAATAAGATATTGTTTACAAACATATATTAAAACTACTTATCAGTCAGTGCCCACTGGGACCCATATGCCTCTTGGGCCCCCCAGCAGTCTTAGGGTCTGCTTCCTCTGTAGCTGTCTCTGCTTGCAGCCAGGGCCCTCCAATCCTGCTGTTTCAGTCTGAAACTCTTTGTTGTTTGTTACCATATTGTAAGCCCCCTGTAATGTTACTAGAATGTGCTGGGGAACTTGCGGATGCTGTATAAGTAAATGATGATGATGATGAAGCAGTAGCGACAATAAAACAGCACCCCCCAGCGGCAAAATTCTCATGAAACATGTCACACAGCTTGCTTGACTTTACCAAAGCTGACCATGCTAATCCTATCATTCGGCCCTAGGGCCAAACAATCAGATCGTAACTACTGGGACACAGGCTGTTGAGATGAGGACGGCCTCAACGTTATATCACTATATATATATATATATATATATATATATATGTGTGTGGATCTGATGTAAATATTGTAGAACAAACTCCAGATGAACCACTACAATATCCCTTTGCATATTTTATAATTTTATTGCTTAGAACATTAAGTATAGAAACCAGGGAGCTGGTTCAGTGGAATAGTACAGGGGCCACCTAGATATGGCTTTGGGGGGCATGTATGATTTAATAGTATCTATTGAGGAGAGATTGTGCTTTGAGGAGGTTCTGGTTGAGTGTGGAGAGGGCGTGTCTGATGCTAGCAGCCAAACAGCTTGACCCTCTGACCATAAGACATAATATTATACATTTTCACACCAACTGGGCCCCGGCGCCGCACTCTTCACAGCTCAGCGTGGGGCTTAAATCTCTGCTTCGCCTTTTCACTTTTTCTGGGGAGTAGTTTTTTTTTCTATTGAATTCTCCTTCCAGACTCTTTTTTTTTATTTTCCTCTTTCTTTCTGGGAGGGGCGGCTTTGAATCTAGGAACACGTGATTGGGCTCTGTGATACAGTAACACCTGCAAGGCCTTTTGGAGGTCACAGATTTCAAGTCCTAAATCTTTAATACCTGCTTTTCTTGATGCCTTGAGATCACTTGAACGCGATCCAATAAAGTGCAGAAGGGTTACACCGCTTGTATGAATCCTTCAATTTTCCCTTTAACACCCTTAGCTGCTCCCCTTCTTCTGGTTTGAATTGTAGGTCTCTCTTGCTCCCCAGTCCTCTGATAACCTCTGCCCAGAATCTGACACCTGCATCTATTTCATTCTCAAGAAATTTCCTCTCCACCACAAACCAAAGTTGCCTCTTTCAGTTGCTGGTTACGTTTGAGGGGGGTGGGGATTGAATCCTCTAAGCCAGTAACATCACATTGTCTTAAAGAATAGCTGCTGCAGCTGCTATACTGTCTCCAAGCACCAGGAGGAGCTGTAGAGCTGCTATACTTAATAGGCCACCTCTTTGTAGTGCAAAATAAGGATAAATATATTGAGGATATGCAGCTTGCAATCTGTCATATTTGACACCCCCACTGTATGTAACCCTTTACTCATTGCCCCACCCCTTACCCACATGCTCTGCTCTCTCCTGCTTGTAACTACAAGTAATAGTCAGGCTGGAGTTCCATTTAAAGACACAGCAATCTCAATGATGTCTATTTGTTCTGATAAACATTTCCACTGTCTCAGTCTTATTTCCCTCCACTTTTTCTACATTTGTCTGTATTTAGCCCTTCCATCCCCCTACCGTGACACTGCCAAGTCTTCCATACATTCTTCTGCATGATTTTGAGTGACAGGCAGATTTTGGCCCAGAGGGGGTAGATGATAGCAGGGGGGAGACATCTGATTTTTACCTCTGACATGTGTGTGCTGTTTATGCAGAGACCCCACCCTCACAACTGCTTGTCCCTCATTTATCAGGGGCCTCTTTCAGAAACCCAATTTAGCCCCATATTATACAAGTTGGAGATTTGGGCCTTTTAACTAGACGGCAGAAAATTGTGACCCTTTAAGAAGTGTGACAGATAGAGAGACTGGGACCCTCAACTTTAAAAGAACACATTTTAAATAAGGGGTGTTAGGCACAGTAGCTCTCCAGCTGAAAACCTCCTGCATTGTTTATAGTGCTGGAAGTTCTAGTTTAACTACAGCAAAAGGGCCACATGCCTGATCATATTAGGGTGCACTTGGTGCTGACCTGATTGAGGGAGGGTAATATTACAGTCTAAGGTTCATTCAAACCAATAAGCCACTATATACACCTGCCCCATATCCCGAATCCAGCCATCAGGAACCTACTCCCTTCCCACGTATAGACACTGCCCATGGCAGAATTTATGTCTAGTTAATAACTACATAATGATGGTTTAGACAGCGGAGTGCA
Source organism: Xenopus petersii (assembly GCA_038501925.1). Classification (NCBI taxonomy): domain Eukaryota; kingdom Metazoa; phylum Chordata; class Amphibia; order Anura; family Pipidae; genus Xenopus; species Xenopus petersii. The sequence goes on from CM076688.1 coordinate 76,806,067, forward strand.
CAGCACCCAAATGAAACACCATTCCCAGAAATACAGTATCCATGTCACCCTGACACACTGAGACTTTTCCCTTAGGGCCAGTTTAACCCTAATTGTACCAATTGCCTATTTATCATTTTGCTCCTCTCTCGAGCCTCTTCTCCACCACCTCCCTCTATCTGTTCTTCCTCCTCCCTGTCTCTCCCTCCTCACTTCACCTCCTCCTCTCCTCCCCCGACCCTTTCTGTGTCCCTCCCAGCCGGTCTCCCTATGCTCTGCGCTAGTCTTGCAGGACAGATTATGCCCACTGACTGCGCACTGGAGCTGGTGGCTGAGATCCCCCCTATCCCTAGAACTTTTAGCTTCGCTGCCAACCTGTAACCCATCCCTGCAAGGAGAAAGGGCGAAGGGTCCTGGTCCTGGGATTCCTTGGAGTCTTGTAACTTGTTGATCCTTCTGCCTCTGAATTCTTGATGCGCAGAAGACGCATTTGGACCCAAATACTTAACTTTCCAGCAGCACCATGTTGCCCCTGTCCAGATCTCAGCTGGGGCTCTTTTTCATCTTGCTGTGTCCTGCCAACATCATAGGGCTTTGGTGGTGAGTATCCCCTCACTTTGATCCTCACTGATAAACTCTTGCTGACTTGTCCCACAAGCTGACACTTGCCCTTCTGCACATGCCCAAGATATTTGCTGAACCCTTGTTTCACCCCCTTCCAAGCAGCGCTCTCCGGGGAAAACTTCTTTGCAGGGGTGGGATCAGCCTAAGCAAACTCCCTGCTCCCACTACTACTACCACACACACGGGTTTAACTGCATTTGTTGTTTTTGTGGAAAGGTTCCGTGTAATTGCAGAGCAATCAGAGCGGGGAGCAATGTTCTGCTGGGATGTGACATTACTGCATTACATGTGATTGATAAAATAACAAACTACTGTACAGCCACATGGGGAGGGGGCTCCGCTCTGTTCTACCTGCTGCCCCTCTGGCACCGGCAATGGGAGCCTGGGAGAGGCGGGGGCTATAGGAATGGCTACTGCTAGATACGTGTTATTATATATATTATATATATATACACAGGACCGCCATCAGAAATCACAGGGCCCCATACAACAAAATTTCCTGGGCCCCCTGGGCTGCGCCCACTGCAAGCCCCACCTACAGGTCTGCCCTCCCCACCCAGAGGTCCACCCCCCACCACATAGTAAAAAAACAAAAAAAAAATATTGGTGGCTAAGGTTCCCACATGTTAATAAAAAATAAAAAGATATTGGTGGTCAGGGCCCCCTATAAAAAAACATTTGTGGCCAGGGCCCCCCCCATTAAAAAATATTGGTGGCTAGGACCCCACATGAGAAATAAAATTGGTGGCCAGGGCCCCCACCCCCACATTATAAGAAAATTGGTGGCAGGGCCCCTTAAACGTCCATACCTTCCCGAAGTCAGCAGCTCTCAGAAAGATGGGGGGCTTGGCTAATCAAGTAACTGTGGCTTGGCAGGGCCCCCCTTACCCTCGGGGCCCCCTACAACTCTCCCCCCTGTCCCCCCCTGATGGCTGCCCTGTATATACACTTATATATACTTTTTTGGATATGCGAAATGGTTATTTGTATTGGTTTATTTCATCGCCGGCCCCATTGATAATAAACTGGACAGGTCAAATGTGATAATTATCCATCTAATAACCAGCGAGGAAGAGGTAGAGACAAATAAATAGAAAGATGACAAAAGAGAAAAGGGGGTGAGAGCTGAAAGTGTAGAGGAAGAAACTTTTGGAGATGATATGAGACTTCAGGCTCTGTGGATCAGATAAATGAGACGTAAGCGCTCAGCGCAAAGAGTCAGTGTACTTTGCGGCGCAGCGTTATACGGGCACCGCTGTTGGAGCGCAGATATCGCACTAAACGCTGGTCGCTGAAAGACGCTTCCTCGGTGAGCTGTGATGAGCAGATCTCTCTTCAGGTTGTCTCCTGAGCAATCTGTCTCCTGAGTTGTACCGGCACCAGTACAGTGACTGTCTCTTTTTACTTTCTGGAGGCTGCACTCTCGCTCTCCCTGCAGCTGGAGATTGGACTCCACTCTCCGCCTGCTGGATACTGTCCTCTCTTTTTCCATTCTGAAGGCTTTCTCTCCGTTTGTTTTGCTGGAGGCTGCAATCTGGCTCTCAGCTTGAGGCCATAGTGACCTTTCTCTTACTGAAGATTCACAATGGAGCCTGAACTCCCTGTCTCCATGCTGGCTTTAGTCTTCACTCTCCCTACTTGAGGAGGCTGTACCCCTCTGTCTCCCTGCTGGAGGCTGTAGTTTGTCCCCCTTTCCCACTCCCCCTGCTGGAGGTTGCGATGACTGTACCAGCTACTCTGCTTTCTGGAGGCTGTGCTTTCATTCTTTCTGCTGGAGGCTGCACTTCTTTCACTCCATTCTGGAGGCTGCACTCACTGTCTCATTGATGGAGGCAGTACCTTCTATCTCACTGATGGAGGCTACTCTCCTCTCTTTCTCCTGAAGGCTGTAGACTTGTCTTTCTCTGGTGGAGGCTGTACTCCTCTCTCCCTCTTTGGGAAACTACTCATCTGTGCCAATTCAATGCAGCACCACAGGTTGCAGGAATTCTGGGGGCATTTCAAGGAATTTTGGGGTCAGCTCCAAACAGAGCCTGATTCTCTAGTCAGTGTCATGATGTGTCACTATTGATTGGTTGGGGTTGTTGGAAGGCAAGAAAATTACAGTAAAGCAATTTAAATCAATAATGGAAATGACACATAATCTCTGCACAGTGCTGTGGAGTAAGTCAGTGTTATATAAATAATGGATAACAATAATTAAACATTTTGATAGGACAGGTTCTTTTGTATACTGATTTATTGTAACCCCCACCCCTTCTGCTGTAGGCACTGCTTTGCTTTTCCACATAAATAGCAGCAGGTGCAGTTTAGCTTCCAGAGGGAATGATGGTAGCTGTAGGTCAGCTGAATAGATGCTCCTTCCCTAATGTGTGAAATTTAAAAAAAACAAGGTTTTTTTAAGATAGTAAGATGTTTAGGACAGGGCCCTTGTTGGCTCTTATATTATTGTTTTTTTTGTATGTAATCTGTATGTTCAATGTATACACCCATTTACTGTACACTACTGAGGAATATGTTGGCACTTTATAAAAACTTGTTAATAACAATAATAATGCAAACAACCAGCCACTTGTATCTGTGTCTTACAAGCTTTGCTACTAGTAATTAGATTGTAAGATCTACAGCCCAGGACTCAACCCAAGTTTCATTCAGCCATGTGACATGACTCCACTAAATGGTGATTGGTGAGCAATATGGCCTCATGTCCACTGACTGAGGCTTAAATGTAAATGGGATCCAGTTGAGTTGTAGCAGCTGGAGGGCTCCACGCTGGGTGCCCTTGTGAGATGGAGGAATGTCTCAGCACCCAGTGCATTTCCCCACAGACAGGCCAGAGACAGACTGCAGACTAATGATCACATGCATTGCAGACATGAATATACGACAATGGTGGGAGCAGGGTTTTACGCTTGTGCAATTCTGTGACTTCTAAGGAAATGTGAATCATCCAGTTTATGGGCTAATTATCAATACAGATGTCAGGGGGGTGGATAGCCAGATTTGCAAACCATTTGCCTGTTAGAGGAGTTACTGGTAAATATGTATTCTAAAAAGAGGCAAAACAAAATGACAAGAAACTTTCCCCTTTAAGACATATAAATGTGTATGATAGTTTGCTAATTACTTAATATATTTCATATAGGATGAGTGCTGTTGTTGGTTAGCATAAATAAGCATCCCTTGTTTTTTTGTATACATATTTTGTATATTTTTCTAAAGTGGAGGTTCCATATGGCTTGCCTTGGCAAATACATCGGACAGAATCAAAAAGGCAATGGCCAAGCTGTTGGTCACAAATAGATTACCAAATTTCCAAGCCATCCTAGGGAATTGCAGCTATGTTTCATCAATAGATGGAGCTCTTGCCCCATGTGAGTGCCCAGCAGCTGGCCACACAGACACTGGCTTTCAGGGTCTCATCAGTCAGATATTGTACAATTTTACCACAGACATTGATGCTGAAATTGCACACCAGCACAGGCAAATGTATTAGGGGGAAAAGAAAGCAGCTGCTCATGTATTTGCAGAAAAGGCTGATAAATGGGGGAGGTCAATTTACTAGGTGGGTCGGTATAGGGCGGAACCAGGTGCATTTTGGGGAGAGAGGACAAGGACTGACCAGTAGGGGATACTGAGGAGTGTAGTGTGTGAGAGATGCACAGGCTGCTGTATATGGGCAAAGGCTGATACATTATAGGCAAGATATAGAGACTGATTCACTATAGGAAAGATGCAGAAGCTGATACACTATATGAGAAAGATGCCGAGGCTGCTATATGTGGGGAGGCACTAATACACTATAGGAGAGAGATAAAAGTAAAGATAGAGAGGCCGGGGGGGGGGGGTTACAGATGGGGAGAAAGCAAATTCTCAAATGAACTATGGGAGAGAAATGTGTTTGGATGGAGACACATACAGAGAATTGAGGAAGAGAGATTCAGGCTGATTTATTTGGCAAGAGATAGGATCTGATTAACTGGGGGGGGGGAGAATCAGTGGCTGGTGTACTTAGGGAGAGATACATGGATTTATTAAGAGAGGAAGAGAGATGCAGAAAGGCTGATGTAACTGAAGGCAGGAAATGTACAGCCTAATGTATTTGAGTGAAGTGGATTTTGGATTGTGGAATGCCCTGTCAGATAATGTTCTGATGCTGATTTTATTAATATGCTAAAGCTGGCCATACATACAGAGATCCATTCACTCATTTGCCAACTTAATCTGTCGGCAGCTTATACTGTATCTGCCCATGTATGGGGATCTTAAGAGTGGCTTGGATGAGTTCTTGAAGAAGCATAATATACAAGGCTAATGGGATCTCAAGATCTTCAGTAAAAAGTATAGATATTAGTATATACAATGTATATATGGGAGTATATAGATAGGTCTGTAAAGGAATATATATATATAATAGCAAAAAAATGATACACTAAAATGGAGTCCATAACAATCTGTATATATATCATATATTTTTATGATATTACCCTTTTCTGTGGAGGCAATATAAATTATGTGAGAGTAAATCAAGATGGACATCTGTAACCTTATTACGAATGAAATCTGTGTGAGAATAATGCAGTGGAGTACATTTAGAGGAAACAGAATTCCTGCTTGCTCTACAGTTATGTGGAACACCCCCTCCCCAGGTGCTATCTTACCTTTTGGCAGGGGAGATGCAGGTGCTGGGCGGGAGGAGGCGCTAGTGGGCGGGCATGAGACGGGTGGGCAAGTACAGAGCGCTGGGGGAGGGGCTGGTGCACTGCAGTTACGCCACTGGAATAATGGATCAGATTTAATATTGTGAAAATTCTCCTCTAGTTGCGTGGTTCTTACAGGCTTCTGTTCAATGTATTTGTTCCCATTGATACTGTTCGTGCCATTCCCCTTCTTCTCTGTAACATTCCTTCTCTTCTCTAGGCAATACACTGCTCTTATCAGAGATTGCCAGTATAACAAGCAGCACAAGGGCCTTTTTCTCATGGGGGCATTTTATTATTGTGTCTGGAGCTATAGATGCCCTGGAAAAATGCTCCCCGCACATATAATAATGTTGCTTCTGTTTGGGTTTCAGATAAAAACTCTTTATCGGCTTCTCCAGAACTGTTCAGCAGAAGTTTCAGTGAGGTGTGTGGTTCCCACAATACATATTAGTATTGGGCACATTTTAATGGACACGATGGGTCTGGCCTGAACTCTCCCCAATATACATTCAGGATTTGTTGGGAGGTTTACAAAAATTGCTATGGCAAAGGCTACATTTGCCATTGTGGAATATAAAGATATAAGCCACCGAAGGCTGAGTTATACAGGGAATGGAGTATCACTCATGTATTTTAAGGGATAACGTACCCCTACATGCCTCATGCCTTTATATGGTCATCTATATGGTGATCTCTATATCTATCTATCTATCTATCTATCTATCTATCTATCTATCTATCTATCTATCTATCTATCTATCTAGGAATGTGATACTTTATCCAGTGTCCAAGTATGCAAAATTCTTAGGCTAATCACATCCACAAAGTGTGCCAAAAGCTTTATATAGAAAACCTTGGATCTTGAGGATCTCAGATAAGGAGGGAGTATTGCAATTTACTGCAATGTATTAATTTCTGAATAATATAAAACCTACACCCACAAGTGTTCTGGAACTCATTCTTCTCCCAGTGATATTTTCCAGGAAAATGATTTTGAAATCTGTTATTTGGCAAAAAATGTAATGCTTCCTGTGAGTTTCAGTGGTTTATGTTGGAATTACCATTAGAACCAATTAGCAGCTGTATTTTGTTAGCTGAGTGCTGTGATCACAAGTATTGGAACATAAAATGCAGGTATGTGTGTATCATCCACCTTTAGTATCATATAAATAGATTGCAGAACTAGAACAGAAAACACAGCCTCTGGGTATCCCTGCTTTTCACTGATCTCTGGAAGCCAAACACAGAATATGACAGCTTGTATCTTTGAGGAAACTTACTGGCTCCGGCCTTTGTATATCTGTAGCTGTTTGTTTTATTAAAGTGATACAAACACTAAAAATTTTCTTTTCAAAATACTAATCATTAAAAGTTACCTATAGGTCTTGTTAATCGTTTCTCGCTGATAGTTCTGCTTTTGCAAGTAATTGTCACTTGAAGTTCCTAAACCTGACTGTTCTGCCAACCTGACTGTCCCTTCTTAACCTGTCAGTTAGAGTTTCTAATGCTAACGGACTCCTGCTGCACAATATGGCAGCCCCCTCATAGAGGAACAGGGTAGTAAGAAAGGTAATGCAAAAGCATCAGGTAAATATTTTTATGGCAAAATTATAAATAGCAATCAAAGACAATGTTATGATAGATAATAAAAAAAAGGTTATTTTCTGATGTCAGTATCTCTTTAAAAGGGGAATACAGCTAAACACTGTATTTTGCCTAATGAAAGACAATGTAATGCAAAGCAACTTGCCAATAAATATTCACATTTTCAATGATTTTAAAGTTATCTGCAAACGTAAATTGCAGTTGAATTGTAGTGTTTGCTTATCCGTCTGATCTCTGGATCTGAAAACAGTGTATTGGAGACTAGTTCTCCTCTAGGACTGTTCGGCTGGTTTCTGCTGTAATGTTTCTAGAGTCAGAACTAGCCGAGCATAAACAAACAGCTTTCAATAGCAATTCCATTTATATTTACATTATAAACCAGTGAATGTATTTAATATATATTGGAAAGGGACCTTCTACTTAGAATTAAATTTTCTTAGAGATCCCATTTTATAACATTGTTATCAAAGCTGGCCATGTGGTGACAAGAGCTGTTAACTTTGGGCAATTTGTACCAGGGGTATCCGGCACGGTGCATGCCGGTGAAAATGTTCCCGACACACGTGAGGTTGCGCTCATTGGCAAATCTCTCACCTGAAGCCGCAGATCTCTACCTGTGCATGCACACTTTCTCCAAAAGCCATCTGGATAAAGAGAACCTGCAGAAAAGAATTGGGGGAATGCTTAAAATTTGGGTGAATGCAGTAGGAGGACGGAGATGGGGAGAGGGCCAAATTCGCATAACTTCTGGAAAAATAAGGGAGATGACAACAGTCTACCAGATTGAATAGTGGGAGGGCAACATCAGATCCTGTAGGTGGGTTAGGGCGAAGTGTCTTCATTGGTGCATAAAAGAAGATTAGTGCCTTGATTCAGTCTCTTAGATTGACAGTGGTATGAGTTCATTGAGACAGCTTGCCCATCTTAAATGCATCTCACAATCTATTGTGGAGCAAATAAAATGGGATATTTAGGTACTAAATGTATCCCTAAATAGTATTACTCTGAAAATTCTTCATGATGACCAGGGAGCCAGTTATTTTTAGGCTGTTCCTGCTTATAACTAACAATTGTGGCTTTTTCCTTACAATAAACACCCTACCTTATTGGCAGAACATATCCAGCTTATACCTGTACTATAGCAGGTGGTGGGACTCACATATATACTTTGTTGTGGGCCCAGAGGATGCAACATTACACCCCTGCTGGGATTTATGACATAAAGTTTAGCAATATGTTTTTTAACAATTTATGGAATGTGTTTTCCTTTTAATCTGGCAGAGAAGCCTGCAGTACACTGAGGTAGAGGTATTAATTACCTTATTAACATAGGAATGGCACAGAATGGGGCGGAAGTTAGGCAAAAGACGCTTATGAACGTATGTAGCTGAAGGGAATTTAAGGGAAATAATAATTACAAATAGAAAAAGGTATGACTATTGCTATATAATAGGAATGGAATGTTGGAATTATTGGTTAAAGTGTTTGATGCAGTGGGGCTTATATCAGCCCTTAAATGGGGTTGTGTAGTTTTAAGTGATTTTAAATTTTTTTAATGAATTTATATTAAAATAAAGTTGGTTTACTTTCTTAAGCAAAAACAGTTTGTGGGTGTACACCTCCTTTAAGTACCCCTGATGTAAAGGCACATGGCTGAATTAAATTGCTACGTTTAGGTAACTCTGAATACCACTCACTATTCAATGGGTCTGCCATATTGCCAAACTGGACTGTTGCAAAAGCACAATTTATTTATCGGTGTAATCAGGGCAAGTAAAAGAGCAACTGCCACTGGTCGAAGTCCCGTAGAGACTGAATATTCTGTGCATACCACCCCCCTTTTTTTAAGGAAAGCAAATTTATGGTGAATGTATTATCTCACTAAGATATATGTATTGGTTTTGCACAGACAATTACAACAAGGCAATTGTTTACTTATTCTATCCTTAAATGATTTCAAAGTTAAACTGTCATAGTGGCAGATTAGATCTAACATGTATGGACAGTTACAGGATATAATCTGCACTTAATATTGTCAATCATTAGAAAGAAAACTGACTGTAAAAAAACATACAAATGTAGGCAGTCGCTTTATGTTGGAGGCACTATACACCTTTTTGAGATAATTGCCAGTTACCTTCTATAAAACCATATTGTACTTACCTTGATGTGTGTGCATGGATCTGATCTGATCTGGTCTGCATTAAACCTTTGTCGCTGCTTTCTTTCGCTTCCTTTGACTTTTGCCTTCAGGTGGTTCATATATACAGTTTTGGTCTGTCCCTAGTTAACACATAGTCAGTGACCTCTCCCTAGAAATTGCAGTAGTATCACTGGCTACTCATTTAAAGGATTCAAGATGGCAGCATAGTCCATCACTACTGGGAGCTGAGTGATAATGGAGTTGAAATGCACCATAGCCAGTATTAATCAACTCTCTGTGCTCGTGCCCTGTTAGGTCTGAGTGAACGGTGTCATTCAATTGTAGTATGAGAAACCAGGTACTTTGGCAGAGCTTGGGCTGTATGGGCCAGGGTATTAAGTTCCTTCTTCATTAAATACACATTTTATAAGTAAGAGAAAGTAACACAAATCTTTACTCTGTAGGCAGGGAATTGTCTACTTTAGCCAGTACATTTTTCCAAACAGAAGAATCTCTGCTTAATAAATAGATGACTCTTCTTTTCTCAGTACTTTTCTTTACCATATGTTTTGGCTATCGTTAAGAGAGTTTTATTTGAACATTTATTTAAATAAAGTGTAGATATGACAAGCCCCAGGGCTAACTCCTCATCAGACATAAATCATCATTGCTGTAGCATGTAAACCTACTCAGGCTAGAACTGCACATCCAACCAAACAAGATCATTAAAGGGAACGATACAGTATTTAATATGCAAAGCCTGTCAGGAGCCATATTGATCTGCTGCTTGTTTATACAAATATCAGTTGGAACTGCCTTATTGTTCCTAGCAATACTGGGTCATGGTGCCCCAAGGCAGGTCCTGGGATTTAAAATAGGCCCTGGCATTTCATATACAAAGTGGACCAAACAGCCCAACCAACCAGCCCGTTAAATAGTGCTTTTTGATGGCCTCTTACAGCAGCTCCTCTGGCATTTACCAGAACTCACAGATTGCCAGTACAGGCCTGCCACAAGCCTCTTGTCAATTGTAAGGGGGAAATATAAAGTGTTGGCAGTGACTGCAGAATACCCTGCTGTGAAGTGAGGCCACGAGTTGTTGTAAATGTAAACAACTTCCAAATTTGTGCAAAGTCTTCATTCCCTGGCCAATGCCATGCTAAACTTTGTACTATTTCCAGGCACTGCCTTGGAAATTCTTAATGGCATAACTGTGCCTATAAAAACAATAGCAAGTGTAGTTGGGTGTGGCAGTAGGAAAAAGGGTAAGCAAATGGTTAAGAGGCAAACAGAGAAGAAAAGGCAAAAGGGGTGTATAAAACAGGGAAGTAAAAAGGGGGCAGAGTACTGCATAAGAGAAAAAGGTTACGCAGCAGTGTCTAAATAGGCTTTCTATGACATTCTATGGAGAACTTGAAATCCATGGCTGAAAATGAGATGTAGATAAATATTCTAGGTAGAGGCCTGAATAAGAAGGATTTGATGGGGATAATCTTTGCCCAGCATCCACTAGGGCCTGGGACCACCAGGATCCTCTGGTGCACTCCAACCCGGAGAAGGAGGTGAGAAGAACGGGAGGAGAGTAGTAAAAACAAGAGGAAGAGGCGAAGAACTGAATATAAAAACAGCATCGAAATTAGCAGAGTAGGTCAAAGTGGATAAAATGCATGGGGAGGTAAGGAGATCACAGAATAAAAGGAGGAAAGAAGAAGGGAACAGAAGAAATTTATAAAAGGGAGAAGAAAGGGGCAGCATAGTTAACAGGTTAGTGCAAAGTAGAATGGGAAGCAGAGAACAAAGTGAGCCGACAGAATGAAAAGTAGAAGAGTAGTAGTGCGAGCAAGGACATATCAGAAAAGAAATAGAAAAGGGGTGTAGAAAAGTAATTAAAAAGGAAAGTGAAAGAAGCAAAACAGGTGAAAGACTGGGAGAGAAGAAAAGAAGGGAATGCAAGATAGAAGAGGAGAGCATCAAAAATGCAATGAACAAAATGCGTAATGGAAAGAACATTTTAGTCAAGTAAAGTTAAGTAAAACAGGGACACAAAAAGCAAGACAAAGAAAGAAATAAGATAATGAAATGGAAGATAATGAAAAGTGGAAAAAACACATTTGCAATGAGGAGACATTGGCAGAATGGCAGAAGAGTTATCAGAATGCAATAGGAAAAAAGAATATATATACGTATAAAATAAAGCAAAGTCCTTCTGAATTGGAGCTTTCAAAGAACAGAAAATAAAAGTCCACAAGACGTCACAAGTCTTTCTCTGAAGTCCCAGTGGCAGAGGTAGTTTGACACAAAATTCAGTCTTTTCCTCACAGCTTCTCCAAGCTCACACCCAGGCTCCCCTTAAATAGTCCTACTTTCCAACCATGCTCCAGTGTCCTAGTCTGTCTTACCCGGGTGATTTTAATGAGCCAATACCTCAGCTATATATACCTGCCATCATTTACACAATTCTCACTGGGACAAGCCTCTCTCACACACACACATACACACACATATCAGAGGCAGGATTTACCTCTATAAAGCAAGAATGTGCCCCTGGGTTCCTTGGCCATGCCCCCTGCTGGCTTCATCTAAAGAGTAAAGCTGGCCTTAGACGCAAAGATACTATCGCACAAAATGAAGATTCGTATGATTTTTGGACCGTGTATGGATTGTACCAAATTTTTTTGTGCCGTGGTGATCGGTCGTTCAGTTCAGGTTAAGAGATTTATATCGGGCAACGATAATATCTTTGTGTGTATCAATGGGTGATTGTCACTACTATTTGTCGGACATAACTTACGTAAATTGCTGTCTGTCAATTAATGGCGTGAGCATCGCGTGATTTGTTTTCTTTACTACTTCATATTAATCTGAATGGTTAGTTGCAGGTTAGAAGATATGGCCAGCTTAACTCTATGTAGTATGGCTGTACCAGACAGTGAATAATATTGGCTTGTGCAAGGCTTCTTCATACCTCCCAACATTTGAAAATCAGAAAGAGGGAAAAACATTTTTGCAACTGTTTTTACCGCAACCATTTGTGGCCACACCCCCAAATACCATGTCAGTTTTACAAAATTTGGCAGGTTATGAAAAGTCTGAACACATTTTTTGAGGGGGGGGGGTTTAGGGCCATGTTTTATGTGTTATAATAGTTTTGTTAATGAAGGTGAATTGCCCTTTTTTCCCAAGAGACCTGCTTATCTTAAATTGTTACAATTACTGTATATCATTGCTTATCTAAAATAGTTGTTTTGATACACTCCTAATTAAGGTGGCCATAGACGCAAAGATCCGTTCGTTTGGCAACATCGCCAAACGAGCGGATCTTTCCCCGATATGCCAGTAACGAGCATGGCTATATCGGGGGTAATCTGATTGTTCGACCGTATGGCTGAACGATCCGATTACGATGTGCCATGGGCTCCGGCGGGATCAGTCAGGTCAAAATCAAACCTGACCGATCGACCAAACGACCGATCTCCGCCGGACGAAAGATGACGGCATACGCCACACACGATCCGAAAATAGGATCTGTGTGTCTATGGCCACCTTAAAGGAAATTGCAGCAAAGTTCTGCGCCTCTGCTTCCTCAAATCTATTGAATTGAATTAATTGACTTTGCAGTACCTGGGCAGGAGCACAGGAGGGAAACAATAACCGGGAGGGAGGAATAATAACCACCTGTTTCAGCTACACATATTGGATTATCTTATCTTAAATAGTTACAATTGTATCAAAGTGTAGGTGCTTAGTATTTTGGGCTCTCTGCCAAAAAGCCTTTTATTTAATTAAGTTTCTGAAACGCATCTTTTCTGGCATCAGTGCAGGAGATCAAAGAGAAACTCAGGACATTTCTGTAACTATCCGGGACTGCGGGCTGAGCTGTAACAAAATCGGGACTGTCCGCAAAAAATGGGACAGTTGGGAGGTATGCTTCTTCCTAGTGCCACTAATTGCACTGGGGCCAATGGTGAAATAGTGTAACCCACTGCACTTTCTAATGAAAGGGGAAGTAAAGCTGAATATATAACACGTATTTTGCAAACTGTGCAAACTCTACCTTTAGATGCTCCCAGAGACAGATATGAATCCAAGTTATTTCTGGCCTTGACCATGTTACACCCAGACCATACCCCCTTTTGCCTAGGCCACACCCCTTTTACACTTCCACCAGGTGACAGGCCTGGGTCCCTCTATCAACCCTGTACCACCTCAATGGTTGTTATCAGGAACATCTGCTGGGGCATTTTTACTATAAAACTCACTAGGCAGTGTGTTCAATAGAGTTGTTTGATAGTGAATGGCACAGATATCAGTAAAGAATTTGTTTGGCTGCTTAAACTTACTCTCTGCAATACTGTAAACTGTAAGGGACATTAAATTCTATATTTCCATCTAGTCCATCATTTTCCAGTCTCCAGATCAGAAGCCAGGGAACAGCTACATTTTTTTTAATACTGATTTCAAGCCCTGCCAGAGAGAAATTCCCCAGCAGCATTGCGGCGCGCGCGCAGGGGCAGTGGAAGGAAAATAGCGGGGTTTCATTGCCTGGGTCATGAAAGGTATCCGAGTATTGTAACAGGTATGTGTTGTAACTTGAACTCTTTAAATCTATTAAGAATTTAAGCCAACCTTCCTAAGTAGAGTTGTTCTAGTAAGAACCTGCAATTGTACACAATTTATTATCCAAGTGATCTACAATCTACATATCCTGGCTCCATCTCATGCCCCCCCGCCCCCTTACTGCTCCCCCACCCGCACTGAATAGTGTATCATCGAAACATTTGAGATGGCTCTTATCCCAAAATGATTTATTTAGTGCCACACTGGTGCCACTGCCAGGGGTGCTATCATTTAAAGGCAAATATGAGAAGGGTAAATGTAACAATTTTTCAGAGCAGCAAGGAATGTGGTGAAATGGGGGAAGAGGGGAAATGTGGCTCTACTAGAGCAGGAGGAATGGAGGTTCTCTTTTGACTATGTTTGACTGTGAGATTCAGTTGGCTGGCTAAGAGTTTGGTTATATAATTCAACAATCTCAGTAATGAGTGGGTTGAAGGAGAACTATAGCTTAACTATGGTAGAAATGCCGCACATTATGATCTGGGTTCTATGCCAGTCTAAGGCAACTACAGTCCCTAGGGTGGTGGCAGACAGGGAGATTAGTCACCCAATGACAAATCTTCTCTACTGCAGGCAACTAATCTCCCCAAATGCCTTCCTGCCACCAATAATGTGAGACGCCAGCAGAATACGAATAGCTTCGTTTTCCAATGTCGCCCAAAGTTCGGGGGGGGGGGACTTCGGAATTCCGAAGCGATACCTATGCCATCCTGCTGGCCATTTGCATTCTTGCTGGCGGGAAGGCATTTCGTGGGGAAATTAGTCGCCCGCAGTAGAGAAGATATGTCGCTGGACCACCACCCTTAAGCAGTGAAGATATTTGCCTCAGGAGATACAGCCAGCAGCTCCCTATCTTTCTGCTGAGTCAGTCAGTTACTGAGCTTAGCGACCGATGTACAATATACTGTGTATTTCATATAAAAGTCACAATACAAAGCTGATTAGTATTTAATTCACATTAGTCACATTACATGGCAGCTCAGAAACCAGTCCAATTTGCATCAGAATTTAATAATAAACCCTGTAGCATCAGCTTATATGACAGGCAAACAATTTTTTGCTTGACGATTTGTGACAGCCCCTAACAGGTACCCTGAACACACACAAAATCCAAGATGGTAAGCTCCTGTGACAACTTTGAAGTCCTGGATTATTCCTTTTTTACAGATGCTGAAAATTTAGGCTAGTGCATTAAGCACAATAAAAAATAACAAAAGTCCTTTTCAAATTAAACATGAAATCTAAGCTCTATATTTTATTAAAGCATTGATAGAGGCTGGGGGAATGAAATACTTTCACTTTCCATTCAGCACTTCTTAGATGTCACTGGTCTCCCCACATTCCCCCATTCTCTTTACCATTTAATTGTGTAGCCAGGGCATGGGGATGGACATCAGGTCCCCCATTCTGGTGCACAAACAAGATTCTGAGATGATACAAGGCTTGTCTTAATAACAGTGTCCACAAAATGGCTCCTGCCTGCTTGTTATAATTATGAAGTCACAGACCAAAGGAAACAAGATTTAAATAATTTATACACTGTAATTAAAGTTAATTTTGCTTGACTAACGTGATAAAATAGGATTTCAATATATATATATATATGTATATGACAGGTCCCCTTTAACCAGTGCTAATTTGTGATGATGATGATAATGATGGAAAAAAATATAATGAAGGAGTTTTTAGTCATGTAAAGAACCGCAATGTATTAATTGTCCAGATCTAACTACTATATAACCCCCGCCTAAGAAGTGCTACTATATTTGTTACATTTTTACAATGTTTTTTTTTTCCATCATGATTGGTGCTATACCACATAGTCTATTGCTGTACTATATGATCCATTTCTATATCATACGCACCACTGCAATGGAAAGCCTCATGACCCATTGCTACACCTCAAGGCCAGCTCCAACATTACAAGGCAACAACTCCCAGCATCCTTGGACAGAAGGAGAATTGTGATGATTGGTTTTTACAATAAGAAATGTGAATTTAGGGAACAGGTTGACACATACAATAGGCACATCCAATAAAGGGTTAGGGATGCTATTCTAGCAAATGAGACAATACAACAGGACCCGTGGAGGAAGAAATTTTTGCCGCTAGCAAGGGGCTGAATAAGATGGCTGTTGTTTTCCAACCTCAGAAACTATGTACCTGTCCTTAGGAGAAAATAGCATTTCTTTAATCTGTGGAACTGGATACCTCCAAATAGCCTGTAACATTTACACAGTAACTAAGCAGCAGAACACTTTCTCTGCCTCGTGTGTGGAAATCCCCAGAAAGGTGGGCAGGTATCGGCAAAACAACACGTCTGTTCGAATGAGCGCACGCTTTGCCGAAGGCGTGTACCCACCAATATGGCTTCTAGCGAAAAGCAGTATGGCTGACTCCTGGTGTGCAAGCACAAAAGCCTTTGCTACAAGCACTCACAAACAGCATGCTAAAAAGCACGTAGGCCAAAGGCACAATTTAAAGGCAGCGTGTTAGGGCTCCATATAAGTAGCACTAGAAACCCAGTGTGGTGCTTGGTACATGTAAAAACTCTTCTTAAAAAATGCAAATAAATCCTAACTTCCAGCTGTCCTCTAACTATTTAGGCAGAACAATCAAGAGGGATAGAGATTAAAAAGGGGTCGTGGTTTACAAGAAAGTAGGAGTTCAATAGTGCCTTGGGGTGTGGATTATATTTATGACACTGCTGCCAAGAGATGCCTTTGGCTAATTTAGCTATGGGAGTGGAAGAAACATTAGCCATGGCTGAGGCAGAACAAATAAACCACTGAAAAAGTAGGCTAATGGCCTCACCAGCTTATTCCCATTATACCATGACTCATCTCTAATCTGCCCCAAATTTATTTTGCAATAAGACAGTTATTAAGAACTACAGTAGCCTCCTGGATGGTATTTTACCAACTTGTAAAAATGGTTTTGATCACAATGGTATCAAAAAGGAAGAATGATACAAATATAGGAAGGCAACTCTGTTAGGGGCATTCCTGAAAAAAAAAAGGATCATTGGGAGGTATGTGCTCCACCTAATGGCAGAATGCAGAATATATTATATTAGCTGACTTCCAGCTATACATGAATAAAGTAACTAAATTGTAGAAATAGAAATAATCCTTAAATCAAAAACAATACTCCATGTATTACTAGCAATTGCCCCAAATCTCACCCCTTAGCTCCTGACAAGGTTACAGATATATAGAGTCACTGGGGTAACCCTGTTGTAGTTTCCAAGGCACAAATTTGCTCTCACCCCAAATCTCACCCTAGTCAACCTTCGTGCAGGCCCCCCCTTAGCTCATAACAAGATAACTAATGGATGCAGTGGCCAAATTTCTTAAAATATTGGCAATACTATATATGATTGTAGCCTGTTAGTACAATTATTTTGTAATGTTTAACCTTATGCACTGGTCAGTGGCAGTTAGAGCCTAAACAAGTTGCAGTGCCAGGTAAGAACTGTATGACTGGTGCCTCGCACACCTGTTCCAAGCAAGGGGTTAATTTCTGATTACAGGGGTGGAAAGGCTCAGATAGGGAGGCGTTGAGACAGGCTTGTCATGATAATTATAGATTTTGGATGGTTCCTAAAATTGTGGCAGGGAGAACAAGCTTAGACAGACCCAAATCTAGTGGTAGGAAGGGAGAAGTTGGCAGCTGTTCCTTGCTCTCCCCCCTCTTGATTTGTACACAGAAGTGTATAAATACATTTACAGCTCACACGTGTACAGGATATACTTTCTACACATACCAGCACAGCAAGCTGGCAAACATGCAAGTATAATTTGGGGGGGGGGGGCTGATACATAATGTTGTATAGTTGTTGCAGATCCCACAGCTTTTGTCTTGAGGGCCATAGGTTACCCAAACATCAGATCATGCTTTTGTTATCATAACCGTAGAGGTAACTGCTAATTTGTTGCAATGGGATACTGTACCAAGGCAAAACTTCTGTCGCTGTGTTTCAATAACAGTAACTTATATGCTTGTAGTCATATATCCCTGCAGTATAGACCACAAACTAGGCCCTTATTCTGCACAGGTTATGGGCGAAGCCTAAGGACTGCACACAATGTACTGGCAAAGCTCTGCCACAGACGGTTTAACTGGGAATTGGGACAGGGCAGCCTGCATACATCCAGATGCTGAAACTCTAGGTCTGATAATCGATTGCTTTCAATAGCAATTACATTGACAAATACATACTGAACTTGCAAAAAATGTTTCACATATAGTGGAAAGTTCCCCTTTATCATGAGCACTGCTGTAAAACCTCTAGAGAAAAAGATCCATTTGTTGTTTTATAAAGGGTGCAGGCAATTCAACTCGTGGATTAAGTTGTATGGGCACATGTACAAAACCAATACATGGTCGGCATTGCTCATTAGCACCAAATCTGCATTACCTACTAATTCTATACTACCGATACAAGTGCAAAAATGGGCAGCCAATGGAAAGGATAGTTACAAATGCAATATATTGTCACACATAATAGTTGTCATCCCAATTGTGATTGGTCTTGTCTGTGGCTCTGTGCCAATGCTTTTGAGAAGGTGACATGCTGGAACCCAATGAAAAATGGCCTTTTGGCCATAAACGAATAAAGATGGAAACACAGAACAAGATGGAGACAGTATGCACGTTTATGGCTTTGCACCTCTTCACCTGATTCTCAATACACTGCCTGCAGCCAAGCTCAAGCCCAACATTCATGACAGGTTTATCCTATTTTCTGGGCTGCATTTTATTGTTTGTGTAGATTAGGAGAAATGCACAGGGATTTTTTTGCTATACAGACTATGAGCAAACTTGGGTGCTTTGTGCAGGATATTACCTAATTGGTATATTTAAATACTATCTCTCTGTACATGCTAAGGGGACTGTTCATTCAAAAATTATGCCAATGGGCTATGTCACACAGTTTGTGCTCTCTGTTGACATATTTCTGTAGCAGGAGTTTCCATTGAAGTTAGTGTCAAATGGAAGGGCTTATTTTAAAGTTTATATACACCAGCAGAGAAAACACCTCACACTTCATTTGGTGTAGCTGGTCTGAACTGCCAGTGTCGGACTGGCCCACCGGGGTACCATGAAAACTCCCGGTGGGCCCAGATGTCAGTGGGCCCTTTTGCTTCCAACCATTTGGCCAATTTCATGATCATTCCCTATTTCTTATTTCTGCATAAAAATGGAAGAGAATAGTAAGTAGATATACAGTAAAAGACTAGGAGAATAAAAGTTGAGTGAGGTGAGGAGGCCCCACAGTCTAAGGTTTTCTGGTGGGCCCCTGGCATCCCAGTTCGACACTGTGAATTGCTGTGCCTCTATTCCTCTCATTCTGGAACTATAGGAGGATAACCTGCCAGCGCTTATTAGTCTGTATCCAGAACAAAGAGCAAATTCAAATGAAGTGGAACCAACTCCAGAAAATAAATTGTTTTTAATATAGCAGAGCACTTTATCTCTGGCAGACAACTTTCCTGCATTTATTCCCTTTCTGGCTATGGGTTTTGCACAAGCAATATAACCCCTTGCTTCCCAAATACTGTGGGGCTACAGACCCCAGACCACCCAATCTCTGAGCAGCACCCTAACTGCTTTCCATATTGCCCTGCCCCACAGGCCGGGAACGTAACAGATATTGTAACTGTATCAATTTTTTTTTCAGTAATTGCAGGGTAAGAAGCCTTAAAATCTAGAAAAAAGGGTGTATGTAAACTATTTAGTAATTAGGTAAAATTGTAGTAATTTAGTTGGACCCTCATTAATTTTGCTACAGGTTAACAACACTGCCTGGTTGCTAGAGCAAAGAACTTTAGCAACCAGTCCCAGTTAAAGGGGTTGTTCACTTTTTCAGTTTGTTTTCAGATTTTTCACCAGAAATAGAGACTTTTTTCAAATCATTTCCAAGTTTTATCTTTGATGGTTTTTCGAAAATTTAAGCTTAAAGTCTAGTTTTCCTGTCTCTAATATTAGCCTCTAATATGTCTCTAATATTATTCTGCGCGGCAGGGCCAAAGAAAAGTTGAAATGAAAAAGAGCTGCTTTAGAAAGGCATAAGAAGGTTAAAAATGAAACTTCAATATTTGAGAAAGTCACAAACAGAACATGATTGGAAGAAGTCTGATGAACTAAAAAACTGTAATTGAAAGGTGGTTGTTCCAAACTTGTGTCTTGCCTAAATCAGGACATTAGTAGTTCATCATTTTGCGAAATTTCATATAAAAGCCCGATTTCATACAAAAGCACTTTTTAGCCAAATCATTTTTTATAAACCTACACTTTTAGTCCATGTCTGTTTAGATTACTTTGTCTCCTTCATTAAGAATTTTATGGAAAATGTGATTAAAAAAGCAAAATGTTCCTACTCATAGGAATTTGGTGACATTTCACCATTCTTATGTAAATCCTATATATTTCTGTAGAACACTTTTGACTTCCCTATTTGGAACACTTATAAATAAGGCATTAAATGTCATGTGGGTGATGCTGGGTGACACTGCACTTAACCTAGGTGGCACTGATCACATTACGCTGAGTCTGTAGGACTAGTTCCCCACATCAAGGCAAATATCCCTCAAGGTGGGATTACTTTCTTACAGGTGGTCTCCTGGGAAGAAATAGTGCCTGCAGGACAATTGCTGCAATCCTGTCAAAACTTTTTCTTTAAAAAATCCCAAAAATGTTTGCCCTAATTAACTGTTTTGAGATGAGACGCACCAAAGGGCAGTTCACGGATGAGGATTCCATGCCTTGATTTAGTTGCAGAGAAGGATAACAGAGACAAACACGACAATATTTTCATTTGTTTTTGGAAACTGTGTTTGGTGGCTATTGCAATTATTTGAGTCAAGTGGACTGTTTAGCAGAAGAATAAAATTTCACCTGCTGCCAATGCCCTATTAGGCTCAAACTGTAAAGGGGAACTCTCCTGACTTCCTACAGGCACTCAAACTGCAGTAAATACTAGTGATTAGCGAACAAGTTCGCAATGGTTAAATTCCGCGTTTTGCCACGGGCAAACAGTTTTGCAAAACTGCAACAAATATTCGCCATGCATTTAGTTTTGTGCATCAAAAAAAAAAAACGTGTCAAAAAAAACCAGAGCATAAAAAAAAGTTGCATGTCAAACAACAGCTACCCATTTAGTTACAAAAAAGTTGCAGCGTCCAAAAAGTTACGATACAAAAAAAGTGTTTCACTAATCACTAGTTGATACTCATATTTTCTAAATGGTTTAGTTGCATGCTCCCTTGTCATAACATTTTTTTTCCTTCTGCAAACAATCATTCTGTTTAGCAGTTGTGCTAAAACAAGGAAATCACCAACTAGACACACTTCCTGGTGCCCTGGTACAGCCAGTTGTTCCTGCTAGTTGCTCAGTTTGGGGCTCACAGTGGCAGTGGGGAACATGAAGTAAGATAAATATAGAAACACAATAATACTCAAACGCATAGGAAAAAAGTACATCAATTGGAGGGTTTTTGAAGGGGTTATTCACCTTCCAAAAATGTTTCAGTTTAGTTGTTTTCAGAAATTTCTTTTTTATTTTTTTTTTTTACCAGTTTTTCAAAATTGAAGTTTAAAAATGTATGTCCCTGTCTCTAGTGTTTCAGTCTGGCAGCTCAGTAAATAAAGGTGCAGAACTGTTAAAAATTTCTACATTAATTAATACATTTTTTAGCAGCATCTGTGGGATGTTACAGACTGTTTTATCAATTCTAACGGCTGACTTTAAAGGGGTGCTTCACCTTTTACTGTTATAGAATTGCCAATTCTAAGCAACTTTTCAATTGGTCTTTATTATTTATTTTTTTTATACTTATTTAATTATTTGCCTTCTTCTGACTCTTTTGGCTTTCAAATAGGGGGTTACTGACCCCATCTATAGAACATATGCTATGTAAGGCAACAAATGTTTGTTATTGCTACTTTTTATTACTCATCTTTCTATTCAGGCCTCTCCTATTCATATTCCAGTCTCTTGTTCCAATCAGTGCATGGTTGTCAGGGTAATTTGGATCCTAGCAACCAGACTGCTGAAAATGCAAAATGGAGAGCTGCTGAATAAAAATCTAAATAACTCAAAAACTACAAATAATAAAACATGAAAACTAATTGCAAATTGTCTCAAAATATCACTCTCTGCTTCATACTAAAATTTAACGCAAACTGAACAACCCCTTTTATGAAACTCAAGGATTCTGCTCAGCAGGCCCAAGGATAAGAACTATATCAACTACTAATGTATCAATTTAGAACAGTTTACAGAGTTGGCTACCCTCCCTCCTCCCAGAGCTGCTTTAAAAAAAAAAACAAAATTTTAAAATAAAACTTTCAACTTCAATATCAGAAAAACGGTCACAAATAAGTAGAAAGTAATTGGAAAAAACACTTTATTTCTAGTGAAATCAACTGAAAACTGTTGGAAGGTGAACAACCCCTTCAATTGCAAAGCAAGCTGCTATGCCTGCTGCAGACAGTGCAAGCTGTTTCCATGCTAACTCCTGCCTGTTATATTTCTCTTCCCCATGCCTCCAGTATGTGGGTGTTTTTGCTCCTCACAGGGTTGTGTCACCTACATTTTTTTTCTACAGTCGATTTGAAATGTAATCGTTGGTCCAGAGCATGCAGTATTACTCTGATGGCCTAAGGCAGAGGAAAATCCCACATGATATCAGCATTTCTGAACATTTAAAAAAAATCTTATACATATATCTTAGCAAAGCTCTACATTAGGATTTTTGACAGACCAAAGGTCTATTTTTTACTCATCTCTCGTACTTCATAGTAACTAAGCTGCAGAAATCCAATCCTGTCGGTTTGCTTTTATTTTTAAATGCTTATTAGTAGCATTAAAGGATTGTTCACCTTCCAAACACTTTTTTCAGTTCAATTGTTTTCAGATTGTTCACCAGAAATAAAGACTTTTTTTTTTTTTTTTTTTACAGTTTTTCCAAAATCTAAGTTCAATGTTCGTGAGTGTCTGGTGTTTGAGTCTGGCAGCTCAGTAATTCATGTGCAGACTGTAAAATGTTACGATTTTGCAACATTTAGTTGATACATTTCTCAGCAGCCTCTCTGGAGTATTAGCAACTATTGTATCAATTCTAACAGCTGCCAAAGATAAGAAATGTATCAACTAAATATATCAATTTAGAACAGTTTACAGGGTCGGTGACCCCCCTTCCCAGAGCTGCTTTCGAATGTAAAAAAAAGACACTTTACACTTCAACATTAGAAAAACAGTCACACATAGAAAAAAATAAAGTAACTGGAAAAATTATTTTTTTCTGGTAAACTATCTGAAACTAACAGAACTGAAAAAAGTGTTGGGAGGTGAACAACCCCTTTAAGGCATCTGCCTCTATATTACAGAGAGATCACTTATGCAGAAAACCCCACACATCCTGGATAATACCTGTAATATGGTTTTCTGATCTTCATTTGTCTGGTTTGATAACTGCACTTTTTTGTGTAAGCACCATTAACTATGATGCAACAAAGATTGGGTTACACATTTGGCATAATGGTTAGCATTGCTACAGGCCAATGTTGTCAGCTACTGTTTGATTGCAACTAGGCACTGCATGGCTGCAGACCTCCAAGGGTTTGTGTCGGTTTATTCCCACAAAATGAGTGGTCAGTTTAAGGGCTCTTACTGACGAGCGGTTGAAGCTGTGCTCCCCTGCGTTCAGTTTTTCCGCGTTCAGCTGCAGGGGAGCGCAGGAATAGACGCATTTAGCTTTTTTCAATGAGGCTGTACTCACACAGGCGCTTGTGGGCGCCGAACGCAGGAAAAATGCAGCATCTTGCGTCTCAACCTGCGTTCGGTGCCTACACGCGCCTGTGTGAGTACAGCCCCATTGAAAAAAGCTTGATGCGTCTTCCTGCGCTCCCCTGCTGCTGAACGCTGAAAAACGGAACGCAGGGGAGCGCAGCTTCAACTGCTCGTCAGTAAGAGCCCTAAGAATGATTGGACTGTACAGGTCTCAAAGTCCAGCATGTCTACAGGTCCAGAGCAAGACTGGTGGAGCAGACACAAGTTGTTGGTCAAATTGGGCAGATCAGAAGGCCCTGGAGCCATTTTTTAAATTGTGGGTGTGTGTAAACCAGTTAACCCAATGTGATTATTGGACAATTGATTTTTTAAAGGGATTATTCATCTTTAAATTGACTTTTAGTATGATGTAGAGAGCGATATTCTGAGACATTTTGCAATTGTTTTTAATTTTTTATTACTTGTGGTTTTTGAGTTGTTTGGTTTTTTTATCCAGCAGCTCTCCAGTTTGCAGCTTCCGCAATCTGGTTACTAGGATCCATATTACCCTAGCAACCATGGACTAATTTGAATAAGAGAGTGACATATAAGTAGGAGAGGGCCTGCATATAAAGTAGCAATATTAATAAATCAAAGTCTTACAAAGCACTTGTTTTTTTAGATGGGGATCATTGACCCTCATTTGAAAGCTAGAAAGAGTCATGAGAAGAAGGCAAATAATTCAAAAACTTTAAAAAAGAAAAAATTAAAACCAGCTGGAAAGTTGCTTAGAATTAGCCATTCTATAACATACTAAAAGTTTACTTAAATGTGAAACACCCCATTTAGCCTGTCCAGTAAATTTCTGACTGAGCCCTGAATGGTAATGGCATGAAAGCAGACAAATTAAAATTACTTGCTTTGGGTTAATGCACTGTAAGCCCCATAACATCAGCTTACCTTTTAATAATCTGAAAAAATATAGAAAAAAAAAAAATAAAAAAAAACAGAGGCAGCCATAGAATTCTAGTGACTGATTAATACAAACATGTGCCAGAAGGTGCAGACATAGTGAAAAATAAGGTGCTTTAGTTAACACCCTTCGATGCCCCTGGCGTGAATTAAAGAAATTCCTTTGTAGCAATGAACCTGGCCTCAGATTTCAATCTCTCTTCAGTCACTGATTGGGTTAAATACGTGCGGCTGCACAGGAGTGCGGTCAAGATGATATCTGCTTAACACTTCACTCCCCTTTTGGCTTATCTGTCAGAAGCAGTCATCTTCAGTGGGCGCCTCAGGGATCAGGCAATTTGTTCACATTTTTTAGAAGAAAAGGTGACAAGCAACTAAGACAAAGAATGGAGGAGGGTGAGACATAAAGGAATATTTAAAATCTTTTAGGTAGTGAGAATATGTCAGAGCATTAAGAAAACCGCATGCTTGATAAAGGGGTTTATCACCGAAACGTTGCATGCTGCAATAAACTTAAAGCAAGGGTTCACCCTGCCCGCATTACCCCGTGTGCCAGCGGTTTTCTTTGTGTCATATTGGAATTGAGGTGGCCGATACCTCAATCTCACCGGGGAGTCATTCTTCTTGGAAGGTCAGGGTGTGCGAGTGCAGTCAGAGACTTTCCATAAGGGTGTTAGAGCATTGCCAGGGCTCGTCTAGATCTAGAGAGCACTAATGCAGTCCCTTAAGTACTGTGGCTTTGGACACCAATACATATTTCAATGTCTTTGGAAGGTCCAGTGTGTTTCACTGTAGTCTACAACCATGGTTCTTGCACCCATGTAGCAGTTGTTCAGCTCAAAGAACTCTAGTCACTCAAGCTGATTGGATGAAATGAAGTGACCATGCAGTGTGGTATTTGACCGATCAGCCCTTGGGAAGGAAGGGCAAATACCAACAAGAGACCATTAAGGTTGTAGCTGGTTGTACAGTATGCTGGCAAGATGATCCCAAACAATATCTATGGTTGGGATAGTGCCTGTACAATATCAGTGGTGTGCAACAGTACATGTATGAGATCTATTATCTGGACAGCCCACAGAATTGCTCTATGCAATTGAACCAGATGCAGATCAAGGTGCAAAGTGTGCCTTCACTGAAATGCGACAAGTGTGCCATGGATGGGTCCTGCATAATAAGGACTACGGTGCCATTGCCTCTGCAGACCTGATGTTAGCTGCAAGTAGGGTTGCCACCTTTTTTGGAAAAAAACACTGCCCTATCTATATATTAATCTTTTTTCCCTATTAATAACATTGGGATCAGCCATCATTTTTACCAGCCAGGCCGGTAAAATACCAGCCAGGTGGCAACTCTAGCTGCAAGCTATTATATAGATATAACACTGAAAGCTTCCATTTCATGTTGTGATGGTATCATAGCTGCAACATCTGTAAGTTGTAAGATTTCTGCCTCAGCTCTGCAGAAAGTATATTTTCCAAGTTTGCAGCTAAGAGAAAATATTGTATGCTTTGCACAAAGAGCAAGCGGGAAAGGAATGCTGCAAATTAAATACGGGAGAAAGTGAGGCAATGGTAGTGTATGTCACTAGTGCATTACAGAGTTTATAGATTAGTTCATGATGCGGTGGAGCTTTCAGTCTAAGGTCTCTATCACATTCACACACACATCGTTTAGCGGTATCTTTATGTACAAGCTATGAGCAAACATTGGGGATGTTCCTGCTGAATTATACACCATACAAGGGAATATAATACTGGCAGTCAGCTATTGAATCTATGCCATGCAAATATAACCTAAAAGCACAGTGCTCTACATTATGATTTATTAACCAGATAACTCTAATCCCAAGCATTCTGCATAATAACTCCTATTCCCATTTTATATTTTGTATAATATACTATGTTATCTGCAAGCTTTTGGCATTAATTCGGTTTCGGCTGTCAGTGGTAGTACAGAGCTTAATAGTTTTGATCTCCTGTTAAACACTGTCTTTTTCTCTTTGTTTAATGATCTGGCAGGGCAGTTGGCAGCCCCCTGGTGATGGACCCCAACAGCATCTGTAGGAAAACCAAGCGTCTGGCTGGCAAGCAGGATGAGTTGTGTCGGACTGAGCCAGAAATCGTAAATGAGGTGGCAAAAGGTGCCAAACTGGGAGTACGTGAATGCCAGTACCAATTCAGGTCCAGACGGTGGAACTGCACCAGTCATAACAAGTATTTCGGGAAGATCCTCCAGCAAGGTAACGATGGGTAGGGATCTAATGTGGAGCCATCGGGCCCCCAGATAGGCCTAAAACTAGGCTTAAGATTAGCAGGAGTAGCGCAACAATAAGGGATTATGAGCACAAATAGATTCTTATCAAATACAATTGACCATAATGCCTTTGGATATTAAGTACCATCATGTAGTTGTGAACTTCATCAGAGTTCTATAGCTTTTGTATAACTTTCACTTGAGTTATCAACAGCTTCACAAATTTTAGGCACAGCATGCTATCTAAAGCACACTATCTGCAAACAAGCATATTTTTTCCAACTGCTTCCTACAGCCAGTAACTCCAGTTGATGCTTCTAATCTGTAATATTGTATACTACACAAGACCCATGATTAACCTGTAAATTACATTGTGAATGAAGTACCCCTATTGTAAAATATAAGGATATTGGAAGTCACCTTCTCAACAACTTCCAGGGGCACATTTCTCCCTAATTTTGAGGGCACAAATGCCTTACAAGGAAAAGCGTATTCATTCTCCTGCTGTTTGCTGTTGATTGTCACGGTACATTTAATGTTCCTTATCTGGAATGCCGCATGCACTTTCACTCATTTGGGATGGTCTATTTGATTTTCCAAGGTTGAAGAGGTCTGTCTCTTTTTGCCATGGAAAATTCAGTGTCCTAACCTGAAATGGTGGGTATGGCCACCATGCTGCTTGTAATTGACCATAATTAGATCCATAGTGATTAGTGTACGGAAGCTTCTTGACCTGTAGCAAAGCTTCTCCTTCAGGCAGGAATATAGTTATTGCTACATTAGCTTTACTGCTGAAACTTGCTCCCCTAGTTTTGTAATGAAGTAATTAGGAATGCTCCAAGACAATGTGGGTTTAATGAGGAAATATAATGCATTCTGCTCCTTGATGTTACCCCTCAACTTTTGTCGTATTTATGGCCAAGAGATACTGTATTCTGTAGCAATGTTTAGCTAAAGTCAAACTACAACTCCCACTAGCCTTTTGTTTCTCAGAGGGTGCTGGAAATTTTGAGAGTATTTCATCTACAACGGGAAAGAGGAGTGTTGGACACAGCTACATCTTTTGCTTGTGGCCCCTCTCTCTCTCTTAAATTGCCTACTTGAATGACATCTGCTTGGTATACATACCCGTTATCCTGCATTTATGCACTAAACCACTTATTTAAGATTTATGGCTGTCCCAGTTGAAAGTTCAGCTCAGCTTTTAATGATTGACTTTTGAACTCTGTGGAAGGAAAACATTTTTAGGAAGGTGCAATCCACTCTATATGGGATACATATCCATAGACCACCCTGATTTCTTGAGTTGATTGCAAGATCTTCAGTTCAAAGGTTGATCTAAATAATAATAATAATTATTAGTGCAGTGCTTGCTTGTTAAGTACATTGCACCCTAAAAGGCTATCAAATCTTACCGACAAGTCATTTCAGTGTGGAAAAGTATCTTGCCTGATTCACACACACACACACACACACATATATATATATATATATATATATATATAAATACTATTATATATAGGGTTTCCTGTACTGTAATGGAACCGTAGTTATTTTACTTTTATATCTATGCTTGACATTTAGATGAAGCCAAGTCTCTGCTGCTATCTCTGACTTTAGTTTGGCTTCTTCAGTTGACAGAGACAGGAGGTCTAATTATTGTTTCAGGGGCATCAAATGTTTTCCAGATAGCTGAGATAGTGACCCCACACAAGAATGGCAACCCAGTTCAGTTACAAACGGATTTCCTTTTTTGTACCATTACAGACCACTTTTGTTGCTGCTCCTCAAGTCCATACGATGATCCATGCCCCCTTTATTGTAAATTAACCAGTTTATGAATATTTCAGAAGGAGGGGAATGCTGACAACCCCTACCTCCCTGAAGTTCTAGTCCATAGACAGGCTCTGGTGACTGGGTCTGGCTAGGGCTCAGTGCTGAAGGTATACGGACAGTCATTTAATGGATGGGAACCTGTGATTAAGTGTTTGTAAAACATGAAAAGCGTAAGGCTACTTCCCTATGTACCCAATAAACCTTTTGAACCTTTACATGTCTGTTACCAAGACTACTCTTTGAGTGCCTGCTCTACAATAATACAGTTTTGATCTGCTCCCCTAACTGAAGGCTCAGGGCAGTGCACCTTGGTGAGTTCAATAACTTAACTTTGGGAACCTGATTATTTCTCTATATACTTTATGGTTGGAATCTTCTTCTCTGGCCTTTATCGTCATGTCTAAAGTGCTAAATGGAACTGTCATTGTTGGCAGAAAGTAGTTATCGCTCTAGGGAAGCTGAAGTGCTGAGAATATGTCATGGTTTAACAGCTAGACTGAAGCCTAAGCAGCATACCTCCCACATGGTCTTAATTTTGGTTGGAAAGTCCAAATGACTGGCTGCAAAAATGGCAGGGTTTAAAATAAAATGGGAAGATTAAGTCAAAGGCAAAAGGACATTTAGTTTTTCTTAAAAAGAAAGAACTGGTCAGAAATTCCCCAAATTTAAACACTTGAGGGTAGGAAAGTTGGATGAGTGGTGAAAAGTTTTCAAGAAAAACACTAAACCTCCAGTTGCCTGTCTTAATTCTACTAGATAAAGTATATCATGACCTGGATAACTGAGAATTTTCATAGATAAAATGGGCAAATTTTCATTTTCATGTGGACCAGTGGAATGTGAGTAACTTTTTTGCAAATCATGGCCTAAATATAATATATATATATATATATATATATATATATATATTTTTTTTTTTTCTTTTTTTTTTTTTTTTCTGTCAATTACTGTAACACTGTTTCATGGCATATAAAGTCAAAACAAGCAAGACAAAGAAAAGTCTGATTACATTTACAAATACTTTTTACAATTATTGACCATTGGAAATTAATGTAAATCAGAAAGTTGCTTAGAATTTGAGTTGCTTTCATACAAAATATTATATTTCGGTTAAAAACCCTTCAATAGGAATCATGCAAAAAATATTTATTTCCTTTTCATTATTACAGTCCCAGTAATATCCTCTCTGTTAAGCACAGGCTGCTGTCTATTTAGCCAGAAGCCCCTTTGAGACAAATCCAGGGAAACACAGCTGCTGAGAGGGATTTACTGATGTTTATAAAGCATATGAAAGTTTTGTACAGTTAGGTGAATCAATTAAAAGTTCATTGATATATACAACCAGCAGCATAAATATTCCTCCAGCAATCCTCACTTGATTTGTCATAGGTCCAATGATATGAAAATAAATAACCAAGGTCTGTAGGACTAAGATTCTGACCTAGACACATGGAACAAGGATGTTGGGTTCTATTGTGTCAGTATAAGTCCAATGAAATATCAGTCTTTCCAAAACCTGTCCACAAATCAATAGACGTCTTCTTGAGGCAAGACCAGGGCTTCTGATTTCAGAAAAAGAATGGGATTGAAGGAACAATGTTTCATATGAGGAACTGAGAACATGAGCATGTGAAATTGCAAGAGAAAATTCAGCAAGACCAGCCTGCACTGTAACAGCTGTACAATAAATATTATAGGAGAACTAAAGCTTAACAAAGAAATATGGCAGAAATGCAATATAGGTATGGGATCTGTTATCCATCTGTATAGCCATTTACAGAAAGGCTATTTCCCATAGACTCCACTTTAATCCAAAGTTTTCAAAATGATTTCCTTTTTCTCTGTAATAATAAAGCAGTACCTTGTACTTCATTCAAACTAAGATGTAATTAGTCCTTATTGGAAGCAAAACCAGTCTTTTGGGTTTATTTAAAGGGGTGGTTCACCTTTAAGGTAACTTTTATTATGTTATAGAATGGCCAATACTAAGCAACTTTTCAATTGGTTTTCATTATTTATTTTTTATAGTTATTTGCCTTTTTCTTCTGACTCTTTGCAGCTTTCAAATGGGTGTCACTGTCCCCTTCTAAAAAAACAAATGCTCTGTAAGGCTACAAATGTATTGTTATTGTTACTTTTAATTTCTGATCCTTCTATTCAGGACCTTTCCTCTTCATATTCCAGTCTCTTATTTATATGATTTTCTAGTAGACTTAAGGTATAAATATTCAAATTACGAAAAGATCCATTATCTGAAAACCTCCAGATCCTGAGCATTCTGGATAACAGGTCCCACACCTGTACAATATTTAGAGTTCTATACAAGTCCAAGGCAATCACAGCCTTTTAACAGGATCTGTGCCTTTAAATATGCCCCCTGCAGTTTATAATCCACTTTCTGCCAATTCCCTGCACATGCTCTGTGCTGCTTTCAGTTACATGAGCTTAGAGACCGGCTCACAATATACTGTATACAAGGTATAAAAGTCATATAAAAGTATATTTGATATAAAAGTCTCTAATAGATTTACATTTAAAGCAAGTTGACAATCAAAACGAAGCCAATTAGTAATTAATTCAGCTTCTAATAATGGTCGCTCAAAAACCAGTTCAATTAGCATCAGAATTTCATAATCAATCTTGTAGCATCGTCTTATATTTCAGGAAAATATAATTTTCTGCTTTCTGATTTGGGACAAACCCTAAGCTTTGATTCTCAAGAGCTGACAAGAGCACACTGAGCATGTGCTTGTCACTGACACTCCTAACAAAATGCAAGATGGTGAGCTCCTGTGACAAGTTTAAAGCCCTGTATCATTACTGTTACTGACATGTTACATTTTAAGGCTGGTTCGTGCATTAAGCTCAGTATTTACCCATATTTTGGAACTCTCCTTTAGACACAAAAGTACATAAGAGGTTTTATGTTCTGTTCTTTCCTGGTATAAAATGGGCCTCAGCCTCAAAATCCTTGCTGCCTACTGTCACATCTGTCTCTGTTGGCAATATCTAGGGCACTTGTCAAGTGGTATGTTCCAGTAGATACATAACAGGGATTATATATCTCTCTGCATCTGCTAGGAATTTCTCAGCCCAGAGGGAAATTGTACAATGTAGCTGGAACTGTGTATTCCAAAATGTTTGAGTAATATACGTAGTTGTCCAACCTCTTAAATGCAGCATATTACATACCTGTGTGAGTACAGAAGACACCCTTTTTAGACCCTTGTTTTAGAATCAATCCAAACAGAATAAGGTAGTGGAATGTGAAGTTGGTTTCTAAGGGGATCAAAGCACTAGAAAGGGACAGGGTTTGATGGTGTGATATGAGTAACTTATTAATTGTCTTGGAAAGCCATAGAACCTCCAAAGAGGTGCAAATCCTGCAAATGTATTTTCTTATATTTGTTGCCTTGTTGAGGGAGGGTGTCAGAACAATCCATACAACCATACAACAAGGTTAACACCAAGTCCAAATATCTTTGGAAGAGGCTTTAAATTACATATGGGCAAAATGATGAGAAACGTTGAAGGTCTGTGCCATTAAGCTGGCCATAGATGCAAAGATCTGATCGTACGAATCATCGTACCATCGGACTTTCCCATCTCCCGACCCGCCACTAACCATTCAGATCAAGTCTTACCAGTCATTAGTTAAAGAACAGATCAGCAATGTTCTGCCCCTGACAGCAATCGTACGATATCTATGTCCAACCAAAGCTAGTGACAGTCTCCCACTGAAAATCGTACGATCGGCAATACATGCAGAGATATTATCAGCAGCCGACAGAAATTTTCTAACCTGTCCGATCGACCAAACGACCGATCTCTGCCGGACGAAAAATGTCGGGACTCTCCACACACGGTCCGAAAATCGTACGAATCCTCGATTCGTACGATCAGATCTTTGCGTCTATGGCCAGCTTAAGGGCCAGTTTTATGCTGTGGTAGCTAATGTCATGATGTAAAGGATTGGTGGTTGTGAGATATACAGTATAATCTTGCCATTGTTGTTTCCAGTTACTGTATATTAGTGATTGTGGAAGAGAAGGCCAAAAAAGTGAATACTTAATCTGAACAATTGAGGGAGGTCTATAAAGTTTGAATTAAAACAATACATTATAAGGTTCTTCTACATAATTAAAAGGTAATATAGTCTTGTCTTGAATTTGTCTCTTCCCGTAATGGGAGTGATACTTGGATATTATTGAGCTGACTAGGGCAAGGGGGGGAAGTGCAAGGCAGTTTGAAGGCACAAGAGAGCCCTTTCATGGCCAAAGCTCTATCTATTTACAGAGGGGAGATCAGTGTAGTACCACCACTCCATTTGGTTTCTCACAATTGGGTCTCACTTTCTTCCCCAACAGAAACGACTTTAAAAGCGTGGATTCTTCCTTGTATTTGGATTAGCAGACTCAAA
The DNA here is from genome assembly GCA_038501925.1 of Xenopus petersii. Taxonomy (NCBI): domain Eukaryota; kingdom Metazoa; phylum Chordata; class Amphibia; order Anura; family Pipidae; genus Xenopus; species Xenopus petersii. Next base: position 76,838,997 of record CM076688.1, read on the forward strand.
TGTGGTCAATAGGCAAAATGGTGAGAACAACACATACATAGTTCTTTATTAAATAGATCTAAATCTCCCTCAGCATGGTCTTGAATTCTTAAATGAAGGGGGGGGGGTTTAATTGTCGCCCTTAACTTGTTGCTAAACTGTCTTGCCTGCCTATGGAATGCTGGGTTACAAATCCATATAGAACTAAACTAAAGTACTAAAGCCTAGCTAAAGAAGTAGCTAGAAATGTTGTACATTATGTTTTAGGCTCCTGTACAAGCCAAAAGCAACCACAGCCCTTCAACAGTGAAGATCTGTGTCTCCAAATATGACCCTGTAGACCCCCCATCTTCTTTTCTGCTGATTCACTGCACATGCTCTGTGCTGCTGTCACTTACTGAGCTTAGGGACCCACTCACAATATACAGTACACATAGAATAGAAATGTCATAATATAAGACTGATTAGTAATTAACACAGATAATTACTACATGGCAGCACAGCAACCAGTGCAACTAGCATCAGAATATAATAATCAGCCAACTAGCATTCGCTTATATTACAGACAAACCTAATTTTCTGCTTGATAATTTGCAACGACCCCTAAGCTTAGCTTCTCAACAGCTGCTCAGAGCCCACAGACACTTTCCAAGATGGTGACCCCCTTGTGACAAGTTTGAAATCCTGGATCATTGCTGCTATTGAGAAGCTGAAACTTTAGGCTGGTGCAATAAGTTCAGTATGTAGAATATGGCATTTTTAACCATATTCATTTTTAGGGTTTAGTTCTCCTTTAAAATGTTAAAATCACTGTTCTGCAACGTGCAGAAATCGCTCACAGTCCATCACTGCCTCGGCCTGTCACAGCAGTAACAATATTTAATCTATTTTCAGCACCTCACACTGATGTTTTTTTGGCAAACTCAATGTTTGATTTGGATGACAAAATTAAAGTAAATTATATCAATGGAAAATATTTCTTCTGCCTCAGCAAAACAGTTTAGTGAGATGAGTGCTGATGTCCCACCCTGAAGGGTGAGCACAGAGGGTGCACATTCCCCTTCCTTTGTGACATGCGGATGAGGCTATGGGGTGAATTAGTTGGGGTAATGGGGAAGCTTAGACCCCCATTCTGAGGTGCTTACATAGGCTGTCACTATTTTTGGCCAGGGGAGCATACACTGTGTGGACCCTGCATAACCCCCACACACACACATTTATCCCATGGTGCGCTTAATGTATTTAAGTAACATATAAGAGCACATTAACTAAGCTCGAGTGAAGGATTAGAAGTAAAAAAACTTTGAATTTCAAAGTTTTTTTTTGGGAACTTCGACCATCGAATAGGCTACTACGACCTTCGACTACGACTTTGACTTCGATTCGAACGATTCAAACTAAAAATCGTTGAACTATGTGACCATTCGATAGTTGAAGTACTGTCTCTTTAAAAAAAACTTTGACTACTTTGAAAACTTCACCACTTTAAACCTACCTAGCTACAATGTTAGCCTATGGGGACCTTCCCCATCAGTTTTCTAAGTTTTTTTTGATCGAAGGAAAATCCGTCGATCGATCGATTAAAATCCTTCGAATCGTTCGATCGTAGGATTTGCGGTAAATCCTACGAATTCGATATTCGAATTCATAGGATTTTACCTCGAGGGTCGAATTTGAGGGTTTATTAATGTGCCCCCCAGAGGCGCTTTTTTGAATTTGATTTTACTCGAAATTCGAATATTTGACTATTTATTAATAAAATCAAATATCTTAAACTCGGACGAATTTTACTGACTCGAAAACTCGAATCGACTTCGACCAAACTCGATTTTTCTCCGAAGTATGTCAGGAAGGCTACAAACAACTCCAAATTGGTCACTGCATCTCTCCTATTGACTTATACAGGAATTCGGCAGGTTTTAGGTGGCGAATAGTCAAATTCCGAATTCTTAAAGGGCCAGAGTATGATATATATCGAAAATCTACTTTGAATTCTTTTAAAATACTTGAACCGAGTTTGGATAATTCCCTAGTTAAATTTGACAGTTTTGACCATAAAAATTTTTGAAAATTAGAATTTTCAATTCGACCCTTAATAAATCGGCCCCATAATGTAAATTAGGGGTGAAAAAGAATAATGGGTGAGGCAAGAGATTGGGAGTTGAAGTGAGTGAGGGTAAAATAAAGACAAATATATGAAGCTCTTCAAAACTTATTTGGACAGCCTGACCAAATATTTCTTCTCAGTACGCTTGTCAGCAATCATTCATAAAAGTAAAGTGGCTAGGACAAAAAAAAAATTCCTATCCATTTAAAGACTTAGCTGGACTAAAAACAGATTTAATGGGAAGAAAATATCAAGGAAAATACTGGTTTCTCCTTCTGCTATTGCCATTCACAGTTGATGTCCGATAAGGCAAATAACTTATTGTAGCAAGATGACTAGCGAAACAATTGGCTGACTAATGGCCTTGTACTGGCCTGGTCTGGAGTTGGCTTGTTTCATTGCCGTAAGTCTAGCTTGGAGGGCTAAATTCTGGGAAATTCACAGTGTTATATTAGCCTCAGATCTACTGCTGTCATCTAATTTCTAAGATGTTGCTCCACCTACATGTTATTTATGCTTTGTTTGATCCCCAGGTCAAACCACATTACAGAAAAGTTTATGAGTAAATAAGCTAATAATGATCATATAAAAGAGTACTCTTTCTGTAGAGTGATGATGTGAAAAAAACACAATCTTGATTTTGTAGTTCCCCTTTCCAGACTTTAGCACTGAAAAAACCTATGGAGAAAAACATCTCATAGATTGACTCATTGACTGCAGAGTTTTTAAAAAATACATGGAGATGGAGAGTCAGACAACATTACTGAAAAATCAATCACTATTTCAACGGGCGCAGCTTGTTTTTAGTAAATGTGGGTTGCCCTGTCACTTAGGTAGTTTGGGAATGTGAGGACTGGAGTACATTGCCTTTCCGTAGGCTTTTCATGCTCCGTATGGATCACTTTATCTTTTTCAGAGAATGGTGAGCTTGATGGACATCTAAAGTGAGGCCCTGAAGTGCCCACGTTGTGAAAGGAATTTTTCTGACGCCTTTCTGTATGTCTGATTTGTGAGTTATATCTTTGCCTTAGGGCCCCTGCTGAAGGATCTCTTCTAGGCTGCAATCCTGTCAGTGGTTGTTTTGGTGAAGAAAAAAATATTTCTGTTTGTATGGTTGTGAGGCTTATTCCTGTTTGTCTGGGGTTGGTTAAAGCATTTTTCTTCCTGATCACTGATAACGCTTTTTAACAATAACCCTGGAGGGTTGAGATGGTGCCTATTGTAGCAGTGGGATAATAGTCTCTGGGAAGGGACTGTGACTGTGGGATAGCAGGTATAGTAGGGAGAGATGGTGCCTGTAGTAGCAGTCTGATAATAGTGTCTGGGAAGGGTCTGTAGCTGTGGGATAGCAGGTATTGTAGGGAGAGATGGTGCCGATAGTAACAGTGGTATAAGTGTATCTGGGAAGGGACTGTGGCTGTGGGATAGCAGGTATAGTAGGGAGAGATGATGTTTATAGTAGCAGTGAGATAATAGTGTCTGGGAAGGGTCTGTAGCTGTGGGATAGCAGGTATTGTAGGGAGAGATGGTGCCGATAGTAACAGTGGTATAAGTGTATCTGGGAAGGGACTGTGGCTGTGGGATAGCAGGTATAGTAGGGAGAGATGGTGTCTATAGTAGCAGTGTGATAATAGCCTGGGGGTGGGGGGCTGTGGGAAAGGAGGTATAGTAGGGCGCAGGGCCACCATCGGGGGGGGGGGGCGCAGTGCTGCAGTTTTGAAAGAGCCGGGCCCCCCCTTGCGAGCACCAAAGCTGTGCAGCTATCCCGAACGGCAGAGATGAGGAAGTGCCGACCAGCCAAAGGACCCGAAGCCAAGAAAACAGCCGAAGTCGAACTTCCGAAGCGGCTACGAAAATAGCCTAAGCCGAAGTCCAGAAGCGGCGAAAAGCCCCGAAGTCGCAAAAACAGCTGAAGTTGAGGTCCTGGAGAGGCGAAAAGACCCGAAGTCACGAAAACAGCTGAAATTGAAGTCCTGAAATGGCGAAAAGACCCAAAGTCACGAAAGGAGGCGAAGTTGAAGCCACAAGTTCAATTCTATTGAAACCAATTTGTGTTTTTTTTAATATATTATATTCTATATTCTATAGAATGCCACCTATGTTTTTTTTTAAAAAAAATTTTTTGGAGTTCCAATTTTTTAAACTTGTAAGGGGCCCTGGTGCCAATGTTTTTTTAAAAATATTTTTTGGGGCCCCAATTTTTTTTTAACGTTTAAGGGGTGCCCTGGCACCAATGTTTTTTTTTTTTTTAACTTATAAGGGGGCCCTGACCATCAATAGCTTTTTATAACTTGTGTGTGGGGGGTTACTTTTTTAGCGCTGATGACTGTGTGGTCTTTGGGCAGGATGGAGTGGGGCTTGGGTGGAGTGGGTGGGTGGGATCTGGGGTGGGGCTTGTGCTCCAGTGTGGGCGGGGCCCTGAAAATTTTGTTGTACGGGGCCCCATGATTTCTAATGGCGGCCCTGTTAGGGAGAGATGGTACCTATAGTAGCAGTGGGATAATAGCCTCTGGGAAGGGACTGTGGCTGTGGGATAGCAGGTATAGTAGGGAGAGATGGTGTCTATAGCAGTGGTGGGGAAAACAGCCAAAAGGTGCAATGATTACAGCTGGGATATCCTTTTTGGCCCACAAATGAACTGTTGGTTATACTGAAGAGTTGGGCAGTGATACAGATTTTGTTGGTTGGATAATTCCTTAGATCCACCTTGCTGATTTTATGCACTTGTAATTAAAATGTCCTAACTGTATATAAAGGTGAACTTCATCCACAAGTTCATTCAGAATGGAACTCAGTGACTTGACTTCCTTTACATGACAAAACCCCTCTCAAGGCTATTGCTGAAACCTCCACTGTTAGCAGCATTGCATTTGTAAACCTAATTGCCTCAGCACACAACAGTACAGTAGGTTCCTACAGGTCAGTACACTCGGAAGCTCATATATGTCCTATTCTCCCACAGATATCCGCGAGACAGCATTTGTGTACGCAATCACGGCAGCTGGAGTGATCCATGCAGTGACACAGGCCTGTAGCATGGGGGAGCTGCTGCAGTGTGGCTGTGAGGTTACACGTAACTGGGGCCCCCCTCCTCCCCTCGCCATTGGTCCGGGAGCAGATGGTTCTGCTTGGGAATGGGGGGGCTGCGGAGATGATGTGGAATTTGGATATGAGAAGTCTCGACAGTTCATGGATGCCAAGAGAAAGAAAGGGAAGAGTGATATACGGACGTTAATTGATCTCCATAACAACGAGGCTGGAAGGCTGGTAAGGACTGAATAGTGGGATGAAATTGTATCCATTTTTTTACAGGACAAGGGTATTGCTGTAGAGTGCAGCTCAGTATAAAAACTGGTTAAATAGATAGTCTTCGCAAAATAAAAAAATATTTCTGATATAGTTAATTAGCCAAAAATGTAATGTATAAAGGCTGGAGTGAGCATCTAACATAACAGCCAGAACACTACTTCCTGCTTTGTAGCTCTCTAACGCCGAGTTAGTCAGCAACTTGAAGGGGGGCCACATGGGACATACATGTGCAGTTAGTTTGCTTTTGATTCTTAGCAGGCAGGTCAGATTCAAAAGCAAACAGTTATGACCCATATGCTCCCCTAGGGTTGCCACCTGTCCGGTTTTCCAAATTAGGAACCCCGCAAAGGACATTTAAGTGAATGACATTGCCAAGTCATCAGTTCCGCCCCTGAAATCACCCTCCCCCCTACGTCACCGGGCCACGCCCGGCCTGTTTTTGCTTAAAAAACCCCTATGGCCCCCCCCTCAAGTCACTTATTGGGTTTAATGCCTGGTATCAAAACATAGAGCTACAAAGCTGTTCCAGCCTTTATACATTACATTAATTACATTTCTGGCTAACTCGCTATATTGAAAACAAGTTTTATTTTGCACAGCTTAATTATTTGTAGAATGAACAATTCCTTAAAAAAATATTATTGGTAGTATTACTACTATTAATATAGATTTATAAAATGCCAACATAATCAAAGAACAAAACAGAATAAAATCTCAACTGATCTGATCTAATCATTTTGCCTATACCTGCATATTATGGGGTATATTTATCTAAGAGTGAAGTTAGAGATCGCCACTCTAGCGTGAAATACTGCCACTCTCCATTCATTTATATAGGAGTTTTAAAGGCGTTTATCAAAGGATGAACTTTCACCCATTGATAAATACACTTCTAAAAGTCCCATAGAAATTAACGGAGACAGGCGGACTGTGGTGATCTCTAACTTCACTCTTTGATAAATATACTCCTATGAGTTATAGTGCTGAAAGAAAACACAACCACTCCATCTGCAGCTGGATTTGGATTTATGTATTTCTAGTTAGGAGGCTCTAAAAGCAGACCATTCTAGTACCAGATTTCAGATGAGCATGCCAGAGTCACTGGCCCTGGCAATTTTAAAAGGAGGTTCAACTATGGCTCTCGCACACCCTTAGTAAATTAGAGTAACGACACCTGGTGCACAAAGGTAGAGGATCGGCCGCCTCCCTAACAGTCCAGCAGAAAGAATCCCACGGCACACAGGATAATTGCAAGCATGCTTGAGAAAGGGGCGTGACCCCGAAACGTTGCACTTCGCAATAAACACGCAAGGCAGCTTGCTTGCAATGATCCTGTGTGCCTTGGGATTCTTTCTGCTGAATTTTAAAAGGAGGGGCAGAGGCTACTGACATCAGCCCAAGCTTTCATTCTCACCTGGAGGAGAACAAACTGCTACACTGGCTCAAAAGTCAGAACCAGAGACCAGAAAGCAATAAACAAACACTGCTTTCAATACCAATTACATTTATATAGAACTTAAAATCATTGACAATGTGTAATGAATGTATATTGGGAAGTTGCGTTTCATTCATTCATTTTGCAAAAAACTGTTTTTGAATAGTTTCCCCTTTAATGAAAGCACAAAGCAAAAGCTCTTGCCGTCATTGACACATGTACAGAAGCAAAAGCTTCACGCTTAGGCTGCATGCTTGCCGTGTGTACAGATATTTTAATGAAAGAGCCGGGGCAGGCAGGGATCATTCATGAATCATGAATTAATTAGCAGCAAGAGATGGATCAGAGAGGTCGTGCAGCATTCCTGGGGGTGGCGGGTTTCTGCCTGCAGGGAGGTTGAAGAGACATTCCTTGGGAGAAGCATCTAGTCTTATCTCTGATCTGTCTCCTCCTTCTGTGACTCTCCCTCCTGTCTGTCTATCACTCCCTCTGTCTCTCCAGTTCTCTCTTTGCCTTGCTCATTTTCCTTATTCTCATCTCCGTTCGGCTTTTCTTCCTCTAAATTAACAGAACTGATTTCTGCTTAGAAGGAAACAACCATGTTCATATGAACTTTGTTGCTCAATTCCATCTTGTTCCAATTGGTCAATGCTCATGTCCCAGAAAGGCTAAATGTGATTTGCTTAATGTGAACCTGTGGATGACCTATTGCTTGTATAGCCATCTACAATGTTGACCTACAACTCCCCAGTATCTGCCTCCTTTAAAATAAAATTGGAAGAAACAGTGCTTTGGCAGGCAGTTTGTTGACAAGATATATAAAATGCATTTGTTTGTTTTTCATGGTTCTGGTAAGCATGCTGAGACGGTGTCAGGTGAAGGGAAGGTAACTGGGTATATTGGGTATACTAAGAGGAATTTACTGTAGCTGTGGGATACTGTGTACAGTAAGGCAAGATGTTGTCAGGGGAATTGTCTGTAGCCATGGTTTGCTTTGGTCATTCATACCCTTATGCCTCTATGACCTGCAGGCTGTGAAGAACTACATGAGAACAGAATGCAAGTGCCATGGTCTCTCCGGTTCCTGCACCCTACGCACCTGCTGGAAGAAGATGCCTCATTTCCGGGAAGTGGGAGACCGATTGCTGGAGAGATTTAATGGAGCTTTTAAAGTCATGGGGGGCAATGATGGCAAGACTATTATCCCTGTGGGACACAACATCAAACCTCCAGACAAACAAGATCTCATCTACTCTGCAGAATCCCCAGATTTTTGTCAGGCCAACAGGAAAACAGGCTCCCCGGGAACGCGGGGGCGTGTGTGTAACAGTACTGCTCTAGACGTAGGGGGGTGTGACCTCTTGTGCTGTGGAAGGGGACACAGGGAGGAGAATGTTGTGGTGGAGGAGAACTGCCTTTGTCGCTTTCACTGGTGCTGTGTGGTTCAATGCAAAAAGTGTTCTGTCAAAAAAGAACTGAGTGTGTGCCTATGAGATTGTGCATGCAGCGTGTCCCTATGACACCATATGTACAGCAGGTGCCCATGAGTGGACCTAGTGTGGGAGAGCCAATACCACTCCATCTCGTCCCAATATTCAGAACCTAAGGACAGACCATGAACTTGGGTTAAAGACATGGTCATCCCTTTTCCAGCAGTCAGAGAACTGAGATTCCTAAGGTTCATTACCAAACCAGAACCTAATATTCAGCACTATTTTCTAGCCCATTGGGTAACTCTGCTGTGTTACAAGTGATACCTAATTGGATTAAGGATGAGTAGAAGAAGGTGTCTTATACAGTTCAGCTCAAGGTGCACTTTCCTGTGGATTGGGTGAAGAAAAATATTCTCAGACTCACTGCTGTAGGACACAGATGTCTGGGAAATAACCAGTGGGTTGTTGCTGGACTACAACTCTCGGCCTCCCTTGATGCTGGGAACTATAGTTCAGTAGGTTGAAATATGGCAGGTGCAACATCCCTTAAAAGTCAATAGTTACATATTTCACACAACTGAACTACAAGACTATTTTAAATTTGACAATCTAGACCCAAGAATTAAGAATGTGGGTTCACCCTTGTTGATGGTATCACACAAACCAGTGCCCTCAAATTAATGAGAATCTTGATCTATGTGATCACCAGACAAGGGTCCTAAAGGGCTCTTATACACAGGCTTTTTTAATGTGCTTTATGTGCATTTGAGACGTAGGTTGGAGCAAAAATAAACGTAGGGATCCCAAACCTTTTTTCACCTGTGATCCACATTCATATTTGGAGAGCAACATAAGCATGTGAAAAATGTGCCAAATATGAGTTGTGATTGGCTATTTGGAAGCCCCTAAGTGGACTGGCAGTCTACAAAGGTGGCCACTGGGAGCATCATGAAATGGGTTGGTGAGCAACTCATTGCTTAAGAGCCACTGGTTGGGGATCACTGACTAAACACATTAGCTAATTCATTCCATTATATTCCAACTGGTTGCATTCCTGAGAGTTCTGAGTTGCATTTTATTCCATTTGTGATTCATTGCATTTTTTAAGATGCAGCATGCTGAATTATCTTGTACCTGACGTGTGTTTAGAAACCTACAGAACTGAGGGTTGGGCTTGGAACTGACAAAAATGCTCTTATGTACAAAAAAAGCACATATAATATGTTTTTACATGCTCAACGTGCGCTTGTAAACATATAAGAAATACCCCATGTATAAGAGCCCTTGATATAAAAGTAAAATGATTTTTAAAGGGGAAAGAAATTCTCTAAAAAAAACTCTACTTTCTGCAGCTGCAGCTCGCATAAAGTTAATTATTTTTACATATAGAGTTTGTAATCACATGATTATTCTATCAGTGTCTAGTAAAACATATTGGCATATTTTCCAAGTGTGGGGGCAGCCATGATTGCTCTGAGAAACAGTGCCCTCTGGTGTGTCACTTTCACATTACAAATGGGAGAATGCTTAGCTAGCTTTACACTCAATAAAAAGTCAGTATTTTGCCCCCTTAAAAAGACACAACCAAATCATCCTAATGTCAATATTATAGCGAGTGAGGGGGGGGGGGAATTAAACTTTAGTTTCCATTTCAATAATGATATTGTAATTTGTACTGAAAAATATATATTTATATATATATATATATATATATATATATATATATATATATATATATATATATATATATATATATATATATATATATATATATATATATATATATATATGTATGTATATATAGATATATAATACATAATTTCTTTCACAGCCAGGCAAATCTGACAAATCTTGAATTCAGAAAGTTTCTATTTTTGATTTTCACATTTCAGGAAATATCCAATACTGAACTGTGGCTGGCAACTAAGAACACTAACGGGGGTATTCATATTCCCAAGCCTTAATTGCGGTTTCAAAAATAGATATATGTTAATAGTTCCATATTTATTAATTCTCACAATTAAGTGTAAATCACGCTGTAACATATTATTCAAATCTGCTGCTGTTTTATTCCACTTTGAAAGACTTGTGATACATGAACAGGTGGAGCTTGGGACATTGCAGGGATGCGACAGTTAATATGAGCAGCTTCATCCAAATGATAGGCGATCATAGCCAGACTGTGCTGCTGTCTTTGCCATCCCTGACCCCCAACGACACTGAACTTTCTAGTTGTGCTATGAATAAGTTATTCCCTAAACCCTCACAGGGGCCACAACATGGTTTTAAAATCTTCACAAATTATTTTCAATTCTTTCCCAGTTCCCATACATTGATATAATTACTCCCCGTACTCTCTAAGGACCTTTACAGATTGCTACTTTGCCCAGTTCAATTTATTTTAGGCTTAAAAGTCTGAAGAGAGGACAAAAATACCAATGATCTACACTACTCTTTACTTGTAGCAGACCTAAAGATACTTTGCGGGGCCCTAATATTTAATTAAAGGAATTGGTCAGTATAACAACTGGGTAAATAGACTGTGCAAAATAAAAAATGTTTATAATATAGTTAGTTAGCCAAAAATGTAATCTATAAAGAGTTAAAGACTGGAGTGACTGGATGTCTAACATAATAGCCAGAACACTACTTCCTGCTTTGCAGCTCTTGTGGTTTCCACTGATTCGTTATGGTTACCAGTCACTAACCAATCAGTGACTTGATGGGGGCCACAGGGGTCATAACTGTTTTCTTTTGAATCAAACCAGCATGCTGAGAATCAATTGCAGATTCACTGAACAGTTATGTCCCATGTAACCCCCCTTAAAGTCGCTGACTAACTCAGAGTTAGAAACTACAAAGCAGAAAGTACTGTTTTGGCTGTTATGTTAGACATCCACTCACTACTACTCTATTTACCCAGTTTTTATTTTTACACTGAACTGTTCCTTTAAGATATGACTGCCCCACATATAGCCCCTTTGCTGTTGTCTGTCAGAGGCTGCTGGCAGTTTAATAATAATAATGTTGGATAATAGTATTATATACTATATATATATATATAGTATAGTGAATAAAGTACCCCCTTTTGTAAAATAGAAGGATATTGTAAGTTACCGAGGAGTTTCATGACCATATAAAAACACGAGGCAGTAGGCTGAGTGTTTTTATACAGTTCATGGAACTCCGAGGTAACTTCTAATATCCTCATATTTTGCAACTGGGGGTACTTTATTTATTATAATACACACGTTTCAGTGAGTCATGTGACAGAAATGTCATCAGAACTCACCGTTTATAACTGATGACTTCAGAACTCACCGTTTATAAGGATAGAATTTACAGGATATTCATGGCTTTTGTGTATTATAAAGGGATACTGCCACCACCATGCCCTGCTGTTGCGATCTTTCTTCCTTAATCGTCCTACCTACAACTGACATTCTTTAATGCCCTGTTACTCACCTCAATTCATACCCCCACAGATGAAAATGTGTCGCTAAAAATGTTTATGCTACAACTCCCAGCATCAGTTGTCAGAATCTGCAGTTAAATAAGATCCACAGGTTTCTTATATTCCAGATTCTCACTGTCCAAGCCTTACTATGACCAGCCACTCCCAAAATCCACCCACTTTCTGGTGAGCCCGGTCTCTTTCTCTATCCCATTATCAGCACTTACACTGTGGAGCTCAGATAAGACTTCTGCCAAGCCTGCTGAGGACAAACCATGACATCTTTATCCCGGCACAATATTATATACTGTTTAGCTGGTTTCTAGTGATGGTCTGCAGATCGCTTCTTTATATATATTGTTAATATTTTATAGCTTTTGTAATTCACTTTTTGTATGTGTGCCTTAACTGTGAAAAATAGGATTATTATAAGTGTATAGAGATAAAGCCAGTCCAGTCCTGATGGTTACATTTGTCTGCTGCACGAATAAACATAATAATTATTATATCGCCGCTTGAGTGGTCAGCGGTCAGTTTGCATAAAGGTTTTGGATTACAATCATACAAACTTGCATACAAACGTGTAATCCACGACTAATGCAAGTTAGGGATGCTGGAAACTGACTGGCCTTAAAGGAAATGTATACCCTTGAAACAAGTAAATGCAAATTTGCTCAGAGTGCTCTTCTGAGCACTTTTCCAGTTTACATTTTTTTTGGAGGTTTCAAGATATGCATTTTCACACTCCTAATACAACTGTGGTGTCTGCTGTTCATTTTAGCTGACTGGACACAGTTTGGAGAGAATTAAGTTAGGGCTTATATAGAAGGGTGTTTCTTTCTGCACTTCCCTGTGGTGAAAAGCAGGAAAACTGACTGCAGGACGAAATACCCATCTGTATGAACCCTTAGTGTGAATAGGGAAGTCTGATTTTTCTCTGCTTAGAAATGACCAGAGCAACATCACAAGAAAAAAAATTCATGTGAGTTACAAAAATGCTCAGACGTGCAATCTGAGCACTTGCATTAATTTTTTTGAGGGATTACAGATCCTTAAATTGAACATATATTCCTTAAATGGCAACCCATGATTGAAAAGTTGCTTGTTTCGTGGAGCTCATTGAACCTGGTAAATTGGGATGGAAGAATCAGTAAAGAGAGCAGTAGAGAATATCTTTATTGTCTTGAAGCTGAGGTACCCCTGGTGATGAACAGCAGCCTCTTAATATGAACTATAGCTCTTATTTAGTAACAGGGTTTAGCAGCCTATTAAAGGAATCTTCTTTTATCTGCATTTTAATCTGCATTGAACTGGCTCCTGTTGGGGAGTCTTGGCCAAGGAACTGACCACACCACTGGGATTGGCATCTTTCACCTTTGAGTACCAAAGATTTTCCCCCACCAGATGTACAGAATCACCCAGTGTGGGGAAAGGAAATGTGCATGTATGTCAAATATTATTTTATTTTTTACTAATAAAGCTATTTAAGGTGATACACGTCACAATGTTCTGTGTCACATTACTTTACAGGATTATCAAAACCTCAGTATCTATGTTGGGTGTGTTAACATCTGTCTTGGTGATATAGAGTATGACTATCACTTTGGGTGCAAAAAGGAACGATTAAGCAAGTCTGCTGTTGGGCCACGGCAAATATCTCATTGGTAGCTCTTAGCAGTCATACTTCCCATCAAATTTGTTGCAATATTGTTCTAATCCTTCTTATTACACACAGGGTCCATAACCTGACTAAATAGAACATCCCACATTCCTTTCATCATCTCTATTCTAGTAGTATTATAATGAGACTTCTATTATAATGAATTGAAACAAAAGCTCAACCTGCTGCTCATTATAGCAGACTTGTGGGTCCTGGTAGAAAATTAATTTAGTGAGAAAAGGAAAGTCGTGTGATTTTGCTCTACTCCCAAAAATAAGTTAACAAGCAGAGAAGAGGCATGTGACTATTTCTCTGGTCAGTTTTAAGAAGAGCAACATCACCAGGCTTTCTTCCTATATTCCTAGTAAATTAATTATCTGCTGAAAAAAATATAACGTAAAATGCAAGAATGAATAGATAAAACAGTTGATGAAAGGACCTGCACAAATGTCACGTTTGCCTGTTTATCAAAACAGCCCTGCCAACAAGCCCTGCCCCTGTCTTCAGGGGCATGCTTGTGCTAGAAATATTCTTGCATATATACATTTATACTAGTCTACACAGGGATTGGATCTACTATTTGAAAACCCAGTATCCAGAAAGCACTGAAATAAATATAATATACATATATATATATATATATATATATATATATATATATATATTCCAACAATTATGATCAAGTAAAATATATCACGTCGCTAATAGGGTGCTGATCTGAATAGCGGTGAGTAATTCCTCTCTCAATAGATATATAGTGTTCAGTCAGATCGCAACACCTTGATAAAACGTAGCATTTATTTGTTTGAATTAAAACATTCCAAAGCGTACTTTCATTTGCAACATTGTTTCAAATTATCTATACATGGTCCAGCAGTACATAGTCCAGCGATAATGCCACATAACTATGCACCCACTCGACGTTTCGGAAGTCCTCCTTCCCTTTCTCAAGCGTTTACAGCGCGCAGTAGCGTCTAGGACCCCATAGTTGCATACAAATCGTCTCCATGCATTGCGGAAGTGACGTGGCCGATCACTGTGATGACGCGTCCTCATGTTGGAGACAGGTCTGCAGGTCAGCGGACACATCCCCCCCACCTCTCGGTTGCTAGCGACATTCCTTAGCAACAAAGTATTTGTAAAAAACATTAGTTCATCATTGCATAAAACCTATTTCATTATACATGGACAATTATACATAGCCAGCATTTCAGCTACAATGTACTATTCACAAAAATAAATGCAAGTCAAAGTCACGATTTAACCCCTGTGGAATCAGGGTTCCCAGTCTATCAATCCACTTCACTTCTGCTCTTTTTAATATCAGGGTTCGATCTCCTCCTCTCTTGGGTGGTGGAATATACTGAATAACCCTGAATTTAAGGTCCTCTGATGAGTGACCATAATCTAAACAATGTCTTGATACAGGAAGTGATCTGTTACCTGTATTTATAATCGGTCTATGTTGGGAAAACCTGTCTCTCACCTTTTGTGTGGTATCCCCAACATAGATCAGCTTACATGGACACACCAACATGTACACCACATAATTGGTGTCACATGCATTGTATCCCCTAATTTTGAATTTCTTATTTGTCTGTGGATGATCAAACTCATGAGGACATATTGGCATTGGGCACAACCTTTACATCTATACATTCCCTCTTTCCTAGGGCCCCAAAACATTGCCTTACTCGGGGGTTTTCGTATGTCTGCATTGACTAATCTATTGTCTATAGTAGTACCTCTGCGATATGACATCATAGGGTTTGATTGAAACTCTGAGGTCAAGGGATATGCTTCCCTAAGTAAGTGCCAATGTTTGTCCAATATAATCTTAAAATTTGAGCTTGCTGAGCTGTATTGTGATACATAAACTAGTCTTTTCCTTTTATCCCTGATAGTTGACTCTCTAAAACGTCCTCTTAGGCTCCCATCTCTTACTAACTTTTTGTTTTTTTGAATTAGCATATCTGGATTTGTTACTCATCATTTCCAAATCTTGTTCCAAAGCTATAGGGTTACTTGGAATCCTGCTGACTCTAGTAAATTCGCTAGTTGGAATCAACTTTTTCACTGAGGGAGGGTGAAAACCTACCAATTTAATAGAAGTCCTCTCCTAATACAAATAAAGAAACAACATCAAAGCTCATAAAAGTAACCTGATTTGAACCCTTAAAAGTCTCCAAGGTCCCAAACTGATTGTCAGTGTTTCCAGAAGGGAGCTGTTTTAAAATAGCATTTTATCTATCCCATAAATAAAAATATTATGCAAAGAGAACACAAACAAATATCTAACAATCAGTTCAATCTACATTACAATCAGGGACATAAGACACAAAGAAAGTTCATGCTGAGCCAGGTTATGTATCAATAATTTCCCCAGAGCTTGGCACTATACCAGCAGCATTTCACTGGTACAAAGGACTGAGCAAAAAGAGTAACATTCCCTAGGACAATTGTAATTGGTATTATGAGCTGGGGGAAAAGGGACTATTTTAGGTTCTATTAAAAAGTAGGGCTACTGTCTCCCCCTACTATACCTGCTATGCTACAGCCACTGTAAATTCCCAGAGACTATTATCCCACTGCTACTATAAGCACCAGCTCTCCCTATTATACCTGCTATTCCACAGACACAATCCCTTCTGAGAGGCTACTATCCCACTGCTACTATAGGCACCATCTCTCCTTACTATACCTGCTATCTCACAGCCACAGACCCTTCCCAGGGGCTATTATCCCATTCCTACTATAGGCACCATCTCTCCCTACTATACCTGCTATCTCATGGCCACAGTCCCTTCCCAGGGATTATTATCCCACTGCTACTATAGGCACCAGCTCTCCCTACTATACCTGCTATCCCACAGTCCCTTCCCAGAGGCTATTATCCTACTGCTACTATAGTCTGCCCATGCTGCTTGGAGCCCTTATAAAGACAACTTTGAAACTTGACTGTTTCACCTGCCTCCCTCCAGGTATGGTTGAAATACCACTTTCAAAGTGGAGACCAGATTAGGGTGATTGCCCAGTGACCCTTCAGCTCAAGAGCTGTGCCTTTGTCTTCTGCATTTCACACAGTGCCTGGTCAGACAACCCAGCAAGCAGCCACCACGTGGAGGAGCAGGGGGTAGAGGTAAGGTTGCCACCTGGTCAGTATTTGACTGACTTAGCCAGAAAAACACCAGCTAGAGCATAGCCATATAACTAATGTAAAGGCAATGTAAATGTAAAGTTGCCCATCTTCTACTCACCCCCTATAGTGGTTTGCTAACAAAACCCTCAGTCTCCTCTCCCATGGCTTACATTTCTCCAAGAGGCCAATTTCCCTGTCTCTGATGTCATATACCACCCATTTCCTGCCCCATGGCAACATCAGCCCACCCATTCCCAGCCCCTGTGATGTCACCAAGCAGGACCTCCTCCTTGCAGGCCAGAACACGTCCAGCACCACCCACTGTTGTGCTGCAGACATGTGCCTCTTCTGCCTTCTCCTAGTTCCGGCTAGGGTTGCCACCTTTCCTGGAAAGAAATATCGGCCTTCCTATATATTTATATTTTTTCCCTATTAATAACATTGGGGTCAACCATCATTTTCCCGGCCAGGCCGCAAAATACCAGCCAGGTGTCAACCCTAGTTCCGGCCCTGGTTGCACCAATCTTTGCATGTGAAGCGATAGGTGATCTAGATAGAGAGCCCTGTACTGAACACTTGAATTGACCTCACATTAAGCACAGTGCTCACTTTGTGGTTTTCGACCTATAAGATCTAATGTTGCCCCACTTTTATTGCACAAAACGGATGGGTGTGGAGGTATATGCACATACCCCACTTGTGCTGCCCCTTCCTTCACTGGTGCAGGCTATTTGCATGCAATTTAGAAACCCGCACTAAATTTTGCACTTACAGTGGATAGGAATACAAGCGCAAGATGCAAAAACATGCCCAAAATTGTGTGTGACTAATTGCTATTCACAAAGGTACATGCCCCTCTACTGTATATTTGTTCCTTTGCCAAAATGCCAGGGTCCTCTGAATTTCTTGAGGAGATGTTACTGACAGGGCTCTATTTGTATGTTGCACTTAGACACACAACAGGTTTACACCTAATACAATTCACACTAATGTTGTTTTTGGCACCACAGACATTAGTGCATTAGAAATAAGTTTGCACTCACAGTGATTCAGGAGAGCAAAAGTGCAATTTGCACTGGATTTACTACAGCTAATTTGCGTCAATGACGATACATCATCAAGCAATTTTGCGAAGCTCGCTATGAAGCTGTAGTATGGGAGAAAAAACTGCATCGTCGATTATGGGTTGCATGCACATATTCACTTACAACTTTCTTCTTAAATAGGCCCCTTAAAGGAGAACTAAATCCTAAAAATGAATAGGGATAAAATGGCATATTTTATATATTGAACTTATTGCACAAGGCTAAAGTTTCAGCTTGTCAATAGCAGCAATGATCCAAGACCTCAAACTTGTCACAGGGTTCACCATCTTGGAAACTGTCTGCGACACTCACATGCTCAGTGGGCTCTGAGCAGCTGTTGAGAAGCTAAGCTAAGGGGTCGTCACTAATTATCCAGCAGAAAATGAGGTTCCCTTGTAATATTAGCTGATGCTACAGGGCTGATTATTAAATTCTGATGCTAATTGCACTGGTTTCTGTGCTGCCATGTAGTAATTATCTGTATTAATTACTCATCAGCCTTATATTGTGACATTTCTATTCTATGTGTACTGTATATTGTGAGTGGGTCCCTAAGCTCAGTAAGTAACAGCAGCACAGAGCATGTGCAATGAATCAGCAGAAAGGATGATGGGGAGCTACTGGGGCATCTTTGGAGACATAGATCTTTACTGCTAAAGGGCTGTGGTTGCCTTGGGTTGGTACAGAAGCACAAAACATCATGTACAACATTTCTACCTACTTTAGTTTAGCTTTCCTTGTCCTTTAAGAAACTGAGCCCAAAAATGGTGATGGCACACTTCTGGCTGAAGCAACTTATATTTTTTCCCACTGGTGATTCACATCATTGCTGGTGGCAAAGCATTTGCAGAATATTAGTTGCCTGTGGATGAGGAGTTTTATCCCATGCAACTCATCTATTAGTGCCATATCCTTAAACTAGGAAGTTTCCCTCACAAACCACTAGAGGGAGCAGGGCACTTGTTTTTTAATGTTTCTGTGGTTAATGTGGAGTCCTGGCCCTGGATATAGCTGAGAGATTTTTCGCAGGACAGTGGGTTTCTATTAAACCAGTAAAGCACATATATCCTATTTATTTCAGCGCAGGTGACATTTAGCAATTTTTGGGCTAGTATATTTCCTCTCTAATGGAATTTTCATTAAAATTCTTACTCTGGGCAAGCGTATTTCCTCTGTAATGGAATTTCTATTAAAATGCCAGTGCCATGATAAATTTGTAGAGCAATTGTTCCAGGGCTGTGATTCTCAGACTGAACCTGGGGCACGGGATTTACCCAAAGCGAGCCAGTCTCCAGGAGCCTTATGTAGTGATATAGATAGATGTTATGAGAGCAGAAGAATCGCATGTGGGTTCTGTGCATAATATGATCATTTTTAATAAAAAGTAATTTTGGATGGGAGGAAGACTCCAGGGGTGGCGGTGGGGGTTACACAATAGAAAGGGCGCAGCCAATTTCAGCAAACAGTAACTCCCATTCATGTCAAGGGGAGTTTTTCTACGGCAGAGGCCAAATCGATGCAATCAGACTTAGAGACTAGTGGCATTAACTGTTCTTCAGATAAGCGGCCAATGAATCACCGGCTGAACCACTGTGGTTATTATATACTTATAAAGGGACTGTATAACCCTATTGTGCTTGGCTGTGGAGCAGCAGTGTTTGGATTCACTGCCAGCACTTAATCAATCTCCAATGGAACATCTGCCCCAAAAGACAAGTTAAACAGCTTCCTAATCCCACTGCCTCTGTTCATCTATATGCTGCATATTATACTTCTCTTCTCATATTGGGGCAAATTCACTAAAGGGCAAATTTTCCCCACACTCCGCACCACTTCACCCGGTGCAAACACTAAGCCGATTCACTAAAATGCAAAGTTTTGTCTGAGCAGTCATATGCTGGCGAATTTTCGATATCGTTATTTCGGCTGGGCAAGC
Source organism: Xenopus petersii (assembly GCA_038501925.1). Lineage (NCBI taxonomy): Eukaryota > Metazoa > Chordata > Amphibia > Anura > Pipidae > Xenopus > Xenopus petersii. Next base: position 76,858,534 of record CM076688.1, read on the forward strand.
ATTTCCTAGTGAATTTTCTCTAGCGTTCATTACTGCCTAGCGAAACTCCGATAGCGCTATTGTGCTTAGGTTAATTTGAGTAGGGTGGGTACCTAAAAGTCATATGAACGTCTTTAATTGTAATGTTGGTGCAAATGCTTGAAGTGGTCAGTTATTATTATAAATGTCCAATGAGCCATAATAAAGACAGAAGAGATTGAGGAAGATGTTGCTTCAATTTATCAGTTCCCTGGTCTTAGGTGGCGAAGTAAACTCTGGCGAAAGAAGCAACGTTCAGTAAAATTCACATCTTAGTGAATTTGCGGAGTAACGACCGTTCGCCAGATCGAAAAGTCGCCTGGTGATAGGGTGCAAACGAACGCTAACAACGGTCTCGTTCGCTAGTGAATTGTCCTATACACCTGTTAGTGAATTGACGATGTCCCTGCGGATGAGATTTCTGGCAAATTGTCACTAGTGACGGCCATTTCGCCCTTTAGTAAATCTGCCTCATTGTGTCCACAGTGTCCCTGGGGCCAACCAATGCAGTTATAACCCCAAGCCATTTATCTTTAAGTCTGTATCATACACTTGCAACAAGCTAGAAAAATGTAATGTTATGACTTATCTGTCTATTCATCTACTATTCTGTCTTTCAAACCGCTGTATAGTTTTTCGGTTAAGTGGAACCCTAAAAACCAGATTACATTTCAAATTGGAGAGCTGGAAAACAAAATGTTAAATGGGGTGTTCACTTTTACAAGTAGTACACTTCAACCATTTTCTTTATATAAAACAAATTTATGATATATTGTCATGGAAAAAAATGTATAGTTTATAAATTAGATACCTAGTTAAGTAGTGAATTGCAGCCATACAGGTCCGAACAAGCTCTCCAAAGTTTGGATCATCGCAGTGCATTTAAACGTTAGTGCGCATGCCCTTCTTCTTCAGGGTCATTTGCATAGCAGTGAGCTGATTGGCTGCATTTTGCCTAATATTAGCAGCCAATCAAATCAAGGACAAGCAAATGAACATAAAGATGAGGGGTCATGAGCAACATCACAGGATTGGGCTGCAGCCTACAAAAATCTTATAATTCCAAAACAGAGAGGATGTCTGACTTGGCCTGGGTGTCAGAGATCCTATGCAAAGTGGGGTGAGTGGGAATCTGTGGATGTGCAGAAATGCTATGTAACAATATAGCTACAAAATCTATGCATATTAAATTGCAAAAATGTTTTATATGAAGAAAATGGTTGTTTAAGAGTATGTCTTGTAAATGCATCCCTTTTAAATAACTGGAAAAAAGCACAACAATTAAAATTCAAGACCAAATGCAAGTATTAGAATAATTAGAATATTATAATTTCCAGGATACTACAGATTTAAAGCATTTTCACATAATACACTAACGCATTCTTACTCTGTTACATAGCATCCCCACTGTCAGCCTCCTGTACATTGTGTTCTGTATCATGCCTCGCACATATCCCAGAACAATTACATAGTGATGGTGTAGAATTGTATTGGGATCAAGAAGTGACGTGAGGATTTGGAGAATGGGTTGTTTTGATGTAACAAGCATTGTGTAATTATAACCAAGACCAACTGTTAGCATGAGGCCTGGGCGTATTTGAGATCCACTTGTGAGCCATCAGTTATCTAGCTTTACCAACACCCATATGAGGGGCAGAGAGGGATAGACAAGAGTGTCCAGAAAAAAAGCTGGGGATACAATACTTTGTTCCTTTCTTGCTATATTACAGAGGAACATCCTCCAGTACTTTTGACTATAAGCTGTTTAGGGAAGTTGTGTTTCTAAATTCCAAGTGTCCTGTGCTATAGAGATTAAAACTTCTCTGTATTGATCTGAAACCAATTAACTATGTTTTCCATCAGTAGGATATTATATTGTCTTAAAGGACCAGTAACACCTTTTAGAGAACCTAGTCCCAATCAATAAACTTACTTTGGTAACAACTAATATGCTGCTGCATCCTGATTTCAAGTTAGGAATCCGGTAAAAAAGGAAACCGCCGCTTTCCAATGGAGTCCAAAGGGTCCCGCCATCTTATAACAGTAAAGGGATTCTTCTCCCTTGCGTGCGCGCTGCCAAGAGCCACTTCCTTTTTTTGGGGTCCTGTTTTGTGACATCACTTCTCCCGGCACCGCTAGTTTACTTGCAGCCAGCTTCTGCAGTTTCTCCCTTGCATGTTCCGTTTTTTCACAAAGCGGCTTTCCCTCCTCCAGCCCTTCCAGTAGCCGTGTGCCTCTCCCTCAGCCCTTCCAGCAGCCTTGCGCCTCTCCCCCAGCCCTTCCAGCAGCCTTGTGACTCTCAGCGAGGACTGCACATGATCTGACTTCCCGAGGCATCCCATGAGGCAGTCGGCAGATGTCGGGGGCACGCACGCAGTCATAGGAGCAGGGCTTGTTGCCATATCGCCGTTTTTCAATATGCCTTACAGAGCATGGAGAGGTATTTCATTTTGGGATTTTTTTGGATAAATGCAAGGTAAAAAAGTGACATGAAGTAAGGTATGGGTATTATATGGAGGGTGTAGTTTTAATTTTTTTAATAAAAAAATTTAATGTTACTGTTCCTTTAAATTTTTCCCATGTAGCTTACGGCTATAAACTGACAGGCCGGAAGCCAGCAGCGTGATCCGAAGATTTTTTTCAGTAGTCCGCTCTAACCCGCCTGGGTTTAAGGCCTCACATCACTAGTGCACATGCACGCATTATTGAATATGATGTGTTGGGGGGGGCAAGGACTAACAGCAAGGTGGGGCAAGAGACCAGAGCAGGGGTAGGCAGACAGAAGAGGGATGTGTCTAGTGCCCCCCCCCCCCCACACCAACCACAATTGCATCTTGTGTCTACCCCTAGTTCTGGCCCTGCTGCTATTACTTTTTTCAGTTCCATCCACAGCAGACTCTCTGCAACTCTTCCTGTAAACTTTCATCAGAGTGTATTAGCCCAGTGCTAGAGTGTTCTAGCCCCACCCATTATAGTGGCCAAAACTCCCTGAATATCTTTCAAAGTCTCCTGTTGCAAAAATTGCAGCAGGGTGCTGAAAGTTGTAGTTTAGCAGAGTTTGCTATACATAAATGAGCTGAACGCAGTGGGTGGCTGAGTATGGCCCTTGCTGTGATTCTGAAAGCTCTTTTTACCCACTGAAGATAAGTCGCAGCTATGCAGGTGCCTACTTTCCATAGTACCCCTATAATTGTGGTTATTGCATCTGTTTCACAATGGACTCTCCTACTAACACAGCTGTGTGCCTGAGCTATCAAACAACTATATAAATAACTTGCAATTAGGACACAGAAGTAAAGTATGTGAAGAGGTTAAATGCATCCCCTAGCCACAATTAATGCCAATATGACACAGTTTGTGCCCATAACGTATAACTGAAATGTACGTTTAATTAATTGCACGTCACTCTTCTGATCTGGAAAGAATTTGGTTATCAGATAATCTTTCAGAATTCTGTTTTAAAACTTATCTGTTTTAAAAAGGCAGTGTGTACCATTTTTCAAAATTAGCTTAATGAATAAGGCATGTGCTGAACATAGTTTTTCCTATTGTAACTAAGAAATATCAATGGTTTCTGCTATTTGTAACACTAAGTAAGAATGTGTTATGTGCTACGTATTAAGTGCCAATTTTACCTTGTAATTTTTTAAACCTGCAGAACATAAGTGGAGCTGATAAAACTAATTACCAGTCCACCTAGAAGCCACTGATAAATGAGCTGCTCATGGCCTGCTCTATTCTTAATCTCAGCCATAAATCAGGGCAGGACTGCTGCTTACAATGGGTATCAAATAGGATCTGCGCCACTGTGACAGAATGTATAAAGATAGCTAGAATCTCAGCCATAAAGCAGGGCAGGACTGCTGCTTACAATGGGTATGAGATAGGATATGTGCCAATTTGACAGAATGCTCTGTTATACAGATAGCTATAAGAGTCTTAATTTTTTTATATTTTCCCCTGTGACCCATAAAGAGTAATCCAAGAGGCACCACATAAGTCAGGAAACATTTAATTTAGCCCATATTTCTTACTCTGATCCAGCCGCCTGCAGTGCTCCTAAGAATGAGTGTGAAGGAATGGTTTGGGGTTAGTGGAATAGTTTGGCAAGCATCCCCCTTTCACCCAAAATATAATAAGCAGCCCTGGGTTTCTGCTGAGCCACTCGCCCAGTAACCAATGGAAAACCTGCTATTACATGCCTTCAAACACCACGGCTCCCAGACAGCAAAATTACTGCCAGATTTTAGCATCTGCAGGGTGTCTGATGCCAGAACAGAGTTTCAGGGAGGAGAAGCAGAGAGGTCTCTGATGGCTAAGCAAACATTAGGTAATCCCAGTCATTTAAGTCACTCAGCCGCACACTTATCCTGTCTGCCCTCACCCTCTTTTCTCCATATAACAGCAATGAGATCTGAATCCCTGGCCCCTTACATAACCAGGGAGCATCCACCATACAACACCTGCTTCAGCATGTATTCACTGATGGATTGGAAGCATTGTAAAATGATATTACATCTATTCCTATAGACGATGTTCTTTCTAATTTCTGTTAATGTATCTCCATAATGATTGGTAAGTGGTAAGGTCAGTCAGACCCTTTCTCAATGTCAAACCCTAGATAATGAAATAATATCAGAGCACAACTTTGATGTTTCAGTTCCAGAGACAGAAAAAAAACCCACATAAATGAATAACTACCTATGCAATTAAAACAGGAGATTGTTGCCAAAAGCAATCCACAATTAAGATAAGTCATTGAGATGAAAATAATATGAAATAAAATGTCCAGCACCTTTATTGCAAAGTGGGTGGAGAGTGGGCATTCAGGGCCGGATTTACATAGTGGGCGCCCCTAGGCCCATTGCCGTCTGTCGCCCCTGTCCCCTCCCCTATATTCGTGCAAATTTTCATCATCTGGACTGGAGCAATGGGCACAGAAAATTGAATAAATGATTGTATCTCCAGCGCATCCAGAGTCAGACTGGGACACCGGGGGCCCACCTAAAAACCATTGACTAGGGGCCCACCTATTAATCTTAGACCAGGGGCCCACTTTTAGTACTATTATTCTTCCTTTCCTTGCTCATCTATTCTCCTTTTCTTTACATACTATAATCTATTATTTCATCTATTTAGCCACTTTGTTCTCATAGAAATAGGGGATGGCCATGAAATAGTCCAAATGTTTAGCAGCATGAAGGCCCACTGACACCTAGGCCCACCAGGACTTTTCCTGGTATCCCTGTGGGCCAGTCCGACACTGAGCGCATCCCCAGTGTTTTTGAACCAATGTGGGAGTGGTTGGGCAGCATGCCGCCCCCATAAAATCCTGCAGCCCTAGGCCCGGGCCTAGGTGGCCTTTCCACAAATCCGGGCCTGTGGGCATTTTGGAAGCAATGGAAACTGGAAGTGTTGGGTAGTTGGAGCTTTGGTTAAGCAAAGCACTGTGTGCACTGGGTTTCATGAAACACTCAAAGGCTGAACTGCAAAGCAGATGTTGTCTTGTTCAGTTGTGTGTGGATCAACTGGAATATTAGGTTGTTTGATTGCAAAGGAAGCACCTGGCACTTTATTGCTGATGGAATGCTGGACAATAAACTCATCCATGGATTTGTGGAAAAGCAACCAAGGCCTGGGCCTTGGGAGGTAGGATTTTAGGGAGCAGCATGCTGCCCAACTGCACGCACATCAGTTCAGAAACACTGGGGATGCACAGGAGATAAAAATATTTTTTTTTAAATTTTTTAATATTACTTAAATGTTGATTTATACATTGATATAATGATTTATGAGGAAATTAATATTTAACAACAATTTCTTATGTAACCATCCTATATAATAAAGTTGAAGTGTCTCTGCGTCCAGTCCCTGTGTCCGTGGGATTGCACTACTGCGCATGTTGCCCACGGACCGTCTATGGCGAATTTTTTTTAGACTAGAACAATTCTGTTTTTATAAATGTTTGACTACATATGTTCTAGCGCCCGTTAATTTAACGGGCATAATGTCTAGTAACATAATTAATATCTGAATTAAAAGAATGAAATATGAGAGTGATTTAGACAAGCTGTTTGTTGACAGGTGTCTTGAAATCTATTGACCACCAGCTAAAGGTCTACAGGTAGATCCCAATCTACCTTTAGGGCACCCCTGGCTTAAGGTGGCCATGGATGCAGAGATCCACTTGTTTGGTGGTCGCCAAATGAGCAGATCTCTCCCCGATATGCCCACATTGAAGTGGGCGATATCAGGCTGATCCGATCACGGGCCCTAGGGCCCAACGATCTGATCACAATGCATCCGAAACGGGCAGTCAAATCGCGGGACCGCATACACGCATAGATGCAGGATTTTTTATCCTGCCCGATCAAGATCTGGTCGACTTTTGGCCAGATATCGATTGGGGAAGCCCGTTGGATGACTTCACACAGGGGCCAATAAGCTGCCGACTCGGTCTGTCAGCAGCTTTTATTGGCCTGTGTATGGGGGCCTTTAAAGAGTCAATAACCTGGACAGCAGGGCAGGCAGAGTGATAGAGGATGCCTTGTTAGTGTGTTGGGAGAATAAACTGAAGGACATATGTTCTGCTGCAAAGCTGAAGTATTGGGCAGTTGGGTGCTGTTGCGTTGGAATGCTGCACTGAGACAACAGACTGAACAGTAGTGCAGATAAAGTGAAAGCAGGTGGAAGGAAGGCAGATGGATTGCTTGGAGGCTGAGGATCTGGAAGGCCATAATAATGGACAGTTGGAGAGCATTAAGAGAAAAGCATAGGTATTAGATTTGCAGTGTGGATGAAAGACTAAATAGGCTTTTGGGGCAGCATTAAGGCACGGCAGGTTCACCATCCCTGGAATAAAAGTGCACACTTCTCAAAAGTGTATTCTGGGACCACAGATCAAACAAACTCAGGTCTCTCATTTCACATGAATTTCTTTGGTATTTCTTGTGCATTGCTTGTACTAAGAGCATTGCAAGTTTTCACAGTGACACATTAGGTAAAGATGACACCATGCATAGTTGCTTTGTTACCCAACAGACTCCCATCTCGTTAGTGACGCAGATAAAAGCATACTTGACTACTTGACATACAAACAGCAATAATAATTTATGAGCAGTCGCTCCCAAGACACCTGTATTTTCCATGAGAGTTCTGTTTACTTATCAAAGCACACGAAACTTCATTTTGGACTAAGCCACAGGCTCGCTTCTCTCCAGACCTTAGGGCAATTACCTCATGACCTATGACTGTAGACAAATTCCCAAACTTGAATTGCCTAATATGTTGTTGGCCTTTAGGATACATCAAGGTTATTCCAATACATGCCATCTTTCCAATGATCAGGCAAAGGGAATGGCTTGGCCTGGATGGAAAAGCCATGGTGGGAGCTGGAGATGGTATCCACTTAATCTTAACTGGGTATGTAAAGCAGACTGATAGAGCTTTGTCCACTAGAGGTAGCTCATACTCTATCATACTGATTTAACTGGTGAAACCCCAGTATGTGCACTAGATCAGACAGACAGATCTCATTCTTTTTACATCCTGCTCCTTCGCTGTTCTCTTCCCATGGTCAGGCAGGGGGTGGAGCTTGCTTCTGGCAAAAAGCTAGATAAATGGTTTTAATGTTATATAAGCAGGCAGAGTAAAAGTGTCTGCTTACAAACATGCAAGCCACAGGGCGTAAGGTGAATTAAAGATACTTAAGATATTTATGTACGATCTCAGTGCTTCACAACTGCGCTAATATAGCCTTACAACAGAATTATATTAGCATATTCTTGTCTGACATAAGTAGGAATAAACGTTTCTAAAAAATTAGGTTATTTAACAAAATATGATTGCAGAGCCGGGCCAACCCGGCCAGGCGCCCTAGGTAGCCTGGCGGGCCAAGGCGCCCGCTCTGTGCGCGCGCTCCAATGCGGATGCACGAAACTTTGCTCCAGCGCCCATACGCGAAATGTGTGCGCGCATGCGCAGAAGCGCATTTACGCGGAAGATGCCAGTGCCAGTCTAGGAGAGATGGGACCGGACACGGGGTAGGCGACAGAGCAGGTATGTGCCTGGCGCCCCCTCAGCTTTGCGCCCTAGGCACATGCCTACTTTGCTTACCCCTAGTTCTGGCCCTGTATGATTGAATGAATAAAAACAAGGTTCATTATTGGTTATATGAAACATCAATACAACCAATGCCACCATCAGAAATCACAGGGGCCCTGTACTACAACATTTTCTGGACCCCCTGGGCCCGGCCCACTCCACTCCACCACAACCCATCCTCCAAACCTCACCCCAGATCCTACCCACACCACAGTAAAAAGGCCACACAGATACAGTATCAGCGCTATAAACTGTAAATCTTCCTCACACACAAGTTATAAAACGCCATTGGTGGTCAGGACCCCATATAAGGGGCTTCAGCTTCTTTCGTGGCTTCTGGTCTTTTCTCGACTTCAGGACTTCAGCTTCGGGTCTTTTCGTGGCTTCAGGACTTCAACTTCAGGTCTTTTCATGGCTTTGGGTTTTTTCGTGGATTCGGCTCCGTTCACGGCTTGGGTTCTTCTGATCGTCGATCTTCAGAATTTAGGTGCAGCACAGTCAGGCCCCCCTGTAGGCCCAGTACAGATGTACCCCCTGTGCCCCCCTGATGGCAACCTGAATACAACACCTTAAATCAGAGGTGTCCAAACTTTTGGCTCGCAGGGCCACATTGGAAAAAGAAAAATTGTCTGGGGCCACATATGAAATACACAAACACGTTTGATTTGTAAAAGTAAAGGAAAAACACAGAAAAGAACTACAATGCCAGTTGGATAACCAGATGGAGCTATACACTGGAATATGGGACACTTGGATATTAAATAGACTTATTATTATTGCTAACTGGGCAATGGGCAGAGTCCCCCCTCCTCATATATCCTTTGCGACATGACGTTTCCTCTGGAACCAAGTTGGGCCGCATTCATATGCATCCTGGGCCGCATTTGGCCCTCGGGCCGCAGTTTGGACACCCCTGCCTTAAATAAATCAAAATAGGGTGCTACATACAGACTTGTCAACCCTCCACGATTTTTTCTCACCTCAGCAGTAGCAAGGAATGTGATTTGAAAGTGGCCAAAAATCTTCCTAAATTTAGCTCCCAGAAGGTAGAAATCAGTGAAAATACCCTGATATGTGCTGCAAAACTGTGTGTAGCATGTCATTTGTTTTTGTAGCAGTGAGCTTATTCCATCATTGTGCAAACACTAGTTCATGAGTATTCATTTATTCACTTTTTTATTTCAAGAACAGATGGACACAAGCAGGAAACAGAATATAGGTGGTATTTCAGCAGTAATTTAGTACATTGTCATTGGGGTTTTAATTCATATAGTCCCACATTCAAGGTTTATTGACCCTTTCTGTTCAGTGTCACAGTGGAGCAAAATCAGAAACAGTGTAAACCGGCAGGTGCAGCACAACTATTAAAAAGGGATGGGAATGCCCTGTTAATCATCGGGTTAGCCCAGGGCTGATGTTTTCAAGGATTTTAGCCTGGAATAGAATTCTGGATTCCACAGAATGATACAATCTTGCTAAATGTGCTGGCAAAAAACACACTGAGTGGGGTGGAAAATGCAAATGATTTAATAAGTGTTTATGGATGTTTGTGGTTGTTAAACGGCTGAAAATGATGGAGGGAGAAAGAATCCAGTGGTGGGAGCCCCCAATCAGCGTCCGACTTAGAAACCTCATGATAAATATTTTCCAGTTGCTCTGGTTCAGTTTAACTCTTTCAGTATATTTCTTGCCCAGTACAAACCGTATTATTCCCAAGGAGCTCAAGGAATACTGTTCAGCAACAGTTGGAGGGCTGACAAAGCAGATCCTGAGATTGAATGGGGGCCCATGAGATACAGGGGTCCCAGTGGGGAACTGATAAGTAGCTTCAATATGTTCATGATAAATGTCTTATTCCCAAAGTTTAGGGGGGCACTAAATTGATTTTGCCATGGGACTTCTAGTTAAGCCACTGGATACCTACCTGTAGACAGGAAGCCAAACAGATTATGGTAACGTAGGCAGTTACCAGCTGAAAGCCATTTTCTTCAAATAGTTTTTGTTCCTCAACATTGACAATATCCAGCTGGGTTGAGGAACAACACTCCCAGACTTTACAACATAAACAGGATGGTATCCCAGGTATCTTTGTAACTACTGTCCTCAAAGACACCTCCTTAACTGCTGCCTTTCTGTGATGACATCACATTGCATCATAGCATTATCATCCTATTTCTGTGCGATAGTAATGAGAAACTACACTTAGGGACATGTGTAGTGACGCTAGCAAGGGCCAAGCCTCAATACTGCCCTCCTATGGGTGAAGATCTAACTGTACACAACAGGAATAAGTAGCCTTGACATTTAGGGGCAGATTTACTATGGGTCGAATATCGAGGGTTAATTAACCCTCGATATTCGACTAGGAATTTAAATCCTTCGAATTCGAATATCGAATTCGAAGGATTTAGCGCAGGAAATTCGATCGATCGATCGAAGGATTATTCATTCGATCGAACGATTAAATCCTTCGAATCGAACAATTCGAAGGATTTTAATCCAACGATCGAATGAATATCCTTCGATCAAAAAAACTTGGGCAAGCCTATGGGGACCTTCCCCATAGGCTAACATTGACTTCGGTAGCTTTTAGCTGCCGAAGTAGGGGGTCGAAGTTTTTTTTAAAGGGAAAGTACTTCGACTATCGAATGGTCGAATAGTCGAACGATTTTTACTTCGAATCGTTCGTTTTCGTTCGATTTCGATCGAATTCTAACGAATTTAACCAATTCGATGGTCGAAGTACCCAAAAAAAACTTCGAAATTCAAAGTTTTTTTCAATCGAATCCTTCACTCGAATTTAGTGAATCAGCCCCTTAGAGTAATATGGCAGGAATACGAGCTGATACTAACAAATTGCAGGGTGTTAAAATGGCCATAGATGTGCAGATTTTATTCCCATGTACGAGGACCGACCTGCTACTTACCATTCAGATTAAATTAAGTAGTAAAAAGAAAAAATCACATGATGTTCTTAATTGACAACCGTAGGAAATTTTGTCCTACAAATAGTAGTGACAATCTCCCATTGATAAAGTCAGATAGAAAATAGATGCAGAGATATTATCGTTAGCCGGCAGAAATCTGTCAAACCTGTCTGATCGACTAAACGACTGATTACCATGGTACGAAAAATGTCATGACACTCCACACACGATCCGAAAATTGTATGAATCTTTGTTTTGTACGACTATATCTTTGCTTCTATGGCCAGCTTTAGACAGCTACATGACTGAACAAAAGGGCAATGGGTTTAAATGATCATTTTATTTATGTGCCTTTTTTATTTTTAAATATACCCATTAATAATACTTGTGTGCTACTAAGAATGCTCTGACCTATATAACTCAGCATGCATCAAGGTGCCTTTATATAGTCACATAACTGCTCTTTGACTTCAAATATCCTTATAATTAACAGTAAATCCATTGTGTTTATTAAGTGAAAAGTTACTGCTAGAGATAAACCAGTCCTAAATGTTAAAATCATCCTGGGAAATGTGCATTTAGCTTTAGCATTGTGCCTTTATGTTGATTTATAATACAGGGTGTAAAACCTCTCTTGAAAACATCATATTAAAAATGACAAAAGAGTATGGTAAAGAATAAATTGATATCTATGATATATAGCAATTATATATAGAAATCACTATGTTTTGTGGACTGACCATGGTTTTATGCTATGAGGTGATAACTAATATGGAAAAAATAGACAGAACGCACGACAAATAGAGGAAAAACCTTTACCTTGGCTCTCTGGCTATATAGAAAACTACAATTCACAGCATCCTCGGGCAGAGGACACGGCCTGGAGTTAAGAAGAAGATTGTTCAGAAAAAGAAGATAAAATTGTTGTAAAACAATAAAAATTAACTATCAACTAACGTCAGGAGATGTTGAAAGTTATAGTTATAGCACCAGCAAAAGGATTAACTGGATTAAGGGATACAAAAAGTTAAAACAAAATTACGCAATTCCGCATGTTGCATACTAATCCAACTGTAGGCTCTGCGTGGTTAGCCAGTGTTGTTGTTAAGGGGTTAACATGCAAGACTACAAGTCCCAGCATGCACTGGAATGTAAGTGATGAAACATCAGAGGGGTATAAGGGATGCGGGTAAAAGAAAGGACAGTTAGGCTGTTGAGAACAGTAGAAGAAAAAAAGGAAATCAGATTATTCAGGTGTCACAAATCCATAAATGCAAATTGCTTTATTCATTAAATAGCTCAGGGTTTAAGGCTGTGAGCATGAGGGAAACTATGTTCTCTTTGCAAATCAGATTTTCTAACACTTGGATTAGAAAGAATCCATGCTGAGCTCTTGCTTTAAATGTCACCTTTTCATTTCTTAGTGTTCTTTGGTGCATAAAAAGCTATGATGTTTTTTTTATCTCCCTAATGGTTATTACTGAACAATAACTTTGCCATCTCTTATTGTCATACTCTTGCCCTTATATACCTCCTGCCCCTACTCCTGTCTACTTCTGCTGCAGCAATCTAAACTGCCTCTACTCTCTGGACCCCCCTTTCAATTCTGTCTTTATATGTCTTCCTGTGCTTTCTGGGCACCCACTGCATTTCTCTGGCATTAAAAGCTACCCACAACAAGGAGTATGGATCCATCATCCCAGTAGGTCCATCTAGGAGTTCTTATCAAATTAGCCAAGAGAGATGCACAGATCCTATGCTCAGCCACCCAGCTCCTCGTACATTCATTTCCTCTCTTCTAACCAAAACTACTGCTATTGCTTTTATTGAACCCTTTGGATACCACAGCATGAAAAGTACTTGCTCAGACTGGCAGTGAAAGGGTAAACATGCACATTTACCATTTGCAGACATTTCATAAATAAACATAGCTCAAGGAGACCAAAATAAATACAAATGTCACCACAAAACAATGCAAAGTTTTGAGGCTCAGTTTCAGCTAAGCAGATTGTCTTGAACTACCCAGAATTACTCAACAGTCTTTGACTGAAAGTTGTAGTTCAACAACTGGAGGGCTCCACATTTTACATGCCTACTCTTTATGTAGGACTGCTAGTCAGACAAAGGTGGAACCAATTTATTAACGGTTAGTAATGGAAATGATCTAGTTGTAACGGTAGTGCAAAGTAACAACATACTGTACATAATGTATTTAGTTTCAGCAGAGGAACAGAGTAGTATCAACTTAATTCTGCATTGCATCATATATCAGAAATTAAATAATTTCAAAGGGTGTTAGTTTGTAGTGTTGCCACTAAACTCAAACATCCCACAGATCAGAAAGGCGTTTTGAGTGTGGCAATGTGTTAAACCATTTTTCTGACAGGAAAGTGCTAAAAATGTGAAACAAATGCTAGGGATACAAGGCACCATCTTTCTTTACTCTACTTACTATCCCACAGCCACAGTCCCAGAGACTATTGTCCCCACTACTACTATAGACACCATCTCTCCCTACTATACCTGCTATCCCACAGCCACAGTCCCTTCCCTGTAGCTATTATCCCCACTGCTACTATAGACACCATCTCTCCCTACTATACCTGCTATCCCACAACCACAGTCCCTTCTCAGAGACTATTATCCCCACTGCTACTATAGGCACCACCTCTAGCTACTATACCTGCTATCCCATAGTCACAGTCCCTTCCCTGTGGCTATTATCCCACTGCTACTATAGGCACCATCTCTCCCTACTATACCTGCTATCCCACAGTCACAGTCCCGTCCCAGAGCCTATTATCCCACTGCTACTATAGGCACCATCTCTCCCTACTATACCTGCTATCCCATAGTCACAGTCCCTTCCCAGAGACTATTATCCCCACTGTTACTATAGGCACCATCTCACCCTACTATACCTGCTATCCCATAGTCACAGTCCCTTCCCAGAGACTATTGTCCCACTGCTACCATAGTCACCATCTATCCCTACTATATATCTGCTATCCCTGAAGATGGCCATAGATGTCAGATTTTATTGTTTGTATGACTGAACATTCACATATCAATCGTTTGTTTCAATGCAACAATCTAAAACTAACCATTCATGTTTTAATTGTAGGATTAAGTAGGGAAAACAACACATCAGACGATGTTCTGCCCATTAATTGACAGACAGGAATTGTATGAAAGTTATGTCCCAGAAATAGCAGTGACAGTCACCCACCGTTATCATCAGATACAATACATGCAAAGATATTCTTGTTATCCAACAGAAATCGTATGATTGGTACAATTATATCTGGTGTCTATGGCCAGCTTTAGCCTATCTATTGCTACTATGGATATCATCTTGCCAAACTAATTAAAAAAGTTTAGCATCATTGTTTCTGTTCCTCCACATCCAACTGAATACCTGCAGTTAAGAATTTGCTACCTAACTGCCACAAAGACTAAAATATCAGAAAAAAGCAGCAAAGGAGAACACTGCATTTATCTCTCCCAGTGTATATCTAACATAGGTGATTACTAATCAGATAGCCCTCAGATAGCTCTCAGATAGCTATTTTCAGGGACTTGATTTAAAACTAAGTTTTTTTGACTGAATATGACACACGTCTCCCAGAGGGCTCCTCTCTGAAACATGACAGTGGGGACCCTGGGCTCAGGCTTTTGACTAGAGGAGGAGGCAGGGGGTGTGTGACAGTTAGAGGAGAGGGTAATTTAAAGAGGAGGAGAGAAGCAGTTGAAGTGCAAGGAGGAGGATCACACAGACACACAGCAGGAGAGCTTAGAGCTGTGACAGCTCATCTGAAGGACACCGCCACTATCCCGGCAGTGAATACTTTTCATCAACTTAGTGACAACTTTTTGTGATGCACAGGGAACATTGGAAGGAGCCCAGAACAACTTGGACTTGGACAGGCAGAGGAGCACAATTGCAAAGGGCACACCAGAGAAGAACACACTAAGAAGGGGTGTCCCAGAGAGAAGCAAACTGACAAGGGAAATCCCAGAGAGGAGCCGAGTGAAAAGGGTATACTAGAGAGCACACAGACAAGTGGCATCTTAAAGTGGAGCATAGAAAGGAGGGGCATCACAGAGGGTCATATAAAGAATAGTGCATCACAAAGAGAGGGCATCCCCTATAGAGGCACATATTGAAAAGGGGCACCCCAGCCAGTACCACCAGGAGAAGGGGACATGCCACAAAGCAACAACCAGAGAAGGGAAATACCAAACAAGCACATAGAGTAAGGGCACCCCAGAGAGAAAGGGTATAACAAAGGCTAAGCTAAATAAAGCAGAACACCAACAGGGCTACACTGAGCGGAGAATAGTGCAATTCAGAAGTAAAGCTAAGGCTCATAGAGTATGGTATTAAGCTCAGACAGGTTTGGAAGAATTAAGCAATGAGACATCCTTGTCCCATGCCCTTCTCTGCCCATTGGCAAGTAAAGTCCTGATTTTAGAGCTTGCTGTGGGCCAATTTACTCCTGCCGGTTAAAGGAAGATGAACCCTTGTGTCCAAGGGTCATGCATCAATGAGACCAAACACCAGCAGAGAGAAGGCTAAAGGAAAACCCCAAATCAACTGCAGAAGGCAACATGGCAAGGTGGCTACTAACCCAGGTCATTGTCACATTGGTGGGACTGCTGCTCATCATACGAAGGTAATATGGCCATGTGTGCATGTGCTGTGCAACAACTGTACATCCAAACTACATAACCCAGCATCCTTGGCTATCTCTAATACTAATAGTTTAGACACAAGCCTGGTTCTCATGATCACACTATATGTAGGTATAGGCAACTTGTGGCTCTCCACATGTGATAAACCACAACTCTAAACACCCTGTGTGTGCCAAAGGTTGCTGGAATGTGTAGGTGTGGAATATATATATATGCTGTTAAAATGTATGTTTTTGTTTTGTTTTTTAAACGTTGGATATTTCATATATGCCCAATGTGTTAACAGTCCACTTCGGCTTTAGGGAGATTAGAGACTTGTAATTCAACAACAGTTTGACATTTGCAGGTTTCAGCCAGGCATGTTGTACAATTTCTATCTGCTCTAATGTGGTTTTCTAGTTATACTGGAAGGTGCCACAATGGTTACTAGCAGTGACCCTCTTAGCAAGCAGAAAATTGTGGGGCTCCCAGTGTAAATTAAAGAATACTATGACATATTTATTTTAAGAGCCTAGAAAATAAGGAGACCTCCCCATACAATTCTACCCACCCAATGGCTGCCCTGGCCATCATTTGCCAGTACCAAAGTTACTATCTATTGTTGACAAAGTTCTGTATTTCTTTTTTACTTAGGATATAAAGACAGGTCCCTGGCATTCATAGGGTTAATCATGGGGTGTTCTGTTCTTCCCATCACATATAACAATGTAATCCTTTAAATAACAAAATACTATTGAGGTAAAAACATCTTAGTTTATATAACTGTGTTTGCCATCACTGAGCCCCTTCACCGTTTCAGATATCAGCTTATGGCTTTAAAACTCCTACCCCAGGATTGCTAAAGGTTCAAATATGTCAAGTATCCGCTCTTGAATTATACCCGTTAAAGAGTTGAATCACTGTACTTTGCACCTTAGGGCTTGTTCACACCAAGAAAACCGTATAGAACTGAATCACAGAGATACAAATGTGTCAGATTTATATAATTAAATAATGCTAGAAAGTGGCAAGACATTGGCAGCACAATATATAGGGGTGATGATGAGCACAATTGACAGAGTAAGGGCTTTGATAGTCCATAACCTTCTACAAACATCTACACTTGCTGTGCATACACCTGTCTGAAACCTGTATGGTGACCGCTGTATGCTGATTATTGGTTTCAGAAGAAAGCCCCATCCAATATAACTCCCAAAAAAGAAACTGCCCAGAATAAAGCAATGGGAGTTTCAAAGCCAACCTGGGTCAGGTGTAATGCAGAAAATCCAGTCACACAGGGAACCATGTCAATTAGGGAGGGCAATAAATCTGTCAGCTTGGGCTCTTAAAGAGATGCAACAGGGCTATTAGGCAGGGCTACTAGCACTATATGCCTTTTTATGGCACACAGGTGCTTCATTTTCTAGATTTTTTTTACTAATTAGACTTAAAGGGGAATATTGCTCTTGCAAATAACATTTTGAGAAAACATCTCTCTGCAGAATTAGAAGTAGAAATTCACTGCGGATGTCAAAGTTGTGGTTCTCTAGGTGCTGGGAATTACAACCTAATGGCAAATTCACAAGATTTACAGAGGAAGAGGATTCTGGGAGTTGTAGCTTTATGGGCCACTTGCACGTGGTATTTTGTTTTTGGTCATTATCTTTTACATTAAGTAGATAGATAAAAATAGTATTATGAGTTAAAAAAAAATGTTTCCTCTCATGATAATGCTGGCATGCGTTACACAACCTTCACCCAAGGTCAGACCTATCCAATCAGATCTGATTTCCTTTGCTTCCAAACTGAAGCCGATGCAGATTCAGGGACACAATTGTGGGGCAGAGCAATAACTGGGCACTGCTGGTGCTTACATACATAACCTGTTGTGTACTTCATGAGAAAGGCCTAAAGCTTTAGTTTAGCATAGGGCATCAAGATTTTCAAAAGCAGCCCTGCGCACATGCTACCTGCAACTTCCAGTTTATCACGATCATATTCATAATTTTTACCCAAACACTACTTCTACTAAACCAGATCTAGGACACCCAGAGTTCTCCAGCACCTAAACCACAGCTCCCAGCATTGCAATATGTGACATATTTCAAAGAGCTGGCTGTGGCACAAAATGGGCTTATGTTATTACCATGAATGGCTCATGTATTACCATGAACAGTAATACAGCTACGCCCACTTTTTATGCAGAGCTATTGGGAGAGAAAAAAAAAAAGTCATATTTTGCTTCAGTGTTTTCAATGTTCATGTAATACCCTATGTACATTGAGGTTGTCCAACCTGAAGCCTCCAACCTTTGTTAAAATGCAGCTCCCAAAAACTCATTGCGAATACTGGAAGTTGCATTGCAGCAACACCTGGGGGGCTACAGGTAGAACATCCCTGCTTAGAACATTAGGGACCCTAGCCTTGTTACATTTCTAAGGGTTCACTTTTCTCTAACATCTAACTCTTGCTGAGAATATAGATGGTAGCTAAGAAATGCAAACTTCCAGTGAGCTCTCAGCAAAGCAGGGAGCACGGCAGTTATAAAGGATTTTTTTGTAAAGCTTGCTTATGCATTGTGAAAACATAATGATTTATAGGATACCAAGAGCAAAACCTCAGCACAGAAACTCAAGCATCTCAGTCCATTTCTCATAGCCACAAAACTACAAGAGGCCCAGATTCTTCACCCATTGCCCCAACAGCAAAGTGGACTTTTTAGGGGAACATTTTTTTTAATACAAGTAAGGGATCAGTTATCCAGAAACCCCTTATTCAGAAAGCTCAAATTACGGGATGGCCATCCATAGACTCCATTTTGTCTACATTTTTAAAAATGATTTCTTTTATCTCTGTAATAATAAAATAGTACCTTGTACTTGCTCCAAACTAAGATACAATTAATCCTTACTGGAAGCAAAACCTGTCTGTTGGGGTTATTTAATGATTAAATGATTTTCTAGTAGACATAAATAAAGATCCAAATTACAGAGATCCATTACTCGGAAAACCCAGGTCCCGAGCATTCTGGATAACAGGTCCCCATACCAGTAGATATTTTCAGTGAACCATCAATGCAGAAGGTATGCAGCCTTCAATGCCAGAAGGGTATCATCTACTTTGACAAAAAGGTTGAACTTCAATAACGTCTTTTTTTTAACCTAAACTTACTATGTTATTCTGTATGTATAGTCACTGGGGCATTATTTGGGCTGGGGGCATATGTTGCAGCAAGTCCATTGGAGCCAACAGATACACTTGTACATGCAGAGCCTGAGGAAACCACATTCAGTTTTGTTCTGTAGGTGCTGGAATACAAGAAGTTTAGTTGGCCGCAATAAATATTCACTGCAGTGCGCAACTAATCTTCTGCAAATTCTGGTGTGTCACTATGTGAGGCACTACGTGACTAATCTCTTTGTGTGCCAGCACCATGAGGCTAGGGCCAGACGGGGCAGAAATCAGCTTGCTGAAATCGGTGAAGAAACACAAGACTTTGCATTTCGTGCTGAAATCGGGCAAGTCTGTCCGATCCAGAGCCGAAACAAGGCTTCCAGACATGAGCAGACAAAATTCGGCTAGCAGTCGGGGGCTGACATCAACCTGCAGATTTCAGTAGGGTGAATTCTGAACCATCTAATGGAGGCCATGATGTGCAGACACAAGACCTTATTTGACCAAACAAATGAATACCATACACAGTACGGCCCACCTACATATTGTTCTGTTTGTACAGGACAACAGTCACATGATTAATAGAGCAGGAAGCAAAGAGGAGCTGCGACATATCACGGAAAAAGCTGATATTGTGCATAAACAGAGTAGATTTTTAAATATGCCTAATACCAAATCTGACCAATATACAAAGTACATGGGTATCAAGCTGGATTGGTAGGCTGACAAGCACTTACTGAAAATTATACATAACTTTCTTTTGTATGATGTTATCTGTACAAGTATGGGCATATTAAAGGTGGTTTCTAGTTTTCCTCGCTGGGTAGTCCATTCGGGGTGGTTGCAGAGCCCCCTAGGGAAGCCCACCATGCTGTGCAGAGCCTGTAGCAGCAGATGTAGATTTTACTGCACTGGCCTGATTAACCCATGCCCTTTTCTCATTAAAATCCCACCGACCCCTGAGGGTAATTCCCCCTCTGCTCTCCAGTCTGACTGGTCCCAATTTTTGTATCTGCCCTTCCCTTTGGCATTATTTATTGCCCTTCTATAAAGAAACCCGTAATTCTGTCCCCTTGCAGTAAGGTGTATTCTGGAATTCCAACTGCATGCCAAGAGGCCCATGAACTGGAATGACCCGCAGAATGCATCTCTGTGCATGGGCTGCACTAATATAGGCCACGCTCAAGCAAACCAGGGGACTCCAGCTGTAGAAGAACTACACTTCTCAGAAGATATTTTGGCCAACTGACAGGAGAACGCTAAGAGCTGTAATTCAGCTAAAGGCCTACCCACTAAATGAATTTTTGGGATTTACATAAGCCTTGGGTATAAATTAGTTAGTTGCAACTGTGCTATGTCATTATATTATTGCTTGAAGTACTCCCCATCTCCCAGTCCTATGTATATACCTATATATATATATATATATATATATATATCTATATATATATATATATATATATATATATACACTTGCTGAGAGAAATGATATGGCATCTACTCAAATATACATAGATGCAAATATACAGAGAAAGAATGTTATTGACAACTAGCTCTATCCTCATACTGTACTGTCTAAGGAATCAATATGGCATCTCCCACCCCTATGTATAAATACAAATAAACAGAGAAAGAGCTTTTATACACACAGTGTGTTATAACTCTATGATGTATAAAGGCATGTCTGAATAATATAAGCCTTAACTGAAAACAAGTTACATTTTCCCTTTACAAAAGTGACCATATCTGTATGAGAGTTAAAAGAGTTAAACAAGTGCTTGCACCTCAGTAATTGTTTGAATGGCAGCAAGAAAGTTTACGAGGTCACGGGATATAAATTGGTTAAAGAAAGGTCACCCAGAGAGTGCTAGGCATCAAGCCCTTGCCCACTTCAAAGATAAGCACCTGATTTCCAGTTCACTCCCTCTCCTTTCATCACCCACACGAAGGCCACACTTTAGCCCCTTCATGAGTAAGTGTAGGGAATGGTAATTAGAAAGGGGAACTCATGGCCCCATGCAAAGAGGCTGCGGAAAAACTCAACGTAAATAAAGCATGTCAGAAATAAATTGAGCGGAGGAAGCGCATCATGGATTGGGCTTTGATCAGAGAATCACAGGACGTAAAGGGATCACCGGCTATTTTTGGCTGGACTCTTGTTTCATGTGATGGGCTATGGCCTCCCTTTGATCTTAAGCCCATGAATACAATAAAACAATGTGTCAACGGAAGTTGCCATCTTGCTCTGCACTGGTAGACCATGCATTCTTAAACAAGGGGAAAAAAAACATTGCAGACTACTACATTTAATATTGATACATAGATTAAACTCCAAAAATGTCACATTAGCACCTCACACCATATTTTTTAAAGGGGAAGCAAACCCTAAAAAATAAAAGTAAGTACAGTATAGCCAACGTGCTCTACTGAGCACTTTTTCACTTTTATTCCCTTAGGGCAGTGGCACATGACAAGATTTGTTGTCCGCAATTTAGAGGTGGCTGTGGGCTTCCTCCGGAGGTAACTTCAGTCGATTTAGTTGGACATACCGCCAGCAATTTCTATTACCGGCATTGTAGAGGCATTTTTGGGAGATTTGTCACCCTAAGCCGCGTCTAAACAATCGCAGGCAAGAAATCTAGCAGTGTGCCACTGCCCTTAAAAACCTTTTCCTCCTGCAGTATAGCTGACACTTCACTGAACTTCCTTATTGTTCAACATGTGTGCGGTTTTCCGTAGGGATGCAGCAATTACCTATAGCCCAGCACAGAACTTGTAGCTCTGAGTATAGTGCCCTGTCAGCAATCCAATTTGAATATGATACATTCAGGACCAGAACTACAACTGGAAAAAGGAGGCAGCTGCCTAGGGCGCTCAAACATAGGGGGCACAGTTAGCCAAGCCTCTTCTGCTTACCCCAATAGCTCCTAGTTTATATATATATATATATATATATATATATATATATATATATATATATATATATATATATATATATATATATATATCTCCACGAATGTCAATGAAACGGCACACCCATGTATAAATAATTCACTTCTTTATTATTATACCATAATCCAATGTTTCGGTCTAATCTAACCGATCACCCCTTTACACACTTTGGCCTTGGAGTGCGGATACTCACTAGACTGAGATAATAATAGAATGCTGATGCACACCAGGATTTTTCTTTAAAAATTGCTTACTGTTTCTTTAAAAATTGCTTACTGTATTTGATCGACGTTCCGGTCCATGTCTGGGACCTTAATAAAGGTCCCAGATGTGGACCGAAACGGCGATCAAATAAAGTAAGCAATTTTTAAAGAAAAATCCTGGTGTGCATCAGCATTCTATTTTATATATATATATATATATATATATATATATATATATATATATATATATATATATATATATATATAATATATATATATATAATATATATCTATATATCACAGTCCAGTGAATATCCACACTCTAAGGCACACTGTTAAGGCTTGTATAGCTGGGGTGCAAGGTTTAAGATATATATAACACAATATTCAAGAGAACCGGCACTCCCATATATAAAAAAACAATTCTCTTTTATTTCCGTTGCATCAGTATCCAACGTTTCGGGAGTGCTGGTTCTCTTGAATATTATATAAATTTGCTCAGCTGCTTGCTCTATGTAGGGCAAGAGCGAAGGACCTTTCTTTATATATGGGAGTGCTGGTTCTCTTGAATATTATGTTTTATATATATATATATATATATATATATATATATACAGTATATATAATAAATTTGCTCAGCTGCGTGCTCTATGTAGGGCAAGAGCGAGGTGTTCGTGTATATACTGCCACAAATATCAGGAACTTTATGAGTTGGTCTGGCTCTGAAACATTTCTTGGCAAACCTATTTATGAAGCTGACCTGTCCCAATGAAAAAAAAAGCAGGGACACCTTACACACAGAGAAGCCTTCTGCATTTTAAACCCTGAGCCGCCACATTGGTGCAGGAACTGTAGCAGTGGTTGTGCACCAGGAGGAAGAAATACATTTGCAACATTTTTTAATGACAGCATTTCAGGCATATTTATTTATATTCAGGGAGTTTACATCCCTTTTAAAAAGAGTTAACATGGGAAATCGGAGCTTCAATGTTAATTTTCTTTTGGTTTCACACCAAACATTGCTCTTGCTTGCTAGGGCATCTTATTTCAAGGAAGTCAATTCAAAATGCGCTCCTGTCCCTTCCTTGCTCCCATTGGTAGTGTCATTGTCAGGCATGCTCGAAGAAAAAAGATAAGTCCAACCATAGCCCCAAGCAGTCTCTTAACCTCAGATCCAGGCACGCTGCACTCTAGTAAGATAAACAATGGAGAGGTATGCTCACTGAAAAAGGGGGGAAAGTGTGAATATATGCATAAAAAATATAATAAAAAAACTCACACAACCAGAGTCACTGGGCTCCATAGCAAAATCATTTTAGGCCCACTTAAGTAGTTTCAATATATATTTTACAATAAATGATTTTAAACCATGTATCAGTCAATGTCTCACTGGCCCATGAGCAGTTGCAGGGTCTGCTTCCTCTATGGTTACACCCCTAACTGGCACCATATGTCTGGCGAGTACAAGATTTGGGTTACAGTTACAGGATTCATTTTATCATGGAAATTTTTAGACTACATGCTTTAATTTGAGGTCTCTAGAGGCTTTCAATAATGCTAAATTATTTTATATACAAGTTTCAATAACCCATGACATAAAAAAACTAATTTTAACAGATGACACTGATAATAACTGTTTTTTGATTGACGCAATAACAGCTATTTTGGTTGCCATTTGAATGAGCTCATTTAAATATGCATGCAAATGCATTACTGAGTGATAGGCAATTTGAGTGCTTCAGCATTCCCAGTATTGTCTACAGCAGGGTATTTTCTAGTGTTTAGTAGCCACAACAAAATGCTGAGCTACATATAGCACTGTGTCATTTCCCTTAAAAACACTACTGTTTTATGGGAAGGCAATCTCCCATTGACTTCATTTTAATCAAGTAATTAACATTTTTCAAAATGATTTCCTTTTTCTCTGTAGTAATAAAATAATACCTTGTACTTGATCCTAAGTGATAATCCTTATTGGAAGCAAAACAATTCTACAACCCCTAATCTGAAAACCCTAGGTCCTGAGCATTCTGGATAACCGGTCCCATACCTGTACCCTGATGGCTCAAACAATGGTGAGCAATGCCCTGCGTGAGCCAACGCACTACATTACACTGCATTTCAATTTACTATTAAGTCAGACATCAGTCGTGTTTCAACAACTTCAGCTATCATAAATAAAAAGTGGCAGCTGGATACTCCTTATATTTTACAAAAGGTTTGTGACAAGACAATGGTATCTCTGTACAATAACACAGGCATCAGCTCCTATGTTGCCCAGTTGTGCAATAACAACACTGGGAGAAACAGATCTTTATTTTAACTGGCGCAATACACAACTACAGGAGTAAAGCACCTAAGGGCTTTTTGTAGATAAAAGGCCCAAAATATCTCTGTAAAATGTCAGGCAGTGCTGCATAATTGATGCTTATTTTTTTTAAACATTCCACAAGCCTTGTTACCTGAGAGGCCCAGCACTGACATGAAAAGTACACTGCCACCTCACAACTATACAGGGAGGGTATAATGCAGCTCAAATTGGGAGCAGACATGAAAATGGCACCTTAATGGACATGTAAACCCTACATTTTCCTACCATGTACTGTATATAAGTTGGGCACATCTGCCTCATCCAAATAGCATGGTTTGTATTACGTACTTCTCCTCTGTTCACCAGCACTGTCACATTTCCAAAAACAAATAGCAGCTTTTACCCTCTGACACGTCATCATGGGGAGGGAAATTGCATGATTTTTTGTCACAAAACAAGGAAGTAAAAAATGTTTTCTCCTTCCCACCCCTAATTTGCATATGCAAATTAGGATTTGGTTCGGTATTCGGCCAAATCTTTCGCGAAGGATTCGGGGGTTCGGGCCGACTCCAAAATAGTGGATTTGATGCATCCCTACTTCCAACCAACTTATGCTGTCCACACATTAACACTAGCGACTTCCTCAAGGTGACCCCCCAGTCACTATAACCATGCTGAAATGTTTGAATAAAGGTTCAGTTTCACCCACAATAGATGTCCACAGGTCTCTCAATCAAAACTGGGCTATTGGCACAGCTTTCTATTGGCACTCAACACCATATACTGCTGTAATCTGCATTCACACAGCCTCCTTCTCAGTATGGCCTCTTCTCCTTACACAACATGCATTCCACAGTGGGACACATATGTGATACACTATATGAAAATATTATAAAGTTCAACTGTTTGCTAAGCATGTTGCGCGACACTGAGCTTCCTCAGGCACTCATCTTATTAATACACACATCAAAAGATTTGTACTATACTCCACATGCAGGTCCGGACTGAGAATTAAAATAGGCCCTGGCATTTGAGCTACACAGAGGCCCAATCAGCCCACAAAGAGGCCCAAACAGCTCCCACCAGCCCACTAAATACTGACTTTCTATGGGAACTTATAGCAGCCCCTCTGGCATTTGCCAGAACCCACAGATTGCCAGTCCGGGCCTGTCCACATGTAATAATAAGGGCACAATATAACGGAAAGGTGTTTTGGTAAGTCCACTGCCATATTTAATGAGAACTAAGGATTGCTGCAGTCTGAGTAATATCTTGTTCTACTTCAAAAGGAGAATATATTGGTTATCTGCACTTTTAAAGGGGACCCGTCACATAGACATAAAAAGCTGTATAATAAAAGCCTATTTTCAAATTAAACATGAAACCCAAATCCTTTTTTCCATTAAAACATCCATACCTGTTATAAACTTGTTTAAAAATATCAGCTGTCAATCACATGTTGCTTGCCCCTCCTCTATGCCTTAGGCATAGAGGTGGGCGAGTCGATTACTTTCACTTTCGATTCTTCACTTTCGATTCTGCTCTTTCTAGATATCACTGCACTCCTCACATTCCCCCCTCCCTCCCCACCATCTAATTATGTAGCCAGTGCATAGGGATGAGCTTCGTGTCTCCTATTCTGACACATAAGATTTTGGCATGATGCAAAACCTCTCTTAATAACAGTGTCCACAAAATGGCGCCTATCTGCTTGATGTGAATTCCAATGCTTACAGAAACAAAATTTAAATAATCTATATAGTGCAAGTGGAGTTTATTTTTGACTAACATCATAAAATAGGATTTGGATTTTTTTCTTAGGATGGCAGGTCCCTTTTAAGACTTTTTAAGCCTATTTATTTATCTATTTATATAAGTATGTGAAATCTTGATGATACTTATAAAATATCAAACTGATTTTTCCGCTTGCCTGTATATTCTCAATAAAAGTGTTTTGCCCAAGCCATTCAATTTGTGTCATGTGATAAAACTGAACCAGTGAGGTCAATAAACACCTACAAAATTTGGAACTTGTGCGAATTGATAACCCATCTGCATACCCATCATTTAATCTGAATGTGCCAGTTTTAAGTCAGTTTATCTCGCTTTGAATGATTTTGAACCTCACAGCTGCGTTTCCAGACCTGGGATAACAGTTTAAATTACGTTGTTATGCTTTGATAGAATTTGATGAGTTAGTTAGCTTATGGAAGCGTGACTGATGGGGAGATAACAGGTACGACAGCAAGGAGCCCGATGGAATGAGTATGTTCACGGTCATAGTTTACTTATAAGGCATAGGTGTAACATACATTAATGCACAGCTTCTCCTGCCTTAAGGCCCTTACACTTGAAATGCATGCTGAAGGTGTCAAAACATACATATTGCATTTATATGCTGATTTTTAAATAGAAATAAGTGCCTTTTTGTGAGTTTAACATGCATTTTTCTATGCCCCTAAGGTAGCTACAGTATACATAAGTAGACAGCGGCTGTCAATTCAGCTACAGTGGCCCATATATTTGCCCAAAACTGACAACCTCCTGATTGATAGATGAAGACTCAAACAGATATTGACTGGACAGGGTGGAGATTCCCATTGCCTGAAGAGGACCAGTAATCCCTGATGTGTCCGAATTCCTCTTTTTCATTTCTAAAGTGCAGAAATATACTGCAGTTCTTTACAGAGACGGGGGTGGATCCTGACTCCTCTGCCACATAAGGTGGCTTTCCTTCTTATTCTTGTTTCCTGCAAATAACTCTCCATGTTTCTCCTCTTTAGGTCACTGACAAATGAAATTCTAGGGCTGAAAATCCCTCCAGAGCCAGTCCTAAATGCCAACACTGTGTGCCTGACTGTACCAGGCCTCACCCGTCGCCAGATGGAAGTCTGCATGCGCCACCCAGATGTTGCAGCCTCTGCCATCCAAGGAATCCAGATTGCTATCCACGAGTGCCAATACCAGTTCCAAGATCACCGATGGAATTGCTCCAGCCTAGAGACAAAGAATAAGATACCATATGACAGCGCAGTTTTCAGCCGAGGTGAGTTGACATGGGTTAGTCAGAAACATGGGTTTTATTCCAAAAATGTGACTTTAAAAGAGTTATACACGTTTAACCTTTATTTTTTTAGGTGCAAGATTGTGCCAGAGGGTAGGGCTATGATGCCACAGGTGATTGGCTGACTGCAACGTCAATCAGTACAAAATCTTGTCCAGACTTTAGACTTCTGAAATTCAGGCAGGGAGTTTTGACCCCACAGCAAGTGTGAAAACCAGACAGTGGCAACCCTAATACTGAGAGAACTGGTCTTTATTTTTGTACTTTTTCTAAAATTAGCTTTTTTGTTCAGGAGCTCTCCAGTTTGGAATATTAGCAGCTTTCTGGTTGCTAGGATTACATTTACCCTAACGACCAGGAATGGTTTGAATGACCGACTGGAAGATGAATAGGCGAAGCCCTGAATATAATGAGTAATAATAAGCAACAATAAGGGAAAGGCCCCCACTCATCCCAGAACCTCCCTAATCTGGTTCCCAACAGTTAGTGATTTTGGTTTTGCTCACCTGCTAATACTGAGCCACAGTTCCCAGCATTCTCAGTAGTAGTAGTTATTATAGACATAGGCTGGTGAGATTCCTCATTTACTGCATAGAGCAGAAATATTTTAGGAGAATTTTCCAAACGTGTTTGGAATGCCTGACGTAATCTGCTCCTAAACAGATGCCAGCACCAAAGGTGTTATTTCCTGGGTGTCCTCCCAAATCATAAATCAAATCCCAAAATTAGGCCAACATCTGCACTCTTCCTGCCAAGTCTGTGATTTAAAGACAAGTCAATTTTTTCTTAACAACTGTAAATTACATTTATTTTACAAGGTGCTATCTAGCAATTTCCAGGCCTGCAGAAGTTTGCCCTTTTTATGACTCCCAGAAGCCTAGGCAGCTCCCAAGAGCAACTCACTGTTCACCCCATTTTTATCATCAAACTTAGAATCAAATAAGCAAGGGACTAGAACTATTTAGCCATGTTTGTGGTCCACATTGGCCTTCACATGTTGACTGAAGACCTGCAGCTTGGACAACATTTTGTTCTAAGGGGACACATAAAGTGCAGGGTCTCTGGCAGATGCCCCTATTTGGACCCCTTTAAGACAATTCTTCCAAGGGCAATGGCAATTCTGTTGAAAGTATAGCCAATGTGTGTCCATAGAGGGTAACATGACTGCCTAGGGATCATCAGGCATCCTATAAAAATAAAAGATTTGCAATTAAACAATTACTTTTACTGGGTACTGTCACCACATAAGCATATAATTACTCCTTTTAAAATATCTTAATATAAGGTTTAATATGCAGTTATATTCAAGAAGCTCAGCTTTCACATACACATACAAATTTTATAAGTTTGGTGTTCTTGTTTACTTTATCACATCTCCAATATATTAGACTAGACAAAGAACAACTGATTCTGCTATGTGTCTGATGAGAGTAGAATGCTAATTCTAAGTGCAATCCTAGTGTTGCTGATAAAATGCAACATAAGACTGGACCTGGGGCTTTGTGGAGTTCTTATTCCAGTACTCGCCAGCAACAATGTGGTGATGATGAAATAAGGAGAGTCAGAGGGGAGCCCAGAGGTGTTAACTGGGGCACTGTTTGGCTTTAACAGCTTGCGAACACTTAAGCAAAGTCAGATAATTGTGTTCCTCAGGCTAATGGCTTTTGTGGTCTCAAGGGGAAAAAATGTGCCCTGTGTCTCTGTGCCACAAATTGGCACAAAGTGCGTGTCCGGGGTCATCAACCCTAATCTGAACTGACAAGACCTTCTTAATATTTCATCCTGTTTTCCCACTTTTTGCTATCAGCCCAGCCATGCATCCACCTTGCTGTAAATTATTTGTTGGTCTGATATTTTTATCGATTGTGAGACCACAGGAATGTAAGGAATAATCTGCTTGATATCCTTTAACAGAAGCTGCGTTTATATTTGTGATGACTGTCCTGCAGCCATAATACTCCTGTCAGGCACCACTAGGGTTACTGGGAAATGTAGCCTACGAAAAGCAGGCTTGACATACTTTACCTTGAGTGTTATGACTGTAATTCATTTTACGTCCACCAACTTTTTAACACGCATACATACAAACAAACATGCATGCACAGACTGCTTCTGATCTTGGCAAATAGCAGGGTAGGAAGAAATTAAGTCATTATTCTCCTTAGAAGAAACTGCTGCTACCCTGTGGTGATAAACAACTGCAATCAAAATTAACTCATCCACCTGTCAGATGGAATTGGCACACAAAACATTTTGTGACACTGCTTTTCATGTATGATGTAAATACCTTAGAATGGCAAAATGGCTTATTAGTCTGCACCAGCACTCTAGTTCACCACCTGTCATTTCTATTCCAATAAACTATAAGCATCCTGGTATCATTGTACAACTGCCAATCAAAATTGCTGCCCTAGGTGCCCACACACATAACAATGGTCAGACAATTTTGACACAGATGATCAATTTGCTTGAACAAGTCTTGCTGAATATAGTCAGCTGAAAGAAAATGTATCTGTGTTTAGAGGAGCCCCACCCTTTTAAATTACAATAGGGGGGTACATTATCCCTTATAATAAATGAGTGGTACTCCAGTTCCCTGTATAACTCAGCCTGCAGCATTGTGCCTTTATATGGCCACAGAAACCCTCGGTAATGTCCAATATCCTTAAATAGGGGGGTACATTGTACCTTATAATACATGAGTGGTACTCCGAGTTCCCTACAGCACACATTATTCTTTGCTACACTCGAGTTTCCTATGTAAATTGCCCCATCAAGATTAGAATGCTGACTTTGGCATGCAATGCTTGAAAAAGGGCCTGTGACGCCCGAAACATGTCGTGTGGATAGCAATAAATTGCACATTGGCAGTCATCCTGCATATTGTCCTTCTGTCCTCCTATTTGAATTTATATTGGTATATGTAGGTGCATGGACGGAGCACTTGAGAGACAGTTGGACTATCTACACTATGCTTATATGTGTATAAACTACTGATTGAAAGCAATGTCAGCCCTATTTATTCAGACTCTTTTATTCTACCAAAGGCCCTTTGTAACTAGCAGAACCACAGTGTACTTGCACTCCAGGAATGATAGAATAGATGGACACCGAGGAATACAGGAGATGTCAGTGTTGTTACTTCTCTCAGTTTTCCATACTTTACATGTGAACGTTTTTTTTCACAAGCAAGATGTTGCCGAATGACTTAGAAGAATTACAAACAAGTTAGGATATGTGAGCGACTGTGCATTGCGCTTGCTTTTAAGCGGAAGGGCAGGTTCATTTCTAGTTTAACTGCAAAAATCAGGGGTGGGTAAGTAAAGGAGGGGGGGGGCAGAGTTAGGAAAGGGAGGTGGAGGGGTTATAGGGGAGACATGTTGAGGCCAGTATATTTTGGAGGCATTAGGAAGACAAACAGAGCCGCATTTTGCACAGGAAGGTTAGTAAACACTGAGTCGATAAATAGGATTAACGTAAAGAATTCATTCTAAAACAACCGCAGCAGTGAAAAAACAAATACCTGCTATACCCATTAGGTTGAGGGTTGCTTATAACCTCAAACACAAATTAGAGGGCAATCAAAGCCCAAGGATTGTATTAATTAATTAATGAATTAATGAATTAATAGAATATTGCTATTTACTTATTTCTCCCAGTATGCACGACCATTATTCCAGAGGTTCGTACATGGTGCATCTTTAACACAGCCTGGGCTCTGCTTGTGTGCTGTAGTCTGCCTATGAGTGCATTGTTATTTATGTACACACTCACGGGTACCCTGCACTCTAGGGGGTGCACCGAGCATGTCCACTGGAAATATAGGTGTTCCAGAGGAATACAGATATAAACGCTGTAAGTCTTTTCAATGCAGAATTAAACAGTAAATAGCAGAATTTACAAGCAATCTCAGTGCACTGACCTTAGGGAAGGGCAGAGCCTTCATTACACACAGGGTGGGATACTATACAACATATCTGTTACAATGGCAATATCCAGAATATGCAGCATTTCCAGCAAATTATCATGGAATTCCTGAGGACAATACCCATACAATAAAGCGATGCCAGTAACTGAAGTTAGTGTTGATTTTATCTAGAATAATGATGCTTACTAATTTAGACAGCGTGATAGCATGTAATGGGTCTTCAAAGCTCAAAATATTCTGTACATTCTGCAAAGTACTGTCTTTCTTTGTATATTTGTGTTTATGTGTATATGTGGAAGCTGCCGTATTCCCATCACTTGCTCCTTCTAAACTAGAATGCATCATTATTCCAGCTAGAGTCAACACTAACTGCAGTCAGAGACAACTAGATTGCAGATGACTGGCCCCACTATAAGCAAGCAGAAGGTTAGCTCCCATCCTAAGACCCTCTCCATATAAAACAATGACAATTCACAACATTCCGCAATTCCATAATTGCCAGTGAAAAGCTTGTTCATGCCCATTCTGTTTAGGTAATTAATATGGCAGCTCCAACTCACGGGTATAAAAATGAGATGGAATAAAATCCAATACTTCCTATTTCGTTTTCTTTACTAGGTTTTCGGGAGAGTGCCTATGTATATGCTATAGCCGCTGCAGGTGTGGTGCACGCTGTTTCCAATGCCTGTTCCATGGGCAAGCTGAAGTCATGTGGCTGTGATGAAAAGAGACGAGGAGATGAGGAGGCCTTTAAAGCGAAGCTGCACAGGCTGCAGCTTGAAGCTATGAACCGTGGCAAGGGCATGGTACATGGCGTAATGGAACACTTGCCTGCCGATCCCCCAGGACCCCAAGATTCCTGGGAATGGGGAGGTTGCAGTCCCGATGTGGAATATGGAGAACGTTTTTCCAAAGAATTCTTGGACTCTCGGGAGTTGTTCAGGGACATTCATGCCCGCATGAGGCTTCATAACAACAGAGTGGGAAGGCAGGTAAGTGGCTTTAACTAATCAGTGCAGGTTACAAAAGATCCTTGGGGTATATTTATCCAAAAGTGAAGTTAGAGATCATCACAGTCCGCTAGAGTGAAATACCGCCTCTCTCCATTCATTTCTATGGGATTTTTAAAGGCGTATTTATCAAAGGGTGAAAATGAAAGTACACCCTTTTATAAATATGCCTTTAAAAATCCCATAGAAATGAATGGAGAGAGGCGGTATTTCACTCTAGTGGACTAATGGTGATCTCTAACTTCACTTTTTAATAAATATACCCCATTGATTGAGACTGGAGGAGAAGCACAGCAAAAGTTTATTTTCTTTAAGGCAGGAAGGTTAGTACATTTTGTGAATTATGTGATTTCACTGGAAGCCTTTCAATCAAGAAGGGACACCTATCACTAAATAATCGTTAGAAATGTGTTCAGGGTGTCAGAAAGAAACTTTGATCCCCCAATGAAGCTGAATGAGCCGCTGGCCTGTTGGTGGTTTTGCTTTCCTTACCGTAGTTTGAAGAAGGTTGTGTAAGGGTTGACCTTAATAAAACAACAACACAACAGTTGTGTTTGCATGTATCTGCAAATTAGTTCTTTTAGGGCTTAAGCCTTTTAAAATTCTTTTTTTCAACAAAAGCTCAATGACTGTAGGCTGGATAGTTCTACTTTATACAAATCATTTTTGCCCAGGACCTCGCTGCCACAGGTGAGACTTGGTTTAAAGAACCAATAATTGCATTGTGTAAAAATTGTTACTTTCATTACATGCATCAGGGATGCCAAATAGACTGCCCCTTGTTGGAATGAATCTCCCAGCATGTATGTGGGCAGGAATATATAGATTGTTCTGTCTCTTTTACTCTGGGTGAAACAGGCAGTGCACAGGCAGTGTTTGTGTAACATAGTGTTTTTCCGGAGATGGGGGCTGATTACACTGATGGACTGTGGGAAAGTCAGAAGGGGAACGCTTCCTGTTGACAATGCCACATCCTCTTTACTGCTTTGAGATGTTATGGGACATCCATGATCATGCTGGAAGATAGATTATCCAATAATGATCAGCGTCCTAAGGCTGGCGAAGGCGTACAACAATAAAAAAGGGAAATAAAAAATATATAGTGTAGTATTTATGTTTAAACGTATATCACCATTTTGTAGCACAATTGTAAGTGCATTACTTTCATACCTTTTAGCCTTAGGGCATTGATCATTATTGGATAATCTGCTTTTGATACAACTGAGAGACTGTATAGAGATCGGCAGAAGGAAGATGACTGAAAGTTTTGAGCTATCCCTATTGCAAATTGTTTATAATGCATGCTGGAAGATAAGCTGGCACTGCTTTAAAACGAATAGCTACATACATTTTTATTATTATTATTATCATAAAGCACATATTCAATGCACAATATACATTAAACATACAAATACTGTTCGGAACAGGCCAGATCTTCTGTGGACAGCATGCAAATCCATATGGATCTAATAAACAGCTCATTAAAAACCCAGGACCACTTTTTCACACTTTTGGCTTTCCAACACCTTCTAACATCTGAATGTAGCTGAGAAGTATAAAAGGTTCCCAAACCATTGAGAGGATTATTATTTGCAGGTAGCCCATCCACTACACCACAAGCCATGAAAATGTTGTTCCAACTGATAGCAGATAATAATAGTGATGGGCGAATCTGTGCAGTTTTGCAAATCTCCCGAAAATGCCAGTAATAATTAAAATTGCCTATCGCAAAACCTACACACTTTACCACTGGCGATTTTATTTATTGCCAGTGGAGAAAGATTTTCAGGGTATTGGCACTACAGTGGGCGGCAAATTTATTGTGGGCGACAAATCTCCCCGTCGTCCATTACGCTAAGGGTGATGGCACACAGAGACGCTGGCAACAAATCACCTGAAAAAGTATTTCCATTAAATAACGATTGCTGCAAGTAAAACTTAGTACTCACTGCAATCCAGATCAACTACAGAAATTGGCTCCTGTTCCTTTGTGCCATGGCCTTAATATAAGTGTTAGCTGTTGACTTAACAGCAGACAATAACACTGTCTATAATACATGGCTTAGCCGTTCACTCTACAATACATGGTTCGGCTATTAAAGGAGATGTTAATCCCACACACAAAAATATAATCAGTGAGGAGCCTTTTTGAAATATTTAAACATCTGCCACTCTGGTTGTTAAAAGGTTAATAGTAAGGCTGCAGCATCCTTAATAACTCAGTATTCCTTCTCCTCCTCTATCCTACTCACCCACTCCCTCTGGAATTTACATTGGCTGTTGGCCACTGAGCATGCTCAGTTCTTCTCAACCACACCCTCCAGGCTAGCAGTCAATTAAGACATGGCATTGCTGGTTCCCATATAAACTCTGCTCAGAGTGACGGGAGACCAGGGGACAGATCAGAAAATCTGTTAACTCCCTAAAAACACACACACACACACACACAAGATACTAAATATAAATAAGTTTTATCATATAAGGGTGAAGCTGATAAGTAACTAATTATTGGTACTTCACAACTCCTGTAGCATCAGCTTATATGATAGGCAACAACCCCTAAGCTTAGCTTCTCAACAGCTGCTCAAAGAACACTTAGCATGTGCGTGTCGCAGATAAAATCCAAGATGGGAAACGCCTGTGACATCTTTGAAGGCATGGATCATTATTAGTATAGAGATACTGAACCTTAAAGCTTGTTCAATAAGTTAAATATAAAAAAATCATTTTTAGTTCTCCTTTAACCCAACAGCCAGCAACAAGAAGTCTATTGAACATAGCTTAACTGTTGACTCACCAGCAGATAATAACATTGTATACAGTGCATGGCTTAGCTGTTGACTTGCCAGCAGATAATAAAATCATCTATATAATATGGAGTAGCTGTTGACTTAACAACAGATCATAACATTGTCTATTGGAATCTCTAATGACAGATGCTTTTCACTGACAAAGGGCATAATGTAAGACAGAGAAGCGCAAACTCAATAAAGTGATTGCATCACAGTCCTGCCTTGTGGATTCATTATTTTGACACAAATTGGGTGTCTCATTCACAGAATTGTTATGTCTCACGAGCGGAAGCTCTTGAGTTTTATCTGATCTTGACCTTTCTACTCTCAGATAGTGATACATGGTGGGACATTCGCCCCCTCTTCCCCTATTCTCTGCTCACAACGCCTGCCCCAGCTCTGAATAGGGAGGGCCTATCTGAAAGTTTCTGATCTTTTCCTGTTAGAAGTATTGGATCTCATGGACTATGTTTGATGTTAATGATCCTCATCTATAATTATCTAAACCACCTGTAAGAACTACAGTTATAAATCACTGAAAGGCCCCGGCTGCAGGAACCAAAGAGCACTGTTCTGCATCTTTGCCCATGAAATGAGGGGTTAAATAAAGAGCCCTGGCGTGTAACATGATGCCAAGAGCCGTAGACACAAATTATAGTGACAAGCCAAATAGTAACTGTAAAAGTTAAGATTACTGGAACGTGCTGGCTATGAAAGCATCTGGGTACTAAGTCTATCAACCACAAAATACAATTGAAAAGAAACTTGTGCATATGCATTACAGTTATAACCACTTTGAGGTTGGGGTACAGTTGTGGTCCCAAAAGATGTTATTAAAGGGGCCTAGTTATATGTACAGGCAGTCCTCGGGTAAAGCATGAGATAGGGTCTGTAGGTTCGTTCTTAAGTTGAATTTGTATGCAAGTTGAAACATATACATTAACTTAGACAGATGTTTGTCTTAACAAAGTATTTATTTTTACCTTTCTGTGCTCTGTAGTAGACAACACACACCAGAGGAGACTGTGCAGGTGCTTGATTAAAGTTAAATGCTAATAAAAGTCAAGCATACCATAAAACATACCTCCCAACTGTCCCTTTTTCAGAGGTACAGCTCATCCTGCAGTCCCTCATTTGTACTGGAAAGTCCCTATTTTCTCTGCACTGAACAGCCAGTTTCTCACTTAATTGGCTTTTAGCAGAGAGCACAGAACAGCTAACAGGTGCAAATAAGATACTTTGTAACAATTTTGAGACACAAAATAACACTTTAGATAAGGAGAATTATTTTCAAACTTTCATAACCTGCCAAATTTTGTAAAATTAACATGGTAATTAGGGGTGTGGCCACATAAAGGGGTGTGGTCAGAAAATTTCACTGCGCTATGTGCAAAACATTTTTTGTCCCTCTTTTTACTTCCAAAATGTTGGGAGGTATGCATAGTATGTTACTGTAATAGCCCCCCCCCAGTATGTTACGGTGGCCATACACAGGGAGATCCACTCGTTTGACGATGACACCAAACAAGCGGATCTCTTCCCGATATGCCCTCATTGAAGTATGCAATATCGGGGGCCCAATAATCGGATCAGAATGGAGGCCAAATGGGCGGTCAGCTCACGTGACCACATCAACGAAAAGATGCAGCCGCAATCCGATGGGATTTTCGAACCTGCACGATTGCCATCTGTCCGACTTTTGACCAGATATCAATCGGGAAAGCCTGTCGGTGGATCTCTACACGCGCCGATAGGCTGCCTTAAGTGTGAGTTGTATGTAAGTCGGGCGTATGTAATTTAAGGACCTGTATTTGTATCACAGACAGCACCTGAACTAGGATTTGTACAATATGGATTAGTGGTATTTCACCCTAAAGGGGTGGAAAGGGGTATTTCACCCTAAAATTAACTTTAGTATGATGATGAGAATCTGCAGTTGGTCTTCTTTTTTGTAGTGCTATAATTCTAGTTCATTCTCCCTTTATCAATTCCTTGGTCAGTTTCTTGGTCTCTTACATGCTTGCCCTGTTAAACAATTACAGGTATGGGACCTGTTATCTAGAATGCTTGGGACCTTGGGTTTTCCGGATAACAGATCTTTCTGTAATTTTGATCTTCATACCTTAAATCTGCTAGAAAATCATATAAATACTAAATAAACCCAATAGGCTGGTTTTGCTTCCAATAAGGATTAACTCTGTCTTAGTTAGGGTCAAGTACAAGATACTGTTTTGTTATTACAGAGAAAAAGAAAATCATTTTTAAAAATTTGATTCATTTGGATAAGATGGAGTCTATGGGAGACAGCCTATCCATAATTTTGAGCTTTCTGGATAACGGGTTTCCGGATATCGGATCCAATACCTGTAATACTGATTTAGATAAGAACCACTAATCATGCCCATACCGAAGGAGGTAGACAGAAACCTATTGCCATAAGCAATTAAAAAAAGTGGCTATACTTTTTTTTGTTAATCATGTGAAAATTGTTTACACAACCGGTGGTATATGCTGATAGAGCCTGGACTCTGGGGGAAACAATAATATGGGAACATCAAGACAGGCATATACCTATTTTAAAGTTTAAAGTACCCATTTTCCTTGGTGGTGGATCATCGAGGATAAAGAAAAACGTGTAACCATGGTCTGTTGAATCAAGGAGTGGGTTTTACGTGAGATTGAATATTATAGAGTGATCACACAGAGAGGTGGCAAATATATACAAAATATACTACACTATACTTTGGAAATTTGTTACTTTTTCTTGTTGTCTCTTCCTGGGCTTCCTTGTGAAGCGCCGTTTCACAGAATTTGGATTTGTAAAGATTTATACCGGTTGGAGAACGGAATAGAAATGGCTACAGGACCGAACTTTTGGAATCCTTAAACTTTTCCTTTTTTCAGTTACTAGCACTGTATCAGTCATCATGGGAAATATATTGTTAGCTAAACAAACAATAGTCATATAGAGCGGAAAGTGTGATTGCCAAAGAGTCTATCCCAAATACCAGTCCATGACAAGATTTTGCCACGTTACACAAACTGTGGTTGGGAAAAAAGTAAACAATGTTCTTTGATGCTGTAAACAGCAGAATAAATCACTCAAGATGACAGGAGATGTTGGCTCCTTTGTGAAATAACAATGGATTCCTGCATTCCTCGTGCAGTTACTTACGCCAAGGCTATTTATTTCAACCCTTTCAAGGAGCTTGAAATATTACAGTAGATCTCATACACATTTTTACATTTGTGCAGTTCTATTTGTTATCATTACTTTATTTCAAGCCAGGGCAAACTAAACCCTATAGGGGATAGCTGGAAAGATGGCGCTTTATAAAAACTATTTTATGGAGACCAATAGAATGCCTAACCAGCAGCACATGCAAAAAAATTAAAATTACTGTACCAAAATAAAGCCTCAAGGTACAAACTAAGTTGTATCCCCAAAGCTGTTGGCTTTACCCAAACTGGATGACCAACTGGCCTTTCTTATGTAGCAGAAGTTCTCAGCATTTTCTCAGGGGACACATTTATTAGTTCATTAAACACACTCAGTATAATAATTAGCACTGATGAATTTTTCTGAAACAGATTCAGCAAATACAACATAATGACTAATACCTGTTTTTCATAATTACTAATAATCGTATAAACCATTTATAAAGCATCATTTCTGCTCATGGGGGTCTAAACACATTTGCACAACCAAACTGTACATAGGGGTTGCAGGAAAAAACCCAACTTATTTTAAAATATTTGAAAACTATTATCAAGGGTTAAGGTATGCTGGGAGCTGTTGTTCCCTTGCATTCTTAAAGCTATATTGCTCAATAAATATTTCCGTCCAGCTCTTTAGGGTTAGCGGATTTATTAAAAGGCAAATTAATCACATCTCATTTGTGAGCATTTGCCTCCACAGCTTTATTCCTTCAACTGGAGCTGAAAGTTATTACTATCACTGAATTGAACAGTATTATCAAGCCAAAAGAACACAATTTCATACATATAACAGAAAGATGGCTGATATAATGCTGGGAAGAAGCATTATCATTGGTAGATTATATTGGGATGCAGCGGAATTTTATGGAGGGTACTGCAAAACTGGTAGTAATCAAAGAATGGTATTGTTTTCTCGGTTATTACTTTAAATGTGTACTTAAAGAGACAGTGTTTTAAAGGAATAACAATATAATGTAGTGTTGCCCTCCACTGGTAAAATCAGTGTGTCTGCTATAGAAACACAACTATATATATATAGTTGGGGGCAGCCATTCAAGCACATGATAAACAGTAGATAACGGATACGTTTTGAAGAATTCCATTGTATACTACAGAGCTTAGTTCTTATCTACTGTTTATCCTATTCTTTTTCAGCTTAGAATGGCTGCCCCCATGGCTACACAGCAGCTTATTTATATAAACTTTATTTCTGAAGCAAACACACCAATTTTACCAGTGCAAGGCAACTGTACATTATATTTATTATTTTAAAACACATTCCTTTTTTGGTGATACTGTACCTTTAAATTAGCTGTACACCAGGCAGACAACTAGTTGCCATATCAGTCATTGCATGGGGTTTAAAACATCCTGCCTGCCCGGGATTAGCTATGTATCTACTGTGCAGGTTTAAGACCCCAGTGGGTCTACATAGGCCTTTATTGTGATTCAACTTTTTGACCTAGGAGTCAAATGTTACAATTGGCCTGGTGGCCAAATCTGGGTCACATATTAAAATTGGCCAGACCTGGGTGGTAAATATGGCAAATATCCACTCAGTTGGTAAGTTCATCTTATTAGCACCCATTGCAAGACATTTTCAGATCAAGCATCCCTTAGCAGTACAACCCTTGGTCCGACTCCCTTCAGCTCAAACCAAGGTTACAGATATAGAAAAATATCAGCTTATCAGTCATTTAGTCATATTTCCATCAAGGTGGGCTTTCATGTGTATATAAAAACAGGAACTTCCCCCAACTCCTACCCTAACTGGTTATCAAGCTGAGGTCACCCTGTTACTTTTCCAAACCTCCAAGGAAGAAGGGGGAGATGCGACCCCACAGTTTAAGAACCACTTTTACAGAGTATAAAGTAACACGAGAGTATACACATGCTCAAGCATCTGCATGCTGGGTGCATCAAAATCTTCATTTTACTTGTTCAATGGGGTGTTCTCTCTGCATTGTGCAAGCCAAAAAATTCCTTTGTGAGAATAGCTATAATAGTGAATTATCATCAGACAGTCAAGGTCCACTGTGGGGAAATCCCTCCAGGAGTGTAGGAGGTTACAGTTCAGTATTTCATTCCCCAGACAGAATATTTCTTGTCAATTACATTTTATGGTTATGGAAAACTTGGCAGCCACTTAATTAATCCAGCCCAAAGCGACCTGTTTAATGCTTAGCTCCTGGTGACCTCTGACCCCCCTCCCTGCTCGACCTACCTCTGACCTCCACCCTCACCTTGGGAGCACATATGTCTTGTTAGGCTGCGCCCTGTCAAGGAAATTTTGGCTTTTCATCCCAATTTGCTTGGAGCTTCTTTCCATAAATTTTCAAAGCCTCTCTTATGTACAAATACATGATGACAGATACCTGGCAACATTAAGAAAAACTCCCCCTATGTGCAGACTTGCTGAGAATAAGAGTCACTCTCCTAGCTTAGGAACACTGGCTCCCTCAGCTGTCACTCTGGCCCTAGACAAGTGCCATTTGGCTTTGGTTCCTATCTTTTGTTTTTTTTGGATTTTGTTCCCCCAGGTGTAAAAGTATGGCACACCCATGTGTGCTTCCAAATATACATAAAGCACAGACAGTATTTTATTGTGACATTAACTCACCAGGCCAACAGCCATTTATCCAGCCTGTTGACCTAAATACCATATCAATACCATGGTTCTACTTCTTAACCCTAAGCCAATGCAACAGATGTATAAACTAGATTTCCTGGCAACTGCAGTATTCTCCCTGTCATGGCCACCAACAGATATGAGATTTTACATGCCAGGATCCTTTGTAAGTGGGACTTTAAAGGCCACCCCTGACTTACTGGGCAGTTCGAATTATTAGTTTTATGGCTTTAGGAGCTTTTAGACCCTTAGAAGTGCATTGGCCATGACCCCATAAAGGGTGTTCTGCCCCTAAGGGTAAGGCCACACGAGGAGATTCGGAGAGATTTTGTCGCCTGGCGACTAATCGCCTCGTCTTTTGAGCGACTATCTCCCTGAACTGCCTCAGCGTTTTTCCCCATAGGCTACAATGAAAAGTCGGCTGCGCTAATGCACACGCAGCAATGCATTTTCAATAGTTGCCCAAAGTTGCCTCAGTGAGGCAATTTCAGGCGACTATAGAAAACGCATCGCCGTGTGTGCATTAGCGCAGGCGACTTTTCATTGTAGCCTATGGGGAAAAACGCTGAGGCAGTTCAGGGAGATAGTCGCTCAAAAGACGAGGCGATTAGTCGCCAGGCGACAAAATCTCCCTGAATCTCCTCGTGTGGACTAGCTCTAAGGAAATGAAGCAGGAAGGGAAAAGTTCATGTGAATGACTGGAACAAATTTAAAGACAGAATGTTAATGAGAACATAAGATAGCTGAGGTACCTCTGTCTATGGTTTTGCAGAGGGGTGACCCCAGTCTGTCACTGTCACTGCATCTCCCTTTGCTCTGATTTAACCCTGAGACATTTTGTTTCCCAAGTGGATTTGTACAGAGGAACTGACCACTTTTTCCTTTCTCTTCTTGCCAGGTTGTAACAGACAACATGAAGAGAAAGTGCAAGTGTCACGGCACGTCCGGGAGCTGCCAGCTGAAGACTTGTTGGCAGGTGACCCCTGAGTTTCGTATAATTGGCTCTCTGCTGAAGGACAGGTTCTATGGAGCAACGCTGATAAAGCCTCACAACAGAAACACTGGGCAGCTGGAGCAGGCTCCGGTCCCCTTCCGCAGGAGAGCCAGCATCAACGACTTGGTATACTTTGAGAAGTCACCGGACTTCTGCGAGCAAGAACTAAATTTGGACTCAGCGGGCACCCAGGGACGGATATGTAACAAAACTAGCCCAGGCCTGGACAACTGTGAGAGCCTGTGCTGTGGACGGGGGCACAATATCCTGCGGCAAACACGCAGTGAGAGGTGCAACTGCAAGTTCCACTGGTGCTGCTATGTGGTTTGTGAGGAGTGTCGCATCACTGAGTGGGTTAGCGTCTGCAAATAAAAAAAAAAAGAAAAAAAAAAAAAAAGAGAGACTTACCTGTGCCGTGTCACTGCAACTTTCCCGCCACTAGTCTTGCTTCCGCGTACAATTCTGCTCTGGCAGTGCAGTGGGCAAAGTACTACTTACAGCTGCAAAAGGGACTGCTGGAAATGGTATCTCCTGAAACTGGATGTGTAAGCTGCTAACCTGAATTGTGGTGAAGACAAGAAGTGTGAAATAAAAACCATATGTCTTTTTGACAGTACATATAAAAATATGAGGAAAGGTATCCAGTGACATTTAAAAGTGTATAAGGAACTACTCAGAAGGACTGTTATGGACAGCTGCAACCGTAAACAAGCTTAGTTACAGTTAGCAACCAGCCAGAGGGTCGCTTACATTTTGCTGTGCATGTAAAAATCTGCTCATTTGGCAAAGTCACCAAACAAGCAACTCTTTCACTTATATGCCACATTGGGGTGGACAATACTTGGCTGATCTACTTGGCCCTCAAGTATTAAAGTGAGGTACCTTTATCTTATGTGGCCACCATGTCAATGTTCCTTCTAAGCTATGCACTCTCGCACACAAATTTTGAGCCCAGTGCACACAAAAATTGTGCATTTATGCTGACCTGCGCACACAACTTTTAAACATGTTCTCACAAGTTTAAATTGTGCGCACAAAAGTATTTTTTGCACACATAGCCGAGAAGGAATTAGAGGGAACAATGCATCACATGTCCTGTTTCAAATATTGGTGTTTCCAGTGATGGAACTAAAAGATACATGGCCCCACAGCAAAATCATTTTCAGGGCCCCAATAAACTTTCGGAAGAAGACAAGTTGCATAGACATATTTTAAAACTGCAATCAGTCATTGCCCCACAGGGCCAGAACTACGGGTAGGCAGAAGAGGCTTGCATCTCTTCCGTCACTTACCCCTACACCTGCCCCATGCCCTCTCACTGCTGGCTCTTCTTGTAGCAGCCCCAATCTCGCCGTCAATGCACTCTCATGCATGCGCAGTCATGCATACATGTGGGGGGGGGGGGCAGGTGGGCAGCTGGCTTGCCTGCATCCCTGCTTTCTGATTTGTTGTCATTGTAGACTTTACTTGTGCACTTTTGCTTGCTAACAGAATGTGGCTGCTTGGATTCCATACTACTTTTTTGGATGTAGTTTAGTCCCAGTGTAGCCACAGCAATAAAAATTAATTTGTACAGATCAACAGGGGCAAGGCGCTTCCTAGATATCAAAGAACCAACACAATTTTACAGAGACTTAGCAAGGATATGTTCTCAAATCACTATCCAAACTGTCATTTTTAAAAAATGTAGATATTTAATTTCATCAGTGAGTGATTTCAATGTCCAATTGTCAAACTACATGACTGAGATGTTGTGCCTTTAATGCCCTTTAATATAATACTCTAGCTACAGAGTTCAACTGGCATTTATTTTAAAGAGGCAGCTCAGCTTTAATTTTACCATAAAGCAGCAGCTCACCATTAAATGAGTATGTTTAGTATGTTATTGCTGGAGCTGTTTTAAGCTATTTTTAAATTTATGTTTTTAATATTTTTTTTTTATATATATAATTTTTGAATAAAACTCCTACCATCAGTGGAGCTTAAATTAATTCAGAGAGATGATT
Source organism: Xenopus petersii (assembly GCA_038501925.1). Lineage (NCBI taxonomy): Eukaryota > Metazoa > Chordata > Amphibia > Anura > Pipidae > Xenopus > Xenopus petersii. The sequence goes on from CM076688.1 coordinate 76,902,538, forward strand.
TGATATGACATTGTGCAGAAGGATATTATACTACAAATGCAAGCTTTACCTGCTACAGTGAAAGATGGTGGTGTAGCATTCAATGGGAAATGCCCACAGGCTGGTGCATTTTCTAGGATAGCAAATATATACACTGGGGTATGCTGAACAAATTGGCACCCTCATTGAATGCCATTTTCCTTGTCTTTTATACTCCATCTGGCTCCATTTCTCAGGCGCCGGTTAATTATAAAAAGCAGAAACAAATTGTTTCATAATGACCCATACCCAACATTTCCCCCATGAACAATAACACACAAGTGTGGACAAATCAGTCATATTTTTAGACTAATCCATTCACTGTCAGTTTGCATAAAATACAATGGACCTGAAAGAAACCACCTTCTTTCCAAAGTGTCCTGCAGTCCCGTGCAAGTTTTTGCAGATAAGGAAATTGGATGTATTGAGAGTTAAAGCAATCATTGTCTCCAAACACAACTGCAAGTTTAGTAATACGTAAAGGGCATGAACAGACTGGTGTTTCTTGCTTAGTTAAATGTATGCAGAACTCACAGAAGCCGCATACCTGTACACTAATTTGTCAGCACTCTTAACCGCATCTTGAATGCAGGTACGCGTGTCAGGCGCAAGTAGGCACACCTTATTTCTATTTTGTGTGCAGTTAGCAGTGCTTCAATGTGGTGTATAGCAACCTGAAGTGTCTGAGGATTTTAAGGGATGTCAACCCAAAAATGAAATGCTACAGTATGAAATGTTCCACTATATATTCAATACAAATGTTCAGTGGTTTTAAAGTTATTTTAGAAGTGTAATTCCTACTGAAAGCAGTACCTGTCTGTCCCCTTCTATTCTGGTGGTTTTGACTATTTACAATGCAGCAGAAGACAGCTTTTTAATAGACCTGTTTTGTATATTGTATAAAAGTTTCATTGAATTACAATTTCTTTCATTGTGTAGTATTTATTGGATTCACATTCTGTGTGTTATAAACTCTGTAGGATCCAAAAAGACTGTATTTAATCAGGTGAACTAGTCTCCCTTGCATGCACTGAAAAAAGGGAAAAGCAATTTGTAAAAAAAAGAACAAAGAACATGACTTTGTAAAATGTATATTTAGATTTTGTGTGTAATTCTATTGTAAGTTATTTGCTTTTGTGAATAGTAATTAAAAGTATATTTAAAAATTTCCCTTGAAGCAATCTTTATTTCACCATTTGGTGGAGGTTGGAGGGAATGTATTAGAATTCATGTTAGTTAGAATTCATGTTAGTATTCATGTTCCTAAAGGGAGGAACTCCACGGGCGATTTCGGTGACATCCAACGCGCAGCACAAAAACGCCGAAATAAGGTAAGAGATCGAGATTTTGGGTGGTGTAGAAGCGAAATAACTGTTGGATGCAAATGCTGCACGCTGCGACACCATCCACCATTTCAATCGCTTACCTTATTTCCGTTGCATCCGACGTGACGCCTGCCTTTTTGTGCAGTGCTTCGGATCGTTCCGAAATTGCCAGTGGCGTTCCTCCCAAAGACTGAAGTGATAGGACAGCAGGGTGGCACGGTGGAAAAAAATAAAATCCAATTTTTACATTCTTTAATAAAAAAAGAAATCTATCTCCAATATACTTTAATAAAAAAATGTGCACTATTTTTATAATAAAACTGACTGTATGCAGTGAAACTCCTCCCCCTTCGTTTTACTTGCTCTGAATGCTGTAGATAGGAAATTTCAGACGGCCCCTAACTGCAGGGAAACAATCATACTTTTAAACAGCTTACATCCCTGACCTGAGCAGCTCTGTTTCCCTATAAAGCAGCCGGCAACTGTGTAGAGATTTGTATCTGCAGACCTAGTGCAGTCTGCATTTTCTGATTATTAATCAGTCTTGCTGTATTGGCTTCAATGGTAGTTATTATTTGACTTGTGCAGTTTTTCCCTTTAAGTTCCACCAATACAGTATATACAATGCTGGCAAAAGCCCCACAACTTTTTGCACTTGATTTGGTTAGCATAAGCAGTTGTGGTTGTTTCTATAACATTAGGCTGGCATAGGGGCAAAGAACAGGCACCTTAATAATAATACTAATAAGAGCCCTAGTTTGTTCCTGCACCGTAGAAAGGCATACGGTCATCCCTTATATACTTTTCTAATTCCATGTATTCTATAGAATTAAATAACACTGTATTTTTCACGTCTCCTCATATATTGATTTTTCCTAGTGCAGATATGGGACCGGTTATCCAGAATGCATTGTCACAGGCATCCCAGGGCAGCAGGGTAGTCAATGTAAATGTAAACAAACAGATAAAGGGAAACTGATCCTGTAATTTTGTTTTTCCAAAACAAATATTATGGTCCTAAATGAATGTTAAATTCCTATCATAAAGCAGAACAGGACTGTTATTTCTTGCCAGAAGGGAAGTTCAAACAGTCACATTAGTAACAAGAAATACATTTCATAGAAAGCCACTGTACCATTTTTTACAGACAAAAATAAATACTTCCCCCCAAACTGTGCTATATTACATAGTTTTAAACTTTGTTTTTGGGTACAAGTATGTGTTTATTTCTTACTGATATCATCCCTTTAAGCTGAAGTGTTTCTTACCTTTTATAACATTTACATTATATTTAGAGTGTGCGAATGTGCTTGGAGATAAATATGAGATGTACCTTTTAACAGAAAGCAAGAACAACATTTATATAAAAACGCAGGTTTTATTCCTGTGAGCATGTTGTAACATTTGTAGCATTCTTTCAACGATACTGAAAGCCTTGCTTGGGTGCCAGGAAGAGAAAAAACCTCATTCAACCTGTGTAAATATGTACATGAATTATACAAGAATGTGGAGTTGGCACCATGCATTGGTCAAAATGTATAAAATGGATGGCCATGCCAAGCACCCACATTATTCCAGTACTACAGTAGCAGTAATATGTGGCCATATTGTTGTTCACTTACTCTTTACTAAGGTATATTTAGTGAGGCAGTTTAAAGGGGAACTGCTTTTTGTAAAATCAAAATGTCATTCTAAACAACTATCCAATATATATTTTAAAACTACTGAAAATGTGTAATTATAACTAAAGATATAATGAGGCACCCCCCCACCCAATGATTAAAATAGCCCACTTGATTGGTGCTCCTGCTCTTACCAGATCAGGGAATTGCTGCAGTAGTCCACCATCACCCTCCTTCTCTTAGTTCCAGCCGATCAGGCACATGCGCAGTAAAGTGAAATGCCAAACTTAAAAATGAGCCAGCTTTTCACTCTAATGTGCATTTGCCCATGGCCGCCATCAGGGGGGCACAGCAGGGACAGTTGTCCCAGGCCCGTCAAAGTCTGAGGTGAAAGGGGGGGGGGGGTCAGCCATGCTGCACTCTCCAAAAAAGCCAGGCCCCTCTTAAGATCTGAAGTGACGAAGGAAGATGCGGCGGAAAGACCCGGATCAGCGGCGGGGAAAGACCCGGAGCAGCAAAAAGACAGGAACCGGCAGAAAGACCTGAAGTGGCAGAAAGACCCGAAGCAGCGGAAAGATCTGAAGCCGAAAAAAGCCGAAGAATTTGCCATCTCCCAGTAGACAAGGAAGAAGAACCTAAGGTAAGTTCCACTGACCCCAATGTTTTTCATTAAACCATTGGCACCAATGTTTTTTTAAATTGTATATGGGACCCTAACCACCAATATTTTTTAAAAACTTTTATGGGGAGCCCTGGTGCCAATTTTTTTTTACTTATAGGGGGCCCTGACCACCGCTGATGTATGTATGGACATTTTACTCTGGTGTGGGCGGATCCGGGTGGGGCTTGGGGGCTGGGTAGGGACCCCATTACATTTTGCTGTACGGTGCCCCGTGATTTCAAATGTCGGCCCTGCATGAGCCTGCCGAGCACAGAAAAAAGAAGACTCCTGAGGAAGAAAGGAAAGCTTTTACAGAAATACCCCTCTGTTATACCCACTGCTAACTGCACCCAGGCCTAGGGGCTGGTTAGTTGGATAGAGCATCATTTACACAAATTGGTGGATCACAGTTCTGGCTTAGCAATGACATAGGTAGCACTGTAAGTACTTGAGTGGTAGATCTTGACTGGGTACCTCAGTTTATGGATACCTACCCAAGACACAAATGACAGGACTGTAAAAGCAATAATAACCCAACATCTCCATTATTTCATTGAGATATTTACGCAGCCCACAAGTAGCTGGAATAACATTGTCATGTCTCAGTCACCATTCTAGTCCTCAATGTTTTAGGCTAATGAGCTCTTTAATGATTCCACCCCCAGATACAAGGTAATAGAATATACCTTTGCTGTGGGTTCTGTCTAAATATGTAATTACTTGATAGACAGACTGAAAAATAAATAGATTAATAGAATATGTATTTACACAAAGAAGCAAACTGACAAATAACAAGAGACATAGAAAGACACATGACAGACATGGACTGACGATACATAGATAATTGATAGATAACTGATAAAATGTATATTTAATCACACTTAGAAGACATAGCCTGCCTTCTGATTTGGCCTTGGCAGACAGATAGATGGATAAATTGTCTTAATTGCCCAGGGGAGATTTAATAACGTTCTTTCTCCTTTCACTTGTATCTACAACTGTTTCTGTTTTTATTAGATCACTAAAAAAACAAAACCTGATCTCAGCCCCGCTTGGATTCAATGTGGAATTGGCCATATGTGATATCATAGGATTTTACTGAAGGCTGAATCATGTTCGGACAAGGCCAGCAATGTATCTCAGAGCTAAGCACAAACACACACACATGCACACGCACACACATACACACGCAGGCATCCCCTTGGAGAGAGGCAGCTCCCAGGCAGGCTTGCCACCATGCTGACTCACTTACTGGTATTATCGGTATCTTCCACCCCCTCTTCCCAAATTCCAACACCCATCCCAAGCCAACGCACAAATAAAACAGAATATACAACATGAGGGGACAGATTACCTGTAAAATGCAACACAAAATATGTGGCAGGGCTAATTCTGCTTAATTTTTAATTCCTCTTGCAAAATTGAGAAAAAGTGATTAGGGGATACATACGTGCCTCGCCCCACCTACCCTCCTGAATACAGTGCTGTATTGCTGTATTTAAAGGGAAGACCTGTGCCCTTAGTGCAAAGAGCAGAGCAGGGTGCACCCAATTTTTCCATCCTGCACTAAACTTTCCTGCTGGAAAACAGGTGGAGAAAATAATTATTGTGCAATCCTGAACCCAATTTTTTTCTCGGATAGCTTTCTTCGAGAGTTCTGTAGACACTTAGTGGCCACATGGTGCATGAGTGTCAATGTGGGTCTTCTGAAATTTTAAGTGTGAACTGTTAGATAATATGTCTCCTGCTGGCACCACGGCTCTTAGGAGATATCAGTAGACCCCCGATGTAAGGAAAAAAAGGACATCAAACCTGTGACCCTCTTGTTCAACTTCAACTTTCACAATCCCACCTGGCAGCCGCTTTCTTTTGCCCCACTCACCCTGCAAGATTCTGCATTTCAATTCCAGCAACGGTGATCAATCCTCAGGTTGAGATGGGTGTGATTTCAAAGATCTCTGTGACATCAAACAGTAATTAACTCCTTCAAAGAACCTGGTGATTAGCCCCCTCCTATCTCCCTCATTCCTCTGGGTACTAATCAGCTGGTATTTACAACACGCAGCTGGCGTTCCGCTCACAAGGTGCACTCACTTGTCCTGCAGGTCTTATAGCTTCTTAGGTGTTAGATCTTCAGTTGGACAAGCTCAGTACACCTGCCTCTTTCCATGTGTGCATTTCATTAACCTGTCATTTCATAGGCTCACAGTATCAACACATCAATCCTTCCCCAACTAGACAGACATCAGAAGATAGGAACCACATTGGAGCCATATGTATCAGGGGGATGCCAGTCATAACAGAGCAGCAGCAGCTGAGGATAGTAGAGGGTCTGTGACACTAGCGTCTTACAAAGTAGCACACGAAGGTGTGAAAAGATAACCAACTTCATTAGTTATAAGCAAATCTGTCCCGTTTTCCTGAAAAATTTGCAAGCACTGAAGTCAATGGCTGTTTTTTCATGGGTTTTTTTTTTTGGTGAAAAATGCTTTGAAGTCAAGGGGCTTTCAATTGCAGGTTCATTTCATGCAAAATATATTTGAAGTCAATGCTCTATTTTTCTTGTTTCTTCTTAAACAAAATGCATTGAAGTAAATTTACTTTTTTTTTGTTGCAGCCAACATAGACAAAATGTGGGATTTCACCACAAATTCCTACCGTTAAAAATTTTGCTCATCATTATTCCTCTACAGCAGTGGGGATAATAGCCTCTGGGAAGGAGTTGTGGGACAGCAGCGGCGATCAGCGGCGATTCCAATGAAGAAGCCGCCTGAGGCGGCTCCCCAAAATGCCGTAGGAAGGGTCTGTGGCTGTGAAGAGACTATGGCTTTGGGATAGCAGGTGCAGAAGGTCAAGTACCACTTTATATTAGTATTCCACAACCTGAGACCCTTTAGTTGTCTTAATGACATCCCTGTATCCATATACAGTCTACATCTGTCAGGTGGTTCTATAAGCCACAGGTGAAATAGTCCACTATTGATAAAACCACCCTCAAAGAATACTTTGGATTCCTCCACCAAAGAACATGACATTCTACACAGTTTCCTTACAAGTGTTAATAATATCTTATCTTCTCTGGGATTATTTGCGCCTTTACATGTCAGGGGCTATGAACATGTTCCCCTCCAGCTGCTGTATTACAACTTCCAGCACACGAAGCTTAAATACAAAAATCATCCAGTAGGAATTTAAACTTTTGTGAAAGACATTTTGTAGCCAAGAGAACCTGAGGTTGGAGGCCCAGGACAAATGCCTCAACCCTGAGACTAAAGATCAATGCACGTTTAATCCTTTGAAGAAGAGACCTTTGTAGTTGCTAACATTCATGCATCAGAATCCCTTGTTACTTGTTAGACAGGTATTGTGGTTCAAAGAAATGCTCAACTGATAACAAAAGTCAAGGCCCTGAGGTTAAGTGCAGTGCTTGTGTGCTGCTCTGTGTGTGTGGCATGCCATTTGTACCAGCACTAGAAATATAAATGTCCTAGGGGCAGAACTGTCTTTACAGGGGTCAAACACAGAATGGGGTTCTGCAGAGTAGTTATTGTGGGTTGAAAGAGTAGAATAGATCAATATGGTAAGGACAAGATGGTGACTGTAAGCCAAGGAGAAGAAATTTAAACTTTGCATCACTCTTGCAAAACTCTGGCCCCTAGTGTTTATATAGAGCAGTGCTGTCCAACGTATGTGGTTGCGAGGACCAGAATTTTTCTGGCCTACCTGGTGGATGGCTGATAATGGAAGCCAATGTTGATCACTCCCTGATTTTAACCCCATCTGCTCAAGCCCCACCCCAGATCCCGCCCACTCCACACTACAGTTAAAAGATCACATAGACATCAGTGCTAAAAAAGGTAACCCCCCCACACACACAAGTTATAAAAAGCTATTGATGGTCAGGCCCCCTTATAAGATAAAAAAAACTGTGGTGCCAGGGCCCAGCATAAATTTTTTTTTAAAGAAAATTGTTGGTCAGGGCCCCCCTACAAGTTAAAAAAAATAATTGGTGATCAGGGCCCCCTATAAGTTAAAAAAAAAAACATTGGCGCCAGGGGTCCCCCCATAAGTTATAAAAGCCATTGGTGATCAGGGCCCCCCTCCAAGTAAAAAAAAAAAATTGGCCAGAATAGAAAATATTCCCCCAAGTGATTTGGGGAGCCCTTAATAATATACTCACAAATACTAGATGGGAGAATGTTCATGATGCCAAAAATAAAAACCTAGTTTGATTTTGATTAATACAACATGCATTTACATACCTCCCAACTGTCCTTTTTTTGGAGGGACAGTCCCTCTTTTGACAGCTCAACCCGCCGTCCCACATTTGTACTTGAAAGTCCCTTTTTTCTCTGCACTGAACAGCCAGAAAAAGAAACAAAGTTTCTCACTTAATTGGCTTTTAGCAGAGAGCACAGAACAGCTAACGGGTGCAAATAAGATACTTTGTAACAATTTTGAGACACATAAAAACAGTTTAGATAAGAAATATTTTCAAACTTTCACAACCTGCCAAATTTTGTAAAATTAACATGGTAATTAAGGAGTGTGGCCACATAAAGGGACATGGTCAAAAAATCGCTGTTGTACATGTGAAAAAATTTTTTGTCCCTCTTTTTACTTCAAAAATGTTGGGAGGTATGCATTAAGAAGGAAATGTTTATAAAAGGACTATAGGTTTAGCAGCAATGGTGATATTAATTAAAAAATGGTTTAAAACAACTAGAAATCCCCCTTACAAACCCTTGCCAGGGTTTTGTGTCAAAGGGGGGGCCCAGCAAAGCTTCACTTACTTGATTAGCCAGGCCCCCCTGCTTTCAGCGTGCTGCACAGCAGCTCTGTGCACGGACGCTTTTCTCCTATTAAGATTTCCTGTACCCATGTGGTCCTTTAAGAATAAGTCCCGGTAAAGCTGTACAGGGATTGGATAAGGGGATCCAATCCCAATGCAGATTTACCGGGACTTATTCTTAAAGGACCAATGAGGTTACAGGAAATCTTGATAGGAGAAAAGCTTCCGTGCAGCACGCTGAAAGAAGGGGGGCCTGGCTAATCAAGTAAGTGAAGCATGGCTAGGCCCCCCATAGACACAAAACCCTGCGGGCCCGGGACAAATTTCCCCCCTGTGACCCCCTGATGGTGGCCCTGCTCCCTGCAGGGATATTACTCGTCACTCATATGTGAAAAATGAAAGTCATATTAAAACATACCCTTGAATCCTTATGCCTCCTAGTTCACCCACACATCACCCCTCCCCAGCACATTATTAAACACCTTAGGGGCCCAAACAACAATTTCCAAATGCTAACCCCCAGAAAAAACCCTGCCAGACTCACATTCAACAGGTAGCATTGGGCAGGCAGAGTATGTCACAGACAGGAAGCATAGGGGGCAGAGTATGGTACACCCAGGGGGGGCAGGCAGAGTATGGCACATACAGGGAACATAAGGCAGGCAGAGTATAACACACGGAACATAGGGCAGGAAGAGTATGGCACATACAGGGAGCATAGGGCAGGCAGAGTATGGCACACACAGGGAACATAAGGCACGCAGATTATAACACACGGAACATAGGGCAGGAAGAGTATGGCACATACAGGGAGCATAGGGCAGGCAGAGTATGGCACACACAGGGAACTTATGGAAGGCAGAATACATCCGGAGACAGGGAAACATAGCAGGACCACTCTAAGATGAACAGTTGTGCTGTGCTGCATACAGTGACACAGTGCTGGTTTGTATGAGGTGTGAACAGTACAGGACTTTAGGGGGGTGTTACAGGTGGGAACAAAGCAGGGGGGATTTTAGGTATGAATAATGCAGGAGCTTACTGTCTGAATTTGAGGTCTAAACAATGCAGGGACAAGTTAAGTTCAGTACGGATATCTTTTAAATCTTACACCAGGTAAGCAGCTACGGCAGGCAGACTTTCATGTGGGGCAGTTGGACAGCAGTGATATAGAGCAACTTGTGACAACCACTGCAAAAATACATTTGTACATCTACTAGCATATTTAATTCACTCTAGCATAAAACATAATAAACCTCTCAGCACTTGCACCAATTATACAGTGAAACCTCAATTTAACATCCCCTGATTTACGTGTTCCCTCATTTTACATTGTATTTTATGGACCCACCTATTTATAATGCATTATGTCGTTTTCTGATTTTTTTTTATTTTCCTGGATTTTACACCATTTTTTCTGATCTCCTGAAAAATGTAAAATCAGGGTTCTACTGTGAATTGACCCAGTGGCAAAATCAAACAAAAATCCGATATAGCACCGATGTTAGCCAGAGTATACTAGGGTCTATAGTTAGAGCACATTATACATGGTATTGACAATGACCTGGAAATGGGATCACTGCTATGGAAATGCTGATTCTCACCATGGAGAACAGGGTGTTGTATAACCACTTTTCTGACAGTGCTAGGACTGTACTTGTGATGAACAAATAGAGTGGCACCTGCCTGAACATGGGCTAGGTGATGGGGCTGTGTGCCACTGTTTGCTTAGTGCCTCGAGACAGGCATCACACCAGCCAAAGACAAAGGGAGCTATGTGTTTACTCTTGCCCTATGACATTACAGGGAATGTGCAAATGCAGTTCTCATCCTCCACAATCCCAGGGCTCAAGGAGAAGGGCCAAATGCCAATTAGGGTTATTGGCAGAATAAGCAATTGTCAATGGTTGCAACTAAAGGGGTAATGACAACTGTAGTTCAACAAGAACTAAAGGCTAGAAAACCTTTAGATTGTAAGCTCTTTTACACTTGTGGTGACTAAGATTTTGCCTGATAAAATACAAAATATTTATATATGATTTGCAAGGAAACTGCACTGCAGGGATGCAGTTTTTAGAAACTATCATATAATGCTTCTTGGAGGGGGAGCACATTTTATACAAAAGTAAAAATATACATTAACTTAGTGTTCGCCCAGTCCTCTGCACCCGGAGAGTATGATTTACTTTTTATTTCTAAATTTCACTCTTTACATTGCAAATAATTCACCATTTAAAATAGTATTCTTGAACAACAAATTAATTTTTTTTAGATGTAATATTGGTGTGGAGGCAGCCATCTCAATGATTTGTGCCCAATTCTGAGCTTTGAGAAAGCACCAGCACTTCAGGATGGAACTGCTTTAAGACAGCTATTGTTTTTACCCTTCTCATTGTACTTCAATACAACCCAAGTCGTGCTCGCTAGCTACCACTTAGTGGTAGACATGAGAATAGCACCCAAAAAAAGCAGGGCTTTTACGGCTTGGATGCTATTCTAATGTCTACCACTAGGGTGGCTAGAGAGCACTACATATTCTTCAGCAGAGGTGTCAAGTAGCTGCGACCTGGTTAGCTGCCCATTGCTCTATTGATAGGCTGCTAATGGGCTTCTTGGAGGAAGCAGGCCCGGACTACCAACTGTGGGTTCTGGCAAATGCCAGAGGGGCTGCTATGAGGTGCCATAGAAAATCAGTATTTAGTGGGCTGGTGGGGGCTGTTTAGGCATCTGTATGGGCTGATTGGGCCTCTGTGTACCTAAAATGCCACAGCCTATTTTAGTTCTCAGTCCGGACCTGGAGGGAAGCTAAGGGTTGATATCACTCCAATTTGCAGTGCAGCAGTAAAGAGTGACTGAAGTTTATCAGAGCACAGGATACATGGTTTGGGAGCACCTGGGAAATGGACATCATGTCTAGCCCCATGCCAAATTTCAAAATTAAATATAAAAAAAATCTGTTTTCTCTTTTAAATGGACTTCAGTGCAGAATTCTGATGGGACAGTAATATTACTTTTGCATTTTGAAAACATAACGTTTCCCCACAACAGAATCCCTTTAAAAGAACAAGTATTTTCCGCCAACCCCCCCATGCTCCTGATTTGGATCTTGTGCACAGCCATTGTTGCCACTATCCAGACATTAGAGCAAGTAGAGCCAAGTGGCTAATAGAACTGATAATCAGATTGTGCTTGCACTGGTTAAATAAGCAGAAAGCAAGCACTGTTTAAGCAGCTGCCTGGCAATGCTCCAGTGCCCATGAATACAGAGGCGTAGGTTGGAAGCCAACACTATGTTGGCACTTATGATAATCTGACATGCTTTATCCTCTCTTGTCAGCACTGGGTGCTGCATGGCAGCGGTTGCATAATTTTCCATTTCAGCAAATTAATGGTTTTGCCCAATGTGTGACATGCGGTGTCAATATTTTCCCTTTAAGGGGGTCAGGGCAACATTTACATTATCAGGGCTTCTCCAAGTAGACTTTAATGGGGTAGTTGAATACGGTGTAGAGAGTGATATTCTGAGACAATTTGCATTTGCTTGTCATGTTTTATTATTTGTGTTTTTTTGAGTTATTTAGCTTTTTTTTCAGACAGTTCTCCATTTTTTTTTTATCCTCTCTTGTCAGCACTGGGTGCTGCATGGCAGCGGTTGCATAATTTTCCATTTCAGCTAATTAATGGTTTTGCCCAATGGACCCCCCTGACCAGGCTGCATAAAATTGAGGTGATGAAAAAATCAAAGAACTTTTTTGATGTGATACCAAAATAACCAAAGTCCAAGTAATTCACCTAACTTCCGAAATATATATATATATATATATATATATATATATATATATAAAACTTTCCAATGAGTATCCGCACTCCAAGGCTAAATTAGATAGAAGGAGGGGCGCACAGTAATCTTGTATACACCAATGGTTTCCGGACCAGCACTCCCTGATGCTTCTGAAAATCACTCTGAGCTGCTAAGGGAAGTGTGCAACAGATAAAAAGATTCTAGAGTTAGCAAATCTTACCCTACACAATGAAGGGTAAAAGGAGTTCAATACCTGTCCCAGTCATATATTGAGGAATATTATCTTGCTTGCAGCAGTCTGTGTGCCTTTGGATTTTTTTGCCTGACATTGGAAGTCAGGTGGCCGAGTGCACCGAACCACATTAATTGAAGGGTGTGCAAGAACAAGTTTTTTTTTGCCCTTCTGACCCTCTCCCATGTTAAGGGGTAAAATAACAAATTGTGGAATTTTACTCGTTGGGCCTTTAGGGCATGCTGGGAATTCGGTGCAGGAGCCATGGGGTGTGGCACCGTGGATATCTTTTAATTAGGTCCCCATTCTGTTTAGAATTATCGATGTTTCCAGGTCTTACAGGAGTATTTATACCCTCACAGGGTCAGAGCCAGGGGGTGTCATTGAATTACGACAGGACATGTTCAAAGGGAAACTGGGCAAGGGCAAGGCCAAGGCATAATCAGGGCATGTTGTGGTCAAAAATCACCTAAATAAAATTTCCAGGAAGTTAATGTAGTTTAGTTGGCAAGTCCCAGCTAAGTAGTATGGGACCCCTAATAGGACAAATACTTTCAATATAAATTACGTCTATATAGCACTTACAATGTTTAGCACTACCTACATCAAACTGTTGTGTGAGGGGTCTCTGGTGGGTCGGGCCCTAGCAGGTCCAGTGCTATTTCACATTACCCTGCCTTGTCATGCAGTTCCATTCCTGCAAATTAACCTGCCTATAAAGATCTTATGATGCACTGGGTATAACTCACAGTTATGTACATTCTGTCTATTGAGAAATTGAAGAGTTTTGGGTTGGAATACATTTGTTTAGGGAGGAACATTTGTTTTTAATAGTTATGCAATATAAAAATAAAATATATGGTCACCACTATTATTCACTTGGGGGTTTAGCACAATCAGAATCTGATCCAATGTGATACCTGAAAGCACAAAACCAGTTGGACAATATTGGCATATTAACAGGTTATTATGGAGTTATTTGAAAATGGCTTGGCGTGCAGTTCTTTATTGTTTTGGCTGAGGGCCACGTTGAACTGTCTAGGTAATTTGGCCTGACTGCACCATGAAACCGGCTGGATTCAGCTGGGCAGTATCATCTGCCACTTATACATGTCTTTATTGGAAATGTATTTGGAAGAGTCTCGTGACTTAAAAATCTAGCCTTAAAGGGGACCAGTCACCCAAAAAAATATTCAAAATTCTATTTTACCACATTAGTCAAGCAAAATTGACTTTAATTCTACTATATAAATTATTTGAAGCTTGTTTCCTTCAGTCTGGGAATTCAAAATTATAGCAAGCAGGCAGGAGCCATTTTGTGGACACTGTTATTAAGGCAATCCTTGCATCATTTCAGAATCTTGTTTGTGCACCAGAATGGGGCACCCGATGTCTATCACCATGCCCTGATTACACAATTAAAGAGTGAAGAGATCGGGGAATGCGGGGAGAGCAGTGCTGAATGGAAATTGAAAGTAATTGTCTGCCCCAACCTCTTTGCTTAAGGCATAGAGGAGGGGCAGGCAATATTTGATTGACAGCTGAGATTTTTAAATGAGCTTACAACAGCTATGAATGCTTTAATAAAAAATAGAATTTGGATTTCATGTTTTATTTGAAAAGGACTTATTTTACAGATTTTTGTGCCCGAGTGACAGGTACACTTTAAAGGGTTTTTTTTTGTAACTTTTAGCCAGTCACAAAATTCTGATTCTCTAAAAGCCATTTTAATACTCTTATTGTTTACAGGTTGGTCTTGGATTATAAGCATTTCTCAGAGGGGGCAACTCCTTGATTACTAAAAACAGTAGAGATGCAATCAAATATTTAGATTTGTGAAAATGAGCTGCTACCTGTAATGGTTATTATGCATGACTTAGAGATCAAGTGGGCTTCCTCTTAAAGTGCCACTGTTGGTTTCTCTATGTGGAGGAGACCACACAGGCTATTCAAGATAGAATTAGTCAACATAAATCCACAATTAGTATGAATAATTTGAAGTTGCCAGTTTCAGCTCATTTTCACAAATATAAACATCTAAGTGCATCTGATTTTTAGCTTTAAACATGTACCTTGATTATTTAGCTTCCAACTCAATGTGCCATTACACACCATAATATTTATTATTCACTGATCATGATATACAGCATAAGTAGAAATAAGTCTAAAGCAACTGGACCTTCCAAGTTTTCTTAAAAATGTTTTACCATTCATCTCCTAGTGAAGTATCCACTTGGATGAGTGGCAAAACTTTTCCAAGACTTATTAGATTTATTTCCACTTGATACTGTATTCTCTGACTATTATAATAAAGGTATAGCAGGAAGTAGTTTACTCAATTAAACCTTTCTTAAGGTGGGTGATTAATGTAATTTTATCCCAGCAATAAAACAGGTTACCATGGGAGTGCAACTAACATGAATTCCAAGCTCTCCTAGATACAACAAACATATCCCATGCTTGTTGTAACACTTCAAGTTTGTGTTTGATCACTGGCTATTTATATGCACTGATTAACCTTGAGGCTACCCCAAACATTCTGTCATTGTCTTACATCTACCTACTCTGCTGGCTGTATGCTCCAGGAATCTGTCACTCCTCCTTTACAATCACGCTCGCCCTGAATTCCCATGCAAGTAAAAATGTAATCCGGCACTGCTTCTTTAGCGGGATTTCGACCATAAACCCTGTTTTTCTGACTTTTTATGATGACTTTTGGATTTTCAGTAGAATAATAGGATTACAAGTGAGGTGGTACCATGAATTTTGGAGAATGTATGGGCCCCATAAGGGCCACACATGACTGGGAATCTACAATGATGTTTTATGCACCAGACTATCCCAGACAATGATTTGAAGGTACCAATTGTAAATTGGAAGTGATGTATTAATATCGCTATTGTGTACAGGCGTCTCCCAAAGTGTTAGTCAGGCACAAACCCAAATAAGTAGAAAAAAGCCCAATAGCTAACAGGAGGAGTTATTTATTAAAAATAAAGTTGTTTAAAAGAGCTTTGGGCTGGCTTCTGATGGGCAACTATTTCTTAATAATAAATATAAGAACTATAATTCTGAGTTTAGGTTTTCCACTGCCGGAAAATTCTGTACATATTGTAAATGTTGCTGCTGCTATTGCGCAAAGGGTTTGCCATTCTAGGCAAGGGTGTCCACAGAGAAGTAAGCCAATATCAGAGTAGCATCCCACAGAAGATGAACCTATTAATGACAATGCAGAAGATAATGTAATTAAGTCTTGCCTTGGGATGAAAAGTATTGAAAAACATTTTTTTGTTGGGAATTACATTTACAAACAATTTCATGGAACTAGCTAGGGAAGTCAGGGTGGGGCAACTGCCCCCTCTTGCCCACTTCTGAGGACACCCAAGAATCTAGGAATAACCTTAGGCAGGTACCTTAGTATAGACATTTATCCATGCACCCCTGAAAAAAGTAGATTTCTATTAAGCATAGAAATGTTTTACTTCTGACAATATCTAATAATCCTTCCACATTTACTAAAGAAAGAATTGCGTTGTTTTGACTGAAACTCCATGATCAGCGGTGGTAAGCAGGCGGAGGAGGGTCGGAGCCCTGGGGAGGGTGTATGCGGGCCTTTGATGCACCTCCACCTAGTTTGTGTGCTCGGGCAGAGGCACCCCTTTTGCTGATGCCTACCATACACCCTTACAATCACATGTTCACATTAAAATTTGACTTGGAATAGGTACCTGTATCTGCACATTGAATAATCTGGCATTACCAAAACAGGCTCATATCAGCTTGTATTATATGCCCAAACAACAAGATCAGATGGGCTTGCCAGTAACTGTTCAGCTAGCCATGTGAGCGTCAGTAGCCCTAATACAGAGGAGGCTGGAAATAAGTCTGAATCAGCAAGTTAAATCCAGACATTTCCACTGACAACAACCTGAGTAAAGGCACTTGGTGCCTGTCGGTCTAGAGAGGTCATGCTGGCATTTCTGAACTTCCCAGGCAAGCAGCAGATGTAAGCTGTGGGCATGCTGCGTGGGCAGAAGGGGGATTACTATTTACGCTGGTTCAGAGGTGCCAGTGCTGGATTGTAATTTAGTGTAATTACAGCCATTCGCAGCACAAACAGTAGTCTTCTCCCGGCTAGACGCGGCGCTCAGTTACTGGGGATAATAACAGAATGCTGATTGGCATTGCAATGAAGGACCAGGACTCCATGACAAAGAGCTGTTGCTGCAATCTATACCCTTTTATTCATAGAACAACTACAAATCACTACAATCAATATGTAACTCCAATAAACAGATCTATTTTTCACCAATGAATGATCTATGGAGTCCACATAAAAGACCATATGGGCAATGTGAATAGTCAGCTCTTTACTTTCAAAAAAACACCCAATTTCCGGTCTCCATGGCCCCATATGAGAATTGTCCTGAAAGCTCTAACATCAGTGCTTGCCAATCAATTCTCAAAGTACAGTAATGTAAACAATGGATATCAGGATGGTCTTTGTAATTTTGGGGATGCTACCGCAAAGACAAACTTTTGGCTTTTAAAGTTATCATACGCAGCTTTTTACCACACCTGGTGACCACAGTGACTGGAATGCAGTCTTATAAAGACAGCTAGAATCTCAGCCATAAAGCAAGGACTGCTGCTTAGAATGGATTTAAAATAGGACACTGAGTACGTTATGACTGCTCAAAAGCAAAGCAAATAAGTGAAAAGATCATTTATCATGATAGTCCTTATTATGTGCTTACAAATACCAAACAGTAAGCTAAAGTATGTCATTATAATACACATGCTCCTTCCAGTAAATTTATAATACTGGCCCCGTCCTTGGCATGTGTTTTACCAGCTAGGCTGGTAAAATACCAGCCGGGTGGCAACACTAATCGGAAGTGAGATTAATTGGTCCCTGCATTGTTCACAGGCACACCTGTATAGACAAACTCTAAGAGCAGCACTGCCACGGTTACTGTACATAGTACAGTATATACGTCTGCCTTACGCTGCCTGTGAGTGCCATACTCTGCCTGCCCTAAACTCTGTGTGTGCCATAATCTGCCTGCCCTATGATCCTTGTGTGTGCCATACTCTGCCTGCCCTATACTTCCTGTGTGTGCCATACTCTGCCTGCCCTATACTTCCTGTGTGTGCCATACTCTGCCTGTCCTATGCTCCCTGTGTGTGCCATACTCTGCCTGTCCTATGTTCCTTGTGTGTGCCATACTCTGCCTGAAGAGAAAATAATCATCATAGCTTGCAAATTTATGGCCAACCAACAGTGTGTGATCGAATTAACCACTTTATATGCAGGCCCGGATTTGTGGAAAGGCCACCTAGGCCCGGGCCTAGGGTGGCAGGATTTTAGGGGGGCGGCATGCCGTCCAACCACACCCACATTGATTCAAAAACAATTATTTTCTTTCATTTCCCGTGCGCCAATCCCCATTGCTCCGGTCCAGATGATAAAAGGGGAGGGGACAGGGGCGACAAAGGGCAGTGGGCCTAGGGGCGCCCACTATGTAAATCCGGCCCTGTTTATATGGTTAAGCAATGCATGGCTTGCACCCACATTATAACGAAGGCTGAAATCTCTGTAATACTCTGAGGAGCAGTTAGGCTCAGTAATCCTGCACTGTGGAAGTTTCAAGTTTCGTGCAAGGGTAACAGGAGGTTTAAATTTCCTCAAATACATATTAATTCATTTTGTTTATCTATTGATTTCTTTTTTCCACTGGGTACACGTGCTAAAGGAGAATGTCAGATGAACAGATGAAGACGGAGCAAAAAAATCCTGAAGCATGTAAAGAACGATGAATTATAAAGAATTTTATTAATGAAAAGAGGGGCCTGGTAGAGGCCAACGCTCCATATGTGTCAATTTGATGCTATGCTCTGTCTGTGACCAGTCATTCCGTGAATGTGGCGGTCTACCACTTGACTATGTCAATGCATGTCAGCACAGCCAACCAGCTTAACTTTCTGGTATTGTCCCCATACTAAGCCACACCACTTGGCTCATCCTCCCTTCCAAATTCCATGCCCTCATATTCTACAAATTCAATCTAGGTCAGCTACAATAACAAATGAAGGGTTGAGGGATGGACAACACCAGCAGAGTTATTACCACCGGCTTAACCTAAGCCACAGTCCTTTCCCAGAGGTTATCTCATTGCTACTATAGGCATCATCTCTCCCTACTACCTGCTATCCCACAGTCACAGTCCCTTCCCAGAGGCTACTATCCCACTGCTACTATAGGCACCATCTACCCCTACTATACATGCTATCCTACAGCCACAGTCCCTTCTCAGAGACTATGATCCTCACTACTACTATAGTCATAATCTCTCCCTGCTATACCTGTTATCCAACAGTCCCTTCCCAGAGACTATTATCCTACTGCTACTATAGGCACCATCTCTCCCTACTATACCTGCTATCCCACAGCCAAAGTCCCTTCCCAGATACTATTACCCCACTGCTACTATAGGCACCATCTCTCCATACTATACCTGCTATCCCACAGCCACAGTCCTTTTTCAGAGACTATTATCCCATGCTGCTATTGGAATAATTTCTCCATACTATACCTGCTATCCCACAGCAACAGAGCCTTCCCAGAGGCTATTATCCCCACTGCTACTATAGACACCATCTCTCCCTACTATACCTACTATCCCACAGTCACAGTACCATCCCAGAGGCTCCCCAACTGCTCTTGGTGTGACCCAACTTAATGTGGAGTAGTGATGGGCGCCAGGGGCGAATTCGCAGCAAATTTGCGCGATTCGCCACCAACGAATAAATTCTTGAAACGCACGCAAAAATGCGCGGCAAAAATTGGCAGGCGTCAAATTTTTTTTTTGTTGAAAAAACGGACACCGGCGTCAAAAACGAGACGCCAGCGTCGTTTCGCGAATTTTTCGGCGAAGCGAAACGGCGCAAATTCGCCCATCACTAATGTGGAGCCTAATGCAGATGACCTGCTTGGAAACCCCTTTAAAAACCCTTCACCTTCCTGCCCACTCGCCGCCAAGGCAGTCAGACAGAAATCCAGGCTGCCCGGAGCAGAACCAGCGGCCCTGCTGTAACATGCCTGGCTCGTGACACGGGAGCAGCTCTGTGTTTCTGTGCCCTGGGGCCTGTGTGTGATAGGAGGCTCCAGCCATCACATCAGGGAGCTTTAAACTCCATTCCTATGAGTCACATCTTATTCAGCAGTGACAGATCCTTGCCATGGGCAATGCTGGGACACTCCATTTAACCCACTGGCAGCTGGGAAGCCTTAAATGTGCTTAATTCAGGAAGCATTATGTAGCCCACTTGCCCATGGCAGGGAAAGAGTTAAAAGTGAACTGAGGTCTTCAAGCATTCATCATTAAAAAATGGCTGGGCTCTGAGGCAACAAAGAGGTCTGAGAGAACATGAAAAGGATACTTCTGTGCTGATGAATCCATAATCAGCTCTTTGATTTATGGAGATGATTCCTTGATTTAAGGAGCCAACTCCATCAGTGAGGATATTAATCATTCATTACACAGCAATGCACATTAGTGACCTGTGGCTCTCTTATCATACCCATCTCCAAATCGTGCCCCCTCCAGGGACTCGGGTAAACTGCAGCTCCCAGCATTCTCAGACAGACTTTGGCTTTCACAAAATTTATGACACTGAATATAAACTGGGTTTCAGTTTTTTGGCCAACATAAGGCACTTTGAGGCATTGTGGGTCCATGCATTTAGGCTAGGAACAGGGCTGCTTCTTATAATGGGTATCAGAAATAATCTGTACCACTGTGGACAGAATGATTTGTTTATACAGATAGCTAGAATCTCAGCCATAAAGCAGGGTAGGACTGCTGCTAACAATGGGTATCAGATATAATCTGTGCCACTGTGACAGAATGATTTGTTATACAGATAGCTTGAATTTGCAGACAGAAAGCAAGAGAGGACTGCTGCTTACAATGAATATCAGGATCTTTGTCACTGTGACAGAATGCTCTGTTATACATATAGCTAGAATCTCAGCCATAAAGCAGGGCAGGACATAAATTAATTTAATGCAGCCTCTGTACAATAAGGTCAGAGCACACTGTGCGGAGCTGGATTCTTGTGTCGGTGAAAGCGGTGGGAACCAGCCTGGGTCCATGTTGATTTTTTAAAGTTTATCCATGTTGATTTTTAATGTAGCCAGGTGTGGCTCCTTGCAGAATATTAAATACTGATACCCCTGATGTACACACACACACACACACATGCACTCAACTAGTAAGAACTGTCAGCTGGGGATGGATGGGGGAGGGGGAAGCATGCTCCAATACCCCGCACAGCACTGCAGACACTGCTTGCCCTCAATTAACCCCTCTCTCTAAAGCCCTACTTACCTGATCCCACCGCAAGTCACAAAAATGCAACACACAATAGGGTTATAATTCATCTCCAGCAAAGCTTGATACCCACCCCCCTTCAATTTTATCACACACACAAGCCCCCTCTTGTGTTTGTAGAGGAAAAGTGTTACATTAAGTGCAATCACGAGTCACTCCCTGGGAAAGACTAAACAAGCCTGCTCAACCTGCTGCCTCCAAATGTTGTTAAACTGCAACTTCCAGAACTTTAGTGGTTGTTGGGCACAAGTTTCAGATCAATAGCATCTCAGGGTCCAGCGGCTGACCATTTTTGGAAAACTATATGGATGATATTATTCTTTTTACTATGTGGCCTTAAAATTCTAGATACATAGGGGCAAATTCACTAAGCTTCGTAGTTGCGCCAGCGTCCAATTCGCCACACTTCGCCAGGCGTATTTTTGCCAGCGCTACGCAAATTCACTAAAATCCTAAATTGTGCTCAGGGGAAGCGTAAGGTTGTGAAGTTGCACTAGCGTTAATTCGCCAAGTAAAGCGAAGTTACGCTAGCGATGCTTAATTTGCATACAGCGCCAAATTGAAGTTACAATGGAGGTATATGTAGCAGAACTACACAAGCCTGGTAAACCTTCAAAACAGCAATTAAAATTTTTATTTTGCCCTACACATGTGCCCACTGTATAGTTATGGTGCCATGAGTCAGGAAATGTAGGGGGGAAGGAGGGGAGCCCCAAAAAAAATCTTTTTCAGCCTATCACCCGTAAAAAAAGAAAAACCGCTAGCGTTTTTTGGGACTTAGAAAAACTTTGAATTTTTTTGAAGCAATCCCTATCTACTCTATTGCACTTCGCCTGGTCTGAGGTGGCGAAGGAAGTCTGGCGTAAAAGGTAGCATTCAGAATAATTCGCGCGTCAGTGAATTTGCGTAGTTACGTCCGTTGCGCAAGTTCGCCAGGCGTAAGGGTGCAAAGTAACACTAGCGAATTTACACCAGCGTCCGTTAGTGAATCGGCGAATTAACGAAAATGCGATACGCTAGCGAATTAACGCTAGCGTTAGGCCCTTCGTCGTTTAGTGAATTTGCCCCATAGTGTGTTTTCTTTCCTCTCTCTCTGTCCTAAACTTAATCTCTCTCCCTCCCCTAAACTTAATCTCTTGCTCTCCCTCCCCTAAAATTAATCTCTCTCTCTCCCCTAAACTTAATCTCTCTCTCAAACCACACACACATTTTATTACATAATGAAATATACTCACAAACAAAAATATGGTTCACTTGTATTCACTCACTTGTATTGCCCAATTTTAGGCTGTGTAGAGATATATAAACCAGAATGGGGATACTGAAAACAAGAAAAAGTAGTAAAACCCCACACTACCTTACTAAAATTAATTGAAATCTAATTATATAAGATCTCAATAATAAGCTTTTTTTAAAAAAAAGCGTTTGAAGGCTCGCCGACGCACATTTCACTTACCCTTTATCAAGGCAAAGATAAAGCGTAAGCGAAACGTGCCTCGGTGAGCCTTCAAACCCTTTTTTTAAAAAAAGCTTATTATTGAATCTTACCTTTTTAAACTTTGATTGAATCTCGGATCTAGAGAAATTTAATGGAATTGTAGCGCTACTAGTGCAGCATTCATTCCTTATATTCTCTTTTATCTCTAAGGCACTTAGGATTTGTTGGTTTTATAGCAAAGTTAGCTCTCCTTACAAGACCGTTAAATGTAGTAACGAGACCACAGTCCTCAGTGTTCTGCCTTTCTCCCACGTATGGTGTCCGAGGGCTTAGAACAACGCAGCTAGTTTCTTCGGGACAACTCCACCTCTATAATATTTTCTAACTTTTATTCATGAATTGCTGATGCTTTATTTTTAATTAATACCATGAACTCACTTTTATAATTAACTCACTAATTATAACTACAACACTAGCACCTTATTTAATTCATGTAAGAACCGTGAACGTTTAGATTATTCATCAATTGTGTGTAGATAGATTTTATTGTGGGTCACATCATCTGATTTGTAGCACTTGAGCACCTTAATCTTTTTAATCACTTATATATAACACAATCGATTGAAATACTATTAATTGTATGTTGGTGCTAAATTGATTGAGAACTAAGCATATGTTTATAATAGCACTAAGCACTTATATAATAAGATCTCAATTAATTTTAGTTAGTGTGGGGTTTTGCTGCTTTTTCTTGTTTTCATTATAATGACATATACTGTAATGTAATTCTGAGAAACACTTTTTAATGCATATTTAGTTTAGTTTAAATGTGTAGTGGAGAGCTTTTTACTTTGCAACTGTTACTTAAAGTAGTTTTCAGTCCCTTTCTATATTCTGCAATGCTGCATCTGACTCTTGAAAAGATCAGTACAAACTAGCTAACTAACAGACTAGTGAAGATTCACACAAGGCATTGCAGGAGACTTGGCTAGAGGACAGCTGGTTTCAGCTATATAGTTACAACCAGCTTAGCAGACAAAATATTATTTTTAATTGCAAATTCACTTGCAAAATTTAAAGGGAAAGCTCACTCCAATTGCAGAGTTCACTTTATGCAAAAGCTATCAGTGATTTTACCAGGAACAAAGACAAATAAATTCACTTTTATTATGCAAAAAATAGAAATTGGTTGGAACCTTCCTTTTGATAAATTGCGAACTTGGTGTAATAATGGGCGAATCTGACCAGTTTAGCTTAGCTGAAAATTCACGGAACATCATCTTTTCAAGTCAATGGGAGTTTTCTTCATGCAACAATTTTTCAAACATGACAAAATTTTTTTAAACTATAAATTAGAATCTATGAGCATTCTTTTCACCCCGAAACAAGGCACAAAAAACCCAAAAACACTTCGCTCAGCCCCACATATGACTCCTGCCAATGGTTAAAGGATTGCAGGAGGGAACACATAGGGCTGGTCCTGTAAGGTTCCTGATATTATTTTGCCATAAAGAGCCTTCAGTGGTTAGTAGCAACTTGAAAGTCAAAACAGCCATAGGGCCACAAGGATATAATGTTAATGTTACCCAGGGTCGGACTGGGCCGGCGGGGCACTGGGAAAAAACCCGGTGGGCCCCCGGCTCTTGTGGGCCCTGCTGGCCAAGGTCCGCACCCACATCTGCTTCTTAAAGCCGCAACATCCAACAATATACATTTTGTGCGTAACCGGTGCATGTGCATGCACACAACTACGGCGCCGATCACATGCGCGCCGCACGTGCCAATTTGACCCTGTTACCACTTTAGCCGAGCTGGCCCTTTTTGACATTACTGTTGTCATCCTTTCCTTGCTATCTTAAATTCTTCCTGCCTATTGTACAACTCCATTACTGTAATGGCTATTTTAGCTGCTTGGCCCACAATCATTCTTGTTGGCTAGTGATGAGCAAATTTTTTAATCAGTCACAGAATTATGTGATGTAGCCAGTGGCAAATTTTTTTCGCGAAACTGCAGCAAAAATTTGCTGCGGAAAAAACGCTCATTGACTTTAATGCATTTGGACAAAAAAAGTCACAGAGACAAAGTAGGCACAAGAAAAAACACCCATTGACTTTAATGCATTTGAAGCAAGAAAAATTGTTGCAGCGTAAAAATTTCAATGCATTTTGTTAATTTTTTGCCAAAGCAAAACAGGACAGATTCACTCATCTAGGTCAGAAAAATTTCAGCCCTCAGTTCCACAGACGTTGGACAGCACTGATGTAGAGGAACACAAGTTAGATATACAGTATTTGTTTGGTATGGCAATTAGGGAAACAGATTAGGTCTAGCAAGTCTTATCTGTCTACCAAGTCTTATCTGTTACAAACCTGCAACCACAAGTCATTTTGACAAAATGCATCCACCCCTCTGGGAATACAATCTGGGACTGGTGCACAAGCACATCCTAGGGGAGGTTTAGTAGAATGCATGCTCTACCTGTAAGCGGCAGAAAGATATGCACTGCTGTAGGTCAAGGTTGTTGTATAGTCAGCAGCAAGTAGGGTTACCTGCTCATTCCGGTCATGGCAGCGTTTGATTAGTAAGGAGTTAAAATGCATATTACATGGCTGCTTAGAATCAGTGCAGTCTGCAGAATGTATGTTTGCTTCCGACTAAGGCAGGCATGTCCAAAATGCAGCCTGGGGCCAAATGCGGCCATCTTCAAATTTACACTGGCCCAGCCTCCATCATGAAATTAATAATAATGCGGCCAGCCAGCACAGTGCAATCAGGAATCACTTAGCAGTAATATTTGGGCACATTAGTGAAATGATCTGCCACTTGGTCTATACTGCTGCCTGTGTGCTGAAAAAGTTAGCAATAGACACGTACTGGCACTTAGTGATTCACCGCTTCACATACTTCTTTAGAGCTGAAGGTGTCTAGACGTACGGACATGCCAGTACAGTAAATTACATGCCAGTATGTGTCTATTGCTAACATCTTCAGCACACAGGCAGCAGTATAGATCAAGTGGCAGATCATTTCACCAATGTGCCCAAATATTAATGCTACGGCTAGGCGATTCCTTGTTTAAATTAGTTAAATGATGTTAATGGTTCAAAGAATGTCAGGCTGAGTGGTCACATTTTCACCTCACCAAATCTGGCCCTCATTGCAAAAAGTTTGGACACCCCTGGACTAAGCAGTCATGCTGCAGGTGAATTTTCCAGGTGAATGTTTTGGAGTCAAAATAAGCAGAAAATTGAAAATTCTTAAAGAATTTGTGTTAGATAGTTGCCATTTTGTTTTTTAAAAAAGGAAGGGTTGTGGAGTTGCCCTTTAAAGGGTTAATGAAGTCAGTTTGCTCTGGCAGAAATGTATTAGAATTCTTTGCATGGGGCGCCTGGACTAAGTGCATTTTGTATTTGTCTTAAATCAATTTGGCTGGCAATTTGATTTCACCCAGGAGCGGCCCAGCCAAGCGCAGCCGCTGGGAATAATGAGCAGAACCACCAGCCTATTTTTAATATAACAATGGCCTGTCTGTGTGCGGCAGCCAGGAATCCTGAATTATGAATCACCTGTGTATGTTACTTCATGAGAGCAAGTTGTGGGGGAGAATGTAGGGGGTTCAGGACCGGGGTACAGAGGCCAAACAGGCCCACCAAACAAAATGAATTAATGGTATGAAATTTTTTTAAAAAAGAGCCATGAATAGCCTGTAGATGATATCCTTATAATACACAAAAGCCATGAATATCTTGTAAATTATATCCTTATAAACGGTAAGTTGTGATGTCATCAGTTATAAACGGCGAGTTCTGATGTAATTTCTGTCACATGACTCACTGAAATTAGTGTATTATAATAAAGTACCCCCAGTTGTAAAATATGAGGATGTTAGAAGTTACCTCGGAGTTCCATGACCTTTTTTTATATGGTCATGAAACTCCTCGGTAACTTATAATATCCTTATATTTTACAAGAGTGGGTACTTTATTCACTACACAAACAGTGCTTAGTGATGTAGTCACAGAACTCTTATAATAATAAAAAACTTATAATATTAATAAAAACACCCCCCTGTAGTAAAATTTGAGGATGTTAGAAGTCACCTCGGAGTCCCATAACCTGTATAAAAGCAATCAGAATTTTTCCTCATGCCTTCATATGGACATGGACCTCCTCTGTGACTAACATCCTTATAATACACAAAAGCCATGAATATCTGAAAAAAAAAATGATATCTTAATAAATGGTGAGAACCGATGTCCTTAGTTATAAAGGGTGAGTTCTGATGTAATTTCTGTCACATGACTCACTGAAACTTGTGTATTATAATAAAGTACCCCCAGTTGCAAAATATGAGGATATTAGAAGTCACCTCGGAGTTCCTTCGGCCTCGTGTTTTTATATGGTCATGAAACTCCTCTGTAACTTATAATATCCTTATAATTTATAAGGGGGTACTTTATTCTCTATGTATTTTACAGTAGGGGTACACTGATGTACCACCTTAAATAAAACAGCAAAAGAAATGTTATAAAAGGTTGCAGAAGGCTGATCACCACCATAAGTGCCTTAGGCTGCCACTATATTTGTCTCGTCCTGGAGGGGCAACACAGATAAGACATCAGGGATGTCAAACCTTGGCATTTTTGAAGTGCAACTCCCAGAATAAAACTGACAGCCAAAGACCCTTATGTATACCCCCCCCCCGTCTGTAGCAGTTTTGCAATGAGATGGGCCTGTCCATCTATCAATGCAGCTTCCCTGATGCTGCTGAAAGAGTTAACAGAGTGCCTCACCCTCCTAATAAGTTTTAGTAAGATTTTCCCAGGCCTTGCATCCCTTATCTCCCTCTCCTCCCTGTGCCCAGCTGCGCTGGCACCCTGCCCCTCCCACCATCCCAGGCTCTCTCCCACCTGTGACTGCACCCCCACGGAGGTAAAGTCCCTGCTGAAGGAAAAGGTGGCAGGTCCCCTGATAGCAATGAAGCTGAACAAGCGGCCATTGTCTGACCTCATTCATAGGAAGGCAGAGATTCAGACTCATGAGAAACAATGTCCTTATCCCTGCAAAACAGACAGATGCTTCATTTTTTTTTAACCTAAGAACTCTTAAAAATAACCGCAAATATGTGAGGACCCGTCTCACAGCTGTGGGCTCAGGGTAATCTAAGGCCGGGTGGTGCAGGGAGCTAAAAGGGAATCTTTTTTTCCTTTTCTTTATCCAAATATCCTTAGTGTCCTGGAAAGGTTCTCCTGCAAAGCACTGCTCTAAGCTTTCACTTATTTCCCACTGGCAAAATACACCCCACACATAGGCAGCAGAATAGATATTGCATTCAATGCTCAGTAAAGCATCTTGACAGTCATAGGTTATTCTACATTGGATCTTTATTAATGTGCACTTACAGGAGCTGGAACTGCCATACTGATTTTTGCCAATGAAGCTTATAACATCACAAAGAAACAGCAACTCCCAGTGGTCACATTGTTGTAGAGATGGTGGAACACATTCCTGAGTGTTAGCATTTAAAACAAGCATCTCAATCGGGGCAAAAAAAGGATAATGTGTACAGTAGTGATGTGCGATAGTAGTGATGACCCCATACTCGCGGGTTAGACTGCGGACTACCGACTTCCTGATTTAAAGACTCGCAATTTCATCCACGGGGTGATGCAGGTCTATAAATGAAGGGGGGACGGGTGCGGATTGGGGGGATGCGGGTTGATGTTTTCTCAACCCGCACATAACTAGTGTACAGAGCCTCCACTAGCTTGACTTATCACTGAAATACAATTTCCAGAACCCACTGAAGCAAACTAGCGTGGGATGGGCATAACGCAGAGACGACATACATGATTTCTTTTAAGAATGAAGAAATCTTCTTATTTTTACTGTATGGAGATGATCATGTGTTTAGTAGAGGCAAGAACTGCTAAAACAGTACAACAGTGCCACCTACTGCTTTTCCGGAGCACTACTCTCTTCTCAAAAGATGTGATTTATTATTGGTTTTCCTAGACCAGATGTGTCAAACTCAAATTACACGTTGGGCCAAAATTTAAAAAAAAGTTGAGGGCCGGACAGGTTCAGTGTTTATTGAAAACAAACTAAAATGACCTTATTGCATATATTCATCCTGGAACGAACAGCACAGAAGTTATTTCCTATAAAACAACAAATCTTTATGCAGTTTTTACACAGAGTAATCTAAACTTTAAATTTTAAAGTGAAAACATTTCTCGGAGGAACGTTCCCGAGGGCTTAATAAAGTACTATCTTTCTCCAGACACTTAGTGTCTCATCTTGGATACAAGTTCATCTATGTCTGGAGTCAGGCTCTGAGCTGAGGAAATCCTCAAGATTGAGTGAAGGTGTTCATCAGTAAGGCAACTTCTGTGTGAAGTTTTGTTTATGTTCATCAAAGAGAACAGGTGTATTTACTGCCAAACATAGAGAGCATTTGAGCAGCTTGGGTACAAAGCTGGGGCATTGTGTCGGGGATGAAATGTGGAAACTGTGCAGCGCCCACATGATCATATTTTGCTTTGAGTGTGTCATTACATTGGAGCTAAATCAGCTCGATTTGAAGGTTAGATGGTGCGATTTCCATGTCAGTTGCACACTGAACAGTTCAAATCTGTTTCTTTGGGCTTCAAAGACGGCAAACCGGCGCGTGAATCCGGCACCAAGTATGCAGAGTTTTTCGTCAAAATGTGTACTGTGGAACACGGTGGTAGAGACCTGCTCTTTCATGGTTTGACAGCAAGGAAAATGGCACAAGTTGTCTTGCAGCATCTGTATCTCCCATAGGCACTGCTTGTTTTTAAAGGCCCTCACTGAAGCGTACATGTCTGTGATCACACGGCCCCTTCCCCAATGCTGATTGAGCGCGTTAAGATGGCTAGTGATGTCACACAGAAATGACAACTCACACAGAAACTTTTTTTTGTCCGGAGACTTCAATCCACCCCACGGATAAAGATTGACAGCTGGGCAATATCAGAAGTGTCTTTGCTCTCATCCGCAGCAAGGGAGTATGCGATTAAATCTTTTCCCTTTTCCATCAGCTGTTGTTGTAGATTGGTAGCGAGCCGATTTACATGATCAGCAACGGTGTTTCTGCTCAGACTCACATCTAAAAATGCTTGCCTTTTTTTCTAGGCACACAACATTACAAACTTTTATCATGCAGTTTTTGACAAATTCTCCCTCTGTAAAGGGCCAAGCTGAGTTTTTGCGACATCTGCTGCCATGGACGGAAATAGGGGCAGGCAGAGTAGGTACGTGCCTGTCGCCCCCCCCAGCTTTGCGCCCTAGGCACGTACCTTCTCTGTTGCCTACCCCATGTCTGGTCCCCGATTTCCCCGACTATCGCTGCATT